>CM054139.1:24695865-24728341 GCA_028751875.1 Rapana venosa
AGCAGCAGCAGCAGCAGCAGCAGCAGCAGCAGCAGCAGCAGCAGCAGCAGCAATTTAATATTTTGAAAAATAAAAGCATTGTTTTTTAGGGCTTGACATCTTTGCTTACATCACTTTATGACGAAGTTCTTTGCTTTAGCTGATAACCTTGGATGTAAGTAAGGGACTTTCGACAATGCAAAAAAATAGCAGCAATCTTTGAAAGCAGCATATTTTGATGACAATGACAACTGTAAGTAAGTAAGGATATCTTTGTGCACCTAATCTTTCTTACAAGAGCTCTAATCGCTCAGAAACTTACAGAATGATTATTCAGTTAATGAACAAGACTAATACACACAGAAAGCTGCACACACAATTATCGTGGCGATATTGGTGATTAGAAGCACACAGGTGCCATTGGCTCAAAGTTGAATCTCCAAGGAGACATAATCTTTCACACATAATTGTTTGCCTTAAGTTGATCTCTGAATTAAAAGACACTGAACTGAAAATACTGCTGCAGGGATAGTTTGCCACTCTAGATTAAATAGTTGAAGTAATAGAATAACAGTGAAGATTTTTTCTCTCTTCTCTGAGTGCCTTTACCCCCATGCTAACTAAACAAAAACTGGTTAAAAATTCCACTCAAACACATAATTTGCGTTGCTATTCGAGTATAGGCTGAAGTGCACATGTTTGTGTCAGTAGATTTCATTGTTCTTATCCTTTTTTCTAAGAAAATAAGAGACAAATATTTCATTTTAGAAACATTGATTGCACAGGCGTAGATTACACGCAAAAGTATCATCAAATCTTTGATGGAGAACTGTATAAAAAACAGAGAAGAAAGAGCAAAATTAGAAAAGAAAAAAGGTCGAAATTACAACACAAAAAACACGGTATTGTGTCTTCAAAGCAAATTTCAAAAGAACAGATCAATATCCGCTAAAAGATCGATCTAATTGTGTCAGGATCAAGGCAATCAAAAATTAAAAAAAACACCTGGTTCCTTTAAAAGATCAAACAGATTGTTAGTCAGCAATTTGTGTTTCTGTTATCTGAAATTATAACAGAAAAGACAATGTCACGAAAAAGTCACGGCAATCAATATTCAATAATGAACACGGCAAAATGATTGAAGATACAAACTGGTATAATTTTGGTTAGTTAGAATTTTCAGGTCTATATTGAATTAGTATCACTGCGATGATTACATGGTAGCTGTTCGAGGGGGAAAATAAATTACCATCGGAAGAGAGAAAGGGAAAGAGAAGAGAAGAGAAGAGAAGAGAGGAGAGAGAGAGAGAGAGAGAGAGAGAGAGGGGAGAGAGAGAGAGAGAGAGAGGAGAGAGAGAGAGAGAGAGAGAGAGAGAGAGAGAGAGACGCGCGCCCACACATACACACACACACACGCACACACACACACACACAAACACACAAACAAACACACACACACACAAACACACACACACGCGCGCTCGCGCTCACGCACACACACACGCACGCACGCACGCACACACACACACACACACACACACAAAACAAACACACACACACACACAAACACACACACACGCGCGCTCGCGCTCACGCACACACACACGCACGCACGCACGCAACACACCACACACACACACACACACACACACACACACACACACACACACACACACACACACACACACACACGAGTGTCATTATTTTACTAGACATTGTAATGCACGCAGCGCATTACATTAATTCTTCTCGCTCGCCAATCATTTTTGCCATTAAAGCTGAGATATTATGATTAAGCGATGTTATCGATCTTTTATTATCTGTTTGTTGTTGTTGTTTGTTTGTTTGGTTGTTGTTGTGTGGGGGTTTTTTTGGGGGGTGGGTGGGTGGTGGGGGTGGGGGTATGTTCCTTGGCTAGAGCTCCGCATATAACCGATACAAAATACCCTACTAGTTACTGTCTGAGCATTCGAAGAAGAAGACCGATGTGAGAATTTGCGTAAGCGACCGTTTTAAACCCACCTTTAATATAGCCGTTTTCCGACTTTGGGGATGGTATCTAATCACAACTTCTGTGTGGGAGCGTGGTGGGTTTTTTTGGTGGTTTTTTTGTAGGGGAGGCGGGGTTTTGGGTTGGTTTTTTTTTTACAATTTTGTCTTTCATTCCTACCAGCACGAAATGGCTTACTCTTCCGAAAGCGGAACGAGGTTGTTTTTTTTTTTTTTTAGCCTGTAGACAAGATGTTCTGCGTGTGTGCGACACGAGACCTTAGTTTACAGTCTCTTCCGAAGGACTTTTGGGGGAGTGGATTCAGTACTAATGTTAACTCCAGGGTAAATATCGACCATTTTTTAATTTTCTCTTTCCACTTACAACCCACGCCAGCAAGTCTTTTTGAAGTCTTCTTGGCGTATTTTGTAAAAGAGACCTTAAAAAATAGAAAAAGCATTGACACACACACACAGTAACAGTCGTTTAATCCGATAATCAGTTTCCAACTTTTATTTTATACATTAAACTTTCTAGCCTTTTTTTGTTGTTGTTGCCTTTTTTCCCCCAGCAGAATACAATTATTGGAGAGAAACAAAAAAAAAACCAGCAGCGAGTATGTAAAAGAAGAACAAGAGTCCTTACGAGGGTGTTAATCTGCTCTGCAGTTTGCAGGTGTTTCTACATCGCTGCTTCGGATGCCAGACTCGCAAGAGGGCTGGTTTCATGCAACGCCAGAGAGTGTTAGGGAAGTGATCCGATAGTTCGTCTGCATGCCGTGATGCCCTGTGCACATGGACTTAACAGACGAAGAGGTGAAAAGGTGTATGGTGTGTAATAGTGTGTGAGGTGTGTGGTGTTTTTTTGTTGTTGTTGTAAAGAGTGGGCGAATCCGCATCAGTTTAGTTGCATGCTTGTGTGGTGGTGTTGTTGTGGTAGTGGTGTGGTGTGGTGTGGTGGTGGTGTGGTGTGGTGTGGTGGGGTGTAGGTGGTGGTGGTGTGGTGGTGTGGTGTGTGTGTGTGTGTGGTGTGGTGGTGGTGTGGTGTGGTGGGGGTAGGTGGTGGTGGTGTGGTGTGGTATGTGTGTTGTACGTGTGTACGTGTGTGTGTGTGTGTGTGTGTGTGAGTGAGTGTGTGTGCGTTTTATTTTTATTTTCTTTTTTTAAAATTTATTCTTTTATTTCGAGAATAATGGAATAAGCACGCATGTACTTTTTTACACCGAGTCCCCGTGTGTATGCAGTTTTGTAAATGTGTTATGTGTGTGTGTTTGTGTATGTAGTGGAGTTTTGTGATGTGGTGTGTGGCGTGTTGAGATCGTGTGGTGTTGTGCTGTGTGTGTGTGTGTGTGTGTGTGTGTGTGTGTGTGTGTGTGTGTGTGTGTGTGTGTGTGTGTGTGTGTGTGTGTGTGTGTGTGTGTGTGTGTCCGTGTGTGTGTGTCTTTCGATATTACGTCTGTTCACTTTAAGCGATATTAGACGAAAATGTGTCTACTTTTTGTATTTTATTCCTTTATATCGAGTATACGTGTGTCTATGTGTGTCTGTGTGCAGCCTATACACCCTCATCCATTAAGAAGAGGAACTCAAATCAAAACACTGGAAGGAAATCACAACAAACTTCGATTACAACTGTACAATAAAAAAGCTATATCAAACAAAACAATCCTCATCAACCCAATGAACTCTTCTGAAAGCAAAATGTTTGTTCGCTTGCTGGCAATGCAGACACTGAGCAATCTCTTTAAGTCTTGTGTGCGCGCAGAGACTATACCCATTATTGTAACGCATTACACGACAGACGTAGTGGCGCCTTCCTCATCTGATTCCAGATAAGACCAGGAGCGAGAGAGAGAGAGAGAGAGAGAGAGAGAGAGAGAGAGAGAGAGAGAGAGGAGTTGATCCCTCAGCTTCCACAGAATCAGTCAGTGCCACAGGAAAGAATCATCTTGAGTGAAAGAGTATTAGCTCCAATACCTTTTTTGCCCAGGTCAAAAGCTTAGTTAACTATCGGTATCAGCAAACATGTTCTAGCCTTCAACAAAAGGTAGGGATTGTTTTTTTAGCCTGGGTCAAAAGTTTAGCTAATGATCAATAACATCCAGTTGTCAAAGCCTACAGAAAAACATAGGCTTGTGGGGGTTTAGGCTGAGAACTCAGCTAAATATCAGTATCAGCCAACTATCTCAGCCTACAGCAAATTATAGGATTTTTTTTGTCCGAGCCAAAAGCTTTGTTTATTGTTGATGCAATCGAAGAGCCAGGGCCTTTCTATCAATAAGGTCTTTTACTTTGAACTGTTAGGTTGAGACTGTTTCCATACATAGCAAGGTAGTTAGTTATTGATACAATTAAAGTGTTAAAGGTTTACATGACGCTGTTGATAGATTCTGAACTGTCAGGTTGAGACTGTTTCCATTCATAGCAAACTAGTTACTGATACAATTAAAGGGCCAAGGTCTACCACCAATATGTTGTTGCACCTGGATCGTGAGGTTGAGACTTTTCATATATAGCGGCTCTAAACACACCCCATACTCTCCACTAATAGAAAAATGAATAAAAAATAATCTGAAACCAGAGTACAGCTGCCTTTCTAGCGACGTAATTGAAAACATCTGCACCAGTCCTGCAAACTTCTCATCCAGTGCGTAGCCTACTTAATGCCTCAACAGTGATTTACCATAAGTGATGAGGTATACAGAGTACGTATCCTAGGTGACATGATTATTTGTCATGGGGTAACCAGAGTGCATATCCCAGGTGTCTCTATGGCATTGAGCTAGAAAATCACAACTACCCCCCAAAAAAAACCCACACGAAAATGTGCTGATATTGGGAATATTCCACTTATTTACACGAAGGTTCCCAGCTAAGATCTGATGACAGAGCACGTTTGATCTCCTAGACTTCTCAAGCAAGCTTAAAGCCGGTATTATGATCCCACCCAGGAGCATCCGTTTAATATATTTTATAGTCGCCGACATTTCTATCAGAAAGTTATCAGCTCTTCCACCAAGTCAGACACACTCGAGGAGAAGTTCTCACCCGAAGTGCCAAGTCAGCTCATTTCACACGAGTGCTGGAAGCGGCCGAATCGATGCGTATTATTTGGAAGCGAATTGAGGCAGAGAAGAAAGAGGATGGGACAGGGGGTAAAAAAGACTTAATGATATCTGTCACCGCATAAACCATGTCTCTCAAGGCCGCCAGCACCCCAGTTCTTTCTGTTGATTCAGAAAATGAAGGAGAAGAGCAGAAAGACCATTTTATCGCATGCTTGAGAAAACGCGGAACGCAAACACGATTACGTGAAAAAAAACCGCATGCTGTCAGATTTAACTGGTAAGGAGACGATAGAATAACGGCTTTTGCTTCCTTGTGAGAACATTGTTTTATGAATCACCTCAGTTGTTTAAAAAAAAAAGAAAAACAAGTCTATTATTGTTTGCCAGTGTTTCTATCAGATCGTGTGTTATTGGGGTGTGAGAATGTATTATTGTTTTGACAATGTAATTAACGTCTGTTGTTTATTTATCGTTTCTTTAGGGAAACAATACATGGGTGTTTTCGTAGCAAAGTCGTTTGGCAAATTAATCTTCGTTTGTTTTCTGAACAAAGGATTGTCAATGTTTGTGTCACTGACAAAGGTTAGTGAATGTGTTTTATAGCTGGATCTGAGTGCGCGGGTACACAGACAACGCACGCATGCACGTGCGCGTGTACACACACACACACACTCACACACACATACACACACCCGTGTGCATGCACACAAACACACACACACACACACACACACACACTTTGTGCCACTATGATTCAAACTGCTAAGTCTAGGACACATAGAATCAGAAATCAAAGGTTTTATATGTCTGACCACTGCGTCATGATCTTCAGAGTTTTGAGCAGGAACAACATTTTTTTCTCCAAGACTTTCCTCATATCATGTTTCTGGAGGTCGGAGAGATAAAGGGGTGATCTTCGTTAAACTCTAAAGGTACGATTATTCCAGGTTACCAGAATTGGCAACACACAATCTCAGACTTCGTTTTTCCATTGGTAACTACATGTGCAATCTCAATGTGTGTGTGACTTTGTTTCAAGAAACCAGTGCTGTTAGTGGGCGCAATATATGATACTCTGTTGATTGTCAGAAAATACTATCTAAGGTAACCAAAGACCATTCTAGCAGAAATATTTACCGTTTGTTTATTGTTTCATAATACAAATTTCATTGTCTAGTTGTATTCTCGTTTCACATGCAAAATGACCAAGACAAAACAGCAAAAAAAATCAAACTCTGTATTAAGTGGTTCTTAAAAAAGGCACGTTAGAGATATGCAAAACATGGTGTATATGTACATGTACATAACATGCATATAAACCATGCCCCAAATTGTCGTCCCAACATAACACTCATGGCCAAGACGCGAAACCTCAAGGGTACTCAGTGCTTGCTGATTAACGCAACACGGACGCCGCACAAAAGCCTCTTTTAGCCCAAATTTATTCCCAGAGTTAGGACAACAGCATGCACTCTCATCACCCCCCCCCCCCCCTTTTAGGGGGGCAGACAAAAAGGTGGGATGAGAATATTCATAGAATGCATGTCCCATCCTTGATCAGTGGCATGGTGGAATGATTCCCGACAGTTTCAAAGCACAGTCTCGGAAGATGCCCAAAAAGAAGAAAAAAAAGAATAAAGTGATTAAAAGCTTGGGTTCAGCTTCAAACACTCCGCTCTGATACCGTTTGTCTAGCGCTAATAAAGGGGGAAAGTTTTCTTGTCGTCTGTGGTGTTATTTTAAAATATTTTGTTTTGATATTATTCTTTTAGTCTGTTACATGTTTTCTTGTGTTGTTGTGCTCCTCTAGACAGAATGAATAATAATAATCTTGTCTGTGTCAGCTTTTGTTTTATAGACGCGCAGACAGACGAGCAGACGACCAGAGAAAACCCCAGACAGACTAGACAGACAAACAGAAAACTGACTGAGCTTGAAACAAATAAAGACACATCATTTTTTATGCCAATGTCGAGGATTAAAAAAAAAAAGTTCCTACCAACATTTCAAGATGAGTCTCTGCACGAGGTTTTAACCACACCAGAGTTATTGTGTGAGAGAGCATTGTGTCTGATGCGATCCTCAGTATTCTCATTGTTGTAGAGTATAACAGTGAGATTATAACACCTTTACTGTTGCGATATACCTTTTGCTTTATTCTTGGCAGCTTTTACATGCAGTTCGCAATTGTTTAAAGTAGTTTTCAATCGTTCTGTGTTGTTGTTATTATTTGCACACTTTTGTGGCCATGTTTTTGTAGCATGTCGTTTATATACTTTGAAATAAGTCTTTTAATGTACATAAATACCAAAATGCGTCTCTTTTTCTTAAAATACTCATCTCCTTATGCTTCTCTCTTTCTTAAAGTACTCATATCATCATTTCTCCTCCCCACCTCCCAGCCCTTTAGCACTTCCTTCGTCTAATACCGCTTTAAGTGAATAGATGTAAAGTCGAAGACACACACATCAACAAAACTTTCAAGTCTTTTGCTCTTTTAGTCAGTCAGTCAGTCAGTCAGTCAGTCAATCAATCATTCAGTAGTTTAGTCAGTTAGCGAGAAGGCAGCGTCTTATTTTAAGTCTTTGTCTCCCTCAGAGACAGGTATTCCCATTCAAGGGGATATTTTCACCCTGGAGTTAATTAACATCAGTGCAGACTCCTCTCTCCCCAACAATCCTTCAGATGAGACTATAGGCCGTGGCCCTATTGTGCAAACGCACACAGAACATCTTGCCCACATGTTAAATCCTGTTCCGCTTTTCATAAGAGTAGGCCATTGTGTGCCGGTGGGAACAGATGACAGAATTTACAAAACCGCATACACACAGGGACAGGATATAAAAAAGCACATAAGTACTTATTCCATTATCCTCGATATACAAGAATAAATAAATAGATAAATGTATGCTACTGTGTCTGACACTGTCAGGCAAAGGACAGCAATGGAACTGATTCAGTGAAGTCAGGTTTGCCCTGATACATCATAGCGACTTGACTGAACTTGCCTGTAATCCATTTCTCACTCAAACACAATGCACACGCCAACCTCAACTCTCTTTTTTTCCTCAATGACTGAAGTGATGGCATTGTGTGGAGATCAGAGTTTCAATGCTTTGGGGCGGGAGGGGGAATGGGACAGTCACCTCACAAGCTCTGCTATTTTGTGACGCTGTTGATATATTCTGAACTGTTAGGTTGAGACTGTTTCCATTCATTGCAAACTAGTTACTGATACAATTAAAGGGTCAAAGTCTACCACGAATATGTTGTTGCACCTGAATTGTGAGGTTGAGACTTCATATATAGCGGCTCTAAACACACCCTGTACTATCCGTTAATAGAAAAGTAGATAAAAAATAATCTGAACCCAGAGCACAGCTGCCTTTCTAGCGACGTACTTGAAAACATCTGCACCAGTCCTGCAAACTCCTCATCCGGTGCGTGGCCTACTTAATGCCTCAACAGTGATTTACCTTCAGTGATGAGGTATACAGAGTACGTATCCTGGGTGGCATTATCATATGTCATGGGGTAACAAGAGTGCATATCCCAGGTGATTCCATGGCAATGAGCTACAAATTCCCAACAACTACCCCCCACAAAAAACCCACATGAAAATGTGCGGCATTTAAAAATATTACTTATTTACACGAAAGGGTTCCCAGAAAGATCTGTTTGAAGAGCACTTTTTAACTCCCTAGACTTCTAAAGAAAGTTTAAAACCCGGTATTAGGATCCCCCCCGGGAAAGCCCCTTTTAAATATTTTTTTTGTCCCCGAAATTTACCCAAAAAGTTTTTCAGCTTTCCCAAGTAGCACACTGGGGAGAAGTTCCCCCCAAAGTGCCAAGTCAGCTATTTCCACGAGTGCGGGAAACCCCGGAAATCGATGCGAAATTATTTGGGAAAGCGAATTGGGAAAGAGAAGAAAGGGGATGGGACGGGGGGGAAAAAAAGGACCTTTAAGATATCTGTCCCCGCAAAAACCAGGGCCCTCTCAAGGCCCACAGCACCCATTTCTTTTGTTAAATTCAAAAAATTTAAAGGAAAAGAGCAGAAAGCCCCATTTTATGCATGCATGAGAAAACGGGGGAACGAAAACCGATTACTTAAAAAGAAACCGCTGCTGTCATTTTTAAAACTCAAAGGAGACTTTAGAAAAAACGGCTTTTGTTTCCCTTGTGAGAACATTTTTTAGGAATCACCCAATTTTTTTTAAAAAAAAAAAAAAATAGTCTATTATTGTTTGCCGTGTTTTATCGATCGTGTGTTTTTGGGGGTTTGTGAGAATGTATTTTTTTTTGGCAATTTTATTTAACGTCGGTTTTTTTATTTTTTTCGTTTCATTGGGAAAAATAAAAGGGTTTTTTTCTTTGAAAGGGCCTTTTGGGAAAATTTAAATTTTTCCGTTTTTTTTTCTGAACAAAGGATGAAAATGTTCGTGTCACTGAAAAAGGGTTTTGTGAAGGTTTTTTTTAAATGGATTGATGTCGGGGGTTTTCCCCCAGAACAAAAAGGCCCCGCCATAAATTCCGGGGGGGCGCGTCCCACACCACACCACTTCACATTACCCAAACATACACCCCCCCGGGGCGCACGCCACAAAAAACGAAACCCCAACACACCCCAACACACAAACACACACAAAATTTTTTGTCCCACTATGATCAAACTGCTAAGTCTAGGACACATAGAATCAGAAATCAAAAGTTTTATATGTCTGACCACTGCGTCATGATCTTCAGAGTTTTGAGCAGGAACAACATTTTTTTTCAAGACTTTCCTCATATCATGTTTCTGGAGGTCGGAGAGATAAAGGGGCGATCTTCGTTAAACTCCAAAGGTACGATTATTCCAGGTTATCAGAATTGGCAACACACAATCTCAGACTTCGTTTTTGCATTACATGTGCAATCTCAATGTGTGTGTGACTTTGTTTCAAGAAACCAGTGCTGTTAGTGGACGCAATATGTTGATTGTCATAAAATACTATCTTACATAACCAAAGACCATTCTAGCAGAAATATTTACCGTTTGTTTATTGTTTTCATTTTATAATACAATTTTCATTGTCTAGTTGTCTCCTCGTTTCACATGCATAATGACCAAGAGAAAACAGCAAAAAAAATCAAACCCTGTATTAAGTGGTTCTTCAAAAAGCACGTTAGAGATAATTATGCAAAATATGTTTACATGCATATAACTTACGCCCCAAATTGTCGTCCCAACATAACACTCCATGGCCAAGACGCGAAACCTCAAGGGTACTCAGTGCTTGCTGATTAACGCAACAGGGACGCCGCACAAAAGCCTCTTTTAGCCCAAATTTATTCCCAGAGTTAGGACAACAACATGCACTCTCATCACCCCCCTCCCCCCTTTTAGGGGGGCAGACAACAAGGTGGGATGAGAATATTCATAGAATGCATGTCCCATCCTTGATCAGTGGCATGGTGGAATGATTCCCGACAGTTTCAAAGCACAGTCTCGGAAGATGCCCAAAAAGAAGAAAAAAGAATAAAGTGATTAAAAGCTTGGGTTCAGCTTCAAACACTCCGCTCTGATACCGTTTGTCTAGCGCTAATAAAGGGGGAAAGTTTTCTTGTCGTCTGTGGTGTTATTTTAAAATATTTTGTTTTGATATTATTCTTTTAGTCTTTACATGTTTTCTTGTGTTGCGGTGCTCCTATAGACAAAATGAATAATAATAATCTTCTCTGTGTCAGCTTTTGTTTTACAGATGCAGAGACAGACAAGCAGACGACCAGAGAAACAGACAGACTAGACAGGCAAACAGAAAACTGACTGAGCTTGAAACAAATAAAGACACAATTTTTTATGTCAATGTCGAGGTTTAGAAAAAAAATTCCTACCAACATTTCAAGATGAGTCTCTGCACGAGGTTTTAACCACACCAGAGTTACTGTGTGAGAGAGCATTGTGTCTGGTGCGATCCTCAGTATTCTCATTGTTGTAAAGTATAACAGTGAGATTATAACAACTTTACTGTTGTGATGTACCTTTTGCTTTATTCTTGGCAAGCTTTTACACGTAGTTCGCAATTGTTTAAAGTAGTTTTCAATTATTCTGTATTGTTATTATTTGCATACTTCTGTGGCCATGTTTTTGTAGCATGTCGTTTATATACTTTGAAATAAGTCTTTTGATGTACATAAATACCAAAATGCGTCTCTTTTTCTTAAAATACTCATCTCCTTATGCTTCTCTCTTTCTTAAAGTACTCACCTCATCAATTCCCCTCCCCACCTCCCACCCCTTCAGCACTTCCTTCGTCTAATCCGACTTTAAGTGAACAGATGTAAAATCGAAGACACACACATCAACAAAAACTTTCAAGTACTTTACTCTTTTAGTCAGTCAGTCAGTCAGTCAGTCGTTCAGTCAGTCAGTAAGTAAGTAGTCAGTCAGTCAGTCAGTTCAGTCAGTCAATAAGTCAGTCAGTAGTTTAGTCAGTTTTAGCGAGAAAGCAGCGTCTCATTTGAAGTCTTTGTCTCCCTCAGAGACATGTATTCCCGTTCAATGTGATATTTTCCCCTGGAGTGCAGACTCCACTCTCCCCAAAAGTCCTTCGGATGAGACTATAAACCGAGGCCCCAGTTGTGCGAACGCACGCAGAACATCTTTAGCGCACACGTTAAATCCTGTTCTGCTCTTTGTAAGAGTAGGCCATTGTGTGCCGGTGGGAACAGAGGACAGAATTTACAAAACCGCATACACACGGAGACTAAATGTAAAAAAAATCACATAACTGCTTATTCCATTATTCTCGATATACAAAAATAAATAACTACATAAATAAATGTATGCTACTATGTCTGACACTGTCAGGCAAAGGACAGCAATAGACACTAAATTAGTGAAGTCAGGTTTTTCCCAGATATAATTATTATAGCGACTTGATTCGACTTGCTTGTAATCCATTTCTCACTCAAACACAATGCACAAGCCAACCTCAACTCTCTTTTTTTCCTCAATGACTGAGGTGATGGCATTGTGTGGAGATCAGAGTTTCAATGCTTTGGGGCGGGAAGGGGGGATGGGACAGTCACCTCACAAGCTCTGCTATTTTGTGACGCTGTTGATATATTCTGAACTGTTAGGTTGAGACTGTTTCCATTCATACCAAACTAGTTACTGATACAATTAAAGGGCCAAGGTCCACCACGAATATGTTGTTGCACCTGAATCGTGAGGTTGAGATTTTTCATATATAGCGGCTCTAAACACACCCCATACCCTCCATTAATAGAAAAATAAATAAGAAATAATTTGAAACCAGAGTACAGCTGCCTTTCTAGCAACGTACTTGAAAACATCTGCACCAGTCCTGCAAACTTCTCATGTGGTGCGTGGTCTACTTCTTGCCTCAACAGTGATTTACCATCAGTGATGAGGTATACAGAATACGTATCCTGGGTGACAATATATCATATGTCATGGGGTAACCAGAGTACATATCCCAGGTGACTCCATGGCATTGAGCTCGAAAAAAACCCAACATGAAAATGTGCTGACATTTAGAATATTCCACTTATTTACACGAATGTTCAGAGCTAAGATCTGATGACATAACACGTTTGATCTCCTACACTTCTCAAACGAAGCTTAAAGGCGGTATTATGATCACACCCAGCAACATCCATGTGATATCATTTATAGTCACCAACACTTCTATCAGAAAGTTATCAGCTCTTCCACCAAGTCAGACACACTCAAGGAGAAGTTCTCACCCGAAGTGCCAAGTCAGCTCATTTCACACTAGCGCTAGAAGCGGCCGAATCGATGCGTATTATTTGGAAGCAAATTAAGGCAGAGAAAAAAGAGGATGGGACAGGGGTAAAAAAGACGTAATGATATCTGTCACCGCATAAACCATGTCTCTCAAGGCCACTAGCACCCTAGTTCTTTCTGTTGATTCAGAAAATGAAGGAGAAGAGCAGAAAGACCATTTCATCGCATGCATGAGAAAACGCGGAATGCAAACACGATTACGTGAAAAGAAACCACATGCTGTCAGATTTAACTGGTAAGGAGACGATAGAATAACGGCTTTTGCTTCCTTGTGAGAACATTGTTTTATGAATCACCTCAGTTGTTTAAAAAAAAAAGAAAAACAAGTCTATTATTGTTTGCCAGTGTTTCTATCTGATCGTGTGTTATTGGGGTGTGAGAATGTATTATTGTTTTGACAATGTAATTAACGTCTGTTGTTTATTTATCGTTTCTATAGGGAAACAATACATGGGTGTTTTCATAGCAAAGTCGTTTGGCAAATCAATCTTCGTGTGTTTTCTGAACAAAGGATTGTCAATGTTCGTGTCACTGACAAAGGTTAGTGAATGTGTTTTATAGCTGGATCTGAGTGCGCGGGTACACAGACAACGCACGCATGCACGTGCGCGTGCACACACACACACACTCTCACACACTCACACACACATACACACACTCCCGTGCGCAAGCACTATCACAAACACACCACAGACACCATACCGTACCACACAACACTACCACACACAAACACGTCACACACCACACACTGTGGTGTTGCCTTTGTGCCACTATGATTTCAAACTGCTAAGTCAGGACACCATAGTAATCTGAAATCGAATTAAGGTTTTTGTATATGTCTGACCATCTGCGTCATGATTTCAGTGTTTTAGCCAGGTAACTTCATTTTTTTACAGCCAAGACATTTCCTATTATATGTGTCTGGTACCTGGTCGGAGACAGATATAGGCGTGATCATTCGTTTTAAACTCCAAAGGTAGATTATCAGGTTATAAGAATTGGCAACACATCAATGATCAGACTTCGTTCTTTTGCATTGGTATACTAACATTGTTGCAATCTCAGGTGTGTGTATGACCTTTGTTGTCAAGAAAGAAAGTGTGGTTATAAGTGTGCGCAAGTATATAATATATTCTCTAGTTTAATTGTCTGTAAAAGAAAATTCTATCTATAGGTACGCAACGCACTCCTTTCTAGCAGATGTATTACCGTTTTTGTTATTGTGTGTTTACTTTTTCATAATACATTTTTCTTGTCTTAGTTGTTCCCTTGTTTCATCATGCATACATGACCAAGTGAGTAGAAAACAGCAAAAAAAAAATCAAACCCTGTAGCAGTTATTAGGGGGTGTTCTTCGAAAAAGGCACCTTAGAGAGAATTATGCAAAAAATAATATATGTTTACATTGGCATATATCTTTTACGCCCTCATGAAATAATTGTGTCCCATACCACATAACCCCCAACATAAAACAATCTTGGGCGCAAGACGCGAAACTCATCAAGGGTAGACTCAGTGCTTGCTGAATTAACGCAAAGGGCACGTGCACCACAAAAAGCACTATATTTTTAGCCCACAAATTATTCCCTGAGTGTAGGGACACCAGCATGCACTCTTCCATCACCCCCTACCCTTTTAGGGGGGCAGACAAAAATCGGTTATGTGGGATGGAGATATATTCATAGAATGCATTGGCCGTCCTTGATTCTAGTGGCATGGTGATGTAAATTACTTCCCCTCGACAGTTTCAAAGCACAGTCTCTGAAGATGCCCAAAAGAAGAAAAGAGGAAAAATATAGATAGTGATTAAAAAGCTTGGGTTCTCTGCTTCAAACACTCCACTCTGATACCGTTTATGTCTTGCGATAATAAAGGTGGGAAAGGTTTTCTTGTCGTATGTGGTGTTTTTGTTATTTTTGTTTTGATTTATTCTTTTAGTCGGTTACATGTTTTCTTGTGTTGCCTGCGGTGGCTTCCTATTAGACATAAATATGAATAATAACAATAGTCTTCTGCTTCGTCAGGATTTTGTTTTAAGATGCAGAGGTACTGACAAGGTAGAGTAGTAACGACCAGAAAAAGCCATACAGACAGAATAGACAAGGATAACAAACAGAAACTGACCTGAGTTGAAACATATTAGAAGCTCATAATTTTTATGTCAGCCAATGCGGGTTTTAGATAAAATAGTTCTACAAACAATTTCAAGATGAGTCTCCGCTTGCACCAAGTTTTAACCAAAACCAGAGTTATTGTGTGGATTATACTAGGCGCTATTTGTCTTCTGGGTGCCATCTCCAGTTTCTCATTTTTTGTAAGGTATAATTAACAGTGAAGTTTTTTTAACACCTCTTTTCACTGTTCTCACTTCACTCACTTCCCTTAGTTCGGGACAACCGTCTGGGGTACCCAGATGGATCTGCAAGTGGACCGCACTAATGGGTTCTGTCTGGGCTGTTTTCAGGTGGGATTTGGGTACACGTGAGGCCCGGGTCATCCATCTTGCTTGTTGGGTATTCCAGCTTTATGCACTGTGGTCGTCCCTGCCTCCTTGCTCTTTCCACCATTCCTGCCCAGGACTGGCTTTGACAGGCTGTTATGCCTTGTTAGTGTGGCCATAACCGACTTCAGGTTTCCTCCGTTTGACTCGTATAATCTAGCAAGGGTTCTTGTTTGCAGCCAGGCTCGAATCTGCATGCCAGAGCGTCATATATAGTCATTGGTTTTTTTTGCGAGTCTCTGTAGGTGATTGTTCAGGGATCCGCCTGAGGACCTTCATTCTCGCAAAGCTTGGATTAGTGCGACGTGTTCTAAATCGGCCCAGTAAGTGGCCATGCCTGCTCCAGCTGTACAATGGCTATGGTTTGTTGACGATGTGGATGCATTGATACGAGTCTGACCTTAGTGTTGGGTTCTGCATGTTGTGGGTTCCTCCCCTTTCAGCCAGGCTTAGTCAATGGAGGTAGAGTGCCACTAAGCACAAGTCTGATCTTCAACCTTCTTGTGTCATGGTGCTCCGTTGTCAGTGCCTTCTGTGGTTTGGTGACTGCTCCAATTGAAAACGGTACTTGATTGTTGCCTCCTCCCTCTGTGTGTCTCGCCACTCATCTTGATGCTGGGGGGGTAGAGGGCGGTGTGGTTCGGTTCTCACTAGGATCTTGCTCTTTTCTGTGCCTTGATCTCCCTTTTACCTCGTGGGGCATTGGCTCTGTGGTTTCCAGGGTTTTCTGGTGGTGAGGATAACTGGAGTTCTTTTTTGTTCACTGCGGGCCCATGAGTTTCAATATCGTCTGCTCGAATCGAAAAGATTGCAGACTGGCTTCCTCCCTATTGTATGATTGTGGGTTCTTGAAGCCCAAGGGAGGGCCTCCTGCATGTTGTTCTTCCAGGAACAGTTGGGAAAAGAACGGGGGGGATAGGGGTGCATAGCGGGCCAGCCTTGTCGAACTCCATCTCCAAGATGTAGTCCGGTAGAACTCCCACCGATGATTTTCGGATTCTCTCCCACATGAGGACTGCACTGTAACTCTTCCTGCACTGTGGGAGCTGTCATACAAGCGCCTGGCCTATGACTTGTAATCAGGTCCTTCGTTCCGAAGCTATAGTCCTCTCATGACTTGCCACTGAGCGTTCTAGCCACATCTCGATCGAAGGCCTTCTTGTATGTCAATGAATGTTTCGTTGGAGAGCTGTAGTGATGATGTTGGAGATGCTTCTCCTATGAGCATTCTGGTTGAAGATCTGTTCGACAGTGCTGTCGAACCTGGTTGAAACCGCCTGTTCTTCTGATAGGGATAGGAGGGTTTTTTCTGCTCCTCTCGTGGTGTCTCAGTCTGTTCAAGGCATTGCGATAGCTTTTTAACTGTTGCTTGGATGGCTTATCAGGACTGATTGGTTTACTCGTTATTATCTCCCGGGCTGCTTCGTCAGGTTCACTTCTTTGGAAGGGGACATCTATTGATGGATTGTGGTTTCCACATCCACCTGTTCAGGCCACTCTTTGCTGGTCCAGATTGCGTCTGGAAGTTGATTGGTAATGCTCTTGATCTCTCGGCGGGCCTCAGTCGTTTCTTGATTGAGTCTCTCCGGGATGTTGTCAGAAGCCTGGTGACTTGCCTACCTTTCAGGGATCTCGTATCTGCTTCTTCTACAACTTTCCATCGCTCTCAGCGACCGTGTGTGCTTTCAGGATTGTTGGTCTGGGTTCTTGCTCGGGGAAAGTTTGTTCGGATCAGCCTTCAGCTTGTAGTTTTGTACAGGTCTTCTGGCAGATACTTGTCTTTCTTCATGATAGTGGCGCTTCGTTCTTGTAAGAGGACTGAACCCTCTTGGTCTTCCAATAACGGAGGATGTGAGGAGAGTCTTTGGTGCCTGGGAGGCAGTGATTTAATTTAGTAGTATCTTGGGGTCTGGTGTACGCCTCTTTGCTGATCTACTGTTAGCCTCATTTGCTGTCTTCTCAACCTTGGCAGCTTTGTGCTGACATCCAGTTCCCGAAATGGCCACCATTCATCTTCTTCTTGATTGTTGGACCTGGGTGTGATTGAGCTGTTCTATTCTCTGCGGGCCACGTCGGCGGTTCTGGGGTTTTTGTTCTATCTACTGGCAATTTTAGCTCGCTACGTTGGTGGGTAGTCCACTGGTCCAGCTATATAGTTGGTTACCTCTCGGTTGGTTTGACTTTTTCCTCTTGTCCTCAAGGATTCTCCAGGCGCTTGTCTCGTGTGACATGGTATTGTGATTGGTCTCAGTGAGGTTGTTGAGTGTATTCTCTTGGAGGAAAATTCATTGCATGCTCAAATCATGTCACCCTATCTCAGCTTTTTTAATGATTGTCGCGACTTCGGGCGGTTCCTTCAGCTGTTCAATTGTTGATCGCTAAATGGGGGGAGTTTCTCGTCTGGTTCTTGGTCTTCAGCTTGATCTGTAAGGGTCATGTGTACTCATGTCGGCGTCACTACCAATATCAGCGCTCAAGGAAACTTTTGTCTGGCTTTCGTTTTGATGCTCGACTTAAATCGTATTGGGGGCCAGATGTGGTCATATGGTTTTGTTGGTCTTTCTCCATTTGGTGATTAGATTGCCACTGCGTTCTTCTGATGTCCTATGTCGGGAGGTATAAGGTGGTTTTGGCGACAGTAGATTTTGGTGCTTGCGAATTCCTAAAAGTCGTCTGAGACCCTCTAGTCATTATTGTTCGTCCACGCTCAAAACTCCGGCCTACCTGTCCGGTCCATTGGTTCTAAGCGTCAGTTACTGAGTCCATGGCATTCAGTCGGCCTCCTCGGCAATCACGAGAAGAGGAATAAGGGGGACATAGTCCCTTCTTGACGTTGATTGATGGCGCTTCGCTCTCCAATTTTCGTAGAAACAGCTTCGATAGGCTTCATCATCCGTATAGTCTGATGTGTTGGTGCATAGCACGACTTGTTATGATGGTCATGTTGTGTTGTTTTTTTGCTCTGGGTCACGCGATGGGCATCTAGGGAGATACAGTCTGCTTGACATTGGCGTGGGTTTGGGGGGTAATTACTACATCTGATGACACTGTTTTAGTCCTCTTCTGTTGTTGACAAGAAATTGCTACTCCTTGGTTGCGGTGTTTGGAGTCGTTGCCGCTATTTTTAACCATCGTTTGTGATTCCTCTCGCTTGTAGTTTGCTTCGCCGAATCCTCGACCCCGGAAAACGACTTTTCGGCCTACCAAGGTACCTGGTAATCCTCATTCTCGTATCTTCGTAAGTGCTCGTGGGTTGATCGTGGAGCTCTTCCCAGACATGCGATATCAAACGGTACGGATTGATTTCTATGTACACCACATGATGGTCTCTTTCAGCCTGGAGTTTTGAAGTGACATGTTGTTTTGTCCGTTCCCGAGTTCGGCATATTTTCCTCCTCCATTCTTGATGCTCCCTCAATGGAAGAGGCGCGGTTGTTTGTTATTCCAGGGCCCTCCCCTCATACCGATCCGGCATGGTCGTTCCTTGCAGTGTTGTCCATGTAGGGTTTTTCTGTTGGGCGTTGTGATTGCTGGGCGGCGCCTCACTCTTCCTCTCCAAGCTGCTATTTGCTCCATAGGCTGGGATTTTGGGTCTGGTTATCTCCCCAACCTGAGACAGGTAGTAATTGAGTGGTTACAGGGTTACCACAGTAGCTAGAGGATACACCTCTGAGAATCTGTACGTTACTGTTACTGTGTAATCTTCGTGATTTTGCTGTATTCTTGGCTAGCTTTTACATTAGTTACTTCAGTGTTATATCTTTGCTCAAATTTAAGTTGTTTTTCCAGTGTGCTGTGTTGTTAATATTTATGTTTGCAACTGTTTTTGTGTTGCCTTGTTTTTGCAAGCCGCATATTGGCTTTTTAAATGGTGTTGAAGCTGAAGCGCTTCGATTTGTTTTATTTATTTTTTTTTTTACAAGATTATCAGGCTGTACATATGTCCGTATATGTATTTGTGATATTATTATTAAATCAGTTTTTTTATATGTACATAAATGCCGACATGTAGGTTTTCTTAAAGCCTTTTTTAGTCTCCTCATGCATGCCCTGCTTCCCCGCCCCCCCCACCCCCCCCCCCCCCACCCCATCACCTCCTTCGTCTTAAACCGACTTAAGTCGAGCAGATTGAAAATGAAACACACACTATCATAAAAAAACGCTTTGCAAGTACGCTTTACTCTTATTTGTCAGTCAGTCAGTCAGTCAGTAAGATAGTTCAGTCAGTTAACAGAAAGGCAGCATCTCATTTTCAAGTCTGTGTCTTCCTACTCAGCCATGTATGCCCGTTCAAGGGGATTAATTTTCCCTGGAGTTAACATCAAGTGCAGTACTCCACTCTCTCCAAAAGTTTCCTTTCGGATGGAGGACAATTAAAGAATTGCCCGTTGTGCGAACGCAGCGAAACATCTTTAGCGCTCGTTAAATTTCCTGTCCGCTGTTCGTAAGGAGTAGGCCATTTTGTGCCTGGGTGGGAACAGATGACAGAATTTAAAAAACCCGCACAGGGGGGTGGATGTAAAAAAAGGCTAAAGGCTTATCCATTACCCTCGATATAAAAGAATAAATAAAAAAAAATGAAGTATGTATTGTCTGCACTGCCGGCAAAGGCGCTTTTGAACACAAATTCAGTGAACCGGTTTTTCCCAGATATAATTATTTTTGCGATTGATTTAAAATTTGGCCTGTAACCCAAATTTCCGCCCAAACGCATTGAAAACCCAACCCTCAACTCTTTTTTTTTCCTCAATGACTGAAGGGGGGTTTGTGTTGGAGTCAGGTTTCGATGCTTTGGGGGGGGGAACAGTCACATACACGATCTGTTTTTGTGTTCCCTTTTTCCTTTTTGGGATTTTTTTGGATAGATACAGAGGGTATTGTAGTTGTAGGAAAAAGGAATAGAAAAAAACGAAAAAAAATCTTTTTTTAAAGTAGCGACTAGGGGTGTGTGTGGGTGTTGTGTGTGTGGTGTTTTGGTGTGTGTGTGTGGGGGTTTTTTGGTGTGGTTTGTGGTGTTTTTGTGTTTTTGTGTGTGGTGAAAGTGGGTGGGTGTTTTGGTGGTGGGGTGTATGTGTGTGTGTGTGTGGTGTTGCGGGGTTGTTTTTGTTGTGAGTGTGAGTGCATACCCCAGGTGATCTTGGCAATAGCTAGCAACCCCACCTACCAAAAAAAACCCACATGAAAATGTGCTGACATTTGGGAATTTTCCCCCTTATTTCACGAAGGGTTCCCAGCTAAGATCGATGCAGAGCACGTTTTGATCTCCTGACTTCAAAAGAAGTTTTTAAAGCCGGTATTATGCCACCCAGGAGCATCCCGTTTAATTATTTTATAGTCCCGACATTTCTATCAAAAAAGTTTTCGCTCTTCCAAAGTGACACACTCGAGGGAATTTCCCCCAAAGTCCCAAGTCGCTCTTTCACAGGAGTGTGGAAGCGGCAATCGTGCGTATTTTTGGGAAAGCAAATTGAGGCAGGAAAAAAGGGGAGGGAAGGGGGAAAAAAAAGACTTAATGTATCGTACCGCATAAACATGTTCTCGGCCACCAGCACCCTGTTCTTTTGTTGTTTTAAAAAAAAATGGGGAGAAAAAGGGAAAGCCCTCTGTCGCATGTTTGGAAAACGCAAATGCAAACCGTTACGTGAAAAGAAACGGAAAGCTTTGCTTTATTTGCTAAAGGAGCGATAAATAACGGCTTTGTTCTTGGGGGGAACATTGTTTTATAAATATTTCAGGGGGGGGTTTTTAAAAAAAGAAAAAAAATTTATTATTGTTCGCAGTGTTTCATCAGATGTGTGTTATTGGGGTGTGAGATGTATTATTTTTTTTGAATGTAATTACGTTGTTGTTTATTTTTGTTTCTATAGGGAAACAATAATGGGGTTTTTTAGCAAGTCGTTTGGCAAATCAACCTTCATGTGTTTTTTGAACAAAAGGGTTTTCTTTTCGTGTCATGACAAAGGTTTGTGAATGTGTTTTAGCTGGGCGAGTGCGCGGGACCGACAAACGCAGCATGCACGTGCGCGTGCACCACAAAACACTCCACTCACACACACATACACACACCGTGTGCAGCACCAAAAACACACCACAACACACAACACACACACACACAACACACACCACTTTGTGCCATATGATTCAACTGCTAAATCTAGGCACTAGATTTGAAAACAAAAAATTTTTTTGTCTGCCACTGCGTATGATCTTTTAGGTTTTTAAAAAAAAAACAACATTTTTTGTTCAAGATTTCCTATTCATGTTTCTGGAGGGGGGAGAAAAAAAGGGACGATTTTGTTAAAAAACAAAGGTCGATTTCCCCGGTTCTCGAATTTTCAAAACCAAAAAATGTCGACTTTCCTTTTTGCATTGGTAACTACAGTCGAATTTCAATGTGTATATTTTTTTTTAGAAATAAACCTGTTAGTGTACTCTGGTAATACTTGTTGATTGTCAGAAAAAAATATTTAAGTAAAAAAGACAATTCAAACGAAATATTTACCGTTTGTTTATTGTTTCATAAACAAATTTTCATTGTCTGTTGTATTCCGATTACCTGCATAAGACCAAGACAAAACACAAAAAAACAAATTGTTTAAATGGTTCTTCAAAAAAGGGACTTTTGAGATATGCAAAATTTGGGGTTATTACGTATATAAAAAGCATTAAAAACCCTACCAATATTGTCGTCCCCAAAATAACACCATGGCCAAAAATGCAAAAAACCAAGGGGATCGTGCTTGTGATTGAGCAACCGGGGCGCCGCACAAAAGCCTCTTTTAGCCCCCAAATTTTTTCCAGAGTTGGACAAAACTGCCTTGATCAAACCCCCCCCCCCTTTTAGGGGGGGAGGGAAAAAAGGTGGGTAGAATATTTATAGAATGAAGTCCCATCCCTTTATCGTGGCATGGTGAATGATCATGACAGTTTAAAAGCCAGCTCGGAAATGCCAAAAAGAAGAAAAAAAATAAAATGATTAAAAGTTGGGTTTTGCTTCAAAAAATCCGTTAAAATGTTTGTTTGCGCTAAATTTAAAGGGGGGAAGTTTTTTTGTCGTCTGTGGGTTTTTTTTAAAAATTTTGTTTTGAAATTTTTCTTTTGTCTGTTACAGTTTTTTTGTGTTTTTGTGTCCCCTAGACAAAATTTAAATAATAAAATCTTGTTGTGTCAGCTTTGTTTTAAGACGCGCAGACAGACGAGCGACGACCAGAGAAAACCCCCACAGCTAGACAAAAAACAGAAAACTGACTGAGCTTGAAAAAATAAAGACACATCATTTTTTTATGCCAATGTGGGGTTAAAAAAAAAAAATTTCCCTACCAACATTTCAAGTGGTCTCTGAGAGGTTTTAACAACACCGGGTTTTATTGTGTGAGAGGCATTGTGTCGGTGCGATCCTCGTATTCTTTGTTGTAGATTATAACGTATTTTGTATAGGTTTTGGGTTTTTGATTGTTACAATGAAAATGAAAGATTCCACCAAAGCTTATCGATGCTGTTGGATTGATGATTGGAAAGATTGTTGGGTATCAAAAATTGGGGAAAATTTCTATGCGAGACAGGGTTATTTTTTTTGGTTGGCGGGCAGGTGTCGGTCAGGTCAAAGTGTTTTAAAAAGTTATTGAAGCAGAGACTTGTTGTCAGTACACCCAAGAGTGGTTTTTGGCCTATTGAGCCCCGTGTTTTGGTTAGAAATTTTAGCCCTTCAAAAAAATTTTTTTAAAAAAAGGAAAAAATATGTGACTGAATGGAAACCTTCTGTTTAGAGTTGCCATTTCTCAAATCAGATTTAATGTTTTTGCCATCAAGTAATTTTGAAACCGATTTAGTTATTCCCCAGAAGAAAATTTTGCCTTTTTTTCAGGAGCAATGGAAAAGGGAAAAGCATTTTTTGTTGTAGTCCCCCTTTTTGTTTTTGAAAAAAAGTTTCTGGGGGGGGGTTTTGTAAAACCCCATAAGTGTTATGCAAAGGGCTTAGTAAACATTGCACAGGTCTCCGGTTCATTTTCCCTGCAGTGAAACAGGGAAAGAAATTTTATTGGAATTTGATATCCTTTTGATGGGCTTTGAAAACTTAACTTAGATAGATGGTGTTGTTGTTTTTTGTGTGGAGTTAAGTACTGCTTTGAAATTGATGGGATGTTGTGTAAGTGTGGTGGTGTGTGTGGTGTGTGTGTGTGTGTGTTGTGTGGTGTGTGTGTGTGTGTGTTTGTGCGTGTCAGTATGTCCCTGTGGTTGTCTGTGTGTATGTGTGTGTATGCGCGCCCTGCGTGGGTGAGTGCATGTGTGTATGGCGTGCGCGTGTGCGAAGCTCATGAATGTGTGTGTGTGCATTTTTGAAAAGCTAAACAAATAATGATGGAAAGGCCCTGCTTTTTATAGTGTAAAAATAAAAGTATGTAAGATGTCACTTTCGGGAAATTTTAAAAAATAATTTCCAAAAAAGGATATGATGAAAATTTATGAGTTATAACGATGATTGTATTGAAGTAAATTTTGTAAAGGGGGGCTCATGGTTTAGGTTTGATTAAGGGCGATGCTCTCGCGTGGTTTGTGTTTTAAAAAAGTGTGCATCATAGAAGTATCAGAAAAATATTTTATTTACTTTTCGTTTTTTCCCCTTTGCCCCCCTTTCCTTTTTGTTTCCCAGGCCCGGTACAAATTTAAAAGTTCAGGGCAGAGTTCAGAGTATAACAGGAGATTATAACACCTTTCTGTTGCGTTACCCTTTTTCTTTATTCTTGGCCAGCTTTTACACGTGTTCGCAATGTTTTAAAATGTTTTTAATTATTCGTATGTTTTATTTGATACTTTTGTGGCCCTGTTTGTAGATGTGTTTTTTACTTTGAAATAAGCTTTTAAGTACTAAATACAAAATGCGTTCTTTTTCTTAAATACTCATCTCTTTGCTTCTCTTTTTCTTAAAATACTAATCATCATTCTCTCCCCCCTTCCCCAGCCCTTTAGACTTCCTTGTTTAAAAAACGTTTTTTGGGGAAAAGAGTAAAAACGAACACAAGAAAAAACTTTCAAGTACTTTTCTTTCTAGTCAGTCGTCAGTTAGTCAGTAATTTCAGTCAATTAGTCATGGGTTAGTTTAGGCAGTCAGCCATTTAGGTCATTTTAATCGGGAAATTCAGTAAATTTTTTCAGTCTTTTCAGTAAATTTGTCAAAAGTTCGTCCAGTCAGTAAGTCGTAGTTATTTTTTTTCATATTTTCGGTCGTATTCAGATTTCATTCATCAGGTGTCTTTTAAAAGTCAGTCAGGTTTTTTAGAAATTTCAGCCCGTCAGCGTAGGGCTGGCCAATCAGTAAATTTTCGCTTTTCAGTTAGCGGGGGGAGTGTCTCTTTTTAATTTTGTCCCCCTCAGAAGCAGTTTTCCCCCCGTAAAAGGGATATTTTCCCCTCTTAGTTAATTAGAATCAGTCAGCCCCACTTCACCAAAACCCTCAAAGGGGCTAATTTTTCCGGGGCCCCGGGTTTAAGTGGGGCCCAGCATCTTTAAGCGCGGGGGTGAAAATTTCATTTTTGCCGCTTTTTTTATTTAAGTGGGGCCATTGTGTGCGGTGGGCACCAGAAGGCAGAAATTTTACTAAAAGCCACACATTTGGGGGACGGGGTTCTTTTAAAGGTTTTTTTTAAAATTTTTTTTTAAATTTTTTTTACTTTTGGGGGTTTTCTTTTTTAAATTTTTTTTTTTTAAAATTTTTTTTTATTTTTTTTTTTTTTTTATTATTTTTTTTTTTTTTTTTTTTTTTTTATTTGTTGGAAATTTTTTTTAAATTTTTTTTTTTTTTTGGATTTTTTTTTTAAGGTTTTTGGTAGGTTTAAAAATTTTAAAGGATTTTTTTTTTGGGGGTTTTTTGTTTTTTTGGGGGGTTTTTTTTCCCCTTTGGGGAAAATTTTTAAAAACTCAAGGGGGTTTTTTTTTAGGATGAAAAAAAAAGCGCATAAGGGTTTTTTCCCATTACCCTCGATATAAAAGAAAAAATTTAAACAAACATAAAAAAGGGTTGTTTACTTGTCTGACCCCTGCCAGGAAAGGTTTTTCTATGGAAATTTTTTTTCAGTGAAGTCGGGTTTTTTCCCAGATTGATTTTTTAGCGACTTGATTTAAAAATTTCCCTGTAACCCATTTCTCGCCCAACGCATTGCACAGCCAAACCTCCCCTTTTTTTTTTTCCCCTCAAGGGATGAAAGTGGGGTTGGGGCATTGGGGTTGGAGATCAGGGGGGTTTTCGATGCTTTGGGGGGGGGGGGGACAGTCACATCACACGTTCTGTTTTGTGTTACCTTTTCCTTTTGGGGGATTTTTTGGATTTGGGTTACGAGGGGTATTGCAAGTTGTAGAAAAGGGAAATTAAATAAAACATGAAAAAAATCTTTTAAAAAGGGTAGCGCTAGGTGGGTGTGGGGGGTGTGTTGTGTGGGTGTTGTGTTGTGTGTGGGGTGTTTGTGTGTTTTTTGTGTGGTTGTGGTTTTGGTTTTTGGGTTTGTGGTTGTTGGGTTGTGGTGTGTGTGAAATTTTTGTGTGTGTTTTTTTGGGGGTGGTGGTGGTGTTGTTTGGTGGGGTGAGTGTTCGGTGAGTGTATGTGTGTTTTGTGTGTAAATGCATATCCAGGTGACTCTATGGCAATGAGCTGGAAAATTTCCCAAAAAAATCCCACAAAAACCCACATAAAAATGTGCTGACTTTGGGGGTTTTCCACTTATTTACACGAAGGTTCCCGCTAAAGATCTGATGCCCCCAGAGCAGTTTGATCTCCTAGATTCTCAAAGGAAAAGTTTAAAAGGCCGGTATTATGATCCCCCCCGGGAGCACCCTTTAATATATTTTATAGTCCCCGACATTTCTATCAAAAAGTTATCAGCTCTTCCCCCAAAGTCAGACAACTCGAGGAAAAAGTTCTCACCCAAAAGGGGCCAAAAAGTCAGCTCATTTCACACGAGTGCGGGAAGGGCCCGAATCGTTTGCGTATTATTCCGGAAGCGAAATTGAGGAAAGGGGAAAAAAGGGGAAGGGGACAGGGGGGAAAAAAGAGTAATGATATCTTGTCACCGAAAAAAAATTTGTCTCTCAAGGCCCCAGAACCCTATTTTCCCTTTCTTTTTGACCCAGAAAAAAAAAGGAAAAGCCCAAAAGGGAAAAGGCCCGTTGGATCGCATGAATGAAAAAACCCCAAAAAGCAAACCGTTTTACGTGAAAAAAAAGGGCCCGGGGTGTCAGCTTTTTTGAAAAAGGGGAGACAAAGGGGAATAACGGCTTTGCTTCCCTTTTTGGGAAAAATCTTTTTAAAGAATCTTTCAGGTGGGGGGTTTTAAAAAAAAAAAAACAAGCCCTTTTTAGTGTTCGTCAGTGTTTCTATCAGTTCATGTGTTATTGGGGTGGGGGAAATTTGTTTTTTGTTTTGACAATGTAATTAAGTCTTTTTGTTTATCTTTCATTTCTATAAGGAAAAAATCCCAGAGTTTTTTAAATTTGCAAAATCTTTTGGCAAAAAATCTTCGTTTGTTTTCTGAACAAAGGTTTGTCAATGTTCGTGTTTTGAAAAAGGTTTTAGTAAATTGTGTTTTATGGGGGGGGATTTTTGAGTGAAAGGGAAACCAAGATGCTTTGCACGCACGCGCGGCACAAAAAAGGGCACACTCCCCCAAAACCCAAAACCCCACCCCACACACGAGGCATGCAGAAACAAAACCCACAAAACACCCACACACACACACACACCACAACACACACACACACACTTTGTCCCACTAGTTTCAAAGGCTAATTTTGGGGACACATAGAACAAAGAAATTTTTAAAATTTTAATAAAATTATTTTTCCTTTGAAAAAATTTTTCTTTAGGGATTTTAAACAGTTTTTAAAGCAGGGAAAATTTTTTTTTTAAAAGGGACGTTCCCCTTCAAAATTAAAATTTGTTTTTTAAATTGGAAGAAGGAAAAAGGGGGGTTTTTTTTTAAAAATCCAAATTTTTACCCAATTAAAAAAGGGCCGGGTTTTTTTCAAAAAAGAAAAGCAACTAAAACAACTCAATTTTTTTCCTTTTTGCATTGGGGAAACTTAATTTTTTTCTATATTTTGGGGGTTTTTTTAAAATCATTTAAACCAATAATATAACCTTTTAAACGAAATTTTTTAAATTTTACAATTTAAGGTTTTAAAAAACCAAATTTTTAAATTTTCTTTATTATCCCCTTTTTTTTCATATAATTTTTCCTTGTCTCCTCTTTTCCCGGGGACGCATAATGCCCAAAGGGCCCAAAAACCCGAAAAATAAAAAATAAAAACTCTGTTTTTAAGGGTTTTTTAAAAAGGGCAAGTTAGAGATATGAAAAAACAGGGTGTTTATTTTAATGTTATAACATGCATAAAACCCCATGCCCAAAAATTGTCGCCCCAAACCCTAACTTCATGGCCAAGATGAAAAAACCTCAAGGGTACTCAGTGCTTGCTGATTAAGGGAACGGGCCCGCCGAAACAAAAAGCCTCTTTTACCCCAAATTTTTCCCCAGATTTTAGGAAAACAGCTTTGCATTTCTCATCACCCCCCCCCCCCTTTTAGGGGGGGCAAAACCAAAAAGGTGGGAGGAAAATTTATTCATAGAAGGCATTGTCCCCACCCCTTGACAGTGGCAGGGTTTGAAATGTTTCCCGCCCATTTTAAAAGCACAGACTGGGGGAAGTTCCCCCAAAAAAGAAGAAAAAGAATAAAGTGTTTAAAAGCTTGGGTTCAGTTTCCCAAACACTCCGCTTTGTTCCCGTTTGTCTAGCGAAAAATTAAAGGGGAAAGTTTTTTTGGTCGTTCTGGGGGGTTTTTTAAAATTTTGTTTTGATATTATTCTTTTGTCTTTTTACTTTATTTTCTTGGGGTGTTGGGCCCCTCTGGGACAAAAGGGAAAAATTTAATTTAATCTTTTTCCTGTGTCGGGCTTTGTTTTATAAAACGCGCAGCGCGAGCAGACGACCAAAAAAAAACAACGGGAAAGATGACAGAAAAAACAAAAAATTGTTGAGTTGAAAAAAATTTAAAGACACTTTTTTTTAGGTAATGTCGAGGTTTAAAAAAAAAAAAGGTTTTTTTCCCAAAACATTTCATATTTCTCTGCACGGGTTTTTTAAACCCACCGGTTATTGGGGGGAGAGAGCATTGGGTCTGGTGCGCCCTCAGTATTTTCTTTTTGGTGTGAGTAAAAACAGTGAGTTATAAAAAACCTTTACTTTTGGCGTTTATCCCTTTTGGGTTTTTATTTTTGGCA
The DNA here is from genome assembly GCA_028751875.1 of Rapana venosa. Lineage (NCBI taxonomy): Eukaryota > Metazoa > Mollusca > Gastropoda > Neogastropoda > Muricidae > Rapana > Rapana venosa. Next base: position 24,724,480 of record CM054139.1, read on the forward strand.
TTTTTTCAGCGGGTTCGCAATTTTTTAAAAGTAGTTTTCTTTTCTTTCTGTGTTTTTGTTTTTTTTGCAACTTTTGGGCCCAGGTTTTTGGTAGCATGCGTTTTTATATTTTAAAAATAAAGCCCTTTTTTAATTTTACTTTAAAAAAAAAAAATTGCGTCTCTCTTTTTTAAAATACTAAATTCCTTTTGTTTTCCCCTCTTTTTTTAAAAAGAAATCATATAAATCATTTCCCCTCCCCATTCCCCAGCCCTTTAGCACCCCTTTTCGCCCAAATTCCCGCTTTAGTAAATTAGACGAAAAAACGAAAACACACAGAACAAAAATTTTAAGTATTTATCTTCTGGGTCAGTCAGTCGTCAGTCAGCCCAGCATTCAGCCCGTAGTTCATTTCAGCGGCCAGTTAGTCAGGGGTTAAAATCAGTCTTTCCCAGTCACTATTTCAGCCCATTTAAATTTCCAGTCAATTAGTCGTAGTTCAGTCTTTTCAGCCCGTAGTTCAGTCAGAAAGCCCAGTAGTTCAGTCAGTTTTTCGTAGTCATTCAGTAAAGTAGTTCACATGTCAGTCAGTTGTCAGTATTTCAGTCAGTCAGTCATTTCAGTAGTTCGGGCAGTCGCAGCAGTCAGTCAGTCAGTCAGTCAGTTTTTTCGTCAGTCGGTCATTTGTTCAGTCAGCGGGTCATTTTAATTTTATTTCCGTCAGTCGTTAGTCAGGTTTCAGTTTTTTAGTCAGTATTTCCCGAATTTAGTTCGGGCAGTCAGTCAGTCAGTCAGTCAGTCCAGTCGTCGGGTAAAGGGGGTCATTTCAGTCAGTCAGTCAGTCAGGCAATCAGTCAATGGGCCCGGTTCAGTAAAGTCAGTTGGGTCAGTAGTTCAGTCATTTGTAAGTCAGTCGTCTTTTAGTGTTCAGTCAGCCCAGTCGTCACCCGTCATTTGTTCAGAAATTTTGTTCAGTCGTCGTAAAGTCATTTAGTTCATTTCGTCAGTCTTTTAGTCAGTAGTTCAGTCAGTCAGCCAGTCAGTCAGTCAGGCAATCAGTCAATAGTTCAGTCAGTCAGTTAGCGGGAAGGCAGCGTCTCATTTTAAGTCTTTGTCTCCCTCAGAGACATGTATTCCCCTTCAAGGGGATATTTTCCCTTGGAGTTAATTAACATCAGTGCAGACTCCACTCTCCCCAAAAGTCCTTCGGATGAGGCTATAACCGAGGCCCCGTTAAGCGAACGCACGCAGAACATCTTTAGCGCGCGTTAAATCATGTGCCGCTTTTCGTAAGAGCAGGCCATTGTGTGCCGGTGGGAACAGAGGACAGAATTGACAAAACCGCATACACACGGGGATTGGAGGTAAGAAAAGCACCTAAGTGCTTATTCCATTATCCCCGATATACAAGAATAAATAAATAGATAAATGTATGCTACTATGTCTGACACTGTCAGGCAAAGGACAGCAATGGACACTGATTCAGTGAAGTCAGGTTTGCCCAGATACATCATAGGGACTTGACTTGACTTGCCTGTAATCCATTTCTCGCCCAAATGCAATGCACAAGCCAACCTCAACTCTCTTTTTTTCCTCAATGACTGAAGTGATGGCATTGTGCTGGAGACCAGAGTTTCAATGCATTAGAGTGGGGGGTGGGGGGGGGGGACAGTCACCTCAGATGATCTGCTTTTGTGTTACCTTTTCCTTTTGTGGGATTTATAGGGACAGAGAGGTATTGCAGAGTTGTAGAGAAGGACTAGAACAGAAGATGGCACGAGATCAGAGTTTGAATGCTTTGGGGGGAAAGACAGAGACAGACAGACAGATGGACAGAGAGAAAGAGAGATAGAGCGAGAGAGAGACAGAGACAGCGAGAGAGATAAAGAGAGAGGCAGAGAAAGGGGAGGGGGTAGGGAGGGAGAAAGAGTGAATGAGAGAGAGAGGGAGAGATTGTGAGAGAAACAGAGACCGCCTTTTTGTACAGAATCCATGGTGAACAAACATAAATGGATAGAAATATAGAAATCGAATGCAGATCAGACACTGAACATTACTTGCTTGGTATTTTCATTCATTACTCAGTAGCATGTTTGTTTGGTAATTTTCAGTTATATATCCTCATCTCCTGCACACCGCAAATACAGTGAAGTGAGAATGTTGGATAGAGGTACAACTTTGAAACACAAATCCAATAACGTAATAAAAAGAGGTACAACTTTGAAACACAAATCCAATAACGTAATAAACAGAGGTACAACTTTGAAACACAAATCCAATACCATAAACAGAGGACAACTTTGAAACACAAATCCAATAACATAAACAGGGGACAACCTTGAAACACAAATCCAATAACATAAACAGAGGACAACTTTGAAACACAAATCCAATACCATAAACAGAGGACAACTTTGAAACACAAATCCATAACATAAACAGGGGACAACTTTGAAAAAAAATCCAATAAGTATAAACGAGGGACAGTTTGAAAACACAATCCAATAACATATAAACAGGGGACAACCTTGAAACACAAATCCAATAACATAAACAGGGGACAACTTGAAACACAAATCCAATACATAAACAGGGACAACCTTGAAACACAAATCCATTAACATAAACAGGGACAACTTGAAACACAAATCCAATAACATAAACAGAGGTACAACTTTGAAACACCAAATCCAATACATAAAAAGAGGACAAGTTTGAAACACAAATCCAATAACATAAAAAGAGGACAACTTTGAAACAAAAATCCAATAACGTAATAAACAGAGGTACAACCTTGAAACACAAATCCAATACCATAAACAGAGGACAACTTTGAAACACAAATCCAATAACATAAACAGGGGACAACCTTGAAACACAAATCCAATAACATAAACAGAGGACAACTTTGAAACACAAATCCAATACCATAAACAGAGGACAACTTTGAAACACAAATCCAATAACATAAACAGGGGACAACTTTGAAACAAAATCCAATAACGTAATAAACAGAGGACAAGTTTGAAACACAAATCCAATAACATAAACAGGGGACAACCTTGAAACACAAATCCAATAACATAAACAGGGGACAACCTTGAAACACAAATCCAATAACATAAACAGGGGACAACCTTGAAACACAAATCCAATAACATAAACAGGGGACAACCTTGAAACACAAATCCAATAACATAAACAGAGGTACAACTTTGAAACACAAATCCAATAACATAAACAGAGGACAAGTTTGAAACACAAATCCAATAACATAAAAAGAGGACAACTTTGAAACAAAAATCCAATAACATAAACAGAGGCACAACTTTGAAACACAAATCCATTAACGTAATAGACATCCAACAACTTTGAAACACAAATCCAATAATACAAACAGAGGACAACTTTGAAACACAAATTCAATAAAATAAACAAAGGACAACTTTGAAACAAAAATCCAATCACATAAACAGTGTACCCTGGAAAGCTCTCTGTATGTGCTTCCTCACTCAACCCTTTTCAAGCTAGTATTGTTGTATTGTATTGTACTGTATGCCACTTCAAGCCACGGTAGATTTATCTGTGTGAAATTTAGGCTGCTGTCTCTGTCAAGAGCGCATCGCCACAAGAGCGGCGCCACCTACTGTTTTTCTTTTTCTGTTTGCATATGATTTCTCATGAACTTTTAATTTTTTAACATGTTTAATTCCTATCAACCATTACCTTTGATTCCATCGTATATGTGTTTGGTTTTCTGTCAACTATTAATTGTGTTTTCGTCGTACTTACGTGTGGATGGGAATCCAGAATATTTTTGTTTGAATGCGATTGGCGAAGAATCATCCCACACACTTTGTTTTTCTTTTTTTTTAAGGGGGGC
>CM054139.1:24728841-24761341 GCA_028751875.1 Rapana venosa
ATTCAATAAAATAAACAGAGGACAACTTTGAAACAAAAATCCAATCACATAAACAGTGTACCCTGGAAAGCTCTCTGTATGTGCTTCCTCACTCAACCCTTTTCAAGCTAGTATTGTTGTATTGTATTGTATTGTATGCCACTTCAAGCCACGGTAGATTTATCTGTGTGATATTTAGGCTGCTGTCTCTGTCAAGAGCGCATCGCCACAAGAGTGGCGCCACCTACTGTTTTTCTTTTTCTGTTTGCATATGATTTCTCATGAACTTTTAATTTTTTAACATGTTTAATTCCTATCAACCATTACCTTTGATTCCATCGTATATGTGTTTGGTTTTCTGTCAACTATTAATTGTGTTTTCGTCGTACTTAGTGTGGATGGGAATCCAGAATATTTTTGTTTGAATGCGATTGGCGAAGAATCATGCCACACACTTTGTTTTTCTCTTTTTTTTAAGGAGCTGCGGATAAAGCCGGGAGATAGGCGCAGTACATTTGCAAACAGTGACTGGAACATAAATTTTATCAAAGTAAGCTGTGTAAAGAAGTGACGGGGTGTATGGTGTGCATGAAGTAAGCTTTGTAAAACATGGAAGAAATAATTCTCGTTAATTCAGTACGAAGAAAAGAAGAGACAAAGCCGGAGAGAATACACATTGAAATAATTATGGGTTTATTGTGTCAAAGAAAATCTCAGTGATTTTATGGAAATAGATGGTTGCTGATTTCTGATTTTATGGCTAGACGAAAGCATGGGGAGTTAACACAAACTATTGTAGCGAAGAAGAGAATATTAAAAATTCTTTGTTGAGATTTGTTAAGAGACACACAGAGAGAGCGACAGAGAGATAGACAGACAGAGACAGACAGACAGAGAGGAAGAGACAGAGAAACAGAGAGACAGAGACAGAGAGACAGAGGGAGAGGCATGACTACGGATTCTAGTAAACATACTTTTCTTCATCAAACGCTCAGATAAAAAACTATTGTTGTCTGCTATACGTACGAAAACGCCTGCAGCTGCAGTTAAGCGCTTCACAAAGTCAAACCTAGCTTATCCGACTTCGGCGTGGGAGAGAATTGCAGGAGAAGGGACAAAAGGTGGAAGAGCATAGACAAGAGGGAGGCGTTATGTTATGTTTGTCCGTCGTTTTCGACGATGACCTCCAAAACAGCAGGGGAGGCACCTGCTGTTTCGGAAATTGGGCAGAAATTTGATTATAGTGGAGATGCCTTGCCCACAGCACATCCCGACTCTCTCGGCCAAGTGGGCATAAGGACAGTCAGTGTTGGAGATGTCCTCCAAAGGCCAACTAGCCCCCAGGGCTGCAGTACATCAGGACTGTGCAAGTCAAGCCTCCTAGTCGGAGAGTCATAGTCGATCACTAAAGACTAAGCTGTAAAGTGGAATATTCCATGAGTGGAAAAGCAACTGGTCATACAGCCTCTCACTTTGCTGTTGCCCCCAGCGTCAATGGTTTAATCAAGAACTGTGGAGGCTGAGAAAAAGAAGAAGAAAGAAGAAGAAGAAGAAGGAAGAAGAGAAGAAAAAAGAAGAAGAAAGAGGAGCAGAAGACGAGAGAAAAAGAAGAAGAAGAAGAGAAGAAGAAGAAGAAGAAGAAGAAGAAGAAGAAAGAAGAAGAAGAAGAAGAAGAAGAAGAAGAATGCAAAAAGAAGAAGAGAAGAAGAAGAATGCAAGAAGAAGAATGAAAGAAGCGAAGAGAAGAAGAAGAAAGAGAAGAAAGAAGAAGAAGAAGAAGAAGAAAGAAGAAGAAGAAAAGAAGAAGAAAAGAAGAAGAAGAAGAAGAGAAGAAGAAGAAGAAGAAGAAGAAGAAGAAGAAGAAGAGAAGAAGAAGAAAAAGAAGAAGAAGAAGAAGAAGAGAGGAAAAGAAGAAGAAGAAAAGGAAGAAGAGAAAAGAGAAGAAGAAGAAGAGGAGGAAGAGAGACGAAAGAAGAAAAAAGAAGAAGAAGGAAGAAGAAGAAGAAAGAAGAAAAGAAAAGAAAAGAAGAAGAAGAAGAAGAAGAAGAAGAAGAAGAAAGAAGAAGAAGAAAGAAGAAGAAGAAGAAAAGAGAAGAAGAAGAAGAAGAAAAAAAAGAAAGAGAAGAAGAAGAGGAGGAGAGGGAGCAAGAAGAAGAAGAAGAAGAGAAGAGAAGAAGAAAGAAAGAAGAAGAAGAAGAAGAAGAAGAAGAAAAGAAGAAGAAGAAGAAGAAGAAGAAGAAGAAGAGAAGAAGAAGAAGAGAGAAGAGAAGAGAGGAGGAGAGAGAGACAGAGAAAAAGAAGAAGAAGAAGAAGAAGAAGAAGAAGAGGAGAGAGGAGGAGGAAGAAGAAGAAGAAGAAGAAGAAGAAGAAAAGAAGAAGAAGAAGAAGAAGAGAAAGAAGAAGAAGAAGAAGAAGAAGAGAGAAGAAGAAAAGAAAAGAAGAAGAGAGAGAAGACGAGAGAAAGAGAAAAAGAAGAAGAAGAAGAATTAGAGAGAAGAAGAAGAGAAGAAGAAGAAAGAGAGAAGAGAAGAAGAAGAAGAAGAAGAGAGAAGAAGAAGAGAGAGAGGAGAGAAGAGAGACGAAGAAAGAAGAAGAAGAAAGAGAAGAGAAGAAGAAGAAGAAGAAGAAGAAGAAGAAGAAGAAAGAAGAAGAAGAAGAAGAAGAAGAAGAAGAAAGAGAAGATGAAGAAGAAGAAGAAGAAGAAGAAGAAAGAAGAAGAAGAAGAGAAGAGAAGAAGAAGGACGAGGAGGAGGAAAGAGGAGAGGAGGGGAGGAGGAGGTGGAGGAGGTGGAGGAGGAGGAGGAGGAGGACAAGAAGAAGAAAAACAACAAGAAGAACAAGAACAAGAAGAAGAAGAAGAACAAGAACAAGAACAAGAACAAGAAGAACAAGAAGGAGAAGAATCCAATACATTCAGTCCAGCCAGAAAGCTTCCTGCCTGCAGCCCATTACTCATCCTTTTACAAAGCCAGTCTCCACTGGTTATTTCTCTTCCTTCCCCGAGTGGCTGCTGTATGCGAGGTGGTGTTTTAAGTGTTGACGATGAATAAAACCACACAGCCTTTTGAATTTGCATTTTGGTGAGGACTGTGGGGTGGTAGAGAAATGTTTAATAGGTTGAAAAGTGTGTAGGTGGGAAAGGGTAAGGTAAACTGTGTAAAGCAGCAAGTGAAAAAGGAAGATATGTTTTCTTTTTTTCTTTTATTCCTCGGCTAAAACTCCGAGAATCACGACTGGTAAGACTTTTTTTGGCGTATGCGACCATTCTTTCCCCCCACGCCACCTATTATTTTGGTAGCGGTATTCTGACTTCGGGGAGGAAAAGGGAATATAATGTAAGCTGTGGGGGGGGGGGGGGGGGGGGACTTCATTGTGACTGATTCATGAAAACGGAGAAAGGCTAGAAAGAAGTGGAGGTGGAAAAATTGAAAGGGAAATATTTGTGTATACAGTCATCAAGTGGCATAGTAACAAGAAAATCGGAAAAAAGAAAAACATTAAAACTTACAAAGAAGGAAAGAGGAAAGGGACACAGGGAGAGAGAGAGAGAGAGAGAGAGAGAGAGAGAGAGAGAGAGAGAGAGAGAAGAGAGAGAGAGAGAGAGGAGAGGGAGAGAGAGACAGAGAATTCACAGTGGGAGACTGAAAAAAAGGTTTAAAAAACCTCAAAAAGGGAAAAGAAGATAAACAAAAGATTAACTATCAACTGTCTAAAGCAACCTGCAAAATATCTGCTATCTGCCCCCCCCCCCCCCCCCCCAAAAAAAAAAAACAGCAAAAAATCGTTACTGCTTCATCCAGCCACACGCGGTGCCATTAGAAGCAGAAAATACTAACGTCTCTCGTATTTCTTTCCTTGAAGAAGTAGCTTAATCTATGCATCATTTTCATTTAGACTGGCTCTATCAGGGTTTTTTTTCTCAGGTTTCGAATATTCAAATAAAAGTTTGTAAATTTTATCTGTGCCACGCATGCAGTGCCACTAGAAGCAGACCAAATTAACGTCTCTTCTATTCCTCTCCTTGAAGAAGTAGCTCAATTTATGAACATTTGTTTTTAGACTGTTTTGTGACAATAGCCATCGTAGTTTTGCACACTCCAACCGCTGAGTGATAGGTACATTAAGCACTGACGTTCATGTTCTGAATCACTAGAGCGCAGAACACCACACACAAGGCTTCTTTTATTGCGTGACAGCATTAACCGAACATAGTTACTAGCTCACAATATTCAATGGGAAACAATGGTAAGCATTAACCCATTCAATTCACCCACGCGCCCACACAACTTTTTGGACGCTGGAGACTTAAGAGTTAAAACAAGTAAATGTGCAGAAGGAAAGGTTGTGTGTGTTGGGGGGGGGGGAGGGTATGAAGCAAGTGAGAAGAGGGACACTGAAATTGCAGCACAGGGAAAATAGATGAGAACTTAGCCTGTAATGACTAGCGAGAGTGTGGCTGGTGACTGTTGAAAATAATGATTACACGGATAACAATTGAATTCTGGGTCTATTTCAAAGGCCGTAGTCTGCGTTCTATCGAATGATGTGTACTTCCCTGCTAGAAAAAAATATGTCTGCGAGTTGGGAGTTTAATGAAATTTAGAAGCTTTGAACAGTCTGGGGACAGTGTACAGAAATGACTATATCAAACAATAACACGAGCAAGGGAACCCCTCAATGGCATCAGTTTAGGAACAAAAGACACGATATCACACACGCTGCATTTGGCTTGCCCAAACAACAGAATAATAGTGCTCTGTCTGTCTGTCTGTCTGTCTGTCTGTCTGTCTCTCTCTCTCTCTCTCTCTCTCTCTCTCTCTCTCTCCTCTCTCTCTCTCTCTCACGCCATTCTATAATAGAGTCATGAAATCAGATCAGGTTACGTTGAATAGCTGGGAGTCATAAGCATGATGCAGAAAAGAACAAAGACCACACCACTTCCAGATTTTGGAAGAACATCCACACACCACTCTCTTGAACAGAATTAAGATCTCATCTGTAACAAGGTGGAACAAAAAAAGAATGCTTTTTGTCACAAGTGTTTCAATCTGCAAATCAAAAACAGAATGAATCAAAGGCTTTAGAAATCATAAAATCTTTTTTTTAAAGACAATTCTGTTCCAGTATACTAATGCAGTTCCTAAATTTACCTAGTTAAATAATGCTGACCTTTCGTAACAGGAAAACAATCCCTTAAACCATGTAAGGAGAAGAAAGAAAGTGTCATAGACTGGTCGGATCTACAACTATCTTGCTTGGTGGTGGAACAATATATGTCACATTTCAACAGTTTAATCAGAAAAGCTGCCTGATACCCAATTACTAGAAGTGTGCAGCATTCAGTTTTAAGCCGACATAAACGACACTGCCATTGCCACTAACTCCTGACACTAACACATGCATAGGTAATACTACTGGGGGACTGCACAGCCTAGTGGTCAGAACATTGCGCCCGCAATCTGACGACCCGGGGTTTGATTCTCGTTCAAGGGAAATATTTTCCCCTGGATTTAACATGAGTGCAGACTCCACTCTCCCCAAAAGTCCTTCAGATGAGATTATAAACCGAGGCCCCGTGTGCGAACGCACCCAGAACATCTTGCGCGCACGTTAAACCCTGTTCCGCTTTTCGTAAGAGTAGACCATTGTGTGCCGGTGGGAACAGATGACAGAATTGAAAAAACCGCATACACACGGGGACTGGATGTAAAAAGGCACATAAATGCTTATTCCATTATCCTCGATATAAAAGAATATTATGCAAAAAAATATACGACACATCATAGAGCGGCCCTGTGTCAATTCAGCTTAAAGTTTGCATCATGTGTTATATTTTTTATTTTGAAGTTATCTCAGAATGTTTAAACCACTATGAGGTATAACTTTCTTGTGTCTTTTCAAGATAATGATTCGTATCAATGTACCTGTCAGTATTGCAATGTGCCATCATGGAATAATTTAAGTGTTTTTGACTTGATTTGACCTAGTAGAACTCCTCAACTAACCCAGACATCAGAGGTCCAATCAGCTCTTAAGATGCAGACTTCAGAAAGAAGTTGTAAAACCAGTCGATCTGATGGTGTCAGAGGACTGAGTGAGAGAGAGAGAGAGGGGGGAGAGAGAGAGAGCGGGGGGGGGGGGGGGAGAGAGTAGAAAGAGAGGGAGAGAGAGAGGGGGGATGGAGAGAGATAAAGATATAGAAAGAGAGAGGGAGAGAGCGATAGAGAGGGATGGAGAGAGAGGGAAGGAGAGAGGGAGGCAGAGAGAGAGGAGAGAGAGAGAGAGAGAGAGAAGAGAGAGAGAGGAGAGAGAGAGAGAGAGAGAGAGAGAGAGATATGATTAATTACCATCAACAAGGCTAAGCCATAATATTCATACATTTGTAGAGTGGAGGATACTCAACTCTCTGATCACTGTCTGTAGTAGAGCTATCATCATCATTCTTCTCGGCGTAGGTTGAAGCTGATGTACCATTAAAACTTTAAGTCAATCGAGTAATTTGTTTAGAAAGGGGGGTGATAAAAATGTCGTATTTATATTTATTGCTCTTAAAGCTTTCTCAGTTATTCAAAGCGCGTCACGCGAGTCGTTGATACATGCGGTTTTTTCTGCTTTAAAAAAAATGCTTGTCATATACAAAACAAACTCTGACGCAAAAAAACTGGTCATTGAAACCACGTCAGTACGATTTAAATTTAATACATTATGCTTTTAAGTCCTTTCACATGACGACAGATGATCATGAACGAAACAAACAAACAAACAACCCAGAGACTTTCAATCTACGCATGCAACAGAATTATCATCACAACATGGTTGCCATATCACAAAATATTGCAAAGCATACCATTGATCTTCAGCACAGGGATAGATAGATAGATAGAGAGAGAGAGAGAAAGAGAGAGAGAGAGATAGATAGAGAGAGAGAGAGAGAGAGAGAGAGAGAGAGAGAGAGAGAGAGAGAGAGAGAGAGAGAGAGAGAGGAGAGAGAGAGAAAGGAAGGAGGGAGAGAGAGGGACAGATTCAGATTCTGAGACAGATAATTGTATCACCAGTTTTCCCACATTGTTTACATTCATCAATGGATCAATCGTGATACACCCATCGTGGAATTCCCTGCTGCTCTAGGTTGTGTCATGTCTGTTTGTTTGTTTTTTTCTTTTATAGATCACAGTAACAGTTTGTAAAGTAATTGACAAACAAAGCTATATGTGTTTAATTAATTTATGTATTTTATATCGAGAATAATGGAATAAGCACTCATGTGCTTTTTTTAAATTTACATCCAATCCCCGTGTGTATGAGGTTTTGTAAATGTTGTCATCCGTTCCCACCGGCACACAACGGCCTACTCTTTCGAAAAAGCGGAACAGGATTTAACGCGTGCGCAAGATGTTTCGCGTGCGTTCGCACACGGGGCCTGGGTTTATAGTCTCATCCGAAGGACCGTGAATTACCTTGGCGTTCTGAGAACAGTCCTCTCCTGTCAGCGCTAGAAGGGTGGCACCACGCGGAGGTAGGAGAGTAGGACTTGGAGACTAACGTTGCCTAAGCAGTGCCGGTACCCATTTACCAAAAGAGAGAGAGGGGGGGTGGAGGGGGGAGAGAGGGAGAGAGAGAGGGGGAGGGAGAGGGAGGGAGAGGGATAGAGGGAGAGAGAGGGGGGAGGGAGAGGGGGGAGGGAGGGAGGGAGGAGAGAGAGAGGGGAGAGAGAGAGAGAGAGAGAGAGAGAGAGAGAGAGAGAGAGAGAGAGAGAGAGAGAGAGAACAGGAGGGAGGGAGGGAGAGGGACAGATTCAGATTCTGAGACAGAGAGAGACAGAGAGAGAGGAGGGAGTGAGGGAGAGACAGAGAGAAAAAAAGAGAGAGAGGAAGGGAGGCGGGGGGGTGGGGTGGGGGGGGTGACAAATTCAGAGACAGAGAGACAGAGAGAGACAGATAGAGAGGAGGGAGTGAGGGAGAGACAGAGAGAGAAACAGAGAGAGAGAAAGAAGAAGGGAGGGTGGGAGGGAGAGTGACAAATTCAGAGACACAGAGACAGAGAGAGACAGGAGGGAGTGAGGGAGAGACAGAGAGAGAAACAGAGAGAGAGTGAGGAAGGGAAGGAGGGAGAGTGACAAATTCAGAGACAGAGATAGACAGAGAGAAAGGAGGGAGTGAGGGAGAGACAGAGAGAGAGAGACAGAGAAAGTGAGGAAGGGAGGGATAAAGAGAGAGGAATAGATTCAGAGACAGAGAGACAGAGAGAGACAGAGAGAGGGAGAGAGAAAGACAGAGAGATAGAGAGAAACAGAGAGCGAGAGAGAGAGATTAGAGATAGGGGAGGAGAGAGAGAGGGAGAGAGAGGAGAGAGAGAGAGAGAGAGAGAGAGAGAGAGAGAGAGAGAATATGAATCACAAATAATCCATTACTCTATAATTATGAAAAATGACAGGCAAGTTTTATCACAAAAATTGCATTCGACCATGTCCCCAGCTGCTATGACATTGTACGCGCAAAGGGTTTCAGATTAGATATTGACTTATCTGAAATGACAAGTTTCAAAGTGGATGACATACTGCGGCAAAGAGAAAGAATCCGATCGACACAAAAAAACTACGATCCAGATTTCTCATGCATCTAGCAATAAAGTAGTAATTATCAAAATAAGGATAATAATGTTCGAGCTACCATTATATGCAACAGAATGCACTTGCATGGCAAGCCAGATCTGCTTTATTTTCTGAACGATTAAAAGGAAAGTATTGTATGTAACAGATTATTGTTTTTATGTTTGTGTTATAGGGGGGGGGGGGGGGGGGGGGGGGGGTTATTATAATGATGTGATGGAATGACGTCAATCTCAATTATACGTCATTGTGAAACTCTGTTATGACATTGTAAAATAAATATCATACTGAGACCATGTTAGAATGACAGAGAGAGAGAGGAGAGAGAGATAGAGGAGGGAGAGAGAGAGACAGAGAGAGAGAGAGAGACAGAGAGAGAGAGGCGGACTTTACATATAGATATATATATAGTGGGGACGGAATAGCTCAGTGGTCGGAGCACTCGCAAGAAAAGACAGTATAAGAGAAACACCCCATAGTGAATGAATGAACGATTGGTTAACTGACTGACTGACTGACTGAATGAATGAATGGGAGATTGATTGCTCTTTAACACAAACAGTTACAGATTTTTAAAAAAGAAAAGCTGGCAGACAAGCAAACAAACAAAAAATGGAAAAGTACAGAACAAGACAAACAGACAAACCGAGATACTGATTATATGAATGGAAACAGACAATCCAAACAAAAATCCGTCTGCTAAGCTCCCTATTGACAGAAATGAAAGTTTGTCGGCTGAGGCGGAGGCAGCGGTCACAGTAGACAGTTCTTTAAGTGGGATGCCCCTCAATCTGGCCTGCAAAAAGACAGTTAAATACATTCACCACACGCTTGGTCGTGTAGGAGAATATTATTTTAGAATAGTTGTGTTGTTGTTATGTTGTTGTTTTTTCAAAACATGTGGAGTTATAAAGTTCAAAACTGTTGCTTATAATCTTTTGTTAGGATTCTTTCAAACTTAGTTGATCATGTGTGGTAATGAATGTAATACAGCGATTTAGTTAAGACTTAGTGTAGGATGTATATAATGTGTGCGTGAGTAATGATGGATGGAATGATGGATGGAAGGATGGATGGATGTATGTGGTGTGTGTGTGTGTGTGTTTGTATGCATGTATGTATGCATATATGTCTGTCTGTCTGTATCTATGTAAGTACGTACGTAAGTGTATGTATATAATTATGCACGTATGCATGTGTGTATGCATGTATGTATGTATGCATGTATTACAATAATATGTATGTATGTGTATAATATGTGGTATATGTATGTATATATATATATATATATATATATATAAATATATATATTATATATATATATATATAATATATGTGTGGGGGGGGGGGGTGCATGTATCAATGCATGTATCAATGCATGTATCCATTGACGAAAGCTTTACGTTCTAACGTACGCACTCGTACATAATGATGCCCTAAGCTGCTTTCCACAAGCAAACATCCCTAAAATGAACATCATAATAAGTAAGAGCTGCTATCAAACGTGACTGGAAAAAAGCCTTCAACAGAATGACCGTCTTGAAATGTTGGTGTCATAACTAAGTCTAAATATTCTGTATCTGGCTACTGATTTAGTGTCAGTCTGGTGTAAAGTGCATTTGGCACCTGCAAAGAAATGTACACATTCAAAGCCCAGAAATCAGCATTTCATGTCCATACTACTTTAAGTCACGGCAGATTTATCTGCGTGAAATTCCGACTGCTCTCCACGGGGAGAGCACGTTGCCACAAGAGCAGCGCCACCCTTTAGTTTTTTTTTCTTTTCATGTCTTCAGCTGTATTTGTTTCCCTATCAGAGTGACTTTTTTTTCTACAGAATTTTTGCCAGGGGCAACTCTCTTGTTGCCGTGAGTTCTTTTACGTGCGCTAAATAATAATTTGTGTAACACACGGGACCTCGGTTTGACGTCTTATCCGAAAGACTAGCACCCAGACCACCACTCACGGTCTAATGGATGGGGGAAAAATTTTGGGCCCAAAGGGAGATCGAACCACCGGGCACTTCCGACCCGGACTTTTCGCTTTCTAGGCAGGCGCGATACCTCTAGACCACCGATCCACACATCATGTGCTGTGCGTCACTCTCAGAAAAGTGAGGACGAGTGAGGCTAAGCGAGTTGATATCTTCTCCTTCATCCGCTCTGTGATGGAAAGACTGCTGCTTGAATCGCGTGTGTGATAACTTAGAGACAGCGATGGAACGGGTGTTAAAAGCTTAGGTTTCTTCCAAGAAGATTGGAACTTTCTTGTTCCTTGGTCACATGCTACTATAGTCAATGAGCTTGAAAATCGAAGATTGAAACTTTCTCTGTACTGTCCGTGGGTCCCTCACTGCTATATTAAAGGAGCGTGAAAATCTTTCAAAATGCCTCGTTGCTGCTCTTTCGAGTAAAGGTATTGATGAATAACGTGACACAGCAGGAATGTGTCTGATCCCGTTCCATTTGCTATGTCGTTTTTTTGTTTTTTTTAATCCTCTCCCTCCTTGCTGCACACGCTTCTGAGAATATCCGTTCACACGTTACCTCGATCTGTCAGTATTGTTGGTTTGTGGTGTAGAACGCGACGGTCAACATTAGTAAATACTAAACTGCTGTGAAGCAGATTACAATGATCAAAATGTGTGGAGATTGATGGGTGGAATGGGGGTGGGAAGGAGTGTTCAGGTGTATGTGTGTGTGTGTGTGTGTGTGTGTGTGTGTGTGTTGTGTGTGTGTGTGTGTGTGTGTGTGTGTGTGTGTGTGTGTGTGTGTGTGTGTGTGTGTGTGTGTGTGTGGTGGAAGTGAGGGTAAAGGTGGGGATTCGGAGGGATGGAGGTATGTAAAGAGTACCAGCTAACGTCAAGGTGCTATCTTGGTCACATTTAACCCACCAGCCTCTTCGTTTTGGCAAAGTGTTTGCTAACCACTCCTCGTAGAATTCAGCATGCAGCACACATTTTAGCACATGTTGAAGACCTTATGTCTTGCAACAAGAGAGGTGTCCCTTTCTGTTGAAACCTCAGCAAAGAGATAAACCACTACTCTACCACTCCAATACCGATAGAAAAAATTAATAAAGGAAACAAGAGAAAACGCGTAGTCATACTATAGCAGCATACTCTCCCAAGAGTGGGCATTCCAACTTGTTTTTTCTTTTTAAGAATAATAATTACACTGCAGCTAATAATACTATACAATATCATGCGCCATGTAACAAAGTTTTAAAAAAAACGGGAAGCAGCCAACACTGCTATACATTGGATGCTACTAGACAAATCGCATCTTCTCCTCAAAAGAGAGAGTGTGCGCTTGTTACTTCACCTCTGCTGCCCTGCCTAAAAAGGTGTAAAATACAGTGGACAGACAAAGAAACAAGCACGACCCCTCTGGTCCAGTTAGACTACTCCACTTAGACAGTTGTTGCTCTGTTGATCCATCCAAAAAGGCTTGCATCTTTCCACACGAATGGTTTTGCTTGTGTTCTCTGGCACCAAAGCCCACAACGCTGAGGAAAATTGAATGATCATTTTTGTTTTGTATCGCCGAGCATCAAACGACTGTTCCTGTTAACTGTTGCTTTTACAGGGATAAAATTTTTAAAAAACCCAAGAAGCGCGTGAAGTTGGTCGTAACTAAAGTATTGTTGGTTATATTATTAATGTTGTTGAGTCAAACTGTCAAAAAAGAAATTTAGGTTGAAAGAAAGCAGAGTGGGGGGTGGGGGTGGGGATGGGGGGTAGAGCAGATTTGCTATTGCCGAAACGAAAATCATCATGTTTAAAGAGAGACAATATGTTACGTTCAGAGAGAGAGAGGACGAGAGAGAGAGAGAGAGAGAGAGAGAGAGAGAGAGAGAGAGAGAGAGAGAGAGAGAGAGAGAGAGAGAGAGGAAGGGAGAGAGAGAGAGGAAGGGAGAGAGAGAGAGAGAGGGAGAGGGAGGAGCAAATTCTACATTATAAAACACTGTACACTTTTTTAATTTTACCAATTAGAATATTTTCAGTTCATCAGCATACAAACATAATTGGGCATCAAACGGGTGCCTATAAAATATGATTTACATTGTGAAGAAAGAAAAATAGATAGCACAATGATATTCAAGCTACTCAACGTTTCTTGTTCAGGAAGTGTCTGGAATCGCGCATTCTTAGCAAGACTGTGACTATTTATTTAACTCAGTCGTCACACTCACCAGAACGGGAAAAAAGTGACAAATGACCAACTATTTGCATCAGAACTGACAACGATAGTGTTTACTTAAGCTGCTCGGGTAAGGCAGTAGGTCTGGATATTTATTTGCTGTGTTGGATTTATTTTTGGTTTTCGTTCCTCGGCTAGAGCTCCGAGGTTCACCTATGGTGAGATTTTCGCGTATGCGACCGTCTCCCCCCCACCCCCTCCCTCACCCCCAATAAGTAGGTAGCTGCGTTCCGACTTTGGGGATGGCATCTAAATACGACACCTGTATGTATGCTGTTTTTTTCTGATATCTGTTGCTACCGGTACACAATAGCAGACTCTTCCGAAAGGCGAAATTGTTTGTTTAATGTGTGCGCAAAAGATGTTGCAAACGTTCACACACGAGTCCTCAGTTTACAGTCTCAACCCAGGGACTTTGAAATTCAATTCGAAAATTTTGTCGAATCGGGGAAGAAAAGGTGGCGAGGCTGGGAATCGAACCCAGAATCTCAGGGTTTACATGTTGGTAGGCGAACGTCTTAACCATCCTGCCACCCTCCTTTCTTTTGCTCTGCGTATACTTTCTTTTTCGCGCCGTGCGCTACCGTACATGAATGCGTTCTACTGTAGGCCTGTGGTGGTGATATCTTTTCCCCCCCTCTGTGGTAAGATAAACCACTCCTGTCTTCCTGGCGTGACTGCAGATGACCAATCACTTGTACCAGAGTGACGATTACAGGACGCAGTAACGAAATCCCATAGAAGTTTCTGACCTTTAGATAGTTCCCCCCTCCCCCCTCCCCCCTCTCAACACCCGCCCCCCTTCTTCCCTCCCCAAAAACGAAGTGCCAACAACACTTGGTGCATCCGCTCCATTATCTTATCGGATAACTTTGAAAGGATTGTGAACTCTCGCATAAAACTGTAGTATGTTGAGTGGGTTGTTGTGGGTGTTGTTGTTTTTTTTTCTTCTAATACTAATGTCTGAGTAGAACGACAGCAGGCATTTAAAAAAGAAAAAAAAGTCATAATTATGATCGTAGAAATATCGCTAAAGTTAAATTGATGTCTTGTACGCAAACGGGTGCACAGAGAGAGAGAGAGAGAGAGAGAGAGAGAGAGAGAGGAGAGAGAGAGAGAAGAGAGAGAGAGAGAGAGAGAGAGACAGACAGACAGACAGACAGAGACAGAGAGAGTGTGTGTGTGTGTGTGTGAAGAGAGAGGGAGAGAGGGAGAGCGGGAGAGCGGAAGGGAGGGAGAGAGAGAGAGAGAGAGAGAGAGAGAGAGAGAGAGAGAGAGAGAGAGAGAGAGAGAGAGAGAGAGAGAGAGAGAGAGAGAGAGAATTCGAACTCTCGAACTCGAAGAAGAGAGAGAGAGAGAGAGAGAGAGAGAGAGAGAGAGAGAGAGAGAGAGAGAGAGAGAGAGAGAGAGAGAGAGAGAGAGAGAGAGAGACAGACAGACAGACAGAGAGAGAGAGAGAGAGACAGACAGAGAGAGAGAGGGAGATAGAGTGCAAAATCATCATTCACCATATGAAACGAACGAAAACGAGTGGCACAAGTACATAAATATCCGCACGAGCGACCATGAAGTCACGCGAGCACACACACACACACACACAATCACGCACGCGCGCGAACACACACACAAGCGCACACACACGCACACACATACATACACACAAACACCACATGCACCAACACACACACGCACACGCACACACACATACATACACACAAATACACTCACAGACACACAACCACACAACCACACACATACTCAAGCAAGCGCACGCGCACACACAATCATACATATACGCACGCAAACACACACAAACACGCACGCGCGCGCACGCACGCACGCATGTGCTCATACAGAGGGAAGAAGTGGAAGAAGAAGAAGAAGAAGAAGAAGAAGAAGAAGAAGAAAGAGAAAGAGAGAAACAGAAACAGAAACACAGACAGACAGACAGAAGATACAGAGAGACGGACAAACTCACTCCATCCACTACTCTTATCAAGTATTTAGCTTATAAGACAAGGTCCCTCACCCTAAGAAGCGAATGCTAAGTGAGGACTGATGTCGAGAGGATAGATCATAGTCTAAGCCTAAGGACCATTCAGTGCAGACTTAAGCAGAAGTATTATTTTCCTTCCCCACTCACACCCATTAACCACCATCGCACTATTGTTCCAGCCATAAGATGGTAGGATACGGGAAGGAAAGAAGGAAGGAAGGAAGGAAGAAAGTAAGGAAGGAGGAAAGAAAGGATGAAAGGTAGGAAGGAAAGAAGAAAGAGAGGAAGGAAGAAAGAAAAACAGGAAGCAGGGAAGAAGTGAAGAAAAGAAGGAAGGAAGGAAGGAAGAGAGGAAGGAAGAAAGAAAAACAGGAAGCAGGGAAAAAGTGAAGAAAGGAAGGAAGGAAGAAAGGAAGGAAGGAAGGAAGGAAGAAAGGAAGAAAAGAAGGAAGGAAAGAAGAAAGAAAGGAAGAAGAAAGAAAACAGGAAGCAGGGAAGAAGTAAAGAAAAGAAGGAAGGAAGGAAGGAAGAGAGGAAGGAAGAAAGAAAAACAGGAAGCAGGGAAGAAGTGAAGAAAGGAAGAAAGAAAAACAGGAAGCAGGGAAGAAGTGAAGGAAGGAAGAAAGGAAGGAAAGAAGGAAGAAAAACAGGAAGCAGGGAAGAAGTGAAGAAAGGAAGAAAGGAAGGAAGGAAGAAAGGAAGGAAGAAAGCAAGGACGGAAAGAATCAAGAAAGGAAGGAAGAAAGGATAGAAGGAAAGAAGAAAGAAAGAAAGGAAGGAAGAAAGGATAGAAGGAAAGAAGAAAGAAAGGAAGGAGGGAAGAAAGGAAGGAAGCAAGGAAGAAAGGAAGGAAGCAAGGAAGAAAGGAAGGAAGAAAGGAAGAAAGAAATAATGGAAGGAATAAAGAAACGAAGCAAGGAAGGAAGAAAAGAAGGAAGGAAGGAAGGAAGAAAGGAAGGAAGAAAGGAAAAAGGAAGAACGGTAGAGAGGAAGGAAGGACGGAAGGAAGACTGGCAGAAGCTGTTCCCTTTGTGTGGTTGATTGAACTTGTATGTATGTTGTGCAGTAAAATATTTTATTCATTGTTCCAAGAAGTAAACAGTAATGTATGGAAAGCATATTATTATAATGAAACAAGATTAAGACTGCGAACTTGCCCATGAAGCGGCACTCAGTATAAGAAGTGCGTGTACACATGCATGCACATACTTGCACACACACACACGCACAGATACATGCATGAAACACATAACACACATACATACAAATACATGCACTCACACGCACACACACACACGTGGGCGCCCACACATACTAACGTTCGTATGTGTGCGCACAAGCGCATGCACGTAATTACACACACACACACACACACACACACACACACACACACACACACACACACACACACACACTCTCTCTCTCTCTCTCTCTCTCTCTCTCTCTCTCTCTCTCTCTCTCTCTCTCTCTCCTCTCTCACGCGCATACACATACACACACACAAATGCATCCGCAATCACACTCTCTCTTTCTCACACACACACACACACATACACACTCTCTCTATATATCTCTGTCTGTCTGTCTCTGTCTCTCTCTCTGTCTCTCTCTGTCTCTCTCTTTCTCTCTCTCTCTGTATTATGTACATATATGAACACACACACGCTCTCTCTCTCACACACACTGTTTCTCTGTCTGTCTCTCTGTCTGTCTGCCTCTCTCTCTCACGTCACACACACACAAACACTCACACATTCCACACATCCCCCGAGACGCGCACGCACACCCAAATACACACACACACACACACATTCACCCACCCACCCCCCCACACACACACACACACATTCACCCACCCACCCCCCACACACACACACATTCACACACACACACACACACATTCACCCCCCCTCCCTCCACACACACACACACATTCACACACACACACACATTCACTCCCCCCCCCCCACCACACACACACACATTCACCCCCCCCCCCCCCACACACACACACACACACAGACACATAAGCAGATTTACTCAAACCAGTCTGTCAAGGAACCCAACCGTCTGAGTGGGCATGGGAGGCCACTCGTGGCAGACAAGGGGCAGTTAATCAGAATATTCATTACACTGTGTGGTGTACAGGAGATAAGACTTGACCTTGTGAATGAGAGAAGTGGGAAGGGGTGGGGAGTGGGGGTGAGGGACGGGGGATGGGAGGGGGGGGGGGGTGATGGGAGAGGAGGGAATATCGCTACAGGTCCCTGTGTAGCGCTTTTATTGTTATCGTGTTCTTTTACATATTTCTGCTTTTAGTAGTTCAGAATATTTCAGCTATATCATTTTTGTGTGGTTCTTTTTTTTTTGGTATCTGTTGTAAAATCTCTTTTCAGTAAATAGTTTTCTGAACTGGGGTGTTCAAGTGATGATGTAGAGAAATATGTATTCATGGATGTCGATCGGTGGTCTAGAGGTAACTCGCCTGTCTAGAAAGTGAAAAGTCTCTCGCACCGTTTTCTGTCTGTCTGTCTTTCCGTCCACCCGTCCGTCTGTCCGTCCGTCTGTCTGTTTGTCCGTCTGTCCATCTGTCTGTCTGTCTGTCTGTCTGTCTGTCTAGTCCTTCGGATGAGACTATAAACCGAGGCCCCAAGTGCGAACGCACGCAGAACATCTTGCGCACACGTTAAATCCTGTTCTGCTTTTCGTAAGAGTAGGCCATTGTGTGGCCGGTGGGAACAGATGACAGAATTTACAAAACCTCATACACACGGGGACTGGATGTAAAAAAGCACAGAAGTGTTTATTCCATTATCCTGGATATAAAAGAATAAAATAAAAAAGACAATAAAATAAAAATAAAAATAAAAATCTCTCTCTCTCTCTCTCTCTCTCTCTCTCTCTCTCTGCACACACACACATACACCACACAACACACACACACACACACACACCGCACACACACCCACACACCCACCACACACACCCCCCCCCCACACACACACACACCACACACACCACACGCACACACACACACACACACACACACACACACACACCACACACCCACCACACACACCACACACCTCACACACACACCACACACACCACACACACACACACACACACACACACACACACACGCACGCACGCACGTACATACACACACACACACACATACTTAACACACACACACACACACACACACACACACACACACACACACACACACACACCACACACACACACACACACACACACACACACTTTTCAATTTTAATGTGGAAATGCGATCTGGCCTGCGGAAGCTTGAGGGTTCTTTGGTAGACTGGCAAATCACTAACATCTCCAAGCACTAAACATTTGGGTGTTGGGGGGGGGTTGGGGGTGGATAAAGGTGTCCCCGGTAATGGCACTGTGTTTCACCTAAAGCATTAGGTAAAACATTTTTTTTCTGTAATCCAAGTATAGCAGAATAGTATTTATTTTGGAATAAACATTTCATTAATGAAAACAATACACACACACACACACACACACACACACACACACACACACACACACACACACACACACGCACACACACACCAGCACACACTGCACACACACATACACAAACACCCCTCCACCCTCCCTCCTTCCCCATCACGCCTCCTCCCCCTCCCCTTCCCCCCCCACACACACCCTCACACACACATAATGCATAATAATTATCATGCATGAACAACCTGTGGGCTAACTTATTCATTACTCAGTACAGACATTTTTTCCCCCCGTGAAGGGTGAATGACCAGAACTTGCTTGCATGCAGTTGACACGTTCACAGGTCTTGGCACCACTCTGTGTCAAGGGAGATGCTTTCTGGCCATCAGTCAGTGCAGCCAGCAAGGTACTGCCAGAACAAGCACAGTGTTACTGTTGGGCAGTCTGCGTGTCTTTGTGTGTGAAGAAACCAGCCCTTTTTGCCTTGACGCACAACTCAACTCGCATACAGTGCTGCGCCGTGTCGTTATAATAATAATTATGTATGGAGGCTGTCAATTCACTTGGGTAGTTTGTTTCAGCACGCTATCTTTTTGGAGTTCGCGTTAGTGCCAACTCCGTCCCCCCCCCCCCCCCCCCCCCCCCCCCCCCCCCCCCCCCCCCCCCCCCCCCTACAACCCTCTCCCCCAAAAAAAGTTATACAGAAAAGATTATAAGCCGAGGTCCCGTGTGTGAACGCAAGCAGAATATCTTGTGCACACGTTAAAACCTGTTTCTTCTGTATTGGAAGAGCAGGCCATTGCGTGCCGGTTGGAACGGGTGACAACACTTACAAGACTGCATACACACGGGGACTGGGTGAAAACAAATGTGACGATTTCATTATCCTCGAAGTAAAAGAAAACAATAAAATACACAAGTAAATAAAATCTGTTATAATGCTATCGCAACTATTATGCAAAACTTACCAAGCTGAATGTATTTATGCAAGATGAAAAACAGGGAAAAAGACGATAGAATGAGTCGTACAAGTTTTGTCTCTAAAATAGTGTATTTCATGAATCAGTGTTTAATGATCGACAATCTTTCTTTTTAAGGAATCATAGTTCAAATAGGAATTAGGCAAAAACTATGAATGGTATCTGGAATGAAATCCAATAGTGTTGAGAAAAAAGATTTTAAAAGCTAACATATTCATTAGAAATGCTCTTCTGTTTGTTAAGTGCGTCAGGACTACAACTACTTATCTGAAGTAAATATGTTGTGTATGGTACTGAAAATACAACATAATGTCCAATGGCAAACACGAGATCAATAAAATATATTAAAAGCTGCACTCTTCTGATCTTTTGTCTCATTTTCGGGACTTGGACTATACATTCATAACTATGGACTCAATGAATTCGCCTTTAACCTGCAAAGAGCAGTTGTGATCAACTGACGTTTATAAGTCTGAAACACAGAATGATTATTTAAACACTTTTTTCTATTGAGGAGGCTGACGATTTTTCGCACAAACTTTGTAGTACGTAAACATCAACTTTGTAAAAATTAAAATCAGGAATTGAACGGCTTTTTTTGACTAAGCTAATTTTTTTTTATCGCTGTCATTTGCATCGCTAATGTACAATTTTGTGCTTATAAAATTTTTACACATGGACTTTCAGATAAAATCTCGGGCCCAAAAACTATCTTCTCCCCTCCCCTGCCCCCCCCCCCTTCCTCTCCTCTCTCTCTTCTCTCTCTCTCTTCTTCTCTTCTCTCTCTCTCTTCTCTCTCTCTCTCTTCTTCTCTCTCTCTCTTCTTCTCTCTCTCTCTTTCTCAAAAATGAAGCCAAAAATACCAGTGGTTTCTGTTACTTTTTTAAATAAAAAACATATCATAATTGCTTCATTTTCTTCTCTTGCCATTAAAAAAACACGCGCATTTTTAGAACTTGTGATGGTTTTCCTGCAGTATTTAAATTTTATAGTTCTGAATCTTAAAGGATCGTTTCCCTTAAAAAAATTTTTTTGACCATCGAAATATTAGCGGGGGGTCAAGGGAAACAAAAGCGGTTTGGTGGCAGGGGCGGTGGCGAAAATTTGATTAACTGAAGGGAAAAGCATCGGTCATTGCCTTCTAATCATCGTTAACTACTTTTCCGAACCGTAATCTTTCATTCAGCGTTTTGCGCTTGGAGGGGAAGTCTGGTCATTGCTTTTTGGAAAATTTGGGCCGAAAGTTCAGCAATCTCTGTCGGGCTTCTTTTTTTCCCAAAGCCCTCTAATCCAGGGCAACGACCTTTGAAAAATTGTCAGAAGAGTTTGCCAACCCCATACTTTTGTTGGAAAAGTTAACGAAAGCCGCATTTGCCAAAGCAAGAAAGGAAAGCGGTAAAAAAGTACGAATGAAGACGACTTTAAAGGTTTGGTTTTCACCCAAAAAGCGTTATTTTTTTGGAAGAAAAACAGTTTGCTAATGGAAGAGAAACTTTCATTGAACAGCTTTTATACGCTCAGGTACGCGTTGTCTTTTTACCAAAAAAATATCGGTCATACTTTCAATTTCTGAATCTAATCAATGCTAAAAAGGCTGAAAACGGTGAATGGATAAAACGGGGAAACTGAGGGAAAAAAAACAAGTTGGCCCCAAGGGTTTTTCCAGCGACCACCCTGTTTAACCCCTTTTTGCCCTTCAGTCAAGCACCAAAAAACAAGTTGAATCAAAATGAAAAAAAAACCTAGGGACAGATATCTTGGGATGGTTTGGTGATTGCATGGTAAAAAATGAATAACTATAAACTTTCTGAATAGTTATGGAAACTTTCTGTAAATCGCTTCACTGTTGCTCTATCCTTCAAACTGCTTATACTATAATTCAAACTTGCGAAAAGTTTTTTTCCCCCTCCTAAACAGGAGACCTTATTTTCTTTATTTCCTAATCGCTCTGACTATTGCAAGCTCCTGGTTAGTTCCATTTCTCTCTCTTCGCTTCGTCCCCATCTCTATTCAAAGTTCTGGTCATAGGTCACCATACCTTGTCTTCCGTTCATCAACGTAAAGCTCTGCCAAACACGTTCTAGTCCTAAACACTAAGTCTCTATAACTTTCTTATCTGCAAAACATAAATGAGATCACAGCACAAGCACAGGATTCTATATTTTACATTTGCATACATAACTATCATGTATGAGGGGACTGGACAGCTCAGCGGTCAGAGTACTCGCTTTCCGCAAGCTAAGGTTAAGCAGCATTGAGCGTGGTTGCCAAGTGGATGAGTGACTATTTGCGCGCCTTTGCTTCAGTACAGTCCTCAAGTTCATCTAGCTGTAAATGGGTACCTGCCCTTTTTAGAGTCAGGGAAGGTAAATCAGCGACGGAGAGAAGATGGGTGCCACCCTCAATGTGCTAGTCCCTGGAGAAGCTGAGGTCTCTGATGTCTTGCTCTCCAACCACCAAATAGGTTATTGGACACCTTTATATCCTTTTTTACCTCTCTTATATCCTCTTAAGAATCTTGGTTTATGGTGTCCTCCAAAGGACTTGAAAGGAACTTGGTTTAGAACCAACGTTCACTTTATCGAAAAAAATCACCAGAAATGAATAACAAACTAACGAATAGAAATCGGCTTCTTGGAGTATAGCCGGACCATGATGACCCCGACCTCCAACCACTCCACTGGCTGTTCCCTAGAGGTGCAATCATCAAACCAAAGGTCAGTTTTCGCTATGGTCAGTGCATCGCCTAATCTTCACGTTAAGCAACCGCCTGAAGTGTTGTTGCCCTGGCAACTTGCCACAGAGTCGCTGCGGTAACGTTTCCGTTTTATTTCAAGAAAAAGAAGAATAAGACGAAGAAGAAGAGGAATTGAGAAGAAGAAGAGAATTGCAAGAAAAGAAGAAGAATTGCAAGAAGAGAGAAAAGAAGAAGAATGCAAGAATGCAAGAAGAGAAGAAGATGCAGAAAGAAGAAAAGAATTGCAAGAAGAAGAATGCAAGAACGAAGAAGAGAATTGCGAAGAAGAGAAGAAGAAGATGCGAGAAGAAAATTGCGAAGATTCGAAGAAGAAGAAGAAGAAGAAGAAGAAGAAGAAAGAAGAAGAAGAGAAGAATTGCAGAAGAAGAAGAAGAAGAAGAAGAAGAAGAAAAAAGGGAAGAAAGAAGAAGAAGAAGAAAAGAAGAAAGAAGAAGAAGAGAAGAAGAAGAAGAGAGAAGAAGAATTGCGAAGAAAGAAGAAGAATTGCGAAGAAGAAGAAGAAGAAGAAGAGAATTGCGAAGAAGAAGAAGAAGAAGAAGAAAGAAGAAGACGAAGAAGAAGAAGAAAGAAGAAGAAGAAGAAGAAGAAGAAGAAGAAGAAGAAGAAGAAGAAGAAGAAGAAGAAGAAGAAGAAGAAAAGAAAGAAGAAGAATTGCGAGAAGAATTGCAAAGAATTGCGAAGAAGAAGAAGAAGAATTCTTGACTGACTAACTGACTGACTGACTGACTGACTGACTGACTGACTGACTTACTGACTGACTGACTTGCTGTATTAGAAACTCACCTTGTATCGATAGAGTGGACGTATCAGCTATTATGATATTTTCGAAGCTTTGATTAAAAAAATCAAACAAATAAATATTATATTGCTAAATAGTGTGAACGAACTGTCTAACGTAGTAGTCATGACGGCTTGCGCGTAATTTTGTATCTATCTATCTATCTATCTGTCTGTCTGTCTGTCTGTCTGTCTGTCTATCTATCTATAATCAACACACACACACACACACACACATATATATATGTGTGTGTGTATGCGTGTGTACTACGTGTGTATGTGTGTTTATGTGTGTGTGTGTGTGCGTGTGTGTGTATCATGTTTGTTTTATTTATTTTTTGTATTTTATTTTATTCTTTTATTTCGAGGAAAATGGAATAAACACTCATGTGCCTTTGTTACATCCAGTACCATGAGTATGCAGTTTTTTCAATGTTGTCAGCCTTTCTCACCGGCATACAATGGCCTACACTTCCGAAAAGTGGAACGGGGTTTAACGTGTGCACAAGATGTTCTGCGTGCATTTGTACACGGGAACTGGGTTTATAGTCTCATACGAAGGACTTCTTGGGGTGTGTGGAGTCTGCACTGATGTTAACTCCAGAGGAAAAATCCTCTTGAACGAGATTTGAACCCCAGTCAGCAGATCACGAGCGTATCACTCTAGCCATTAGGCTATCCCGCCCCCCCCCCCCCCCTGTGTGTGTGTGTGTGTGTGTGTGTGTGTGTGTGTGCGTGTTTGCGTGCATGCGTGTGTGTATCAATATAGTCGTATTTAAGTATGTATGCACGCCTTCAAGTATGTGTGCATATATGATGACTATTTAATACGTACATTGTTTTGTATGACGTGTAAGCAATACTTTTGCAGAATGTCAACTTGGCCTCAAGTCCCACAATGACATGACAATTATCTAGCAAGATTTTTTACCCATTACCATTAACAAGTTGGAACACACAATAGGTTACCTAGACAAGCAAAGTTTGCTATGATTTCTCCTGGTTTTCAGGAAAAACAAAACAAGAAATGGTTCAGAGATAAAACTTCGCGAGTGAAAAATATAAAACAAAAATGGGATTAATGAAGAGAATTAATAAGTAGTGTTTGTGTATGTGTGTTTCTGTGTGCGAGTGTGTGTGTGTGTGTGTGTGGAGAGAGAAAGAGAGAGGTAGAGAGAGACAGATGCCAGACAGACAGACAGAGAAAGAAAGCGAGAGAGAGAGAGAGAGAGAGAGAGAGAGAGAGAGAGAGAGAGAGAGAGAGAGAGAGAGAGAGAGAGAGAGAGAGAGAGAGAGAGAGAGAGAGAACAGCAATTGTTAAAGAAAATCCTTTTCCAATCAAAGTAAATATTGATTTTCTTTAACTGAGCCTGAAGAAAAAAAAGAACCTCACAAAGAAGAATCCAAATCAAATTCAGCCAATTATCCAGAACCAGACTGCTAATAATCAATCACAGCTCAGCGGCCATTCCTGGAACATGTCTTCTAATAACCAGGTGTTCACAAGAAGAAGGGAGCAGAAGGTTTTTTCCCTTACAAAAGACAGGCCCTGGGGGTATATCATGATAATGGAGAAATGGTGCCTTGGGGAAGAAGTCCATAATATGATTATTAAGAAAAGTGACTGAGAAAGAGATTGTGAGGGAAAAGGAAATGGGTATGGTCAAGCATTTGTGTCAAAAATGTACATTTTATATTGGGTTGTTTCCATAGTACTTAGTTACCAGTGATTATAATTGACGGATAGTTCATGTTATCAAAGCTGTACTTTTTGTGTGCCATTCTTTTTTTCCTCTGTTTTTTTGTTCTTTGTTTGTTCTTTTTATCTTTTTGTGTGCTCATTTATCTCTCAGAGGAATCACTGACCTAATCAGGAAGTGATAGTAAAGTGTGATTACATACTGACAAAGCTAACCCAGCTACTGTATGTGACTCATTTAAAACCAGTGCTAATGTACTGCAACTTTGACTTGTATACCAATGCTGTTATCCCTGAGCCAGCTTTTCTTATTGCAACAACATGAACAACAAAACAATTTAGCCTGGGATATGTTATGCTCCATAATCCAATGATAACCTCTAGTAGTGTAGTTAAGCTTGATATGATGTAAATAAAGAAGTAAAGAACACGGTGAATATGTTGGGGTTTTCTTTCTCCTGATATGCCCAAAAAAGAGAGAAATGATTCAGAAATAAAACTTGGGGAGTGAGAAAGGAAAAAGGGGATAAAAGAGGAGAAAATTAATAAGTTAATGTGAGAGAGGAGAGAGATAGAGAGAGAGAGAGGGAGAGAGCGAGAGAGACAGAAAGACAGAGACAGAGAGGCAGATAGACAGAGAGAGAGTTGTTAAAGAAAATTCCTTTCGAATCAAAGTAAATGTTGATTTTCTTTAACTGAGCCAGAAGGAAAAACTAAACCTCACAAAGAAGAATCCAAATGAAATTTAGCCAATTATCCAGAACCAGACTGCTAATCAATTTAGCCAATTCCTGGAGCATGTCTTCTAATAACCAGGTGTTCACAAGAAGAAGGGAGCAGGAGGTTTTCTCCCCTTACAAAAGACAGGCCCTGGGGGTATATCATGATAATGGAGAAATGGTGCCATGGGGAAGAATTCCATGATATGATTATTAAGAAAAGTGACTGAGAAAGAGATTGTGGCCAGAAAAGAAAAGGAAACGGATATGGTCAAGCATTTGTGTCTAAAGATATGCATTTCTACTGGGCTGTTTTCCGCAGCACTTAATGGTCAGTGGTTATGATTGAATGATAATTTTTGTTATCAAAGCTGTTGTTTTTTCGTGTCTTTTTCTTGTTTTTTGTTGTTACTCTTTTTCTATCGTGTGTGTTCTTTTTCTCCTGTTTATGTGGGGTTTTTTTAAGGTCTTAGAGCAATCAGTGATTTAAACAGGTAGATTTACAATAAACTGACTTTCTTGACATTAGGGAGGATTTTGTCTGTGTATTTTGTTTGGCAGTCTGTCATGCAGGTACCTATGCTCCATCCTCTCACAGATTCAAAGATAAGACTTTGGAAGATTTTAATAATTTTTTAATTTAATTTTTTTTAAACTTTATTCTTTTATATCGACGATAATGGAATAAGCACTTAAGTGCTTTTTTACATCCAGTCCCTGTGTGTATGCATTTTAGTAGATTTTGTCATCTGTTCCCACCGGCACACAATGGCCTACTCTTTCGAAAAGCAGAACAGGATTTAACGTATGCGCAAATGTTCGGCGTGCGTTCGCACACGGGGCCTCGGTTTATAGTCTCATCCGAAGGACTTTTGGGGAGAGTGGAGTCTGCACTCATGTTAACTCCAGGGGAAAATACCCCCCTTAAACGGGAATCGAACTCGGGTCGTCAGATTGCGAGCGCAATGTTCTGACCACTAGGCTATGCTGATCACAAGTGGCAGACACAGAATACAGAAAAAAAGAAGAAAAGAATCATTAGAATGAAAACAAGGGGTGTGAATGTCAAACTTCAAATCGAATGGTTTCTGTGGCTGAAGATAACAGCAAAGGATTGTATTTTTCTTTTAAATTCTATTGCTCGACATGCCTTACTACACTGTTATAAAAAATACACTAGCCACCATGACACAGCGGTTAGCGCTAAGTGTCACAGACTTCAAGGGTTTGGGTTCAAATCTCACATGCCGTATGACTTTTTTTAAACTCTGACTTGCTCCTAGCCCTGAGTTTAAGTTTGGTAAGGGCTCAATGGGGAGACTGGGACCACATAAGTTCAGTTTCATCCACTTTACAGATTTCCTCTGATAAACTTCTTTATCTGATATTCCCCTTTTGTCCCGTGGTCATGATTTGCACGCCAAATTCTGTATAGAGGAATCGCTTTATAAAACATTAAAACCGATATCTAGGCAACATTGATTCTCTTTGTAGTCAGATTCCTTCCACATCCCCGACCACTAGAATTCTATGATTATTTCCACAAATCCAGGACCGTACAGTCACTGGCATCGACATCTCGACTCTGCAATCACTGTGTTTGCCTGCTTTTATCAGCTCCATTAGCTGTCACCTAGGAAGCAGACAGGACATAGCGTTTCTAAGATTAAAAAAAGGCTTTACACCTTGTCAAAAATTAACCCTAGATTAGGGACGAGGTAAAAGTGTTGTCATACTTTTTATGTTCACTACGTACATAAGGGATGAGATTACTGCTCCTACTTTTCAACTGTTAGTTCGATGATTATTTCTGTCTGGCTCACTCTTGGTGGTGCGTTTACAGTAAGCAAATAGTCATTGCTTTCTTTTCCCTCCCTATGAAAGTCACGCTGTTGCGTCTGGATCGTAGTTTACTATCCAGTATACGTGTCTGTGTGTGTGTGGGGGGGGGGGGGAGGGGGTCGGGGGCGGGGGGAATTGAATCAGTGGGGGGGGGGGGGGTCATGATTTCATTTCGTTGGTAAATATTGTCAAGTGGGTGTAGCTTAGAAGGGTGGCTAATGTTCAGGATGAAAGCTCTGAAGGGAATGATTGGTATTCGTCACGAAGGTGTGTGTGTATGTGTGTGTGTGTGTCTCTCTCTCTATATATATCTACATATGTTGGTTGTTATGCTTTCACATATATATATATATATAGTGTGTGTGTGTGTGTGCGCGCTCCCGCGCGCACGTGCACGCACGCGTGTAAATTTGCCATGGTAACTTAACTGTTGAGAAATTATGCAATAGAGAAGTAGATACCAGGAAACATGTAGAAAAAAACAACCAACACCACACTTATATGTATCATTCCTTTCAACTATTCAAGACAAGTCAATTTAAAAAAATAGTCCAAACAAGGACCAAAAAAAAGCCCCACACTTTGGTAAAAAGCAGATTGACTCACACTGCAGCACGTTTCTCATAGTCATAAAATCTATCAGACAGATACCAAACTGTGCCAATAAAACAAACCCTGCTGTGAAAGTTAAGACAAACAGCATTTTCAATTCACAAAATGATATCTAGGGTAGTTCTTCACCTTCTCCATCATCTACCCTGTAGTCCCGTGGACCGTGGGGAGCACCACTGAAGATTTTGCTTCCAGCTTCCTCTCCATTCCTCTTGGTCCTCTGCTTTCCGTAGCAAATCGTTCCACTCAAAGTCAGTCCCCTCTCTCTGACGTACAGGGTAGTTAGAACCTGACAAAGCTGATCACACTACAGCATTTGTTTATATTATTTTATATTCTTTTATATCGAGGATAATGGAATAAGCACACGTGTGCTTTTTTACATACAGTCCCCGTGTGTATGCGGTTTTGTAAATTTTGTCATCTGTACCCACCGGCGCACGATGGCCTACTCTTACGAAAAGCGGAAGAGGATTTAACGTGTGCGCAAGATGTTCTTCGTGCATTCGCACACGGGGCCTCGGTTTATAGTCTCACCCGAAGGACTTTTGAGAAGAGTGGAGTCTGCACTGATGTTAACTCCAGGGGAAAATATCCCCCTTGAACGGGAATCGAACCCGGGTCGTCAGATTGCGAGCGCAATGTTCTGACCACTAAGCTATCCCGCCCCCCCCATTGACCCCTCTAAAGCCAATACTAATGCGACGTTGTATTTGAATTGTATACAACTGTTGTTATCTCTGAGTCAGCTTGGTTTCTTTCTGGCTGGTCATAGCAATCAACGACATCAACAACAACAACAACAACAACACAAGTTAAAGCGGGGGCATTTTAATCCCCGTAATCCAATGATAATGACCATCAATGTTGTTAAGGTTGGTGGGATGTGGATGAGGAAGGAGGGAACAAAGGTTTAATCTGTGGAAGCGGGGGGGGGGGGGGGGTAAAAATGGGGGCAGATGATGTAGGAAATGTCTGAGTTATCAATTAGAGCACAGCATAGACAGGAAACTGGGAGTTGCATTGCGAAAATTAATGTGGAAGGCGAGCCGAATGAAACGCGTGGGAGACTTTCCTATCTTTGTGGATTTCCCCACTTCTCTATCACTCTATAACGATATGTCTGTCTGTCTCTATATGTGTGTGTGTGTGTGTGTGTGTGTGTGTGTGTGTGTGTGTGTGTGTGTGTGTGTGTGTGCGTGAGAGAGAGAGAGAGAGAGGGGTGGGGGGGGGGGGTGGGGGCTTTTTGACTGCCTGTCGTCTGTCTCTCTCTGTCTTGTCTCTCTCTCTGCCTCTCTCTCTCTCTCTCTCTCTCTCTCTCTCTCTCTCTCTCTCTCTCTCTCTCTCTCTCTCTCTCTCTCTCTCTCTCTCTCTCTCCTCTTCTCTCTCTCTCTCTCTCTCTCTCTCTCTCTTCTCTTCTCTTCGTTCCTTCTCCTCGGTTGTGTGTGCTGCGTGCGCGCGTGTGTGTGTATGTGTTGTGTGTATGTTTGCATGAAAAACTTTTTAACTGTCTAGACAAAGACTCCAAGCAATCTTGCATACATTTATTTTAAAAAGCAAAAAAAAAAGTGTTTGGCATACTTTACTCCAGTCTTTTTCTTGCTAAAAGTTGAGAACTAAAAGCTATGACTGCTTTAAGTTTAACCAAAATCGGGCGCTAAATGGATGGCGTTCAGTAACATGCGACTTAAGAGCTTGCTCAGAGAAATAAACACGCGATAGTTATAACACTCGGAATATCTTCTGTAAAGAATGTGTTTGGAACCATGGTACAATTTGTCGTTTAAAACTGTTAAGCTGTGTAGGGATGAAGTTGTTGACAAGTCAGTGACAACTAAGCAGAAACTGAAACAACACCACATATCAACCGAAAGCAGAAACTGCAAGAAAGTCAACCAAAGCAGAAACTGCCAAAGTAAAGTCAACCAAAGTAGAAACTGCCAAAAAAAGTCAACCAAAGCAGAAACTGCAAAAAAATATCAACCGAACCAGAAACTGCCAAAAAGAGTCAACCGAAGCAGAAACTGCCAAAAAGTCAACCAAAGCAGAATCTGCAACAAAAAGTCAACCGAAGTAGAAACTGCAACAAAAAAGTCAACCAAAGCAGAAACTGCCACAAAAAGTCAACCAAAGCAGAAACTACCAAAAACGTCAACCAAAGCAGAAACTGCCAAGGAAAAGTCAACCAAATCAGAAACTGCCAAAGTAAAGTCAACCAAAGCAGAAACTGCCAAGGAAAAGTCAACCAAATCAGAAACTGCCAAAGTAAAGTCAACAAAAGCAGAAACTGCCCCCTCCCAAAAGTCAACCAAAACAAAAAAACTTCAACAACAACAAAAATGTCAACCGAAGCAGAAACCTTTGTTGCACGCGACAGAGAGTAAGTAATCCTGCCAAACTTTTCCTTTGTAGACAAGTACCCACATTTTGTTTCTATGCTATGTTGTAAAGTAGACTGCAGATTTTTTTCTCTCCCTAGTACAACATAACCCTTGGCTTTTTCTTACAGTAGCTGATCAATCTTTCCGCTAGAGAAGTAGCCAGACCATAGTAAATCCTGTTACCGGAGTCATAATTGGTCCTCAAGTGTGTTCCCTATATAAAGCACCATCACTGGAGTATCAACTCCATTACTTTGCCAGCCACTTTTCACGACATGTGAGCTTTATGTTTAAGCCAGGTTGCGGGTTTTGGGGGTGTCTCTTTTTGGCAAACATGACTGAACAAGACTTTTAGCGGGCATTTTACTTTTGCCCAGTGACTGGCACTATAGCTGGGGGGTTCAAACCGTTTGATTTTTCATCCGGTGGTCGATCTATGAAGTCGTGCGTTCTAATCCCTGAAGCTAGCGTCTGGTAAATTAAGAAAGGAGTATACTTGAATATCCCAGGTCACCTGAAAGTACAATCCTGCAAGCGCCTTAATTCCTTTCGTATATACCTACATGTCTTCATCTTCTGTCTGATATACACACATAGATAGATAGATAGATAGATAGATAGATAGATAGATAGATAGATAGATAGATAGATAGATAGATAGATAGATAGATGATAGATATCAGACAGAAGGATGAAGATATGTTGGTAAGAAACTTCGTAGTTCGTGTCAGTATTTAGTGAGTTCCAGAAACGTACAGATTCCAAATATACAGACTGTGCACACAAAAAACAAGCTATATTTATTGATTTATTTGTTTATTCTTTTATTTTATTTCGAGGATAATGGAACAAGCACTCATGCACTTTTTTCCCCCATCCAGTCCTCGTGTGTATGCATTTTTTGTAAATCTTTGTCATCCGCTCCCACCGGCACACGATGGTCTACTCTTCTGAAAAGCGGGAACGGGTTTTAACGTGTGCGCAAGATGTTCTGCGCGCGTTCGGATGGCAGAATATGTGTTAGCCGGAGCCAGCAGGCATATCTCCTGTAGAGGTATTACAAGCGCAGGAAGAAACCATGCGCTGTCCATCTCCCCCTTTCTCCCAGTAAAGGAAGGCGGAGAAGACGAGTAGACAGACTTAAATCGCTGAACCTTGTGCACGGTGCCAAGTAACGTTGTCCAGGGGAAAGCGTAACTTGAATTTTTTGTTTTGTTTTTGTATATTGACCCGCAGGTGTACAACAGATTTACACACACTCTCTCCCACACACACATACACACACACGCACACACACGCAAACAATCAAACATACACAAACACATACGCACCAAATAAAGCACACAAGACAATGTAGGAAAAAAGCGACAAAACACTAATCTATTAAACAGGCAAACAAGATAACAAAACGAGCCCCCCAAAAAGTGAAAGTGGGAGAGAGAGAGATACATACATACATACATACATACATACATATAGACAGGCCGACAGACAGACACACACACAGACAGACAGGCAGATAGACAGACAGAGATACAGGAGACAGACAGATAGACAGATAGACAGACAGACAGACAGACAAACAAAGACAGAGTGACCGTGACAGAGAGAGAGGGAGAGAGAGAAAGAGAGAGAGAGAGAGAGAGAGGAGAGAGAGAGAGAGAGAGAGAGAGAGAGAGAGAGAGAATCAGACAAACAGAAAGAGAAAGAGAAACAGATAGAGGTAGAGAGAAAAGGAAACGAAGAAAGAGAGAGAGAGAGACAGAGAGAGAACACATTTGAACACATTTTTGAGAGAGATAGACAGAGACAGAAACAGACAGACAAGCAAACAAACAGACGGAGAGAGAGAGAGAGAGTGAGAGAGAGAGAGAGAGAGTTATTGACTCAATCTTTTACCATGTAGGATCTAAACGAAAGACATGCTCACTCAGCCAGAAAGGCCATTGCAAAGTGAGGGCTGATGTCTAGGGGCAGACACTATTATAGCCTGAACCCCAGTGCCAGCCAGTGCAAATCCAAAATGAACTATTAATTTCGTTGGGTTTTTTGTTTTCTGTTCAAGCCTCACTTCATCACATTTACATGAAATTGTAGGGCAGGACTAGACTGGGTTCGCAAAAGCTAGCTTATATAGATAGATAGATAAATAGATAGATATTTAGATAGATAGACAGACAGACATACAGACAGATAGATAGATAGATAGATAGATAGACAGATAGATAGATAGATAGATAGATAGATAGATAGATAGATAGATAGACAGATAGATAGAGAGATATAGATAGAGAGGGATAGAGAGGTAGAGAGAGAGAGAAAGAGAGAGATATGTGCGTGCGCGAGTGCGTATGTGTGTGTGAGTGCCTGTGTGGTATGGTGTGTGTGGTGTGTGCGTGCGTGTGGTGTGGTGTGGTGTGAAGTGTGTGTATGTATGTGTGCATGTGTGTGTGTGTGTGGTATG
>CM054139.1:24766341-24776341 GCA_028751875.1 Rapana venosa
CAATCAGGCGATATACTAATATCGATGAGAAAGATGTAATCGCCTACTGATATCATTGAGAAAGATGCAATCAGGCAATATACTGATATCAATGAGAAAGATGCAATCGCCTACTGATATCATTGAGAAAGATGCAATCAGGCAATATATCGGTATCGATGAGAAAGATGCAATTGCCTACTGATATCATTGAGAAAGATGCAATCAGGCGATATACTGATATCAATCAGGCGGTATGCTGATATAAATGATAAAGATGCAATCAGGAGATATACTGATATCGATGACAAAGAAGCAATCAGGCGATATACTGATATCAATGAGAAAGATGCAATCAGGCGATTTACTGATATCGTTGGGAAAGATGCAATCAGGTGATATACTGATATAGATGAGAAACATGCAATCGGGCGAAATACTGATATCGATGAGAAAGATGCAATCAGGCGATATACTGATATCGATGAGAAAGATGCAATCAGGCGATATACTGATATCAATGAGAAAGATGCAATCTGGCGATATACTGATATCGATGAGAAAGATGCTATCAGGCGGTATGCTGATATCAATGAGAAAGATGCTATCAGGCGATATACTGATATCAATCAGGCGGTATGCTGATATCAATGAGAAAGATGCAATCAGGCAATATACTGATATCAATCAGGCGGTATGCTGATATCAATGAGAAAGATGCAGTCAGACGATATAATGATATCGATGAGAAAGATGCAATCAGGCAAAATGCTGATATCAATGAGAAAGATGCAATCAGGCGATATACTGATATCGATGCAAAAGATGCAGTCAGGCGATCTACTGATATCAATGGGAAAGATGCAGTCAGGCGATATACTGTTATATATGCAGTCAGGCGATATGCTGATATCAATGAGAAAGATGCAATCAGGCGATATACTGATATCAATGAGAATGATGCTATCAGGCGGTATACTGATAATGAGAAAGATACAATCAGGTGTTATCCGTCGCAATTACATTGCAGAGGTTATGAAGTACTCGAAAAGCACAATGTTAAGAAGCAGACATAAAATAGTTTTGTCTAAGCAAATGCGCAATTAAAGGAACGGCAGGCACTTGTTATAAAGGTAAGTGATTTATCAATGTAACGTTAGTTGTCCTACGACATGGAGTGCAAGTAATATTGCATCAAGTTATTCAATGAAACTAACTTTTATCGTAATGAATAATCTTAGATATACTAGTCGCTGACAAATGAAGACATTCTCCCAAATGATTGACGTCTGTCTGGCTCATTCGTGTTTTTCTCTTCGTTATGACTGTGTAGTCTCCTTGGCACTCTTTCCCCGTTTTTACCCTCCCCTCTCATTCAAAAGAGCACACACACACAGATTATATGTATAATATATAGATAGATAGATAGATAGATAGATATAAAGATAGATAGATAGATATAAAGATAGATAGATAGATAGATAGATAGATAGATAGACAGATAGATAGATAGATAGATAGATAGATATATACATGCATGCATCCATACATACATAAATACATGCATGCATGCATACATACACACATACATACATATATTTACTGGTTACTGTTCACTGGTCCCGTAACCCGCCAGGGTCGTAGGGGCGCTGCATGGTGGACGAACGGTGGACCAGCTGGCTCCACTTCGCGCGGTCGTGGGCGAGTGCCTGGGTGACATTGAAGTCCTTCCCTGTCCAATCACGGATGTCGTCGGCCCACTTTCTCCTCTGTCTGCCCCGTCTTCTCTTCCCCTGGACTGTTCCTTGCAGGATGGTCTTTGCAAGTCTATCTGAGCGTGTTACGTGCCCATACCATGTGAGTTTCCTCTTTTTCACCGTGGTCAGTAGGTCTTCATAGTCCCGCACTTGTTGAGTGATCTTTCTGCGGACTTCATTGTTGGTGACATGATCCTTGTATAAGATGCCAAGGCGCCTTCTGAGGCATCTCATTTCTACTACTTGGATCCTCCTTTGTAGGTCTTCGTTCAGTGTCTATGCCTCACATGCGTAAAGCATGATTGAGATGACTAGCGCGTTTAGTAACTTTACCTTGGTTCCGAGAGGGATGTTTCCGTCTCTCCATCTGGTCTTCAGTCTTGCCATTGCTGCTGCTGTTTGTGCCGCTCTTGCTAGGATTTCGGTCTTCGATCCTTCCTCACTTATGATGGCTCCAAGGTACTTAAAATGGTCAACTGTCTCCAGTTCTTTTCCGCTGAGAGTGATCTTGGTAGTGATTGGCTGGGCACTGTTTGACATGAGCTTGGTTTTCTCGGCGCTGATTTCCATGCCGTATCGTGAGGATATTTCGTCCAGTTGCTTCACTAGGTTGGCCAGTTCCTCTTCATTTCCTGCCAGACCGTCAATGTCATCGGCAAACCCCAGGTTGGTGATTGTTCGCCCTCCAATGCTGACTGTGCCTGTGTGGTCTTCCAAGGCGTCAGTCATGATGCGTTCAAGGAAAATGTTAAACAGTGTCGGCGACATCAGATATCCCTGTCGGACCCCAACTGAGGTACATGCATACATACATACACACACATACATACATACATACATACACACGCACACAAAAACATCAGCAACAACACACAGGTTTGTAGTAATGGTGACTACACAAGCATTGAACACGGTCATCATCTCTGCCATCTCCCTCTCTCTCTCTCTCTCTCTCTCTCTCTCTCTCTCTCTCTCTTCTCTCTCTCTCTCTCTCTCTCTCTTCTCTCTCTCTCTCTCTCTCTCTCTCTCTCTCTCTCTCTCTCTCTCTCTTCTCTCTCTCTCTCTCTCTCTCTCTCTCTCTCTCTTCTCTCTCTTTAATTCTCTCTCTTCGATCCAATCAGCATCGTCCAAATAGTTGTCTGTTATTCTGTGTTTTTGCACTTATAACATAAAGCAATTGGTTTACTGCCTGTCAACTTTACCAGAGAGCTAAGCAATCACGTTCAGATTAACTCAGTCAGCCCTTCTGCAGTCCAAGCAAACACAATTTGATGGAAGCGCAGAAGTATTTGCGTACCAAGGTTGAAGATGGCTTTAGAAAAGCACCTACGAAGAAATCATGTGTTCTGTTTGCAAGGACGACGACAAATAATGCATAGCAAATATTGCGCTAAGGGAGGACACGTCATTTGTGTGAGTGTAGTAGGTACACGTCCCCTTTGCCAGGAAACTAGAAATGGAAAGGTTAAGTTGCGAACTACTTTGGAGATGGAGTGAGAGCTGTGATGAAACACACAAACATGATTGGGGACAACAGAGGTCTGCGCGACAGATAATTGAAGAAAAAGATAAATATGTTTATATTATCTCGAAATTTGGTAAACACAGGCAAACGGAATGTAGAAAGAAGGGAATCAAACCCAAATCAGGACAAGCGAAGCAATACCTCTTTTATAAACATATTTCTGTAATTAGCAGACCTCCCATCCCCCCCACCATCCTTCCTCTCCATCATCAGCTTCTTTACCATCCATTTTATCAGACATCAACAACCTGAAATGAACTGAGCACAGTGAAGATCATGCATTAATTTCCCTGAGGAAGTTTTGAAAACACGTTTTAGATTGTACGTGAATTTCACCGTTTTGGAAGTATACTTTTTTTGAATTATGGCCTTATTTACAGCCCATCTTCAACTACTGGTTCTTATTCATTAAGCAAATGACATGTATAGAAAAGGAACCAAGGCAATATTTGTTTATTTCTTTCAAATGAATAAAACGTCGCCTGACTCCATCATTCCTTCAGTCACTCTTGACCAGCTATTATCTTCTCAGTCTTCTCTTTCCTCCATCCTTTCTCTCTGTACATAGCATATGTGTAGACAGTTGTCAAAGCGATCGCTAACTACTGCAAGCTATCATCCGAATGTGTATTGCTCCCACCTCTCTGTCTCTGCCTTTCTCTCCCTCTTTTTGTGTATATCTTTCTCTGTTTCTCTGTCTCTGCCTCTGTCTGTCTGTCTATCTATGTATGTCTCTGTCTCTTCTTTTCCAGTAGCTCTCTCTGTCTTTGTCTTTGTCTCTGTCTGTCTGTCTGTCTGTCACTCTCTCTCTCTCTCTCTCTCTCTCTCTCTCTCTCTCTCTCTCTCTCTCTCTCTCTCTCTCTCTCTCCCTACCTCCCCTCTCCCTATCTCTCTTTCTTATTAACACATGGACATCTAAGCCTTTAAGACCTGTCTTACTTCACCAACTATTCAGACTGGATTTAGCCAAAGAGTTCACAGTAAATCTGTACACATGCCAAATAGCACTCGCGCAATGGCGACTGCAGACGTCAAAGACAGACCTAGGCAATGCGCTTGGCATCATTCGGTCAGGTTTTTCCCCCAATCAGTAGTCTTGACATAGTCTCTCGTACCAGTGCTGTTCTGTTTGAGCCCAGAGCTAAAGCAGCCTCTGCCTCTGCTGTATGAGAGCTTCTGTAACCCACGGTAAGAAACGTTCAAGGACACCCAGAGTACTTTTGCTCTTTTGATTTTATTTATTTATTGTTTTATTCTTTTTATATCGATAATAATGGAATAAGCACTTATGTGCTTTTTTACATCCAGTCCCCGTGTGTATACGGTTTTGTAAATTCTGTCCTCTGTTCCCACCGGCACACAATGGCCTTCTCTTACAAAAAGCGGACCAGGATTGTAACGTGTGCGCAAGATATGCGTGCGTTCGCACACGGGGCCTCGGTTTATAGTCTCATCTGAAGGACTTTTGGGGGAGAGTGGAGTCTGCACTGATGTTAACTCCAGGGGGAAATATCCCCTTGAACGGGAATCGAACCTGGATTGTCAGATTGCGAGCGCAATGTCCTGACCATTAGGCTATCCCGTACCCCTATCAGAGGTTGAGCATTTTTTTAAAACCCAGCGGAATGAAACAAACCCACACTAGTACAGCTTGTAGTGAACATGGGGATTTAAAAAGGCAACATAGAGGGAGGGAGGGTCGTGCCGTCAGTGCCTGGGCTTTATCACAGTTCTTGATTAAACCATTGACGCTGGGGGCAACAGCAAAGTGAGAGGCTGTAGTATGACCAGTGGCTTTCTTTCCCACTCATGGAATTCCACTTTACAGCTTAGTCTTTAGTGATCGACTATGACTCTCTGACTAGGAGGCTTGACTCGCACAGTCCTTAAGTGCTGCAGCCCTGGGGGCTGGTTGGCCTTTGGAGAACATCTCCAACGCTGACTGTCCTTATGCCCACTTGGCCGAGAGAGTGGGGATGTACTGTGGGCAAGGCATCTCCACTATAATCAAATTTCTGCCCAGTTTCCAAAACAGCAGCTGCCTCCTCTGCTGTTTTGGAGGTCATCGTCGGACACGACGGACAAACATACATACATACATACATACATTACCTGAGGGTGGAGGTAACATTAAGATGGGAAGACAATGATGGGGTGGGGCTTTAGATAAGCTGCAACGCGATACCTATTCCCCCTGCTGTATTGTTGTCTGCTTACGATGTATGTATATCGAATAAACAATATCTAAACCAGAACATATCACCTGCTGAGAAATATATACAAAAGAAATGGTTTCGCATTAAAGTGATTTGTCGAAGAAATAGAAATGTCTTACAATGCTGAATGACTCTTGGATAACGTCATTCTACATAAGATGAGGTTTGACTATGACTTCATTATATGAAGTACATCCTTCGCAGAACTGGCGGGAAGATGGAGAAATATGGTTCAAAATAGGGAAAAGAGCAGCAGTGTGTGCACAGACATTTTCGTTGTTGAGATAGTACTCCCCTTTGTTTTCCATCACCCAAGAAATCAGACATCGAGGATCTGGGTAAAGCTAGACGTAGAGTAGCTCATCTCAGAATACTCCTGGCAGATATTGTGAATAATATAGACTTTGTCCAAACACATACTAAGTGAAACTGAATGGAACGAAAACTTTCTGAGTAGACGTAGAAACTTTGTGACCACTGTGTGATAAAAACTTTCTTGTGCAAAGCTAGCTAACCTCGCTTACATTTCATCCCTTGGCACTGATTCTCGCCAGCGCCACGTAATATACTTCACACTCGGGGCAACTTTTCTCCTAAATGAATGGCGCCTGTCTGACTCGTTTTCCTTATATTCCCTGTGTACAATAATAGTATTCTTCGTGGCCATTTTCCTCTTCCTTTCTACCCCCACCCTGACCCTCTCATTCACAAGCATAATCTGGAGTCGCCGCCAGGTCGCGTCCTACGTTCTCCAAGACATGGTGTAAACGTGTCCTATCCCCTTCCTCTGCCCTTACCTCTATGGCTCCGTTTTTAATCTTGAAAAATACTGATGGACAGATGATTTATGCATGTAACGCTACATTTTGCGTTCGCGCACGCGTTCACAGACAAGATTGCTGTTTAAAATTTCTCATCTGAACGGTGTCCAGATTTAAGGTGAACTGAGTAAGGCTGGGTTTAAAATTTCTCATCTGAACGATGTCTATGCTTGAAGTGGACTGAGTTGAAACTAATGCTAGACCCCGGGGAACCATAACACCTGACAGCCCACTATCAACTGAACCCTGTGCCCCTAGTCTTAAGATTGGCTTACAGGCCCAACGCTTTGACCAGTTAGTTGTTTCCTACGGTTTCGCTGTAGGAAGTCAACTATCGGTCCTTGTCTTAGCCTGCACCTCATCATACAAATGCCCGAAGTGTTGTCCTAGCAGTCTGCCGGAAAGGGAATGACATTGCTGTGGTAACGGTTCCACTATCCTCACAGCAGCTAATTGCGGAGTTGACCTGAAGGGAAGCAATCACAGAATTCCACTTAGGCACAGCCAGTGGAGCTTATCACTGTAAGAATAGTTTGAGCATGTCTGGAAGTGTTTAAAACGTGATGTGAATACATGACAGTCAAAGAACCAGTAGAAAAATCCTAAGTGTCGGGGTCATAGGAGCTATGTGTACGAGTTGAGGGTTACAGAGTTTGCGATATTATTTTTCTTTATTTTCCCCTCTCATTCTCTCGCCTAAGTCGGATGCGCTGGTCCTGACTTGTCAGGAGCTTAACGGCAGCGCAACGCATTTTTGCTCATCACAACAGACAGTAAGAGCTGCTGTCTGAGCGTTTCACAAAGAAGAAGAACTGCAGATGAAGATGATGATGATAATGATGATGATGATGATGATGATGATGATGATGATGATGATGGTGCTGATTGTGCTTAACCGCTTTTACTAAACACATAAAGAGCTGTGTTATAGGCTTTTAAGTCATATTTTCACCACCACTTTCTGGGATAGAAACATGAGTACTATACTAATTGTATGAAGTCTTTCTATAGACGAAGACATATAAATATAACTCTATGAACACGTTTACTTTTACCTTAGAAGAAAAATATCTGTACCTGCTACAGCAAAAGTTTAGAGTAATTTGTTTCAATAGATTTCAAGTCAAAGACCCAACTAGACAATGTTGGTGTAGCAAATTATGTATACCTAGTGACTGATTTTCAGCATGGGATGCAAGTATGTGTTCATATAGTTTATCGGCTTGTTTATACACTGGGATGGGCATTATTAAGAGCACATTCTGTTTTGGAATGAACCAAATTATGATTGCAAAGAGAGAAAGAGAGAGAGATGGTGGGGGGCGGGATAGAGGGAGAGGGGGAGAGAGATAGAGTGAGGGGAGAGAGAGAGAGAGAGAGAGAGAGAGAGAGAGAGAGAGTTAGAGAGAGTGCGTGGATTTTCGTGCGCGTTCTTGCGCGTTCCTCTGTGTGTGTGTGTGTGTGTGTGTGTGTGTGTGTGTGTGTGTGTGTGTGTGTGTGTGTGTGTGTGTGTGTGTGTGTGTGTGTGTGTGAGAGAGAGATAGTGAGAGAGAGAGAAGATAACTGGGTGAATGAGAGAATAGAAAACACTGTCAAAAACAAGTAAAGCTCATTAAACCATACTGTATACTCAATGTCTATGATAAAACTATAACCCAGAAGCAAAAAAAACCCACCAAACCAAAGCGTAGGGAGAGAGAGAGGTTTCAAAGTAAA
The DNA here is from genome assembly GCA_028751875.1 of Rapana venosa. NCBI lineage: Eukaryota > Metazoa > Mollusca > Gastropoda > Neogastropoda > Muricidae > Rapana > Rapana venosa. The sequence goes on from CM054139.1 coordinate 24,774,356, forward strand.
ATTGGACTCATCAACCAGAACTAGACACGAGTCAATCGATTAAACACGGCAGGAACTCCTAAAGCATGTCTTCTTAGTACCAGGGTCCTTTAGTACAAAAGCGAGACAGGATCGTTACAACGTCCACAGGGCCTATCATAATTTGTTTTGGCGATTAAGCTTTTGGAAAAAAAAAGTTACCATGATGATACTACGACCATTACAAGATTATCGTAAAAGAGACCGTTAGGTTAACAAGACGAGTATAGTAAGCTGTTTAGAGACTGTTAGTTAAACAAGACGTGTATATAGTAAGTTATCTCTAAAAGACAGGCATCTTGAAGCTGGAGAGAGGAAGGAAAGAAATAATAATTTTTGACGGATGAATTCTAAATTGCAAAGACGTTTTGTTTCACTCGTTTTCTTTACTTGCTTTATTTGTTCTTGATGTGTGTTACTGTTTTATAACCAATGTCTAGTTTGAGCTTCGATAGCCTACGAATTATTTCCCATGCATGTAGTTTTAGAGAAAAAAAAAAAGAAAGTTGATTCGATCAAAATGGCGTGAATGGTTGAAGCTGTGGATCAGATAAACCGTTAGGCTTTGTTTTATTTTATTTATTTGTATTTCATTCTTTTATTTCTAAGATTCTGGAATAAGCACTCGTGCTTTTTTACATCCAGTCCCAGTGTGTATGCAGGTTTTTTTTAGATGTTTCCATCCCTTCCCATCGGCACACAAAGGCCTACTCTTTGGAAAAAGCGGAACAGGTTTTAACGTGTGCGCGAGATGTTTTGCTATGATAATGCTACTGAGTCAGAGAAGAAATCAATCGTTCGACTAGAGCCGTAACTAACATTTCAGATTTGCAAACTGGTAAGCAAACTAAATTAGAGATAGAAGGAGAGAGAGAGAGGAGAGGGGGGGGGGGGAGAGAGAGAGAGAGAGAGAGAGAGAGAGAGAGAGAGAGAGAGAGAGAGAGAGAGAGAGAGAGAGAGAGAGAGAGAAGAAAGAGAGAGAGAGAGAGAGAGAAGAGAGAGAGAGAGAGAGAGAGAGAGAGAGAGAGAGAGAGAGAGAGAAGAGAGAGAGAGAGAACGAGCAAACGAACAATGCCTTTTGTTACTCTAATAATGCCAAATCACGCCCCCCCACCTCCTCACACACACACACACACACACACACACACACACACACACACACACACACAACACACACACACACACACACACCCGTCTTCATCCTTTTCCTCTTAACGTGCTTCTTTAGAGGCTATTGTTGCTGCTGCTGCTGCTGCTGCTGCTGTTGCTGCTGCTGGTGGTGCTTCTATTTTGCAGCTGATAGCACGCGTTAACTTTCCTTTTCATCTGACAGTTTCCATTTTTACTGCTCACATCTACTTGGTCCTGATCTATCTATAATCGTGTAAAGTCTCAATGCGAATGAAATGTTCTATAAATAATTATGTTTAAAAGTTATATAGCCGACAGTGATTTGTTCTTTTTTACATGATGGGCTTGTTCTCATAACCAAGTAATAGTCTCACACATTTATGTCTACAAAATTAATTCTGTACCCCGAGGTATTAGGCATTCAAATCCAAGTCTCTAATCATCTGGCGTCTCGTCTTAACTTATTCAACAGCAGTGTACAATTTTCTACAAAGTAATGTGACTGGTTTTAAGGAGAGAGAGGGAGCGAGAGAGAGAGAGAAGAGAGAGAGAGAGAGAGAGAGAGAGAGAGAGAGAGAGAGAGAGAGAGAGAGAGATAGAGAGAGAGAATTTAAAAATCTTGATTTCCAAGGTTACAGAATAAGCATTCACATACTTTTTTTTCCATCCCGCCCTTGCCCTGATTAGGGACTATCAACAAAAGAGAGAGTAAGAGACAGACAGACAGACAGACAAACAGACAGTCAGACAGACAGACAGAGACAGAGAGGCAGGGACAGAGAGAGACAGAGAGCCAGAGACAGAGAGCCAGAAACAGACACACACACGCAGATAAAC
>CM054139.1:24786341-24798841 GCA_028751875.1 Rapana venosa
TCTAGAAATAAAACGAAGTATTTTTGGAAATGGAAATATCTCGAGGGGGAAAAAAACAACAACTACCACATACCTATGTCTTGGTGTTGCTGCATCTTTTGCTGTTCTTGTCAATCTCTCTCTGTCTCTCTCTCTGTCTCTCTCTCTGTTCTCTCTCTCTCTCTCTCTGTCTCTCTCTCTCTTTCTCTCTTTTTCTCCTCTCTCTCTCTGTCTCTGTCTCTCTCTCTCTCTCTCTCTCGTCTCTGCTAATATTGTATACATTTTCAATGTTTACATTATCTTTCGCTGTCTGTGTGCATCTCTCTCTCTAAATGACTAATAGTAAACATATGCACAGTGTCTCCAGGTTCATTTTCCATGCAGTGAACAGGAGGAAGAGAAACTTGATTGGAATTTGATATCCTTTTGATGGGCTTTGACAACTTAACTTAGATAGATGATGTTGTTGTTTTTTGTGTGGAGTTAAGTACTGCTTCTGAAATGCTGATGTGATGTATGTGTATAGTGTGTATGTGTGTTGTGTGTGTGTGTGTGTGTGTGTGTGCGTGTGTGTGTGTGTGTGTGTGTGTGTGTTTGTGTGTGTCAGTGTGTGCTGTGAGTATGTCTGTGTGTATGTGTGTGTATGCGCGCACCTGCGTGGGTGAGTGCATGTGTGTATGTGCGTGCGCGTGTGCGAGAGCTCATGAATGTGTGTGTGTGCAATATTGAATTGCTAAACAAGTAATGATGGAAAGTGCCATGCTTATATAGATGTAAACTAAAAGTATGATCAAGATGTCACTTTCGGAATTGATAACATAATACCAAACAAGGATATAGATGAAGATGATGAAGTTATATAACGATAATTGTATTGAATGTAATTACTGATAACGGTTGACATCATGTGTTTAGGATTATGATAAGGACGATGCTCCTCAGTCCTGTGTTATGTGTTTGAAGATTGTGCATCACTAGACAGTATACAGAAAACTATTGATTTACATATTTCAGTTTGTTCCCTTTTGTCCCCTTTACCTGTATTGTGGCCCAAGGCCGAAGTACAATTAAACGTTCAGAGTTCAGAGTTCAGAGTTTCTCTCTCTCTCTCTCTCTCAATCTCTCTCTTCTCTCTCTCTTCTCTCTCTCTCTCTCTCTCTCTCTCTCTCTCTCTCTCTCTCTCTTCTCTCTCTCTCTCTCTCTCTCTTCTTCTTCTCTCTTTAATATACAATAAACGATTTCAGAGTTCATAGTCTCTCTCTACTCCCCACCTCTCTCTTCCCTCTCTATCCCTACCTCTCTCTCTCCTCTCCCTCTCTCTCTCCCTCTCCCTCTCTCCCTCTCTCTCCCTACCTCCCTCTCTCTCTGTATCTCTCCAGTTCAGATAGCGATGCTTCAGCTTTCAATGTTTGTTTCCTTGTTGCTTAGACAGCAGAAAACTCAGAAACACAGTTACTTGCCCGGCCCGCAGTCTCTGGCAAAAGCAATCGCAGCAACACAGTCCCCTAACAAGGATGGATTGGTTTTCATGTGTATGTATGTACACGTAGTCTGTTTCAATCTAGATAATCATCCTACTGCCGTAAGTGGGTTCCCCCCCCCCCCCCCCCCCCCCCCCCCCCCCCCCCCCCCCCATGTTTTTTTTCTCTGTTATTCAAAAAATTCTTTCGGATGAGACTATAAACCGAGGCCCGTGTCGAACGTATGCAGAAAAAAACTGGCCACACGTTAAACCCTTTTCCCGGTTTTCAAAAGAGGGGCCCCATTGTGTGCCGGGGGGAACAGATGACAAAAATGACAAAACCGCATCCCCCACGGGGATGGATGAAAAAAAAAAAAAGCAATAGTGCTTTTTCCTTTATTCTAAAAAAAAAAAAAACCCTGAGGTTTTTGATTTGTTGTTTTAAAGTTTCAGGCTATAAAATTCCTACATTATTATTTTTATTATTATTTTATTATATTATTAAATTTTTTCCCTGTGTATGTTTTCCCTTATTGATCGAGATTTTTCTAGATGTATTTAAAGAAATTGAAAAATCATAAATATCCCAGATTTTGCATCCCAATTTGTTAAATTTTTTTTCCGCATAACTTATTTTTTTTCTGGCAGCTTCCTTGTATTTCCCCTTGTTATAAACGAAGTGCGTTAATCAGACGATTCGAAATAAGTGGTTTTGTTTACAGAAAAGTTAACATATGCATAGTATGTTTCTGACCGCATCTTTGTATCTTCCTTGTTATAAAAGTAAGTGCAGTTATGTCAAAGCGATTCGTAATAAGTTGTATTGTTTATAGAAAAGTTAACATATTATGTAGAGTATGAAATTTGATCTTGAATTTTTTTCTTTTCTCTTTGTTTTGAAAGTGTCTGTCCTACTATAAGCTTTCTCAAATTTATTTTACGTTGTTTTCTTGATTTTGATTTTTTTTATATATAAATTTGCTAGTCTTGCTATGAAACTTGTTTTCCGTTCCCAGTTTGTATTATGTTGTTTTATTGCTTGTATTTTTTCAGTGGCGAAGTGGAGTGACGTGCAGGATAGCCATTGGTAAGGCATTCAAATCGTGTTGTGTGTGTGTTTTTGTGGTGTGTGTGGTGTGTGTGGTGGTTGTGTGTGTGTGTGTGTGTGTGTGTGTGTGTTGTGTGTGGGTGTGTGTGAGTGTGTGAGGAGTGTGTGTGTGCAGATGTAGGTGTGTGTCTGCAAGGTAAGTGTGAGTGTTTTTGTTGATGACAATGTGCGGTAACACACTGTGTCCAACCTTCAACTAATTTTTTTAAATTGCATTCAAGTAGTATAAAAACTGTACTCTCTCTCTCTGTCTTTCTGTTCAAGTTACATGATGCCCAGTACCTGATCCAGCAAAGAATGCAAAGAACTAGGCCCCTTGCCAAAACTGTGGGAAAAAACTTTCCTATGATTGGTGTTAAGAAAATACGTGAAGAACAGAATAAAAAAGAAAGGGGAAAATTAAAATCATTCTTAAAGAAAAAACCAAGCAAGAAAATGATAGAAAAATTTTTTTTTTTTTAATATAAACTTTGGGAACAATGAAAATGAGAACGAAAGAAAAAAAGGAAAGGAGATAGAAAAAAAAGGGGGGAAAGAAAGCGAAAAAGGAAAAAGGGGGGCCCCAAAAGAATGAAGAAAGAAAAAAAATAATTGATGGGAGATACCAGTGCGAAGAAAAAAAAAAAAACCCCCGAATGAATAACGAAAAAAGATACAAAGATTTTGGTGGTGAAAAAGGAGAAGGAGGACGAGTGCAAAGGAAAGGAGAAGAAAAAAACAGAGAGAGAGAAGAGAGAGAAGGAGAGGAGAAGAAGGGAGAGAGAGAGAAGAGGAGAGGAGGAGAGAGAGGTAAAAGGGGAGAAGAGAGAGACAGGAAGAGAGAAAAGGGGAGAGAGAGAGAGAGAGGAGAGTGGACGAAGAGGGGGGGGGGGAAAAGAGTGGGGGAGAGAGAGGGAGAGAGAGTGGGGGGGGGGGGGGGGGGGGGCAGGTGGGAGAGGGGGGGGAGAGAGGGAGAGAGTGGAGAGAGAGAGAGATAGAGGGAGAGGGGAGAGAGAGAGAGGAGAGGGGGAGAGGGAGAGAGGGGGGGGGGGGGGAAAAGAAAAAACCGGGGGAAAAGACGAAACGCCCCAAACAAAGACGAAAGAGAAAGAAAGGGCAGACAACAGACAGAAGGTGGGGGAGAGGGGGAGATAGAGAGAGAGAGAGGGAGGAGAGAGAAAAAGGGGAGGGGGAGAGGGGAAAGGGGGGAAACCGAGGGAAAGACAGAAACAGTCACAAACACAGACAGACAGGAAAGACAGAGGCAAAAACAGACAGGGGTGGGGGAGAAAGGGGAGAGATAGAGAGAGAAGAGAGAGAAGACGACAGACGGACAGACAGACAGACAGACAGGGGGAGGAGGGGCAGAGGCAAACAGAAAAGGGGGAGAAAAAAAGAAGAGGAAAGAAAAAGAAAAGAAGAAGGGGAAAGATGATAATGATGATGTGATGATGATGTGTGATAATGATGTGATGATGAGATGATGAGGGATGTTTAATTTACTGGAAAAGTGATGACAAAGGGAAAAAATAAGACCAGGGATTGCCCAATAAAATTTTTTTTTTTTTAAAAAAGGCAATCGAAAGTTATATACGGTAGAAAAAATAGAAAAAATCTCTTTTTGGCTAATGAAAAAAAACAATAAATATAAAAAATAAAAGGAAGATAATAAAAACGTTTTTGAAAAAAAACATAAGAAAACAGAAAAAAGGGGAAACGGTTTTTTTTTTATTTTAGACTCCTTCCATCAGTTTTCGAGTAGAAAAGAATCAATAAAGAACGAAAGGATAAATCGCACTTTACAAAAAATGATCCCAAAATAGGAAAAAATGTAAAAACACGTTAAAAGGTATGCATTTTAACACGACTGAAAAGCGTTTGTTAAAGGATTTAACTGCGCCCCCCACAGGCATTGATTTAAAAAAAATTCAGCAAAGGAATAACCTGTTCTAAAGGGAAAAAAAATTGATTTTAGTCGTTTTTAGAAATTAAAGTGGATTTTTTTTTTAAAAAAAAAACCCCGCAACGTTTCATTGTCTTTTTGGGGAACGAAAAGTAGAACTTGTTCGAATTATGTGTAGGTGATACTAATATTAAGCTTTATTTATAGATGTTTTTTAAAAAAAGAGTAAAGAAAACAAAGGGAATAAACAACAAAAAACTAGATTATCTTTAAAAGGCCCAACGAAATTTAAAATGTGCTTCAAACAATTGAAACGGAGAAATAAAAATACAAAAAAGTTCAAAAAAAAACTGGAAAAGCAAAAACGAAAAGGGAAAAAGGAAAAACAGTACATGCATTTTTAGTTTTTGATTGTTTTGTTTGTTTTCTGTTGTTTTTGTATACCTACCCCTTTTTTAAAAGATTGTTTCCCCTATAGAGAAAAATACTATCACGCATGTCGAAAGTATATTATGTTGTTGTGGGTGGGGTGGTGTTTATGATGTTTAAGATGGATGTTGTGTATATTGCTTTTGCGTTTCGTTTCGTTAAGATGATGATGATGTTGGGTATGATGAGAATTTTGTGATGATTTTTTGTCGTCGTTGTCGTTTGTGTTGTTGTTGTGGTGATGATGTGGATGAGATGTGATAATGTTGATAACGACGATGGGGATGGTTTTTAAAAAGGATGAGGATGTATTGTTGTGCTTTTGTCGACGTAAACTTGTGCTTATCATTTAAGGGGGGGAAGGATCCTCGAAAAATTCATTTTGCTCCCAAAACCCAACATATTTTTTGCAAGGGCGGGAAACGCCACCGGGTTAAAAAAACCCCCCAACAAGTTAGCGTTATGGTGATACCAAACTCCACCAGGGGGACAGGGTAGCCAGTGGTTTGAACCTGAGCTTTGAGACCTGACAGCGGAGTTCAGCGAGCCATCAGTTCAAGGAGATTCTTTCCCCGGGTTTGTACCACTCCTCCAAAATCCTTAAGATGAGTAAAATCAACATCCCCTGTGCAAATGGCATGCAAAATATATTTTTGATAATGTATATTAAAAACCCGCTCCACTCTTTTAAAAAAATAAGCCATTCGTTGGGATTGGGAAAGAAGGAAAATTTTTTTTTTTGGGAAAAGCTTCCGTGATTCGTGGTGAATTTTTATTAATTTTCAAAACATGCATAGCAAAATTTCGCCGTGGTAAATTAAAAAGTTTTAGCTAAGAAACAAAGAAAAGAAAAGAAAAGAAATCCTCCCAAAGGTGTAAAATTACTTCAAAAGGGCTAAGAACCCTTTTTTAAAGTAAAAAAAATGTATTCGGCATAATGTTGGTCTGTTTTTTTATAATTATTGTGTGTGTTTGTGTGTTTGTGTGTTTGTGTGTGTGTGTTTGGTTTTTTTATTTTTTTTTGTGGTGGGTTTTTTTTTTGCGTGTGTGGGCCCATTTCTTGCTGCTGAAAATTTTCTTATCATCACATCATATCAATATCATTTATCATCATTTTTATATATCATCATCACCCCTCACCCCCCCACCTCCCCCCCACCCCCCTTATCATATCAACATTTTCCCTTCTTCTTCTTCTTCTTCTTCTTCTTCTAAAAAAAAAGATATAGGTTTTTTTTTTTTATTTTTTTTGGTTTTCCCGTTTTATTTTTTTTTTTTTATTTTTATTTGTATCTTATTTGTTTCTTCCCCCCCCCCTCTTTCCCCTTTTCCCCTTTCGTTCCCCCCTCTTCCTCCCCCCCCCCCCCCCCTCTCTCTCCCCCTTCTTCCCCTTTTTTTTTCCCCTCCTTCCCTCCCCCTCCCCTCTTCTCTCTTTTTCTTTACGTCTTTTTTACTTTTTTTTTCCCCCCTTTTTCCTTCTCCCTCTCTTCTTCCCCCTTTTCCCTCCTTTCCCCCTTTCCCCTCCTCCTCTCCTCTCCTCCCCCCCCCTCTCTCCCCTTCCCTCCCCCTTTCTCCCCCCCTCCTCTCCCCTCCTTCCCTCTCTCTCTTTCCCTTCTTTCCCCCCTCCTCTCTCTTCTCTTTTCCCTCTCTCTCCCCCCCCCCCCTCTCTCTCCCTCTCTCTCTCCCCCCCTCCCCCCTCTCTCCCTTTCCCTCTCTCTCCCCCTCCCCTCTCTCCTCTCCCTTCTCTCTCTCTTCTCTCTCTCCCCTCTCCTCCTCTCCCTCTCTCTTCTCTCTTGTCCCCTTCTTTTAAAAGTTTTCTTTTTTTTTTTTTTTTTTTCTTTTCTTTTTTTCTCTCTTCCCCTTTCCTTTTATTTTCTTTTTTCCCTTCCCCTTTTCCCTCTTTTACTTCTCCCTTTTTTTTTTTGTTTCTTTTTTTTTTTTTTTCCCTTTTTTTGGGGGGTTTTTTGGTTTTTTTTTTTTTAAATTTTTTTTTTTTTTCTTTCTTTTCTTTCTTTTAGGGGGGGGGGGTTTTCCTTTTTTATTTTCTTCGTCCCCCAAAACTCATTTCCCTCGCTTTTCCCCCAGCCCCTTCCTCATTTCCCCCTTTTTCCCCTTTCCCCTTTTCTCTTTTCCCCCTTCCCCAGTTTTACCCCCTCTTTGGGGCTTTCCCTGGGGCCCCCCCTTCTTCTCCCTTTTCTCTCCTCCTCCCCTGACTTATTTTCTCCTTTCTTTCTTTCTTCCCTTGCTGCTTTTCCGTTTTTCTTTTGAAAGTTTTTGCCTTTCGTCTTTTCCTCTTTCCTCTTTCCCAAATTTTATTTTAAATCTTGGGGGTCAAAAACCTAAAGTCTTTCCTTTTTTTTTTTTGTTCTTTTTTGTTTTATTTCTTGTTTTTTGTTTTTGTTTTTTTTCTTTTTGTTTTTTTTTTTTTCTTTTCTTTTCTTTCTTTTATTTTTTTTTTCTTACCCAACCCAAAGTTTTTCCAGAAATTTCCCCGGACAAATTCAATAAAAGGCAGAAATTTTGCGCCCTCTAGCGTTTAAACCGTTGTGAAAGGGTACCTGTCTTTGTTTGGGGAAAGGTTTAAAAAACAATTTGGGGGTTTTCAATATGCTGGGCAGGGAAAATGGGGTTTGGGCCCCCTCTTAAACCCTTTAAGGGGTTTTTTTCTTTATTTATAATATTATTTTTTTTTTTTTTTAAAATAAAAAAAAAAATTTATTTTTTAAAAAAAAAGAAAAAAACCGCCTCATTTCCCAAAACACAAAATTTTTTTCTTTTTTGTTTTAATTCGATTATTTTCCTTTTTTCTGTTTTTCTGTTTATTTTTTTCTGGGGGTTTTTTTTTTTGTTTTTTGTTTTTTTTTTTACCCTCCTTTTTTCTTTTTTTCTTTTTTTATATTTAATAAAAAAAAAAGAAGGACAAAAAAGAGGGAAAGAAAGACAGCGAGAGAGACAGAGAGAGAGAGAGAGAGAGAGAGAGAGAGAGAGAGAGAGAACACTGAACACTGAACACTGAACACTGAAATGATTTAATGTACATTGGCCTTGGACCACAATACATTTGTTGGGCTTGGGATAGAACAATGGGTTCATTCATATCATTGGCAAAGCAAATGCACAAACAAATAATGATTTATGACTGATTAGAGAAGAAAAACACCAACATATACATAGCCAAATAATGCAAAAAGATTATGTCAGTAACAGTTCATGACTGACTACAAAAGAAAAACACCATTTATTCTATTTCTTGATTATAAACCTTAAATCAATCATAACCCAATCATAGAAAGAAGATGCTGTCTAAGAAAAAACATCCATATTGAGTATATCAAATCGTAGCAGTTTTCCAGTTAAGTATTTGCGCCAACATTATTTTCCTTTTGTTAATAGAATGAAAAATGTAGTTAGACAAACTATGTTTGTACTCATCATTTCTTACTTTGAACATATCTGTCAATGGTACATTGATACATTTGCTTAAAAACTTTTCTCTTAAGTTTGAGTACATGTAACATTCCAATAGAAAGTGGGCTTCATTTTCAAAGTTCGTTTTACAAAATGGACATAATTTATCTCGGATATTATCATTATATCTATACACATTATTGTTAAGAGATAAAACATTAACTCTTGCTTGTGTAATTGCTACACGAAAGCAGTAGACATCTATAAAGTTTAAATACTGCTCTTTTACAAAAATACTTTTAAACGATCTATACACATCATACCTCTCTTTATGAGAGAGAGAACTCTGAACTCTTAAATGATTTAATTGCACATTGACCTTAGGCCACAATACAATATAGAAAAGAAAATGAGAAAATATCTTATATAACAGCACCTATCTATATTCCACAATCATTGGTTAATTGAGAATCATAATGGTACATCTCATACCTACTACAGTTCATATTTTAAGGACAGTTGTCAACTCACAGTTTACATTTCACATTTACTGAAATCATCAGAGTCAGAAACATTAGTATAGAAAGGGCAGATACAGAAAAACAGGATCATGTTATGCCACGAATTCTTGATAATAGCGATATAAACAAGGGTGAACATGTTTAAATGGTTTACCAGACGTACATCATAGGATTGGTTGCCTTGTAGACTTAAAGTATTTTTTTCCGCCTATTGCTTGCATGAAACACATATTTAGATAAATTGTATCTGTGGATAGTATCAGTGGCTCTAAGCAACATGTGCAGAGGAAGTTCTTTTCACTCTTTTAGAAATTTGACCCTTAAATCTTCATACGTAGCACAAAATAACACAAAATGTTTTTCATTTTCGATCTGAGTTTTGCAAAATGGACAGAACTTTTCATGAACAGATTCACTATATCGATGTACATTGTTATTCAGTGGGAGTACATTAAACCTTAACTGCGTGATGGCAACACGAAAACAATAATTTTCCATATCTAGAATATAACTTTCTTTTTCGAATATAGTCTTAAATGATCATATGGTTGAGGGGAGAGAAGAGAGAGAGAGAGAGAGAGAGAAGAAAAGAGAGAGGAGAGAGAGAGAGAAAAGAGAGAGAGAGAGAGAGGAGAGAGAGAGAGAGAGAGAGAGAGAGAGAGAGAGAATATGCATTTTCCCCAAACTCATGCCTCCTTATGAAGGTTCCACTCAGACTCTAACTACATGCGAGATTTCAAATATGTAAACACGCTGCCATCATTTAACATTTTCAGAACCAACACTCGTAGCTTATCTTAATAGCCCTGGTCTCATAACTGAACGCGTTTGTCCAATTCTCGTACCATTATGCTGACATCAATATAACTTTAAAAGGCTTAAATCCCTGAACGTTTCTTGTTAACAGAGACAATAGTGTGTTCAAACGGAATACTGACACAGCATCAATCCAAGTATTTGAGTACCATGTTTATAGTACCAGTTACGCGTTTGGCTTACAATGACAGGAACGGTATAGCACAAGAAGCTGAAATGTCGAATTTACGATTATGAAGTTTAGAACAGTCTAACAGGGAGGACTCATTTCAGTACTAATGTTTCAGATTGCTGCTAGTGTTGACTCCGTGTAGATTGGTTTATGCAGAATCTTTTTTTCGTTGTTGATGTGTAAGATTGTTGCAAGTGTTGACTTCGTGTAGATTTTATTTATTTATTCTTTTATATCGAGGATAATGGAATAAGCACTCGTGTGCTTTCTTGTTTACATCCAGTCCCCGTGTGTATGCGGTTTTGTAAATTTTATCATCTGTTTCCACCGGCACACAATGGCCTACTCTTCCGAAAAGCGGAACAGGATTTAACGTGTCCGCAAGATGTCCTGCATGCGTTCAAACACGGGGCCTCGGTTTATCGTCTCATCCGAATGACTTAGATTGGTTTATGCAGAATCTATTGTTTCGTTGTTGTCGGAAGGCGGATAATCTCATTATGCATAATGATTTCTTTTTCGGAAGAGGTTGTTGTTTTGGTTTTGTTGTTATTGTTGTTTTTTAATTTTTAATAAGGGGGTCTGCGACATTGCTGTACTGCTGTCCCCACTTTGCGTATTCCGACTTCTTTGCCGTAGCTCAAACCGAGGATCGTTACAATTCATCTTCGTGGTGTAAGGTAAAAAGGTGAAAGAGTCCCATAACCTATAAGGTCGTAGGGGAGCGAGGCGTCAGAGACCTCACTTCTCTAGGGCCAGCATATTGAGGGCGGCGCCCATCTCCTCTCCCTCGCTGCTTTACCTTCCCTGACCCTAAAGAGGGCAGGTACCCATTTACAGCTGGGTGAACTGGGGGAACTGTACTGAAGCCAAGGCGCGCAAACGGTCACCCATCCAACTGGTAACCACGCTCGACGCTGCTTAACTTGGCTGGGGGAAAGCGAGTGCTCCGAGGCGTCAAAATAAAATGTCTCTTTCACCGGCAGGGAGAGTTTTCCTTTAGCTGGATGCCCGTCCTTCTTTATACCAAACTTTACCTGTCCACGAAGTTCTGTTTGTTTGTTAGCAGTATATCCGTTATATAGGCCTTATAGAAGACAGACATTCCCTTGACAGCAAAGCATCAACGTGATATCAGCAGTTTCTCAGTTGTGAATAAGGTTTATCCATAGTGTTGTTACACACTTGTACAACGAGCCTTCAAGCGTCATTGATTGTCCAAGAATTCCCACAACATCGGTCGATTTTAAGCGTTGGCCCTCCTGACAAAACTTGAAAAGTCGTTTACTACACCCCCCCCCCCCCTCCCATCCTTTTCCCACCAAAACTCACACACACACACACCACACACACACGCATGCATGCACACACACGCACACACACACACGTACACACGCGCGCGCGCACGCACACAACACACGCACACATTATGCACAATATAAAGATTTTTTTTAAACACAAAGCACACTTACGTACGCACGCACGCCGCATACACAAAAATGCACACACACCGCATTCACACACACGCACACATTATGCACAATTTAAAAGAAATTTTTTAAAACACATGCACACTTACGTACGCACGCACGCACGCATACACAAACATGCACACCACACGCATACACACACACACACAGACACACAGACACGCACGCAAACACACCACACATACACACACACATACACACAGACACACACACACACACACATACACACACACACGCGCGTACACACACATACACACACACACGCACTGTATCCAGCATCGCTATTCCATTCATCGTCATAGATTTTCTGTACTCCACTAGCTTTGCACAGGGGAAGGTGTTACATTCACAATTCTTTCCAGTGGCTGCCTCTCTATGGGTCCTGCAGCAAGAGACTGTAGGCTTCATTTCTTGATGCGATTGAGATGGCTGGCTTCTATGTTTGAGAGTTTACAACGGTTTTCGAGCTGCGTGTGCACATGATCATTATGTAAATAACGCAATTTGGAGTAAGTAGGTCGGCATATGCATTTGTTAGCTCTCTCTGTCTCTCTGTCTGTCTGTCTGTCTCTGTCTCTCTCTCTCTCTCCCTCTCTCTCTCTCTCTACCTCCGCCCTCTCTCCCCCTCTCTCTCTGTATAATAGATTAATGTGTGGTTTTCTTCTTTAATCAGTCATACACCATAACTTGTTTGTGCATTTGCTTTGCCAGTGACATGAATGAACCCATTGTTCCATCCCAAGCCCAACAAATGTATTGTGGCACAAGGCCAATGTACATGAAATCATGTCAGAGTCCAGAGCTCTCTCTCTTCCTCTCTCCCCCCCCCCCTCTCTCTTCTTCTCTTCTTCCTTCTCTCTCTCTCTCCTCTCTCTCTCACTCATAGATTGGTGTATTTCTTCTATTCATCAGTCATAAATCATTATTTGTTTGTGCATTTGCTTTTGCCAATGATATGAATGAACCCATTGTTCTATCCCAAGCCCAACAAATGTATTGTGGTCCAAGGCAAATGTAACATTGAAACATTTCAGTGTTCATAATTGTGTTTCAGTGTTCTCTCCCTCTCTCTCTCTCTCTCTCTCTCTCTCTCTCTCTCTCTTTTCTCTCTTCTCTCCTCTCTCTCTCTTCTCTCTCTCTCTCTCTCTCTCTCTCTCCCTCTTCTCCCTCCCCTGCATCATGTACCCAAATCACACAATACGTATTCTTTTATATTAAATTTCGTTTTAAAAT
>CM054139.1:24806341-24838841 GCA_028751875.1 Rapana venosa
GCAGCAAAGTGAGAGGCTGTATGACCAGTGGCTTTCCCATTCATGGAATTCCACATTACAGCTTAATGTTTAGTGATCGACTATGACTCTCTGATTAGCAGGCTTTACTCGCACAGTCCTTATGTGCGTCAGCCCTGGGGGCTGGTTGGCCTTTGGAGAACATCTCCAACGCTGACTGTCCTTATGCCCACTTGACCGAGAGAATGGGGATGTGCTGTGGGCAAGGAATCTCCACTATAATCAAATTTCTGCCCAGTTTCCAAAACAGCAGCCGCCTCCTCTGCTGTTTTGGAGGTCATCGTCGAACACGACGGACAAACATACATGCATACAAATGGGTACCTTCCCACTGTAAGGTCAGGGAAGGTAAAGCAACGAGAGAGAGAGAAGAGAGAGGAGATGGGCACCGCTCTCAAAATGCTGGCGCGTTGGAGAAGTTGAGGTCTCTGACATTTCAGTTCCCAATGACCGCATATGTTATGAGAACACCTTTACCTATAATTATTTCCCTACTAGCTCAGTGGTCGGAGCACTCGCTTTCCCCCAGCCAAGTTAAGCAGCGTCGAGCGTGGTTACCAGTTGGATGGGTGACCGTTTGCGCGCCTTGGCTTCAGTACAGTTCCCCCAGTTCACCCAGCTGTAAATGGGTACCTGCCCTCTTTAGGGTCAGGGAAGGTAAAGCAGCGAGGGAGAGGAGATGGGCGCCGCCCTCAATATGCTGGCCCTAGAGAAGTGAGGTCTCTGACGCCTCGCTCCCCTACGAACTTATTGGTTATGGGACTCCTTTACCTTTTTTTACCTTTTATTTCCCTACACTTATCACGCTATCCCGGTTCATAATGGTGGTGTATTATGTTTATAGTTTTCAGTGACCAGTTCGAGTGACTGACGGCTACATTAATACCAGCGGTAAGGAACTTTTGTTTTCTGTGTGTGTGATTGTGTGTGTGTGTGTGTGTGTGTGTGACTGTGTGTGTGACTGTGTGTGTGCATGTGTGTTGTGGTGTGTGTGTCTGTGTGTACGTGTGTGTGCCTGGGTGTGTGTGCATGTGTGTGTGCGTGTGTGTGTGCCTGAGTGTGTGTGCATGTGTGTGTGCGCATGTGTGTGTGTGTGTGTGTTTGTGTGTAGGATAAGCTTAATAAAATTGGAAGATTCTGCCCTTGCTGATCATTTCATTGCTAACGAAATGTCTAATCCGATGAACTCTGTCTCTGTCTCTTTCTCTGTCCCTGCCTCTGTCTTTCTGTCTCTGCTCTATCTCTATTTCTATCTCTTTCTCCGTCTCTGCCTCTGTCTCGCTGTCTCTCCCTCTCCCCATACCTATCTCCCTTTCTCTGTCTCTGACTCTCTCTGTCTCTCTTCTCTGCGACTCTCTCTGTCTCTCTCTGTCTATGTATCTCTGTCTGTCTGTCTGTCTGTCTATCTCTGTCTCTCTCTCTGACATTTTGCAACAATGCCTTAAAGTTATGCAGAGAAAAAAAAATTCATTGAAACACAATAAGCCCCTAACACCTATAATGCAATTTTGTATTGCTATATTCAATTCTGCAACAAAAACAAAAAACCGACAGTTCTGTATTCTTTTCTCTGATGCTTCTGATGGACAGACTGGAAAGAAAGCTTTAACTGGCACACACACACACACACACACACACACACACACACACACACACACACACACACACACACACACACACCCCACACACACACCACACACACACACACACACACACACACACACCCCAACACACACACACAACACACACACATACCCCCCCACACACACACACACACACACACATACACACACACACACACACACACCCCACACACACACACACACACACACACACACACACACACACTTACCTTCATTATAATTATGTCAACGTTCTAGCATGGTGTAAGACTAACTATGGTCGCAAAACTGTTGATTTTTTCGGGACTTTTGAAGTACAAATTTGATTTTTCATATTCTGTTTCGATGAAGAATTCAAAGATTTAAATCAATCAGAAGAATACGTTTTAACAATTATACACGGAAGTTCCGATTGCCTTAATGGAGTTTCTGAACAACAACATGCGGATTTAGAGAGTTATGCCTTTTGTCATAATGACAGAGGCAGGCTGACAGACAGACAGACAGACAGAGGCAGAAAGAGACAGACAAACAATGACAGAGAGAGTGAGAGATACAGAGACAGAGGCTGACAGACAGAAAGACAGAGAAACAGACAGATGTACGGACAGGGACAGGGAGATATTGACAGAAAGAAAGAGAGAAGAAGAAGATCAGGACCAAGAAGCAGAAGAAACGTGGAAGGTCGAAACAGAGGATAAAAGAAAGAAAGAAAGAAAGAAAGAAAGAAAGAAAGAAGGAAAGAAAGAAAGAAATAACGAAAGCAAACAAGCGAGAAAGGAAGAAAGACAGAAAGAAAAAAAGAAAGGAAGAAAGAAAGAAATAAAGCAGGAAGAAGAAAGGAAAGGAAAAGAAAGAAAGAAAGAAACAAACAAACAAAAGAAAGAAAAAACAGACAGACAGACAGAGAGAAAGACAGAAAGAAGGAAAAGAAAGAAAGAAAGCAAGGAAGCAGGCAAGCAGGAAAGAAACAAAGAAACAAACAGACAAAACAAAGAAAGGAAGGAAGGAAGCGGTTGTCGGAACAGACGAACAAACCCGTAGCCAGTCGGAAACACTGTACAAAAAAGAAAACAAAGATCCACAGCAAAAACTACAATAATATGGAAAGAAACCAATATATATGCATAATATAGAGATAGACAAATAAAAAAAACCCAATCAAATATAAACAAATCGAACCAAATACAGAAGAAAAATTATAAAACAAAGTAATAATAAACACAAAACGGAGATTACTCTATCCTATGTTTATTTACATTCTTGGTGATATCATATTTTAGAGTAAAACAGAAATAAACAGAAAAATGATACATCGACAAGGGAAGCTGTCGTTTAAAAAGACAACTCCCAAAATGCGGAACAATATGTTAGAAATCGCTTGTTTATGTAGGTTTTTAAAGCATATTTGCATGTGTTTACGTTCGAAATTGCACCGGCCGCATAAAGATATTGACATAAAGAAGTAAATAAAGCGACATACTTAGCCTGCCTAATGATTATGAAAATAAAGAAATATGACGTTATGCAGCGTACAGGGATTTTAAAAAGTCACAAAAAGTTGTAAGTGTGTCAAGTCAAGTCAAGTCAAAATTTTATTTCCAGATGGTACATTGAATAAGCAATGCATGGATGACACTATAAAGTGTGTGTTGTGTGTGTGTGTGTGTGTGTGTGTGTGTTGTGTGTGTGTGTGTGTGTGTGTGTGTGTGTGTGTGAGTGTAGGGGGAGAGTGGTGGGTGGTAGTAGGGGTGGAGTTTTTTATATTTTTATTTTACTTCATTCTTTTATTTGAGGATAATAGAATAAGCACTCATATTCTTTTTTCAACCAGTCCCTGTAGGTATGCAGTTTTGTAAATGTTCTCATCCGTTCCCACCAGGACACAATGGCCTACTCTTCCGAAAAGCGGAACTGGTTTTAACGTGTGCCTAAGATGTTCTGCGTGCGTTCACACACAGGGCCTCGGTTTATAGTGTCATCCGAAAGACTTTTGGGGAGGGTGGAGTCGGCACTGATGTTAACTCCAGAGGAAAATCCTCTTGAACGAGAATCGAACCCGGGTCAGCAGATCACGAATACATCACTCTAATCACCAGGCTATCCCGTTGCCCCGCGCGCGCGCGCGCGTGCGCGTGTGTGTGTATGTGTATGTGTGTTTGTGTGTGTGTGAGTGTGTGTGTGTGTAGGGGTGGAGTGTGAGCTTGTGTGTGTATGTATGTGTGGCTGTTGTTGTTGTTGCTGCTGCTGCGGCTGCTGTTGTTGTTTTCTGGTAAGTTTTGTTGTATGATTTTTGTTTTAACGTTGTTGTGAATTTTTCTTCTGCCTGCTAGTTTCTTTTTCTTTTAATTTTGTTAGTTTCGTTTTTATTTTATTCTACCCCCCCCCTCTCTCTCTCTCTCTCTCTCTCTCTCTCTCTCTCTCTCTCTCTCTCTCTCTCTCTCTCTCTCTCTCTCTCTCTCTCTCTCTCTCTCTCCCTCTTTCTCTCTCTCTTTTCTCTCTCTCTCTCTCTCTCTCTCTCTCTCTCTCTCTCTCTCTCTCTCTCTCTCTTTCTCTCTCTCTCACTTGAAATTTTTGTCAGTGTCCCTAAATGTTTTTTGTTATTGTGTGTTCTTGTTTCATTTGTTTTCTCTCTCCAACGCAGCGAAACGATCTTGCTTTTTTTTGGTTGCTTTTTCTCCCTTTCTGTTCTTCCCTTTGTTTTCTTCTTCCTCTTTTCGCTATTTGTTTTTATGGGAGCATTCTCTTGGGTCTTTTGAGAGGTTTTTGTTTTTCCGATGGGTTTTTGTTTTTTTGGTCTTGAAGGAGTACTTTTGTTTTGTGCTAGCTTTGTACTCTGTTATATGTACAATGGTATTGTTGATTTTTGGGTGGGTTTTTTTGCCATGTCTACAGGAAGCACTGTCGCTTGTTCTCCTTCTCCTCCTCCTCGATCTCCTCCTGCTCCTTCTTCACCTACTTCTCCTCCTCTTTCTTCTTCTCCTTCTTCTTCTTCTCCTTCTTCTCCTTCCTATCCTCCTCCTCCTCCTTCTTCTTCTCCTTCTTCTTCTTCCTCTCCTCCTCCTCCTCCTCCTCCTCCTCCTTCTTCTTCTCCTTCTTCTTCTTCCTATCCTCCTGCTCCTCCTCCTCCTTCTTCTACAGCTTCTTCTTTTCCTTTTCTTCTACTTCTTCTTCTTCTTTCCTCTGCTCCTCTCCCTCCTCCGTCTTCTTGTCCTTCTCCTTCTCCTCCTCCTCCGCCTCCTCCTCCTTTTTCTTCTTCTTGCCCTCCACCTCCTCCTCCTCATCCTCTCCTCCTCATCATCCTCCTCCTCCTCCTCCTCCTCCTTCTTCTTCTCCTTCTTCTTCTTCTTGTTCTTCTTCTTCTTGTTCTTCTTGTTCTTCTTGTTCTTTGTTCTTCTTCTTCTTCTTCTTCTTCTTCTTCTTCTTCGTCTTCTTTTTCTTCTTCTTCTTCTTCTTCTTCTTCTTTCTTCTTCTTCTTCTTCTTCTTCTTCTTCTTCTTCTTCTTCTTCTTCTTCTTCTTCTTCTTCGCAATTCTTCTTCTTCTTCTTCTTTCGCAATTCTTCTTCTTCGCAATTCTTTCTTGTTCTTTTCGCATTCTTCTTCTTGTCTTCTTCTTGTCATTCTTGTTCTTGTTCTTGTTCTTGTTCTTTCTTGTTCTTCTTCTTGTTCTTCTTTTCTTGTTCTTGTTCTTTTCTTCTTCTTCTTCTTCTTCTTCTTCTTCTTCCTCCTCCTCCTCCTCCTCCTCCTCCTCCTCCTCCTCTCCCCTTCCTTCTCCTTTCTCCTCCTCCTTCTCCTTCTCCTCCTTTCTTATTCTTCTTCCTCATCTTCTTCTTCCTCTTTGTTGCTTTTCCTGCTGGTGTTATGCTTTAGGTCTCGTTTTGCTGCTGTTGTTGTGTTGTTTTCCTCTCTATCTTCTTCTTAGTTTCATCTCCATGGCAGACATTTTCTTCAGGCTTTCAACTTTGAAACAAGTAATCCGAATATCTGGGTCATCTTTTGTAAGATTCTATAAAAGGAACATGGCTGTTGTTGTTTTTAAAATCGCTGTAAAGAAATAAGGAAAAGGGTGAGAAATACAAAAAAGTTAATGTCAATATATTGACTCAGACATTCACACACACACACACACACACACACACACCTACACACACGTGCACGCACGCACACACAATACACACACACACATACACACACACACACACATCTCTCTCTCTCCATCTCTGTTTGTCTGTCGGTCGATTGTCTGTCTGTCTGTCTGTCTGCTTGGTTTGGCTGCTCTCTCTCTCTCTCTCTCTCTCTCTCTCTCTCTCTCTCTCTCTCTCTCTCTCTCCTCCCCCCTCTCTCTCTCTCCCTCTCTCTCTCTCTCCGCTTTTCGTAAGAGTAGGCCATTGTGTGCCGGTGGGAACAGATGACAAAATTTATAAAACGGCATTCACACGGGAACTGGATGTAAAAAACACATACGTGCTTTTTTCCATTATCCTCGATATAAAAAAAGAATAAAATAAATACATAAAATCTCTCTCTCTCTCTCCTCTCCTCTCTCTCCTCTCCACTCCACTCCTCTCCACGCCTCTCCTCTCCTCTCTCCCCTCTCCTCTCCACTCCTCTCTTCTCTTCTCATCTCTTCTCATTAAACTTCACCTTCTTGATGTACCTATTCTCCTTACCTTAACGTAAACAGATGACAAAATTTACAAAACCGCATACACACGGGGACTAGATGTAAAAAAAGCACATGAGTGCTTATTCCATTATCGGCGATATAAAAAAGAATAAATAAATAAATAAATAAAACAAATAAACGTTATTCCTTCAACCCATCCTCCACCACGACACATTCTCACAATACTAGTGAACGTCAACAACGAAAGCTATACTTGAGAACAAGCCCACCCCCTTCTTGGGTCCTCGTGAAATAATTATAGGTATCAATATGCCTGTCACTATTGTAATTGCCCTTCATGGGATGAATAAAGTAGTTTTGACTTGACTTGACTAGACTTGACTTGACACACCAGTACACTCGCCACCCGCTGTTGTAGGTGCGCCCTAGTCATACATTCTGCTGGACCAAACTGCACAGACCTTGGTACCTGCCTCTGTGATGACCCTGCCACTCCTGTTCCCTCTTTTACAGCCAGCCTCCTGCCAGTGCTGG
The DNA here is from genome assembly GCA_028751875.1 of Rapana venosa. Taxonomy (NCBI): domain Eukaryota; kingdom Metazoa; phylum Mollusca; class Gastropoda; order Neogastropoda; family Muricidae; genus Rapana; species Rapana venosa. The sequence goes on from CM054139.1 coordinate 24,813,143, forward strand.
GGATCATACAGCCAGCCACAACCGGTTGATGTGATGGAGTGGATTGATTTTTAGTCTGCAAACAGGGGGCCATGATAGTAGTGATGCTTGCTAGACTAGACTAGACTAGACTAGACTGTACTATACTATACCATAGCATACCATACCATAGCATACCATACCATAGCATACCATACTATACTGTGCTATACTATACTATACTATACCATACCATACCATACCATACCATACTATCATATACTCTACTATACTCTACTATACTCTGCTCTGCTCTGCTCTTCTCTGCTCTGCTCTGCTCTGCTCTGCTCTGCTCTGCTCTGCTCTGCTCTGCTCTGCTCTGCTCTGCTCTGCTCTGCTCCGCTCCGCTCTGCTCTGCTCCGCTCTGCTCTACTCTACTCGCCTGTACTCTCCTGTACTCTCCTGCACTGTACTATACTGTACTGTACTTTACTATACTATACTGTACCATTCTATACTATACTATACTATTCTGTACTATTTTATACTATACTATACTATACGGTTCTATTCCATATTCCACTATACTGCACTATGCTATACTATACTGTACTATGCATTCTATATTATATTATATTGTACTGTATTATGCTGTACTCTACTCTACTCTACTCTACTCTACTCTACTACACTACACTACACTACACTACGCTACACTACGCTATACTATACTGTACTGTACTAGACTAGACTAGACTAGACTACACTACACTACACTACACTAGACTAGACTGTACTGCAAACCTTATTCAGCACTACGAAACACAATCGCCTCTTTCCTGTGGCATGTCTTTTATGGTCAGACTGGGGAACAGGGCTTCCTGGTTTGATGTTGAAACGACCGGTGTATTATGTATGTGGTCTGTGTGTTATAGATGAATATAAAGGGTTCTCAGAGTTGTTGCTTTAGGGTAACACAAAAATAAAACTCACATTATCAGATCGGTCAATCGTTGTGAACAGAAGTGTTCGCATGCATATTCAACGGGCAAGATTAGGCCTAGCCAGCAGATTTCTGTGAAGAAAAATGCTCTATGTGCCTCTGTCTCTGTCTGTCTGTCTGTTTTTCTGTTTGTCTGTCTGTCTGTCTGTCTGTCTGTCTGTCTGTCTGTCTGTCTGTCTGTCTGTCTGTCTCTCTCTCTCTCTCTCTCTCTCTCTCTCTCTCTCTCTCTCTCTCTCTCTCTCTCTCTCTTTCTCATAATATAAACCGAGGCCCCGTGTGCGAACGCACGCAGAACATCTTGCACACACGTTAAATCCTGTTCCGCTTTTCGTAAGAGTAGGCCTTTGTGTGCCGGTGGGAACGAATGACAAAATTTACAAAAGTGCATACACACGAGGACTGGATGTAAAAATAAGCACATAAGTGCTTATTCCATTATCCTCGATATAAAAGAATAATAAATAAAATAAATAAATAAATATATCAGTGTGTGTTTACAGAACTGTATGGGAGAAAAGATGGTCAGACAAACAAACAAAATAAATAGTCCATCTTCCCAGGACCTATCTTAGCAGTGCGCATCTAAACCAAAAATAAACAAAGAAGCAGACTTTTTTTTTCTTTTTCTGATGTAGCCAAAAGTCTGCAGCAGAATGATGCCATCATCCAGGGTAAATAAATAATAACTATACAACCCCTATGTTGCATACAGGGAAGAGAAGAGAAACAAATGCGCTTCCCCTGTTCTTATACCAAATGTTTGCGTCTCAAAAAGATGAGGGAGGTGAGGGGAGAGTTTGGAAACGCAACCAATCCCCCCCCCTTTCTTCTCTGGTCCCCTTGTTTTCATCCTTTTCTCCATATATCTATTTCGAGTCTCTTGCCAAAAAGTTTTGTTCAGATGAAGATAGTAATGGAGAAACACATGGGCGATACACAATAGTCTCTTTCTTTCTGTATCCTCTTGGTTTTCATTTTTCTCTAAACTACAATTTGAACCTCACATGAACCCAAAACTACTTTTCTTGTTTATGTTGTACCATTAGGCTTTTTGGGGGGAGATTTGCAGCCTGCGCTGTTGCTTTTATTTGGCCAAAAGTTTCAAAGCACTAGTCATGCACAGATTCAGAAATTAGAAACCACCAGTTCCTTTAAAGCAAAGAAATAACCTGAATAGGCTCAAATTACCTCATGTAGAGGTTTGTATGCGTGCTATTAGGTGTTTGGGTGTTCCCCAGCTCAACACTTTGTCTTGAGGGTCTGCAAGAATTTATGCACTCTCTCTCTCCCCACCACAACTGAACTCTGCTTACTCTCCCCTCGCTCTAACTCTACAATAATGAATATATAACTTATGAGAAATGTGTGTGCGTGAATGATTTCTAGTAACTAACTAAAATAGTCATCCTTACGATGACTTCAGACGGCTTTTTTGTTTAGCAGAGAGGACGAATTACAATGTTAAACTTGTCAGGGAGGAAGTTTAAGACAATCTTAATATTTCAAAACATAATAACGTGTTAGTATGTACTTAGCACTTTGCTTAGAACAATAGATGGTTGAAAACAAACCTCGTCCTTTCAAAGCTATATGTTTACAATGTAGACCTGATTTAAAAAAAAAACACTTTTAAAACCCAGCTTTTTGTGTTCTAAAAATAACCAAAAAGAACTATATGTTTGTGTTGTAGCTAAAAGTCTCGAGCAAAATGATGCCACTCATCAGAGTAAAATAGATAATTATGTGCCAACAGACACATAAGCAGACAGTAAAGAAAACCTTGCAACATCCTCGAAGTTCTGCTCAAAGAAAGGATTTTATTTTTAAAGTGCACACCCTACGTTCACAAAACATTCCTCCTCTCCTCTAACGCACTCAAGCTGAAAAAGAGTTTGTTAAAGATGAGGACAGTTACAACCAAGAAAGGTATATTTCATCCTCCTACATTTTCGTTTGCTAAAATACTAGTTTTGACTCTTTCAGTGACCTCCCCTCCAAAGAAAACGCCCACCAAAAAACAAAAACAACACCCCCCAAAAAAACACAACAACAACAACAAACAATAACCACACACACACACACACACACACACACACACACACACACACACACACACACACACACACACACACACCACACAAACCTTTTTCGTCGTTCTTATTTTACATTGCTTTTTATGGAGATTTTTAGCCTTAGGCTGGCTATGTTATTTGTCCGAGTGAGCTTAATAGACTTCCACTGCACACACCTACAAATTTCTATTATAAGAAAGACCAGTCTCTGTAACATGAGGAAAAGTATATTCTTGAATAATCTTACGTAGAGTAAAAGGGTAGAGGTGTCCCATAACCTATGTGGTCGTAGGGAAGTGAGGCATCAGACACCTCAGCTTCTCTTAGGGCTCAGCATATTGAGGGCGGCGCCCATCTCCTCTCCCTCGCTGCTTTAGTTAACTTCCCTGACCCTAAAGAGGCAGGTACCCATTTACTGCTGCGTGAACCAGGGGACTGTACTGAATCCAAGGCATACAAACGGTCAACCAATCCACTTGGTAACCACGCTCAATGCTGCTTAGCATTAGCTGGTGGAAAGCGAGTGGTCTGATCACTGAGCTATCCCGTCCCCAAAATAATCTTATGTAGGAACTGCTTTTATAGGGTGTTGGGCGTTCCGGGATTATCCGGAATATGCACCCTGTCTTGCTCGTTCCATCTGAAAATCACTGCAATAGGAAGTATGTCTACAAGACTTTTCAGATAAAGGTAAAGGTAAAGGTGTCCCATAGCCTATAAGGTCGTAGGGAAGCGAGGCGTCAGAGACCTCACTTCTCTAGGGGCCAGCATATTGAGGGCGGCGCCCATCTCCTCTTCCTCGCTGCTTTACCTTCCCTGACCCTAAAGAGGGCAGGTACCCATTTACAGCTGGGTGAACTGGGGGACTGTACTGAGCTATCCCGTCCCCATACCTTGCCATTAATAAAACGCCATACTCATGTTTTTAGAGAACCCCTTTCTTTTCCTTCCATAGAAAATGCAGCTCGCTATGCTAAGAGTTTGTCAAGGATGAAGACAGACAATGTCAGCACGATGTTTCACAGTATAACAACGGTTTGATGTAGTTTTCAATACCATTGTGTTGTATCAATAACCGACACAGCTTTTCACCCGTGCCAGTCCCTTTCCTTTCCATTTAATGGGATATGGAAAGTGAGGATTGATAAGCATCAGGAGAATGGATGGTACCAAAGGATTGTACGAGATGTTGAGTTTAACTGCGACGGACGTTAATAATTATCAGGAAGACACAGAAGTCAGGGGTATAATTATGTGTGGGTTTTCCCTTCTTTTTTTCTTTTTTTTTATTGAATCCCAGCAGAAGCTGATCAGCAAACAATAATCGGCTTACTGAACTATGTTGAAATAAGTCCTTCATGCGTTTGTGCCACATCTGCTCTGTGTGCCTGCATGTGTGCGTGCGTGCGTGCATGCAGGTGAGAAACAGACAGACAGACAGAAGCAGACAGACAGACAGACAGAGCAAGAGTGAGAGAGAGAGAGTATGTGTGCACATGTGTGTGATAGTGTGTGTGCGTGTGTGTGTGTGCATGTGTGTGCATGTGTGTGCATTTGTGTGTATGTGTGTGTGCATACGTACATGCATGAGCACATGTGTGCATGCATGTGTGCGTGTGCCTATCTGTGTGTGTGTGTGTGTGTGTGTGTGTGTGTGTGTAACTGTGCAAGGAAGCAAAAAGATTCTAATGTGGCTAGTTAATTGAATTTCTTTCAAAGCTTCTTTTAACTCTTTTCTTGCCCCCGTCTTTCTTTCAACCTACACCCCCACCACTTCCACCACACCACTCCCATCACCCTCACCCCACCCCACACCGTTTTTCTGTTTTAATCTGTTTTAATGTGGAGACGTGAGGAGCATGCCTGATCTTGATAACATTTGTCAGCCAGCCTGACAAGATGAAGCTATCACTGGCACGTGTCCGAAAGCACCAATGATCAGTGTGTGCTCAGTCAGCCTACCAGCTTAAAAAATTGATTTAGTCTGAAACCCACATAATAGTAGTCTGATGGATAATGGACTCAATTATTCTTTAATTTATTCTTACTTATGCTTTTATAATATTCTCATAACAAGAATTATATTGCTTGATGAATCAGTCAAGCCTGTATCTGTGGCAGAGTTTCTGTTATCCCGATTCCTGTGTTTTTTTCTCCAAACATCCCATTGATATAGATGGATAGATGGATAGATAGAGAGATAGAGATAGAGAGAGAGTGATAGAGATAGTTTGACAGACAGACAGACAGACAGAAGGACAGAAAGACAGAGAGAGGGATAGATATGTCGATAGATAGAGAGATAGAGAGATAGAGACACTCTGTGTATGCGTGTGCATGTGTGTGCACGCTTGCACACACATGTGTGCATGCGTGTGTGCATGCGTGCATGCATGTGTGTGATTGTGTGTGTATGTGCATGCATGTGGACATGTGTACATGCATGTGTGTGTGTGTGTGTGTGTGTGTGTGTGTGTGTGTGTGTGTGAATGTGTATAACTGTGCAAGGAAGCAGAAAGATTCTAATGTGGCTAGTTAATTGAATTTCTTTCAAAGCTTCTTTTAACTCTTTTCTGGCCCCTCGTCTTTCTTTCAGCCTACACCCCCACCACACCACTCCCACCACCATCACCTCCCCACACCGTTTTGCAGCTTTAACCTTGACGTTCTTTTCTGCTGCGTTGTTTTAATGTGGAGACGTGAGGAGCATGCCTGATCTTGATAACATTTGTCAGCCAGCCTGACAAGATGAAGCTATCACTGGCACGTGTCAGAAAGCACCAATGATCAGTGTGTGCTCAGTCAGCCCAGCAGCTTAAAAACCAGTATTTAATCTGAAACTTTCAAAATAATAGTCTTATAGAAAATAGACTTAATCATTCTGTGGTTTATTGTTACGTGTACTTTTCTAACATTATCTGGTTACAATATTTTATTGGTGGGAATCTAGTCAGTAGATCAACTAAAAGGTTGAGTTTTTTGTATGAATATGTTTCTTTCTTGTTAAGGTTAATTAGTTTTCGTTGCTGGATAGACCCAAATAAACAAAAACAAAAACTGTTTTTCTTGATTGATTAGTCAAGCATATTTTTGTGGCAGAACTTCTGTAAATCGGATTCCTGTTTTTATTTATTTTAAATAGCCTATTGAGAGGATGAATGGAAGGAGAGAGAGAGAGAGAGAGAGAGAGAGAGAGAGAGAGAGAGAGAGAGAGAGAGAGAGAGAGAGAGAGAGAGAGAGAGAGAGAGAGAGAGAGAGAGAGAGAGAGAGAGAGAGAAAGTTTGTGTGTGTGTTGGTGTGTGCATGTGTGTGCGTGCGCATGCTTGTGCATGCATGCATGCATGTGTGTGTTTCTGTGTGTATGTGTGTGTGTCCATGTATGTGCATGTGTGTGTTTGTGCATGCATGCATGCATGTGTGAGATTGTGTGTGTGTGTGTCTGTGTCTGTGTGTGCAGGCGTGCGTATGTGTGGATATGGAGGCGTGTCTGTCTGTCTGTCTGTCTGCCTGTCTTTGTAAATATGTGTGAATGTGGGCAAGGGAGCAGACAGATTCCGATGCCACTTGTTAATTAAATTCTTAAAGCTTCTTTTAACTTTTTTCTTGCCCCTCGTCTTTCTTTCAGCCTACAGCCCCACCACACCACCCATACCACCCCCACTACCATCCCCACTACCACCCCACACCCTTTCGCTGTTTTAATCTTGACTTTTCTTTTCTGCTGCGTTGTTTTAATGTGGAGACATGAGGAGCATGCCTGATCTTGATAACATTTGTCAGCCAGCCTGACAAGATGAAGCTATTATTGGCACGTGTCAGAAAGCAACAATGATCAGTGTGTGCGCAGTCAGCCTAGCAGCTTAAAAATATATTTAATAATAATAATAATAATAATAATAATGAATGGAATTTATACAGCGCTGAATCTTGTAGAGCAATAAATCAAAGCGCTCAGATGGCATGATTTTCCATTTTTTAAATTTTTTATTGTTTTTATTATTTTATATCGAGGATAATGGAATAAGCACTCATGTGCTTTTTTCACATCCAGTCCCCGTGTGTATACGGTTTTGTAAATTTTGTCATCTGTTCCCACCGGCACACAATGGCCTACTCTTTCGAAAAGCGGAACAGGATTAACGTGTGCGCAAGATGTTCTGCATGCGTCGCACACGTGGTCTCGGTTTATAGTCTCATCCGAAGGACTGTGTGTATTTAATCTGAAACCCTACAAAATAATAATCTGATGGACAATAGACTTAATCATTTCTGTGGCTTATTATTACTTGTTCTTTTCTAACATTATCTGGTTACAATATTTTATTGTTGAGAATCTAGTCAGTAGATAAATTAAAAGGTTTAGATTTTGGTATAAATATTTGTTTTTCTTTTTGAGGTTAGTTAGTTAGTGATGTTTGATAGACCCAAAAAAACGAAAACAAAAACTGAATTTCTTGATTGATTAGTCAAGCATATTTTTGTGGCAGAACTTCTGTAAATCGGATTCCTGTTTTAATTTATTTTAAATAGCCCATTAAGAGGATGAATGGAAGAGACAGAGGGAGACAGAGAGAGACGCTTTGACTCTTTGACGCGTTGACCAATTTATTGTCATTGCCCAAAGTGGCCTATTGACAAGGGGGGTTATACACGACTTTCTTTTGTAAATACAAATAAATACACAAGGAAAATCACATGATGCATTTAACGTAATGAAAACAAAAAAAAACAAAAATGAGCTCTCTATGAACCGATACGACTACGTCAGAGACACAGAGAGAGAGAGAGAGAGAGAGAGAGAGAGAGAGAGAGAGAGAGAGAGAGAGAGAGAGAGAGAGAGGAGAGAGAGAGAGAGATAGAAAGTTTGTGATTGTGTTGGTGTGGCATGTGTGTGCGTGCGTATGCTTGTGCATGCATGTATGCATGTGTGTGTTTCTGTGTGTATGTGTCTGTGCCCATGTATGTGCATGTGTGTGTGTGCATGCATGCATGCATGTGTATGATTGTGTGTGTGTCTGTGTCTGTGTGTGCAGGCATGTGTATTTGTGTTTATGGAGGTGTGTCTGTCTGTCTGTCTGTGTGTAAATATGTGTGAATGTGTGCAAAAGAGCAGACAGGTTCCGATGCCACTTGTTAATTAAATTCTTAAAGCTTCTTTTAACACTTTTTCTTGCCCCTCGTCTTTTTTTCAGCCTACACCCCCACCACACCCACTCCCACCAACCCCAATCACCCCACACCGTTTTGCTGTTTTAATCTGGACGTTTCTTTTCTGCTGCGTTGTTTTAATGTGGAGACGTGAGGAGCATGCCTGATCTTGATAACATTTGTCAGCCAGCCTGACAAGATGAAGCTATCACTGACACGTGTCAGAAAGCACCAATGATCAGTGTGTGCTCAGTCAGCTTAGCACCTTAAAATTTGATTTAGTCTGAAGCCCACAAAATCATAGTCTTATGGATAATAGACTTAATCATTTTTGTGGCTTATTGTTACGTGTACTTTTCCAACAGTATCTGGTTACAATATTTTATTGTTGGGAATCTAGTCAGTAGATAAACTAAAAGGTTGAGTTTTTTGTATAAATATGTTTTTTCTTGTTAAGGTTAATTAGTTTGTGTTGCTGGATAGACCCAAATAAACAAAAACAAAAACTTTATTTCTTGATTGATTAGTCAAGCATATTTTTGTGGCAAAGTTTCTGTAAGCCCCATTCCTGTTTTTATTTATTTTAAATAGCCCATTGACATGGTGAATGTGAGAGAGAGAGAGTCTGTGTGTGTGTTTGTATATGTATGTGTGTGTGTGCGCATGTGTTTTTATTTTTATTTTATTCTTTTATATCAAGGATCATGGGATAAGCACTTCTGTGCTTTTTACATCCAGTCCCCGTGTGTATATGGATTTGTAAATTCTGTCATCTGTTCTCACCGGCACACAATGTGTGTACATGCAGGTGTGCATGCATGCATACATGTGTGTGATTATGTGTGTGTGTGTGTCTGTGTCTGTGTGTGCAGGTGTGCGTATGGGTGTATATGGAGGTGTGTCTGCCTGTCTGTCTGTCTGTGTAAATATGTGTGAATGTGTGCAAGGGAGCAGACAGATTCCGATGCCACTTGTTAATTAAATTCTAAAAGCTTCTGTTAACACTTTTTTCTTGCCCCTCATCTTTCTTTCAGCCTACACCCTCACCACACACACCCCCCTACCACCCCCATAACCACCCCCACCACACCCACTCCCACCAACCCCAATCACCCCACACCGTTTTGCTGTTTTAACCTTGACGTTCTTTTCTGCTGCGTTGTTTTAATGTGGAGACGTGAGGAGCATGCCTGATCTTGATAACATTTGTCAGCCAGCCTGACAAGATGAAGCTATCATTGGCACGTGTCAGAAAGCACCAATGATCAGTGCCCACCAGCTTAAAAACCAGTATTTAATCTGAAACTTTCAAAATAATAGTCTGATGGATAATAGACTTAATCATTTCTGTGGCTTCTTGTTACTTATACTTTTCTAACATTATCTGGTTACAATATTTTATTGTTGGGAATCTAGTCAGTAGATAAACTAAAAGGTTGAGATTTTTTTTCTTGCTAAGGTTAGTTAGTTTGTGTTGTTGGATAGACCCAAATAAACAAAAACAAAAACTTTATTTCTTGATTGATTAGTCAAGCATATTTTTGTGGCAGGGTTTCTGTAAGCCCGATTCCTGTTTTTATTTATTTCAAATAGCCCATTGAGATGGTGAATGGGAGAGAGAGAGGGAGAGACAGAGAGAGAGAGAGACAGAGAGATAGAAAGTTTGTGTGTGTTTGTGTGTGTGGTGTGCGTGTGCATGTGTGTGCATGCGTGTGTGCATGCATGCATGCATGTGTGTGATTGTGTGTGTGTCTGTGTCTGTGTCTGTGTGTGCAGGCGTGCGTATGGGTGTATATGGAGGTGTGTCTGTCTGTCTGTCTGTGTAAATATGTGTGAATGTGTGCAAGGGAGCAGACAGATTCCGATGCCACTTGTTAATTAAATTCTTAAAGCTTCTTTTAACAATTTTTCTTGCCCCTCGTCTTTCTTTCAGCCTACACCTCCACCACCCCACTCCCACCAACCCCAATCACCCCACACCGTTTTGCTGTTTTAACCTTGACGTTCTTTTCTGCTGCGTTGTTTTAATGTGGAGACGCGAGGAGCATGCCTGATCTTGATAACATTTGTCAGCCAGCCTGACAAGATGAAACTATCACTGGCACGTGTCAGAAAGCACCAATGATCACTGTGTGCTCAGTCAGCCTAGCAGCCTAAAATTAAACTGAAACTTTCAAAATAATAGTCTGATGGATAGATAGACTTAATCAACCTTTCGGTTATTGTTATTAATTTGTGCTATTCTAACAAGCTCTCGTTATATGGGTTGTTGAGAATGTGTTCAGTAGATAAGTTAAAGGGATGAGATTTTTGTTGTTATTCTTAGTTTTTATGAAAACTTGTTTTTCTAGTTTTTTTAAGGTTAGTTTGATAGTGTCATTGGCTTTACCAAACTAAACATAACAAGAAAGATTATACCTTGATTACTCAGTCAATCCTAAATCTATGGTAGAGGCTCTGTAAGACTGATTCTTTTTTTTGAACGCCCATTGAGAGAGTGAGAGAGAGAGAGGGGGAGGGGGAGGGGGGAGAGAGCGAGAGAGGTAGAAAGAGAGACAGACAGACATGGACAAATGGACTGTGGAAGAGGGAGAAAGAAGGTAAACCTCATTACTTTTTGAGGTTTTCTCTTTATGAAATGTGCATTCAGTTAGATGAAACCTTTGGAAGGCATTGCATTATCTTTGATAATGCAAGGAAGGCAGAAGCCATCCTTGTGCCCTTCACCCCTCTTCATTGGGTTTTTTTTTCTTCTTCTTCGTCGAACGCTCAGACAGCTACTATTGTTGTCTGTTATATGAGCGAAAATGCGTCACGCTGCCATTAAGCGCCTGACAGGTCAGGCCCAGCGCATCCGACTTCGGCACAAGAGAGAATAGTTACCTTTAAAGTTATTTCTGGGAAAAAGGCAGGAGAATGGACCAAGAAGGCAGAAAGCAGACAAGAAGGAGGTGACAGGAAGAAAAGGAACAAGGCAGAAACAAAGAGAGTGATAGAAAAGAGGACATTTCTAGCACAGAATTTCCAGAATGTGGGGATGCTATTTATACTGATAGGCCCCCGGCATCCCCTCGGGGAAAGGGTTTTTTTTTTCATTTTCAGCTCTCCCCCCCCCCCCCCTCCCTTCATCCTTCATTGATTTGAAACATCTTTGTTTTTTTCTTCTACTGTTTTTGTCTGTTCTCTCTTCACTGTCTCTCTCTGTCTCTCTCTCTCTCTCTCTCTATCTCTTTCTCTCTTCAATATCTCTCTCTATCTATGTCTGTCTCTTTCTGTGTATCTGTGTCTCTGTCTGTCTCTCACTCTGTGTATATATAATCCACACACACACACACACACACAAACACACACACACACACACAACACAAACACACACACACACAGATAGATATGTGTGTGTATCTATATATAGATATAGATAGACAGATACATAGATAGATAGATAGATATTATCTACTGATCACATTCTCAACAACATACAGATGTATATATAGATATGTATGTATGTATGCATATATATAACATATATATATGCATGTGTATGTATGTGCGTGTATGTGCGTGCGTGCACGTGCCCACGCATGTGTGTGGGTGCGCGCGCGCGTGCGTGATATCTTCAGTTTAACGTCTATTCACTCTGTGTGTGTGCGCGCTCGTGGGCGTGTGCGCATGCATGTACGTGCGTGCGTGCGTGTGTGTATGCATGTGTGTGTGTGCGTGCGGGCGTGCGGGCGTGCGAATGTGCATGTGTGTCTAAAGCCTCCAAGAACGAACGATGTTATCACCCCAAGCAAATCGACATGTTCTAGGACAAGGAAGCCAAAAACGGTGATCCTGATCTGATCTGAAACTTTTCTGAAAGCTCGGATAATAACCAAAAAATAGGGCATGTCATAGAAATTGCCCTCCCCCTTTTTATTTAACCCACCGTCACACTTTTTTCTTTAATGTGATTTTTTTTGGTCTTACATTTTTCCCCTAAAATGTTAAAGACAGAAAGAAGGAAGGAAAATAAATGTGTCCTGCTTTTTTTTCTTCCACTTTTCGCCCTTTTTTCTCCCCCCCAAAAAAAAAACAACAAACAAACACTTGTGTTGGTCTGACCGTTTATGGCCCCAGTCCAAAAGCTGTGTCAGTTATTGATGTCAGCTAAGTGCCAAAGCCTACACTGAAATGTTGTTATGTTGTAAAATGTTGTTGTGTTGAGATTGCCTTCAGCCATGAACAAGCTCTTAACATAACAACTTGCACCCTCATCTACAAGAGAAAAAATTCCTCTGAAGTCGGAGCCTGGCTGCCTATGATTATGGCGAGGTGTTTAAAACAAGTCATACACGCAAACTTCTCATTCTATGTGTAGTTGCAATCCCACAGTAATTCCCAGGTGGGATGAGTGAGTCAGAGTGCACATTCTGGGTGACCCTCAGAGTTTTAAGCTGGGGAACGCACAACAACAACAACAACAACAACACTAACAACAGCCTCCAATTTACTAGCTTATATTTTATTGTTTAAAAAAAAATCATATTCACACAAGATCTTTCTTCAACTTTCTAGCTAGTTCTCTCTCCTCTCTCTCTCTCTCTCTCTCTCTCTCTCTCTCTCTCTCTCTCTCTCTCTTCTCTCTCTCTCTCTCTCTCTCTCTCTCTCTCTCTCTCTCTCTCTCTCTCCTCTCTCTCTCTCTCTCTCTCTCTCTCTCTCTTTCAACTATATGTATATTGATTTTTTTCCAGACATAAGGAAGGTACACTTAGATCAAGATAGTGAATTGTGTTTGATACATATGTATTTTTATGCATTTGTGCATTGTCTTCATGATTTTCTTTCACTGAAAGTGAGCTTGGTATTGTGTATTTTATCCGGTTTTTGCCCACTCTGTGGCATTGTCAATGTCTCCTACGCCAACCATGTATTATGGCCTTAGGCCGAGATATATTAAATTTCTGAGTTCTGAATTTCTGAATTTCTGAGTTCTCTCTCTCTCTCTCTCTCCTTCTCTCTCTCTCTCTCTCTTCTCTCTCTCTCCTCTCTCTCTCTCTCTCTCTCTCTCTCCTCTCCTCTCTCTCTCCTCTCTCTTTCTCTCTCTCCCCCCCCCCTCTCTCTCTCTCTCTCCTCTCTCTCTCTCTCTCTCTCTCTCTCTTCTTAACCCCCCCCCCCACTCCCCCTGGACATGAACAACCCTTCAGATTTCGCATCAGCGATTTTATGCGAGACTCTGTTTTCCATTGGCAGTCGTATTGGCTTCACTGTCGCATACACGTATTTATTTATTTATCTATTCATTTATCTATACCACTTTAAGTCACGGCAGATTTCTCTGCGTGAAAATTCGGGCTGCTCTCCCCGGGGAGAGCGCGTCGCCACGAGAGCAGTGCCACCTTTTTTGTTTGGATTTTTTTGGTCTGCAACTGTATTTGTTTCCCTATCAGAGTGGCTTTTTCTAAGAATTTTACCAGGGACAACTCTCTTGTTGCCGTGGGTTCTTTTACGTGCGCTGAATAATGTTGTGTAACACACGGGACCTCGGTTTATCGTCTCATCCGAAAGACTAGCGCCCAGACATCCACTCATGCTCTAATGGATGGGGGGAAAGTTTTGGGCCCAAACGGTATTCGAACCACCTCACACTTCCGACCCGGACTTTTCGCTTTCTAGACAGGCGTGTGTTACCTCTAGACCACCGATCCACGTATTTCGCCTACGCAGTGAAATGTGGTCAAAATTATGCCACCTCTGTTTAAAGGCTACGTTTTACTTTTGTTAGTGTCATTTTCATATTCAGAGAGAGCGAGAGACAGACAGACAGACAGAGACAGACAGACAGACAGACAGACATACAGAAACTAGGTACTAGTGGTAGTGATGTTTTTAAAGTCTCGATAATCTATCACAATGTGCATGAATCCCGAGTACACAAGAAATTATCTTAATCATTTCAAAGAAAGCCCATAACATTTCCTATTCCATGCATGCCCGCGCGCATAATGAGTGTGTGTGTGTGTGTGTGTGTGTGTGTGTGTGTGTTGTGTGTGTGTGTGTGTGTGTGTGCACGCGCGTGTGTGTGCATATAATATGCATGTATGGATGGATGGATGGATGGATGGTGGATGGATAGATGTTTGTATGTATGTATGTGTGTTATTATCTTTTTTTAATTCTTTTATATCGAGGACAATGGAATAAGCACTCATGTGCTTTTTTACATCCAGTCCCCGTGTAAGTACGATTTTGTAAATTTTGTCATCTGTTCCCACCGGCACACACTGGCCTACTCTTTCGAGAAGCGGAACAGGATTTAACGTGTGCGCAAGATGTTCTGCTTTCGTTCGCACACGGAGCCTCGGTTTATAGTCTCATCCGAAGGTGTATGTGTGTGTATGTGTGTGAGCGCTCGTGTGTGTGTGTGTGGGGGGGGGGGGGTGGAGGGGGGGAGCTGTGCGTGTGTGCGTGTGCACAGGATAGCGGCTCTTTAAGCACAAAAGAGATTCCGGTGCCACTTGTCAACAGGTTCTTCTTGTTAAAGCATCTTTCAACTCTCCCTCTGCCTCTCCTTTCCCAACACAAACACACCTTCCCTCCTTTTCCAAAGCCCGCCATCCCCCTCCTGTTTGTCTGCCCAAGCCTGTCATTCTGTTATGCCTTGCAATTAAGAAAGGCGTAGAGATAGGTATGCCTAGCCTTGATCTATCTCGCAGACCCGACAGAGAGATGTATAACAAGCACGTGTCAAAAAGCACGAATGATCGTGTGTGTGTGTGTGTGTGTGTGTGTGTGTGTGTGTGTGTGTGTGTGTGTGTGTGTGTGTGTGTGTGTGTGTGTGTGTGTGTTTGTGTGTGTGTTGTGTGTGTGTGCGCGTGTGTGTGTGTGTGTTTGTGTGTGTGTTGTGTGTGTGTGTTTGTGTGTGTGTGTGTCTGTGTGTGTGTTTTGTGTGTGTGTGAGGCGAGGGCGGGTATGTGTACATTTGAATTTGTTAACTCTCTTAATTGTTGTTGATTGTATGTATGCGTGTGTTGAATGCAAGCGCTTTGATTTCTGTTTGCAAGATATAGCGCTATATGAATTTCATTTATTATTATTATTATTATTATTATTATTATTATTATTATTATTATATATTCAAGCAGCTTCAACCTACAAAAAATATTGTAAAAGGAATAGAATTATTATCACTGGTGATAGTTTATACCTTTATGTATTTTATTGTTAGTAAATACATGTGACTGTTTATATTTTTTCGTGTATGTATAAAACACATGTTATAATTCATATTTTCGTGTATTTCAGCGTTAGTAAATACATGTGATAGTTTATATTTTTTTGTCTTTTATTGTTTGAAAATACATGACTGTGGTAGGTTATATTTTCGTTTATTTCATCGTGAGTAAATGCATGTGATAGCTTATTCGTTCATGTATTTCATTGTGAGTAAAAAACACGATCGTGATAGTTTATACTTCTATGTATTTAATCGTTAGTAAATCCATGTGAAAGTTTATAGTTTCATATCTTTTATTGTGTCAATTTCGGTATTCTTCGATTTCTTTTATTTATTTTGTTCTGTTTTCAATGCCATGACCTTTAATGGTTAGCCCATGTGCAAACTGCATGAAATTGAATTCCTTTATTATTCCCTCAAGTGTGTTTCTGCCGCAGTGTTTCTCTAAGCCTCCATTCCTGATTTTACGAAATACCCCTGAGATAAAGGACAGAGACTGTTAGCAGTTAGAGAGAAAGACACAGACAGACAGACAGACAGACAGACGCACTAACAGACAGAACCAGAGGCACAGACACGGAAAGTGGAAGGAAAGCAGGGGAGGAAGAGAGAGACAGACAGACAGAGAGACAGAGAAAGACAGAGACACATTTTGGGGGAAAAAATATTCTTTTATATCGAGGATAATGGAATAAGCACTTTTGTGCTTTTTTACATCCAGTCCCCGTGTGTATGCGGTTTTGTGAATTCTAACATCTGTTCCCACCGGCACACAATGGCCTACTCTTACGTAAAGCAGAACAGGATTTAACGTGTGCGCAAGATGTTCTGCGTGCGTTTGCACACGGGGCCTTGGTTTATAGTCTCATCCGAAGGAGAGAGAGAGAGAGAGAGACAGAGAGAGAGAGAGAGAGAGAGAGAAGGAGAGAGAGAGAGAGAGAGAGAGAGAGAAAGAGAGAGAGAGAGAAGAGAGAGAGAGAGAGAGAGAGAGAGAGAGAGAGAGGAGAGAGAGAGAGAGAGAGAGAGAGACAGAGGCAGACAGACAAAGACAAAGACAGAGACAGAGAGACAGAGAAAGGCCGAGAAAGACAGAGAGAGTGTGTGTATTGATAAATCGACGACTTAAAACGAAGTGAAAATGCGAATTGAAACTGATAATGATAAGTTCAGGTAATACATACAGACCAAAATTTAATGAGAACTGGTGCGTGCATGCGTGCGTGTGTGCGTGCGTATTTGTGTGTATGTATGTGTGTGTGTGTTTGAGTATTTATTTTTTATTCTTTTATTTCAAGGATAATGGAATACGCACTCATGTGCTTTTTTTCCCATCCTGTCCCCGTGTGTATGCAGTTTGTAAATTTTGGCCTCCGTTCCCACCGGCACACAATGGCCTACTCTTCCGATAAGCGAGTATGAGTGAGTTTGCGTGTGTGTGTGCGTTTGTGTTTGTGTGTGCGCGCGGCGTGTGTGTGTGTGTGTGTGTGTGTGTGTGTGTGTGTGTGTGTGTGTGTGTGTGCGCGTGTGTGTTTGTGTGCGTGTGTGTGTTTGGGTTGGTGTGTTTGGGTGTGTGTGTTTGGGTGTGTTACTGCGTGTGCGTGTATGTGTATGCGTGTGTGTCTTGTCTGTGTGTCTGTGTATGTCTGTTTGTAATTGCGAGTGAGAGACAAAGACAGACAGACGAAAACACAGACAAGAGAGAGAGAGAGATAGAAAAAGGAAGAAAGACAAACTGACTGAGCAATCCAAGGAATTCTAATTACGTGTAAACGACCTGTGTACTTTAAGACTGTACGTGACACGCATAGAGACCGTTGATTAAAATCAAAGCACATACAGAAAAAAAACAACCTCCTTGTGTCTCCCCTGTGTGTAAAAGAGAGAGAGAGAAAGAGAGAGTGACATACAGACATACAAATATGCAGACAGTGTTGATCTGTGTGTGTGTGAGAGAGAGAGAGAGAGAAGAGAGAGGAGAGGAGAGAGAAGAGAGAGAGAGAGAGAGAGAGAGAGAGAGGGAGAGAGAGAGAGAGTGAGAAAGAAATTAATTTAGAGGAGAGAGAGAAGAAGTGAGAGCTAGAGACAGAGAGAGAGAAAGAGAGATCTGGGAGAGTGTGAATGTGCTTTTCAGTGCGACGAGTCTGTGTGTGTGTTCATGTGTGTGTGTGTGTGTGTGTGTGTGTGTGTGTGTGTGCGTGCGTGAGTGTGTGTGTGTGTGCGAGAGAGGGAAATAAACAATGAACAATAAACAAAGTTTATTCCTCAGGCCACCAGCCCCTAGATTGGGGTCAAACCAAGCATATCAAAACGAAGCCAAAACAAAACATGACATAATATATGGCAACTGCCAAAACATAACTAATGTAAAATGGGACTATCTAAAAATGAGACCAAATTATCTACTTTAAGCAGTTGTGTACATTAAACGTTATTCAAGAGAGAGAGAGAGAGAGAGAGAGAGAGAGAGAGAGAGAGAGAGAGAGAGAGAGAGGAAGAGAGAGGAGAGAGAGAGAAGAGAGAGAGAGAAAACAGAACTCAGATATTTAATGTACTTCGGCCTGGCCATAAAAAGGGTTTGCGTGAGAAATTGACATCACAGAGTGGTCAAAATCAATGAAAATCAAATACCAAGTCAATTTCTATGAAGAAATGATGTATACAATACTCAAGACATAAAAACAAAATCTACATGTGTATCAAACACAATTCACATATGTTCTAAGGTACTTATCAAGAAAAAGTCAAATATTGTAAGCTGCTCAAATCATAACAAACGAAACCACGTATTCTCTTTGTGTATAAATATCCTACACAAATTTTTTTCTTACTTGATGAAATGAAAGATTTATCGAGAGAGAGAAGATGGGTGGTGGGGCGGGGTTAGTCGGTGCAGTGCAGCACGGACCATGTGCACCTCATAAAGTCCCCCTTTTCATTGTCTCTGTCTTTTGTAAGTTTCTCATAATCTCCTGTCTTGTCGTTGTCATGTCTAAACGTCTGCTCTCTAGTCTCTCTCTACCTCTCTCTTCTCTGTCTCTCTTCTCGTCTCTTCTCTTCTCTGTCTCTGTTTCTTTGTCTGCCTGTCTGTCTGTCTAGTCTGTCTGTCTGTCTCTCTCTCCTCTCTTCTCTTCTCTGTTCTCTTCTCTCTCTGTCTCTGTCTGTCTGCTTCTGTCTGTCTCTCTCTCTCTCCTCTCTCTTCTCTCTCTCTTCTCTCTCTCTCTCTCTCTTCTCTGTCTTCTTCTGTCTGTCCTCTCTGTCTCTCTGTCTCTCTTCTATCTCTCTCTCTCTCTCCCTTCTCCCCTCCTCTCTCTCTCTCTCTTCCCTCTTCTCTTCTCTCTTTTCCCTCTTCTCTCTCTGTCTCTGTATGTCTGTCTTTCTGTCTGTTTTGTCTCTCTGTCTCTTCTCTCTTCTCTGTTTCTCTCTCTCTCTCTCTCTCTCTCTCTCTCTCTCTGCCCTCTCTCTTCTCTCTCTCTTTTCTTCTCTCTCTTCTCTCCTTTCCGTCTCTGTCTATCTCTCCATGTGTATTTCTTCAAGCTTAACCTCACCTCTCCTTTTCTGATGCAATGTTTTCGTCATCCAGAGACATGAGGATTATGCTTGTTCTTATATATATATTTTATATATATATATATATATATATATATATATATATATATATATATATATATATATATTATATCAATCACATTAACCTGACAGTTGAGGCTATCACTCCTGGCACGTGTTAAGACACTGGAACGATCGTGTAGTCAACTTAGCAGCTTAAAATCTTAAACCCACTTTGACCAATCCAATCCAACCCAATCCAATCCAATCTTATTGTTTATAGCCCCGCCGACCACAGAGGCCATATCAAGGTTGTGACCTCGTAAAACTTTGAATCTCAGAATAAAACTCTGCATCTTTATACAGATTAAACCACGGTATAAAACCAACTGTACTGATGTTCAAAATCCACTTAACAAGGACATGATGAATATAATGATTCTTACCTTTATCATTTTTTTTTCACCATTATTTGCCATTTTTTAAAATTACGTGTGATTTAATTTTATTAATATTAAGATTCTTCTTTTTCTTTTTTCGAACACTTAGAAAGCAAACGTAATTGTTTCCTGTCATATGAGCGAAAATTTTGTTCCGCTGCTGTTAAAACACCTGACAAGTCAGGCCCAGCACATCCGACTTCGGCATTGGAGAGAGAATTGTTATCTTAAAATGTTCAAGTCTTTCTGGGGAAAAAAGGGCAGAAAAATAGACCAAGGAAGGCAGAAGTCAGACAAGAAGGAGGTAACAAGAAGAAAAAAGGATCAAGGCAAAAATAAAGAGAGGGATAGAAAAGAGGGAATTCCTAGCACAGAGAGAAGGTGGTGACAAGAAGAAAAGGATCAAGGCAAAAACAAAGAGAGGGATAGAAAAGAGGAAATTCCTAGCACAGAGTTTGGAGAAGGTGGGGACGCTGTTTATGCTGACAGGCTCCCCTCGATATCCTCTCGGGGGATATATTAGGGTTCTAATCAGGAACGAGTTGATTTTTGTCTTCTGAAACGAACTAGGCGCTGGTTGGTCCACAGCAGCCGAAATGGGATTGGATTCCGTGAGGAGGCCCTGGAGTGTAGTTCCATAGCAGAGGTCCTTCATGCTCTGATCCAGATTTTTGTGTGTGAAGTAGCTCTGAGGAAAAAGTACACAGTTTGTGTGTGAGGGTGTGTGTTGGGTTGAGGGGTGGGAGTGTGTGTGTGTGTGAGGTGTGTGTGTGTGTGAGGGTGTGTGTTGGGGTGAGAGGTGGGAGTGGGTGGGTGTGTATGGGTGCGTGTGTGTGTGTGTGGGGGGGGGGGGGTGGGGTAGGGTTGTGTGTGTGTGTGTGTTTGAATGTGAGTGAGTGTGTGTGTGTGTGTGTGAATGTGTGTATGAGTGTATGTGTGTGAGAGAGAGAGAGAGGTGTGTGTTTGTGTCTGGTGTGTGTCTGTGTGTGTGAGTGTGTGTGAATGTGTGTATGCTTGCATAAATGTGTGTGTGTGTGTTTGTGTGGGTGGGTGTAGGTGGGAGGTTGGTTAGGTTAGGGGGTGTATCTTTGTTGTGTGAATGCGTGCGTGCATGACTGTCTGTAAGTGTAAGTGTGTTTGTGTGTACGCGCGCACGCGCGCGCGCGCGAGCGTGTGTGCGTGTTTGTATGTGTATCTGTGTGTGCGTGTGTGTATGTTTGCGTGTGTGTGCGCTCCCCCGGGAAAACGTGTGTCTGTCTGTGTCACGATGTTTGTCTGTATGTATGCTTGTGTAAGGAGCAAACAAATCTGGGTGTCACTTATCATCTCGTCTTTTCTTAATCCTTAATCCAACATCACTTTTGTCCAACGTTTCTCAGTCCGACAGCCCCTCCCTGGGAGACCGGATAGCCTAGTGGGTAGAACATTGCACTCGCAATCTGACGACTCGGGTTCGATTCCCGTTCAAGGGGATAATTTCCCCTGGAGTTAAAATCAGTGCTGACTCCACTCTCCCCAAAAGTCCTTCGGATGAGACCATAAACTGAGGCCCCGTGTGCGAACGCACGCAGAACATCTTGCGCACACGTTAAATCCTGTTCCGATTTTCGGAAGAGTAGGCCATTGTGTGCCGGTAGGAACAGATGACAGAATTGACAATACTGCAGACACACGGGGCCTAGGTGTAAAAAAAAGCACATAAATGCTTATTCCATTATTCACGATATAAAAGAATAAAATAAACAAAATGAAATTAACCTCTCACCCCCCACCCCAGACACCCCCTCTTCACATACACACACAACCAGCCTCCCTCCCTCCTCCCTCACACAGAACATCTTGCGAACATGTTAAAACATGTTCCACCTTTTGGAAGATTAGGCCATTTATGTCACTCGGAACGGATGAAATATGCTACAAAAGAGTAGCCAAAGAGGACTAGATGTCATAAAAAACGAAACCCCAATGCATAATATAAGTACTTTTTTATTATCCTAGAAATATGATAATGTATATAATTATGAAGAGAGTTACATACATATAACCCCTCTCTGCTTGTTTAGTTCTTTTAAAAAATCCAGTTTTCTTCATACTGCAGTGGTTCTATTTTAGAGATTTGTGCGGATCGATAGTCCAGAGGTAGTGCAGCTGCCTAGAAAGCGAAAAACCCAGGTCGGAAGAGTGTGGTGTTTTGATCCCCGTTTTTGCCCGAAACTTTTCCCCCCATCCATTAGACCATGAGTAGAGGTCTGGGTGCTAGTCTTTCGGATGAGGCGATAGACCTAGGTCCCGTGTGTTACATATAATCATTTAGCGCATGCAAAAGAACCTACGGTGATAAGAGAGTTGTCCCTGGTAAATTTCTGTGGAAAAAAGCCACTCTGATAGGGAAAAAAATATAGTTGCAGACAGGAAAAGAGTAAAAAAGGGTGGCGCTGCTTTTGTGGCGACGCAATCTCCCCGGGAAGAGCTTAAAGCAGTTCATGGAAAGAAGTATGTCGTGACTTCAAATGGTATGAAATAAAAAGAAATACGTTTTGTGGGGAGATGGCTGATGTTGATATTTTATGGCTGTCTGACAGACGAATCTATCTCTATCACGTGTATCAGAAAGCATGAATAAACAACGTGTGTTCAGCCTAGATAGCTAAAAGTCTGTGTTGTATTGTATTGTATTGTATTGTATTGTGTTGTGTTGTGTTGTGTTGTGTTGTGTTGTGTTGTATTGCATTGCATTGTATTGCATTGTTTACCACTGTAAGTCAGGGCAGATTTCTCTGCGTGAAATTCGGGCTGCTTTCTCCAGGGAGAGCACGTCGCCACAAGAACAGCGCCGCCACCCATTTTTTTCCTTCTGCATCTGTATTCAATTTTGTTTCCCTATCAGAGCGGGTTTTTTTCCAACATAATTTTACCAGGGACAACTCTTTTGTTGCAGTGGGTTTTTTTACGTGCGCTTAAGAATTACACGTAGAACACGGGACCTCGGTTTAGGGTCTCATCCGAAAGACTAGCACCTAGACCACCACTCATGATCTAATGGATGGTTGGGGGGGGGGGGGGATGTTTCGGGCCCAAACGGAGATCAAACCACCGCACACTTCCAACCCAGACTTTTCGCTTTCTAGTGCAAGGTGCGTTACCTCTAGACCATCGATATACCTGAAACCCATACACAACCGTATGATTCTATAGCAAATAGAGGAAGTATCACCTGCTTTTTAAGTTATTGTTTATGATTTTTTTTTAAAATCTTCGTGTGATTAGAGGTTGTTTGTTCTCTCTCTCTCTCTCTCTCTCTCTCTCTCTCTCTCTCTCTCTCTCTCTCTCTCTCTCTCTCTCTCTCTCTCTCTCTCTCTCTCTCTCTCTCTCTCTCTCTCTCTCTCTCTCTCTCTCTCAATTTCAGGTTCTAATCTGTCAATTGTTTTTGGGTGGGTTTGTGTTTGTTGTTTGGGTTTTTTTTGTTGTTGTTTCTTTTGGGGGGTGGGTGGGCGGGTTGTTGTTGGTGGTGGTGGGTTTTTTTGGGAGGGGTCTTTCCTTCTTTAAGTAAAGTGGCAAAGGCAGTTAGCCTGATTTCTGGGTAGCAGGAATGGGATTGAATTTCTTGATTAGTCCCCGAAGGGTATTTCCATTGGTAGAGTTCTTCCATGCTACATTGTGTTAGGCTTCTTGAAATAGCGCAGAGAAATAGAGAGAAAGGTGATTGTGTGTGTGCGTGTGTGTGTGTGTGTGTGTGTGTGTATGTGTGTGTGGCTTTGTGTGTGTGAGTGAGTGTGTGTGCGTGCGTGCGTGCGTGCGTGTGTGTGTGTGTGTGTGTGTGTGTGTGTGTGTGTGGTGTGTGTGGCTGTGTGTGGTGTGTGTGGCTGTGTGTGCGTGTTATTTCATTTTGTTTTATCTTATTATTTCATTATTTAATCTTATCCTTTTATTTCGAGGATAATGGAATAAGCACTCGCGTGTGTGTGTGTGTGTGTGTGTGTGTGTGTGTGTGTGTGTGTTTGTGCGCGCGCGCGCGTGTATGTGTTTGTATGTGTGCGCGCCCGCGCGCGCGTGCGTGTGTGTGTGTGTGTGTGTTGTGTGTGTTTGTGTGGAAATTGTGACAGACAAACACAGTGCGAGAGAGAAAGGGGGGGGAGGCGAGATGGAGAGAGGAAGAGAGAGAGAGGGGGGGGGGAGAGAGACAGACAGACAGAGACAGAAGCAGAGAAAGAGACAGAGACATAGAGAGAGAAAGAGAGACATACAGACACAGACAGACACACAGACAGAGACAGAGAGAAAGAGATACAGACAGACAGACAGACAGAGAGACAGACAGACAGACAGAGAGATTCAAATGTAAGGCAACCAATCTGTGTACATTAAGGTTGCACGTGATACGCGCATAAAGTAAAGAGAGAGAAACGGGAAGAGGAGAAACAGCTGCCCGTAAAGAAGAAAAACCAAAAGCCTTTTCTGTTGTATTGGAAGCGCAGGCTTTCTTTTCTTTGTTTTATTCTTTTTCGTTTTAACTTTCGCTGATAATGTACCGCTTTGATCCCTTGGGCATTGATCTAGAAATACCCCGTAGAGGAGACACAGTAAAAGACAAAGAACGGGATAGCCTAGTAGTCAGAACATTTCATTCGCAATCTGACGACCCGGGTTCGATTCCCGTTCAAGGGGATAATTTCCCTTGGAGTTAACAGCAGTGCAGACTCCACTTTCCCCCAAAAGTCCTTCGGATGAGACTATAAACCGAGGCCCCGTGTGCGAACGCACGCAGAACATCTTGCGCACACGTTAAATCCTGTTCCGCTTTTCGTAAGAGTAGGCCATTGTGTGCCGGTGGGAACAGATGAAAAAATTTACAAAACCGCATACACACGCGGACTAGATGTAAAAAGCACATACGTACTTATTCCATTATTCTCGATATAAAAGAATAAAATAAATTTTATAAACAGATTAAAAAACAGAGAAAAAATGAGACAGAAACAGAGACAGAGACTTACTGTGAAGCCAGACGGATAGAGTCAGATAGACTAGACGGAAAATAGACACAGGGGACAGGAAAAAGGGGGAAATCTCATTTTGTTAATCATTCTCTGCGTGTTTTGTGCCATACCTTGTTTGATCAAAGAAAAGGTGAAATTTCATTTTGTTAAATATTTCTGTGTGCTTTGTGCCATACCTTGTTTGATCGCTGAAAAGGGGAAATTTCATTTTGTCAATCATTCTGTGTGCTTTGTGCCATAACTTGTATGATCAGCAGAAAAGAGGAAATTTCATTTTGTTAAATCATTCTCTGTGTGCTTTGTGCCATACTTTCTTTGATCACAGAAAAGTGGACATTTCGTTTTGTTAAATCATTTTCTGTGTGCTTTGTGCCATACCTTGTTTGATCGCAGAAAAGGGGAAATTTCATTTTGTTAAATCATTCTCTGTGTGCTTTGTTTGATCACAGAAAAGAGGAAATATCATGTTGTTAATCATTTTCTGTGTGCTTTGTGCCATACCTTGTTTGATCAGCAGAAAAGGGGAAATTTCATTTTGTTAAATCATTCTCTGTGTGCTTTGTGCCATACCTTGTTTGATCAGCAGAAAAGGGGAAATTTCATTTTGTTAAATCATTCTCTGTGTGCTTTGTGCCATACCTTGTTTGATCAGCAGAAAAGGGGAAATTTCATTTTGTTAAATCATTCTCTGTGTGCTTTGTTTGATCAAAGAAAAGGGGAAATGTCATTTTGTTAAATCATTCTCTGTGCTTTGTGCCATACCTTGTTTGATCAGCAGAAAAGGGGAAATTTCATTTTGTTAAATCATTCTCTGTGTGCTTTGTGCCATACCTTGTTTGATCAGCAGAAAAGGGGAAATTTCATTTTGTTAAATCATTCTCTGTGTGCTTTGTGCCATACCTTGTTTGATCAGCAGAAAAGGGGAAATTTCATTTTGTTCAATCATTCTCTGTGTGCTTTGTGCCATACCTTGTTCGATAGCAGAAACAGGGAAATTTCATTTTGTTAATCATTCTCTGTGTGCTATGAGTGATACTTCTTTGATCAGCAGAAAAGGGGAAATTTCATTCTATTAAATCATTCTCTGGTGCTTTGAGTGAAACCACCTTTGATCACAGAAAAGGGGAAATTTCATTTTGTTCAATCATTCTCTGTGTGTTGTGTGCAATACCTTGTTCGATCGCAGAAAAGGGGAAATTTCATTTTGTTAAATCATTCTCCGTGTGCTTTGTGTCATACCTTGTTTGATCACAGAAAAGGGGAAATGTCCTTTTGTTTAGTCGTTCTCTATGTGTTTTGTGTCATACCTTGTTTGATGG
>CM054139.1:24843841-24846341 GCA_028751875.1 Rapana venosa
AAAGTCGTGTATAACCCCCCTTGTCAATAGGCCACTTTGGGCAATGACAATAGATTGGTCAAAGCGTCAAAGCGTCAAAGCGTCTCTCTCTTTCTCTCTCTCTCAGTCTCTCTCGCTTCCTCATTTTGCTGTCGTGCCAGAGTGAATGATGTACACGCGAGAGACAGTATCAGTTTGTCATTTTCCATGCAGTCCCAACTGTGCTTTCATTTTCTGTTATTTTTTAATTGTGCTTTATTTTCCACAAAATTATTCAACCCCAAAACTAAAATTTTAATGTGATGCCATTTGTGTCTCTCCGTCGCTTTCCGAGATTTGTTAGAGTAAATTAAAAAAATTAAATCACGCCAGGCATGATTTGATTTCTGCACAAAATTCCAAAACAAACTGCTTTTAGGGCTAACAATTAAACAAAGCAATAATTATTTCTTTTTTTTTTTCATTCATTCGATATTATAATAGGATGGAAGGTGACAGCTCATTACCGTGTAAAATATCCTTTTTAATTGTCTGTGAAGGATTATGTTTTATTGTAAATTTGATTTACACTTTTAGGATTTTAATAAGCAATCCTATCCAAAAGAAGAAATAATTGTAAGACTCGCGCGCGCGCTCTCTCTCTCTCCCTCTCTCTCTCTCTCTCTCTCTCTCTGTCTGTCTGTCCTGTCTGTCTCTCTTCTCTCTCTCTCTCTCTCTCTCTCTCTCTCTCTCTCTCTCTCTCTCTGACTGTCTGTCTCTCTGTCTGTCTGTCTGCCTGCATGCCTGCCTGTGTCTTTCTCTGTCTGTCTGCCTGTCTGTCTGTCTGTCTGTCTGTCTGTCTGTCTGCTCTGTCTCTCTCTCTCTCTCTCTCTCTCTCTCTCTCTCTCTCTCTCTCTCTCTCTCTCTCTCTCTCTCTGCATCACTCATGCGTATGCTTTTTAAAATTTTTTTATTATTGGCAGTTATGAAGTGTTTATGAATATTAATTTTACTTATTGACTTTTTCAGTCTCATTAATAAATATTTCTTGCGTAAGATGTGAAGTGTTTATTTTTTCCCCATTTATTGAAAGCAGCCTAGCTTTCGTTTTCTCTTGTGTTTGCATCATGTATCGTGGTGTGTTTTTCTGGAAAATAATCGAACATCACAATTAAACATCGTGCCAATCGGGTTTCTACGCCATTGCACAAGATTTCTTTCAGTAAGTTGGGAAATGAAATCTGGGCAGTCATGACTCGATTTCTTCCGCTCTGAAAAATCCAAATGCTTTTCGGGGATCGCAAATAAATTGCGCTCAGTTTATTCCAGAGCTTTACGGAAAGTTTAATTTTGCAGCAGAGCAAAAAAAAGAAAAGAAAGATAGTTAATTATTTTCTAAGCTAAAAGCTATTTTAATTCATTGTGATGCGAGCTGTTGTCTTCGTCTCTAACTTTGTTAAAGACATTGATATTGAATAAGAATTTCAACGTAACTAATGTTCTCTGTCTGTCTGTCCGTCTGTTTGTCTATCTGCCTGTCTCTCACTTTCTCTTTCTCTTTCTCTTTCTCTGTCTGTCTGTCTGTCTGTCTGTCTGTCTGTCTCTCTCTCTCTCTCTCTGCCTGCCTGTCTGTCTGTCTGTATGTCTTTATGTTTCTGTCTGTCTCTCTGAATCTCTGTCTCTGTTTGTCTTCTCTCTCTCTCTCAAACTTTGCTGTCACGTATGTTAGTGCTTTCGTGCCTGCGTGAATGAAGTGCACGTGAGAGACAGTATAGGTTTGTCATTTTCCATGCAGTCCCAACTGTGCTCTGAATTTCTGTCATTTTTGTATCGTGTTTTTTTCCCACAAAATTATCCAACCCCAACACTAAATTCGATACAATTTGTGTCTCTCTGTCGCTTTCCGACTTTTTTGTTAGAGTATATTCAAAATGGAAATCACGCCAGACATGATTAATTTTCTTTTCTGTAAAATTGAAAAGCACAAATTGCTTTTTAGGGCCAACAATTACACAAAGCATTAATAATTTCTGGTTTTGTCGATCATTCGATATTATATGAAGGAAGGTGACAGCTCATTATTGTGTAAAAGATTGTGTTTAATTGTGTGTGAGGCATTATGATGGTTTATTGTAAAGTTGTTGTTTTTTCGAGGATTTCATTAAACGACCCATTCAAATGATGTCATTTTAGATTAATTATCTCTGTCTCCGTCTCTCTCTGTCTGTCTGTCTCTGTCTCATTTCTCTATCTCTGTCTCTGCATCTCTGTCTCTGTATCTCTCTCTCTCTCTCGCTCTCTCTCTCTCTATCTCTCTCTCTCTCTCTCTCTCTCTCTCTCTCTCTCTCTCTCTCTCTCTCGGGGATTAGATATAAAAGAGCATAATGATACTTATTCTTTATCCTCGAAATAAAATAATTTGTTTTGGTTGGATTTTATCTGATTTGATTTAATTTGATTTGATCTCTCTGTCTGTCTGTCTGCCTTGCTGTCTCTTTCTCTGTCTGTCTGTCTGTCTCATTCTCTCTCTCTCTGCCCCCAC
>CM054139.1:24851341-24873841 GCA_028751875.1 Rapana venosa
GAAATCCACTGGAGAAACAGTTTGACTACCTCGGGTCTCCCTCGCACAGCCACTAATATATATATATATATATATATATATATATATATATATATATATATAGAGAGAGAGAGAGAGAGAGAGAGAGAGAGAGAGAGTGAGAGAGAGAGAGAGAAAGAGATAGATAGATAGATAGATAGATAGATAGATAGATAGATAGATAGATAGATAGATAGATAGATAGATAGATAGATAGATAGATAGATAGATAGATAGATAGATAGATAGATAGAAAGATAAATAGATAGATAGATTCAAAGCATTTTCTTGTAATTTGCAACGCACTGTTCGCTATAATAAACTGCAAAATTTCTTAACACTCATGCTACCTTTCTGTATACGAACACAAAGGAATGAAATGAACGGATTTAAAGGCTGACATTTAAGATAATCGAGGAGATTCTAAAATCTTATTTTCCTTTATCCAGTAGCGGCTGTTAAGATCCCAGCCCGCAACTTAAAATCAATACATCCCTGATATCGGAATGCGGCTACCTTCATAGTGGGGAGAGGTAGGTGGGGGAGAGAAGGGTCACGTAAGTAAAATCTCACCAATGGTAAACCTCGGAGCTCTAGCTGAGGAGCATAATTGATTAAAAACCCCTTTTGCAGTAAAATTCATTGTCTTAATATCAATTACAAGCGAATACAAATTATGCAAGTACTTATGCAGTAAAATGCAAAGAAAATCATACCAAAAAAACTGCTACCTGCCTGAGTTTTCAAGTAAGTGGTTACCTACACTTGTTTTCCTCCACTACTGTTAAAGGTGTGATTTACCAGCAGTAAACAAGCTTCTCAAATCATCTGAATGGACATTGGTCCACGTAAAGATCCAGTTCAAAAACAAAAACGCACATTGTCATCGCTATGCTGCTTAGATCCAATTGCTTGGCTACAAACTGTGTCTGCAGCAAATTGTTAATGGATGGGATTGAGTCAAAGAGGTTGACAGAAATAGATGGAACGATGTTATGAAACAGCAGATGGAACGACATTATGAAACAGTAGATGGAACGACATTATGAAACAGTAGATGGAACGACATTATGAAACAGTAGCTTGGAACGACGTTATGAAACAGTAGATGAAACAACATTATGAAAAAGTAGCTGGAACGACGTTATGAAACAGTAGCTAGAACGACATTATGAAACAGTAGCTTGGAACGACGGTATGAAGCAGCATATGGGACGACGTTATGAAACAGTAGATGGAACGACGTTATGAAACAGTAGATGGAACGACATTATGAAACAGTAGATGGAACGATGTTATGAAACAGTAGATGGAACGACATTATGAAACAGTAGATGGAACGACGTTATGAAACAGTAGATGGAACGACATTATGAAACAGTAGATGGAACGACATTATGAAACAGTAGATGGAACGACATTATGAAACAGTAGATGGAACGACATTATGAAACAGTAGATGGAACGACGTTATGAAACAGTAGATGGAACGACGTTATGAAACAGTAGATGGAACGACGTTATGAAACAGTAGATGGAACGACGTTATGAAACAGTAGATGGAACGACATTATGAAACAGTAGATGGAACGACAGTAGATGGAACGACGTTATGAAACAGTAGATGGAACGACGTTATGAAACAGTAGATGGAACGACGTTATGAAACAGTAGATGGAACGACGTTATGAAACAGTAGATGGAACGACGTTATGAAACAGTAGATGGAACGACGTTATGAAACAGTAGATGGAACGACGTTATGAAACAGTAGATGGATGGAACGACGTTATGAAACAGTAGATGGATGGAACGACGTTATGAAACAGTAGATGGAACGACGTTATGAAACAGTAGATGGAACGACGTTATGAAACAGTAGATGGAACGACATTATGAAACAGTAGATGGAACGACATTATGAAACAGTAGCTTGGAACGACGTTATGAAACAGTAGATGAAACAACATTATGAAACAGTAGCTGGAACGACGTTATGAAACAGTAGCTAGAACGACATTATGAAACAGTAGATGGAACGACGTTATGAAACAATCACCAGACAGGGAAACCTTCTTTTTTTGCAAAAACTCAGGCTTTGCCACCTCTCTGTTGACGTGACTGGAGGAATTTAGTCAACAGCTCTTTAGGCCTAATGGCTGTGCCCGGACAACTTCCGTGGGATTTTCTTTTCATCAATCGGGCTAAAGGTTTTTTTTAGGTTTTACCAATGGTGATATTTCTGCGCGTTCGACCGTTTTTGTTTGTTTGTTTGTTTTTGCGCGCCCACCATTAAGGTAGCAGTATGAAGAATTCAGAGGGGGGGGGGGGGGGGGGGGGATGATGTCTCTGTGTGACGCCAGTGAGTATGCGGTTTTGAAAGGTTGTTATTCGTTTTACTGGCCCGCTGTTCAGAAAAAAACAACAAAATACAAAGGAGTGTGTTCTGCTTGAGTTTGCACTCGGGACGATTAGATTTGAAGAAAGAAGAAGAAGAAGAAGAAGAAGGAGGAGGAGGAGGAGGAGGAGGAGGAGGAGGAGGAGGAGGAGAAGAGGAAGAAGAAGAAGAAAAGAAGAAGAAGAAGAAGAAGAAGAAGAAGAAAGAAGAAGAAGAAGAAAAAGAAGAAAAGGAAGAAAAGGAAGAAAAGGAAGAAGAAGAAGAAAATCAAATAATAAGAGAAAATAGATAGGTAGATAGATGTAGATAGATAGATAGATAGATAGATAGATAGATAGATAGATAGATAGATAGATAGATAGATAGATAGATGAAGAGACAGAGAGAGAAAGAGACAAAGACCGACATAGACCGACAGACCAATAGAAAGACAAACAGACACAGACAGACAGACAGACTGTCAGACAGACAGACAGGCAGATAAACAGACACAGAAAAAACAACAGACAGAGACAAAGAAGGATAAATTTTCAGGCAACTGACAGTAATGCCACCCCTATTGCAATTATATGTCTCCATGGACTGTATATAATATGTGAAAGCACACAGGCTCACAGAGTTCACCACGTCTGTTCTATCAGTGCCAATATCGCTTTCTGCAGATGCTGCTGTAGTGCACACAAACTAGTAAGTGGCCCAAGAGGAGTTGTGGTCAAAGGAGGCAGAGTGCGATAGAGACAGAGAGACAATAGACAGATAGACAGATACACTGCCAGAGAGATAGAGAGATAGATAGATGGATGGATCGAGAGATAGAGAGAAATAGAGAAAGTGATAGATAGAGGGAGATATATATATATATATAGACAGATAGATAGAGAGAGATAGAGAGAGATAGAGAGATAGAAAGACACACAGAAAGATAGATAGATAAATAGGGGAGAGAGGGACGACAGACAGACAGACAGAAAGATAGACAGACAGATAGACAGAAAGATAGACAGACAGACAGACAGATAGACAGACAGATAGAGAGAGATATAGACAGACAGACAGACAGATAGAAAGATAGATAGATAGATATAGATAGACAGATAGATAGATAGATAGTAGATAGATAGATAGATAGATAGATAGATAGATAGATAGATAGATAGATAGATAGACAGACAGACCAGACAGACAGACAGACAGAGACTGAGAGTCAGTGAGTCAGATGGGTTGAGAGAGAAAAAGAAAGCGAGAGAGAGCGAGAGAAAGCAAGGGAGCAGCGAGCGAGCGAGCAAGAGAGAGAGAGAAACACAGAGAGAGAGACAGAGAGGGAGGCAGAAACAGAGACAAAGACAGACAGACAGAAACACAGATAGAGAGACAGAGACAGATAGAGAGAGAGACGGGTTGAAATAGAGAGAGAGAGCGAACAGAACAGAGGGGAAGAGACTGCCGATACTTTTGACCTGTGCATATCTGACTTTATTCCAGTCAAAATAACCAGCTTCAGTTACCTGAGATTGTAAATGCTCATCCCATATCCACATCGCTCTGTGATGAAGTCAGCAATGCATCATGCAGTATAATTGTAAAGCAAAGTTGATGACAAGGACCTATGGAAAAAAAGGTAACAAACACAAAACTGCCTCAAAAGATAGGCCACTAAATCGGCCATTTTCTGCTCTTCTGTCCCCTGATTATTAACATAATAAATGGATAATAAACACGGTCGTTGTAGCTTTTATTTCATCATAGATCGATGAACTATAACTTGAAAAGAACAAACTCGTTATGTACAGTGAAGATATAGTAACTCGCTGCTACAGTGTTAATGGGAATTAACTATGCCAATGTATTCCGATTCTTCTGTTCAGCTCATTTTCTTTGGTACCTATTGTCATTCTTCCATCTTTTTCGTTGCCTTTTTTCTCGTTTTTTCTCTTCTTCAGTTCTTCGTATAAGACTATAAACCGACGTCCCGTGCGCGAACGCACGCGCGCAGAACATCTTGCGCACACGTTTAAACCCGTTCCGCTTTTCGGAAGAGTAGGCCATTGTGTCCCAGTGGGAACGGATGACAACATTTTCAAAAAAGCTGCATGCACACGGGGACTAGATGACAAAAAAGC
This sequence comes from Rapana venosa, assembly GCA_028751875.1. NCBI lineage: Eukaryota > Metazoa > Mollusca > Gastropoda > Neogastropoda > Muricidae > Rapana > Rapana venosa. Next base: position 24,855,878 of record CM054139.1, read on the forward strand.
TCATGAGTGCTTATTCCATTATTCTCTAAATACACAAAAATCTGCATTTTTTTCTGCGTATTTTTGTTTTTTATTTTGTTACACTTTTTCTGTTCGTGTGTCGTGTCATAATTGAAATAATGATACTACTACTACTACTACTACTACTACTACTACTACTACTACTACTACTACTACTACTACTACTAATAATAATAATAATAACAAATGAAATTTATATAGTGCTATATCTTGCAAATACAAATCAGAGCACTTGAATTCAATCCGCTCCTACACATGCAACCAAGGATGATTAACAATATTTTAACAAATTCAAATTACACACACACACAGAGGTTTGTTTGTCTGTCTGTCTGTCTGTCTGTCTTGTCTGTCTGTCTGTCTGTCTTGTCTGTCTGTCTGTCTGTCTTTGTCTGTCTGTCTCTCTCTCTCTCTTTCTATTCTCTCTTTTGTATTTCTATCTCTCTGTTTCTCTCTCTCTTTTACCTCTGTCTGTTCTGTCTCTCTATTTGTCTGTCTGTCTGTCTGTCCCTCTTCTTATTCTTCTCACTGTATTTCTATCTCTATCTCTCTGTTTCTCTCTCTCTCCTACTCTCTGTCTGTCTAGCCTGTTCTCTCTCTCTCTCTCTCTTCTCTCTCTCTCTTCTTTCTTCTGCTGTTTCTATCTCTATCTCTCTGTTTCTTCTCTCTTTCTCTCTGTCTGTCTTTCTGTCTTGTCTGTCTGTCTGTCTGTCTGTCTCTCTCTCTCTCTCTCTCTCTTCTCTCTCTCTGTTTCTATCTCTATCTCTCTGTTTCTCTCTCTCTTTCTCTCTGTCTGTCTTTCTTGTCTTCTCGTCTGTCTGTCTGTTCTGTCTGCTTCTTCTGTCTGTCTCTTCTTCTCTCTCTCTCTCTCTCTCCTCTCTCTCTCTCTCTCTCTCTCTCTTCCTCTCTTTCTCTCTGTTTCTATCTCTATCTCTCTGTTTCTCTCTCTCTGTTTCTCTCTGTCTTTCTTTCTGTCTTGTCTGTTTCTCTCTCTCTGTCTCTGTCTCTCTCTCTCTCTCTCTCGCTCTCTCTCTCTCTCTCTCTGTTTCTATCTCTATCTCTCTGTTTCTCTCTCTCTCTCTTTCTCTCCGTCTTTCTGTCTTGTTTGTTTGTCTGTCTGTCTGTCTCTCTCTATCTCTGTTTCTATCCTTATCTCTCTGTTTCTCTCTCTCTCTTTCTCTCTGTCTGTCTTTCTGTCTTGTCTGTTTGTGTGTGTCTCTCTCTCTCTCTGTGTTTCGATCTCTATCTCTCTGTTTCTCTCTCTCTTTCTCTGTCTGTCTGTCTGTCTGTCTGTCTGTCTGTCTGTCTTGTCTCTCTCTCTCTCTCTCTCTCTCTCTCTCTCTCTCTCTCTCTCTCTCTCTCTCTCTTTCTCTCCTCTCTGTTTCTATCTCTATCTCTCGGTTTCTCTCTCTCTAACTCTCTGTCTGTCTGTCTGTCTGTCTGTCTGTCTGTCTGTCTGTCTCTCTCTCTCTCTCTCTCTCCCTCTCCCTCTCCCTCTCCCGCCATCCTATTTCTCTCTCTCTCTCTAACTCCCTCCCTCCCTCTCTCTCTCTCTCTCTCTCTCTCTCTCTCTCTCTCTCTCTCTCTCTCTCTCTCTCTCTCTCTCTCTCTCCCCTCCCCCCTCTCTCTCATATAGCTACAATAACCGTGACTCGGGCAAAGCCTTCAATCATTACACCATTGGTCTGTCTGAGCCAGTCGTCCCACTTGGTGAGAAAAGTCTCCATGCTTTTTTTTTTAAAGAGATCTCTTTTTTTCCATTCTTTTTTTCTCCTCTTGTCAAGAGTTGTACAGAAGACAGATGTCTACCATGGCGATGCCATGTAACACGAGGTATGGTAACAGGGTACCATGAGGTATGGTAACGTGAGGTATGGTAACATAGGGTAACAGGATGTATGGTAACATGTGGTAACAAGAGGTATGGTAACAAAGGGTAACGTGAGGTATGGTAACATAGGGTAACACGAGGTATGGTAACATAGGTTAACGTGAGGTATGGTAACATAGGGTAACGTGAGGTATGGTAACATAGGGTAACGTAAGGTATGGTAACACAGGGTAACGTGAGGTATGGTAACATAGGGTAACGTGAGGTATGGTAACATAGGGTAACGTGAGGTATGGTAACATAGGGTAACGTGAGGTATGGTAACATAGGTTAACATAAGGTATGGTAACATAGGGTAATGTGAGGTATGGTAACATAGGGTAACAAGAGGTATGGTAACATAGGGTAACATGAGGTATGGTAACAAAGGTTAACGTGAGGTATGGTAACACAGGGTAACGTTAGGTATGGTAACAAAGGGTAACGTGAGGTATGGTAACACAGGGTAACGTGAGGTATGTAAACAAAGGGTAACATGAGGCATGGTAACATAGGGTAACATGAGGTATGGTAACATAGGGTAACATGAGGTATGGTAACATAGGGTAACATGAGGTATGGTAACATAGGGTAACGTGAGGTATGGTAACATAGGGTAACATGAGGATTGGGGGAGGCTGTTGCTGGCAAGTGTTAGAGAGTACTGAGAAGAGAAAAAGGAAAGAAGTCTCGTAAGTGTTCAACTGATTTTCTCCTACCTCGCTTTTAAAAGTGGGTTCAGTACAAGACTATAATCTACACACACACACACACACACACACACACACACACACACACACACACACACACACACACACACACACACACACACCAACATACATGCAGAAACAGCTACAGGAATGCAAAAGATTGATTTCATGCATATGTGCAAGCGTGCAAGTACGCAGCCAAATATACACACAAACAAAATCACATTTACACGCACGCACACACATGCATGCATAAGCACGAAAATGCACATACACACACACAAACGTATACGCACACATGCACACACACGCGCGCGCACACACACACACACACACACACACACACACACACTCACTCAATCACTGACACACGTACGCGCGCACGCGCGCACATGTACGCATGCACATTCACACACGCGTGCAGACATACGCACACACACAAACAAACACACACAATCACCCTCACTCAACCCACCCACCCACCCCCCTCCTACACACATACTCACCTCTCTCACACACACATACGCGCGCACGCATGCACGCACGCACGCACTCACCTCACACACACACACACACACACGCGCGCGTGCGCGCGCGCGCGCGCGTGCACGCACGCACACACACACATAGTGAAAAGACATAAAATCTAAAGAACGAACGAACACACACACACACACACACACACACACACACACACACACACACACACATCCAGCCCACCAACCCACCCACACAACCACATACACACACATGCACACACACACACACACACTCAACCATCAATCTCAACTCCACCCCCACAATGCAACCCCTTACACACACACACACCCACACACACACATATACAATCACACACACACACACACACACACACACACACACACACACACACACACACACACACAGAGGCTTACCTTTTTAGCCAGGCCGTGAAAAGACAGAGCAGAGGTTTGGCACGTGCTCCATCATCATAAAAGAGGAAGAAACAGGACAGGTGGCCCACCATCCGAAAGGTTGCTGCGGTCATGTTGTGCAATGCAGGGTCACCCTGGTCACGTGATCTGTTTCTGCATGCGGGGCCAGCGTTTTGCAGATGGTTTGCAGATTATGCGCGGTTCGACCTCCGCTTTCTTGTAGCAAATCGTTCCACTCAAGGCTACCAGTCCACTCTCTGATGTTGTCTTCCCATCAGTTTTCTCTGTCTGCCTCTTCGTCTCTAAAAGCAGAGGACCGCAGGGAGTGGAGGAATCTGGTTTCAAAGTTGTAAGTGTTGCCTCCCAGGTCTTCAGGACTACGAGATAGGTGAAGGAAGGTGAAGGTAGATTATGGCATCTGTGAACTGATTTTTTCTGGCCCTTGCGTCTCTTTATTATGTCCTGGTGTGTGTGTGTGTGTGTGTGTGGGTGTGTGTGTGTGTGTGTGTGTGTGTGTGTGTGTGTGTGTGTGTGTCCAGTCTCCATTCTGGAATCTCTTTCATTTGCATCTTTAAAAAAAGTATATACATATAATTATGTATGTATATATATATATATATATATATATATATATATATATATCTATCTATCTATCTATCTATCTATCTATCTATCTATCTATCTATCTATCTATTATATATATATATATATATATATGTGTGTGTGTGTGTGTGTTTGTGTGTGTGTGTGTGTGTGTGCAAATAAAATGTTCTATACTTTTGTAAAAATGTTTCTCAAAGATGCATAAAAATTGTGTTTGTAACGATAAAGAAACCATAAAGGAAAATTCGTATATACTACATCTTTTGATGGTGGCATATAGATGGGGACGGGATAGCTCAGTGGTTGGAGCACTCGCTTTCCCCCAGCCAAGTTAAGCAGCGTCGAGCGTGGTTACCAGTTGGATGGGTGACCGTTTGTGCGCCTTGGCTTCAGTACAGTTCCCCCAGTTCCCCCAGCTGTAAATGGGTACCTGCCCTCTTTAGGGTCAGGGAAGGTAAAGCAGCGAGGGAGAGGGGATGGGCGCCGCCCTCAATATGCTGGCCCCTAAAGAAGTGAGGTCTCTGACGCCTCGCTCTCCTACGACCTTATAGGTTATGGGACTCCTTTACATTTTTTTATATAGATCTAGGACAGGTTGCAGAAAGGGCTATTCATTCTGCTAGACCTTATTCATGGGTTTCAAAGTGGTGATACGCTTTTGTCAAATGATGTATACATTACAATGCTTTACAATGTTGTGTATCTTAACAAGCAGAACATTTCCGAAATAACGAAACATCCACAAGAAAACAATCCCAAGCAATACTACAAGCGTACTCTCGTTACTAAAAAAGAAATGATAGTTTTGCTGCCTACGTGGATAATATCAGAAAGAGAAAGAAAACGTACAAGAAAACTAGAGTAATGCAAGTGTTGAAATGATACATTTTAAGTTGTCTTATAGTTTCAGTTTTCACGAAGGGAAGTCAATATGTGTAGACAGTTTTACAGACCTGTACGCCCAGAGAACCTTTCCAGAAATTCTTTTTTATATTGCATAATAATTTATGAAGATGTATACCATGGTTTCAAATCCATAATACATAACCCTTGTTCAACACAGCATCTATGCTCAAGACTTGTTGTTTGGTGGTGTTGTTTCTTTGTTTTCTGCAAACTGACAATCTTGACACGTTAGACACGTTAAAGCAGACACGTGCAATGTGCAAATTTAAACTTTACGGCAATGATATCTTAGACCATAAGTTATCTTGGGCAATCCTTAAATGCCCAACTTGGATTTATCAGTTGCTTTCAAGATTGGATTAAACAGCTTCAGACCCTACACGACAAAAATGCTTTGCATTAACCGCTTGACTGTACATGATTGAATGAACATGAATACCTGCTAAAATTGTGTACTATAGGATGCAAACAATAGTAGAAGTAAGAAGTGCAGAGTATTTGAAAATGAGAGAGAGAGAGAGAAAGAGAGAGAGAGAGAGAGAGAGAGAGAGAGAGAGAGAGAGAGAGAGAGAGAGAGAGAGGAGGTAGTGAGGAGGGAGGGAATGAGAGAGGGAGGAGGTAAGGGAGAGAGAGGGAGAGAATAAGTAATGACAGTGCCATCTCTATACCAATCTTACCATGGGCGATGTGTAGACACATGCAGGATTGTGGAGATCACCGGGTGTGTGCTATCAGTATTGGAGATATAAGCCCACTATGTATACACAAAGCAGCGTTTACTCATGCCGTGGGAAGTAGGCACAAAGAAGAAGGAAGAGAGACAGAGACAGAGGCAGATAGACAGACAGAGACAAACAGGCAGACACAGATAGAGACAGACAGGCAGACACAGACAGACAGACAGACAAACAGAGAAATTGCTTAATTATCTGGTGTTTGTATATTAATAATAAATTTTAATCTCACTGTGCAAAAAAACACACAACTGGCTTGGTTATTCACAGCTAAAATGCATTCCATCCAAGATCTTATCACCATAAAATCTGGAAGACTACAGGCAGCAACAACATGTTAAGCTGATGAACAAAACCTTTTGGGATTAAGGGTAGCGAAATTGTATTGTATTGTATACCACTTTAAGTCACGAGATTTCTCTGCGTGAAATTCGGGCTGCTCTCCCCGGGGAGAGCACGTCGCCACAAGAGCAGCGCTACCCTTTTTTTTTCTTTTTTTTTTCTTTTGGTCTGCAACTGTATTTGTTTCCCTATCAGAGTGGCTTTTTTCTAAGAATTTTGCCAGGGACAACTCTCTTGTTGCCGTGGGTTCTTTTACGTGCACTGAAAATTTCGTGTAACACACGGGACCTCGGTTTATCGTCTCATCCGAAAGACTAGCGCCCAGACCAGCACTCATGGTCTAATGGATGGGGAAAAATTTCGGGCCCAAACGGGGTACGAACCACGCACACACCCGACCCGGACTTTTCGCATTCTAGACAGGCACGTTACCTCTAGACCACCGATCCAAGTAAAATGAAGCAGCGTGTTGACAAAGAGACAAACAGAAGGAGCTGTTGTCCCTTACACATGTGTGTCACCTAATTATTGCCATGCAGGGGTAACGAGAAGAGCAGGGATAGATTCATTATCGTATTAAACAGGGCAGAAATGAGGCAGCGAGCGTTTGATATGGAAACATAATGTCTGTTATTAATGATGAATGCAAGTAATGAAGACACTTCACCGTGGGAAAGGCTCCCCTCTCTCTGTCTCTGTCTCTGTCTCTGTCTCTCTCTCTCTCTCTCTCTCTCTCTCTCTTCTCTCTCTCTGTGTCCTGGATTGCTATTGGCCCATGAAGTTTTACAGTGATTACACTTTGCTTTGTGTGTCTGAGGAGAAGGCAATAGAGACGATTTATTCCATTTCTTCCCTCTTGCTCATTTTCTGTTCTGCTTCTGCTAATCTTGTTATATGCACTTTTTTCCTTGTAGTTTTTTTTTTTTCTTTATCTTTTGGGCCTATATTTTTGGGGGTAAACCTTTTTGGTGTGTGTTTTTTTTTTCTGTTTCCCCTGACATCTTTGTAATTTGTCTTTAAACTGTTTCCCCTTTATGGGATTGAAATTAAATAAAGACTATATTTCAACTATTCAAATAGGATGCCCCAAAAAATAGAATAATACGTTGGGGAGTATTGAAATTTAGAAGAAAGAAAGAAAGAAAAAAGGATAAAGAAAAAAAGAAAGAGAAATTCAAGTACCCCCCCTCTACAATATTTCTATAGGACTTTGTAGACTGATGAAGGATGTGGAATCACCTGATCTGTGCCACATATCAGAATATAACCCCCATATGTCAAAAAAGAGGGGAGAGAGACAAAGACAGAGACAGAGAAAGAGAGACAACAACAAAAGTTACCTAATTATCGGTGTTTGAATATCTAATCTCCCCGGGAAAAAACCCAACAACGGTTTGGGTTATTCACAGCTAAAATGCTTCCATCCACGATCTTTCCCCCTAAAATCTGAAGACTAAAAAGCAAACAACAGTTAAGCAAAGGACAAAACCCTTTTGGGTTTAAGGGTACGAATAAAACAGCGTGTTGACAAAGAACAAACAGAAGGAGCTGTTGTCCCTCCACATGTGTGTCACCTAATTATTTCCATACAAGGGTAACAGAAGAGCAGGAAGATCATATCGTATTAAAAGGGGAAAATGAGGCAGCGTCGTTTTATATGGGGAAACATAATTCTTTATTCATGTTTAATGCAAGTAATGAAAGGCACCTCACCGTGGGGAAAGGGTCCCCCCTCTCTGTCTCCTGTCTCTCTTCTCTGCCCCTCTCTCTCTGTGTCTCTTGTCCTGATTCTATTTGGGCCCCGAAGTTTTCAGTGATTACACGTTCTTTGTTGTCGAGGAGAAGGGGAATAGAGACATTTATTCCCTTTTTTCCCTCTTGCTCATTTTTCTGTTCTCTTCTCTTTTCTTGTTATATGCACTTTTCTCCTTGTATTTTCTTTTTTCTCTCATTTGGCATAACTGTGTCAGGTAAAAAAATTTGTGTGTTTTTTCTGTCTTTGCCCGACATCTTTGTTTTTTCTTTATACGCTTTCCTATGGAGTAACATAAATAAAGACAACATTTTTAAAAAATGTGCTTTAGGGGGGACCAAAAATAGTATTTAGTTATAACTTTTGGGGTATTGAAATTTTGAAACAAAAGAAACTTAGAAAAGAAAGAAACGCGAAAGGATTTTAGATGATAACTTGAAAGTACCACCGATTCAAAAATTTCCCCGGGGGCTGCGTCACCAATGAAGGGTTGGGAGATCACCTGATCTGTGCCATCATATTGGAGATATAACCTGCATGTCACAGAAAAAGGAGAAAAAGAGAGAAAGAGAAAGAGAGAGAGATAGAGAGACAGAGATACAGAGAGAGACAGGCAGACACAGACAGACAGACAGACAGAGAAATTGCTTAATTATCTGGTGTTTGTAAATCTAATCTCTCTGGGAAGAAAACAACACAACTGCTTGGTTATTCACAGCTAAAATGCATTCCATCCACGATCTTATCACCATAAAATCTGGAAGACTACAACAGCAACAAAATGTTAAGCTGAAGACAAAAACCTTTGGGATTAAGGGTAGCGAAATGAAGCAGCGTGTTGACAAAGAGACAAACAGAAGGAGCTGTTGTCCCTTACACATGTGTGTCACCTAATTATTGCCATGCAGGGGTAACGAGAACAGCAGGGATAGATTCATTATCGTATTAAACAGAGCAGAGATGAGACAGCAAGTGATTGATATGGAAAAATAATGATGAATGCAAGTAATGAAGACAATTCGCCATGAGAATGCCCCCCACCTCTCTCTCTCTCATTCTCTCACTCTGTGTCCTGGATTGCTATTGGCCCATGTAGTTTTACAGTGATTACACGTTGCTTTGTATGTCTGAGGAGAAGGCAATAGAGACGATTTATTCCATTTCTTCCCTCTTGCTCATTTTTCTGTTCTGCTTCTGCTAATCTTGTTATATGCACTTTTTTCCTTGTAGTTTCTTTTTTCTTTCTCATTTGGCCTATATCTGTGTCTGGGGTAAACCATTTTGTGTGTGTGTGTGTGTTTCTGTCTGTTGCCCGACATCTTTGTTATTTTGTTATTATCGGCTTACCAGTATTGGAATAGCATTAAATAAAGACTACATGTTAAATTATTGTGCTTTAGGGTGGACCAAAAATAGTAGTAGTTATAACTTGGGAGTATGTGAAATTTAGAATAAAAGAAAGAAATTTAAAAAATGAAAGAAACTGCGAGAGAGAGATTTCAGATGATAACTAATGAAAATGTCACCGCTCTGTCAATATTTCCATGGGGATGGTGTAGACCAATAAAGGATTGTGGAGATCACCTAATCTGTGCCATCAGTATTGGAGATATAAGCCTGCTATGTGCACAGAAGAAGTGAGAGAGAGAGAGAGAAAGAGAAAGAGAGAGAGATAGAGAGACAGAGATACAGAGAGAGACAGGCAGACACAGACAGACAGACAGACAGAGAAATTGCTTAATTATCTGGTGTTTGTAAATCTAATCTCTCTGGGAAGAAAACCAACACAACTGGCTTGGTTATTCACAGCTAAAATGCATTCCATCCACGATCTTATCACCATAAAATCTGGAAGACTACAAGCAGCAACAACATGTTAAGCTGAAGGACAAAACCTTTTGGGATTAAGGGTAGCGAAATGAAGCAGCGTGTTGACAAAGAGACAAACAGAAGGAGCTGTTGTCCCTCACACATGTGTATCACCTAATTATTGCCATACAGGGATAACGAGAAGAGAAGAAATAGATTCATTATCGTATTTAACAGAGCAGAATTGAGGCAGTGAGCATTTGATATGGAAAAATAATGATGAATGCAAGTAATGAAGACACTTCACCATGAGAATGCACCCATCTCTCTCTCTCTCTCTCTCTCTCTCTCTCTCTCTCTCTCTCTCTCTCTCTCTCTCTCTCTCTCTCTCTCTCTGTGTCCTGGATTGCTATTGGCCCATGTAGTTTTACAGTGATTACACGTTGCTTTGTGTGTCTGAGGAGAAGGCAATAGAGATGATTTATTCCATTTCTTCCCTCTTGCTCATTTTTCTGTTCTGCTTCTGCTTATCTTGTTATATGCACTTTTTTCCTTGTATTTTCTTTTTTTCATTCTCATTTGGCCTATATCTCTGTCTGGGGTAAACAATTGTGTGTCTTTTTTTCTGTCTGTTGCCCGACATCTTTGTTATTCTGTTATTATCTGCTTCCCAGTATGGGAGTAACATTAAATAAAGACTACATGTTAAAATATTGTGCTTTAGGATGGACCAAAAATAGTATTAGTTATAACTTAGGAGTATGTGAAATTTTGTATACAAGAAAGAAATCTTAGAAATGAAAGAAACTGCGAGAGAGAGATTTCAGATGATAACTAACGAAAGTGCCACAGCTCATCAATATTTCCATGGGGACTGCGTACACCAATGAAGGATTGTGGAGATCACCTGATCTGTGCCATCAGTATTGGAGATATGAGCCTGCTATGTGCACAGAAGAAGTGAGAGAGAGAGAGAAAGAAAGAAAGAGAGAGAGGTAGAGAGACAGAGATACAGAGAGAGACAGGCAGACACAGACAGACAGAGAGATTGCTTAATTATCTGGTGTTTGTAACTCTAATCTCTCTGGGACAAAACCAACCCAACTGACTTGGTTATTCACAGCCAAAATGCATTCCATCCACGATCTTATCACCATAAAATCTGGAAGACTACAAGCAGCAACAAAATGTTAAGCTGAAGGACAAAACCTTTTGGGATTAAGGGTAGCGAAATGAAGCAGCGTGTTGACAAAGAGACAAACAGAAGGAGCTGTTGTCCCTTACACATGTGTGTCACCTAATTATTGCCATGCAGGGGTAACGAGAACAGCAGGGATAGATTCATTATCGTATTTAACAGAGCAGAAATGAGGCAGGAAGCGATTGATATGGAAAAATAACGATGAATGCAAGTAATGAAGACACTTCGCCATGAGAATGCCCCCCCACTCTCTCTCTCTCTCTCATTCTCTCACTCTGTGTCCTGGATTGCTATTGGCCCATGTAGTTTTACAGTGATTATACGTTGCTTTGTGTGTCTGAGGAGAAGGCAATAGAGACGATTTATTCCATTTCTTCCCTCTTGCTCATTTTCTGTTCTGCTTCTGCTAATCTTGTTATATGCACTTTTTTCCTTGTAGTTTCTTTTTTTCTTTCTCATTTGGCCTATATCTGTGTCTGGGGTAAACCATTTTGTGTGTGTTTTTGCTGTTGCCCGACATCTTTTTATTCTGTTATTATCTGCTTCCCAGTATGGGAATAACATTAAATAAAAACTACATGTTAAAATATTGTGCTTTAGGTTGGACCAAAAGTAGTATTAGTTATAACTTGGGAGTATGTGAAATTTAGAATAAAAGAAAGAAATTTAAAAAATGAAAGAAACTGCGAGAGAGAGATTTCAGATGATAACTAACAAAAGTGCCACCACTCTATCAATATTTCCATGGGGACTGCGTACACCAATGAAGGATTGTGGAGATCACCTGATCTGTGCCATCAGTATTGGAGATATAAGCCTGCTATGTGCACAGAAGAAGGGAGAGAGAGAGAGACAGAGAGAGAGACAGACAGAGAGAGACAGAGAGACAGAGATACGGAGAGAGACAGGCAGACACAGACAGAGAGAGAAATTGCTTAATTATCTGGTGTTTGTAACTCTAATCTCTCTGGAAAGAAAACCAACCCAACTGGCTTGGTTATTCACAGCTAAAATGCATTCCATCCACAATCTTATCACCATAACATCTGGAAGACTACAAGCAGCAACAAAATGTTAAGCTGATGGACAAAACCTTTTGGGATTAAGGGTAGCGAAATGAAGCAGACTGTTGACAAAGAGACAAACAGCAGGAGCTGTTGTCCCTTACACATGTGTGTCACCTAATTATTGCCATACAGGGGTAACGAGATCAGCAGGGATAGATTCATTATCGTATTTAACAGAGCAGAAATGAGGCAGCGAGCGATTGATATGGAAATATAATGATGAATGCAAGTAATGAAGACACTTCCCCATGGGAACTTCCCCACCTCTCTCTCTCTCATTCTCTCACTCTGTGTCCTGGATTGCTATTGGCCCATGTAGTTTTACAGTGATTACACGTTGCTTTGTGTGTCGGAGGAGAAGGCAATGGAGACAATTTATTCCATTTCTTCCCTCTTGCTCATTTTTCTGTTCTGCTTCTGCTAATCTTGTTATATGCACTTTTTTCCTTGTAGTTTCTTTTTTTATTTCTCATTTGGCCTATATCTGTGTCTGGGGTAAACCATTTTTTTTTGTGGGTGTGTTTTTCTGTCTGTTGCCCGACATCTTTGTTATTTTGTTATTATCTGCTTACCAGTATGGGAATAACATTAAATAAAGACTACATGTTAAAATATTGTGCTTTAGGGTGGAACAAAAGTAGTATTAGTTATAACTTAGGAGTATGTGAAATTTAGAATAAAAGAAAGAAATTTTAAAAATGAAAGAAACTGCAAGAGAGAGATTTCAAATGATAACTAACGAAAGTGCCACAGCTCTATCAATATTTCCATGGGGACTGCGTACACCAATGAGGTATTGTGGAGATCACCTGATCTGTGCCATCAATATTGGAGATATAAGCCTGCTATGTGCACAGAAGAAGTGAGAGAGAGAGAGAGAAAGAGAGAGAGAGATAGAGAGACAGAGATACAGAGAGAGACAGGCAGACACAGACAGACAGAGAAATTGCTTAATTATCTGGTGTTTGTAAATCTAATCTCTCTGGGAAGAAAACCAACACAACTGGCTTGGTTATTCACAGCTAAAATGCATTCCATCCACGATCTTATCACCATAAAATCTGGAAGACTACAAGCAGCAACAAGATGTTAAGCTGAAGGACAAAACCTTTTGGGATTAAGGGTAGCGAAATGAAGCAGCGTGTTGACAAAGAGACAAACAGAAGGAGCTGTTGTCCCTTACACATGTGTGTCACCTAATTATCCCTATACAGGGGTAACGAGAATAGCAGGGATAGATCCATTATCGTATTTAACAGAGCAGAAATGAGGCAGGGAGCGATTGATATGGAAAAATAATGATGAATGCAAGTAATGAAGACACTTTGCCATGAGAATGCCCCCAACCTCTCTCTCTCTCATTCTCTCACTCTGTGTCCTGGATTTCTATTGGCCCATGTAGTTTTACAGTGATTTCATGTTGCTTTGTGTGTCTGAAGAGAAGGCAATAGAGATGATTTATTCCATTTCTTTCCTCTTGCTCATTTTTTGTTATGCTTTTGCTAATCTTGTTATATGCACTTTTTTTCCTTGTCTTTTCTTTTTTTTCTTTCTCATTTGGCCTATATCTTTGTCTGGGGTAAACAATTGTGTGTGTGTGCTTTTTTCTGTCTGTTGCCTGACATCTTTGTAATTGTGTCATTAACTGCTTCCCTGTATGGGATTGAAATTAAATAAAGACTACATGTTAAACTATTCTACAATAGGAATCACCAAAAAATAGTATGAGTAATACGTTGGGAGTATGTGAAATTTAGAATGAATGAAAGAAAGAAAAAAATAACGAAAGAAATTGACAGAGAAGAGATTTCAGATGATAACTAACGAAAGTGCCACCCCTCTATCAATATTTCCATGGGGATTGTGTAGACATATGAAGTATTGTGGAGATCACCTGGTCTGTGCTATCAGTATTAGAGATATAAGCATGCTATTATACATACAGCAGCGTTTGCTCATGCCACAGTAAGTACGCACAAAGAAGAAGAAAGAGAGACAGACAGACAGACAGATAGACACAGACAGGCAGACACAGTCAGACAGACACACAGAGAACTTGCTTTATTATCTGGTGTTTGTATATCTAATCTCACTGGGGGAAAAACACAACTGGCTTGGTTATTCACAGCTAAAATGCATTCCATCCACGATCTTATCACCATAAAATCTGGAAGACTAAAGGCAGCAACAACATGTTGAACTGATGGACAAAACCTTTTGGGATTAAGGGTAGCGAAATGAAGCAGCATGTTGAACAAGAGACAAACAGAAGGAGCTGTTGTCCCTTACACATGTGTGTCACCTAATTATTCCCATACAGGGATAACGAGAACAGCAGGGATAGATCCATTATCGTATTAAACAGAGCAGAAATGAGGCAGGGAGGGATTGATATGGAAAAATAATGATGAGTGCAAGTAATGAAGACACTTCACCATGGGAATACCCCCACCCTCTCTCTCTCTCTCTCTCTCTCTCTCTCTCTCTTTCCCCCCCCCCCTCTCTCTCTCTCTCTCTCTCTCTCTCTCTCTCTCTTTCTCTCTCTCACTCTGTGTCCTGGATTGCTATTGGCCCATGTAGTTTTACAGTGATTACACGTTGCTTTGTGTGTCGGAAGAGAAGGCAATAGAGACGATTTATACCTTTTCTTCCCTCTTGCTCATTTTCTGTTCTGCTTCTGCTAATCTTGTTATATGCACTTTTTTTCTTTTCTTTTTTCTTTCTCATTTGGCCTATATCTCTGTCTAGGGTAAAGCATTTTGTGTGTGCGTGTTTTTTCTGTCTGTTGCCTGACATCTTTGTAATTGTGTCATTAACTGCTTCCCTGTATGGGATTGAAATTAAATTAAGACTACATGTTCAACTATTCTACAATAGGATGCACCAAAAATAGTATGAGTAATACGTTGGAAGTATGTGAAATTTAGAATGAAAGAAAGAAAGAAAAAAATAACAAAAGAAATTGACAGAGAAGAGATTTCAGATGATAACTAACGAAAGTGCAACCCCTCTATCAATATTTCCATGGGGATTGTGTAGAAATATGAAGGATTGTGGAGATCACCTGGTCTGTGCTATCAGTATGGAGATATAAGCCCACTATGTATACACAAAGCAGCGTTTACTCATGCCATGGGAAGTAGGCACAAAGAAGAAGGAAGAGAGACAGAGGCAGATAGAGAGACAGACAAAGACAGACAGCAAGACACAGACAGACAGACACAGATAGACATACAGAGAAGACAGAGAGACACAGACAGACAGATAGACAGAGAACTTGCTTAATTATCTGATGTTTTTATATCTAATCTCACTTAAAAAAACACACAACTGGCTTGGTTATTCACAGCTAAAATGCATTCCATCCACAATCTTATCACCATAAAATCTGGAAGACTACAGGCAGCAACAACATGTTAAGCTGATGAACAGAACCTTTTGGGATTAAGGATGGTGAAATAAAGTAGTGTGTTGACAAAAGAGACAAACAGAAGGAGCCGTTGTCCCTCACACATGTGTGTCACCTAATTGTTGCCATCATGCAGGGGTAACGAGAACAGCAGGGATAGATTCATTATTGTATTAAACAGAGCAGAGATGAGGCAGCGAGTGATTGATATGGAAACACAATGATGAATGCAGATAATGAAGACACTTCCCAGTAAGCATGCCCCCACTCTCTCCCTCTCTCTCTCTCTGTCCTGGATTGCTATTGGCCCATGTAGTTTTACAGTGATTACAGGTTGCCTTGTGTGTCAGAGGAGAAGGCAATAGAGACGATTTATTCCTTTTCCTCCCTCTTCCTCATTTTCTTCTATGCTTCTGCTAATCTTGTTATATGCACTTTTTTCTCTTTTCTCTTTTCATTCTCATTTGGCCTATATCTCTGTCTGGGGTAAAGCATTTTGTGTGTGTGTGTTTTTCTGACTGTTGCCTGACATCTTTGTAATTGTGTCATTAACTGCTTCCCTGTATGGGATTGAAATTAAATAAAGACTACATGTTAAACTATTCTACAATAGGATGCACCAAAACTAGTAAGAGTAATATGTTGGGAGTATGTGAACTTTAGAATGAAAGAAAGAAAGAAAACAATAACGAAAGAAATTGACAGAGAAGAGATTTCAGATGATAACTAACGAAAGCGCAACCCCTCTATCAATATTTCCATGGGGATTGTGTAGACATATGAAGGATTGTGGAGATCACCTGGTCTGTGCTATCAGTATTAGAGATATAAGCCTGCTATGTATACATACAGCAGCGTTTGCTCATGCCACAATAAGTACACACAAAGAAGAAGAAAAAGAGACAGACAGACAGACAGATAGACACAGACAGGCAGACACAGACAGTCAGACAGACACACAGAGAACTTGCTTAATTATATGGTGTTTGTAAATCCAATCTCACTGGGGGAAAAACACAACTGGCTTGGTTATTCACAGCTAAAATGCATTCCATCCACGATCTTATCACCATAAAATCTGGAAGACTACAAGCAGCAACAACATGTTAAGCTGAAGGACAAAACCTTTTGGGATTAAGGGTAGCGAAATGAAGCAGCGTGTTGACAAAGAGACAAACAGAAGGAGCTGTTGTCCCTCACACATGTGTATCACCTAATTATTGCCATACAGGGATAACGAGAAGAGAAGAAATAGATTCATTATCGTATTTAACAGAGCAGAATTGAGGCAGTGAGCATTTGATATGGAAAAATAATGATGAATGCAAGTAATGAAGACACTTCACCATGAGAATGCACCCATTCTCTCTCTCTCTCTCTCTCTCTCTCTCTCTCTCTCTCTCTCTCTCTCTCTCTCTCTGTGTCCTGGATTGCTATTGGCCCATGTAGTTTTACAGTGATTACACGTTGCTTTGTGTGTCTGAGGAGAAGGCAATAGAGATGATTTATTCCATTTCTTCCCTCTTGCTCATTTTTCTGTTCTGCTTCTGCTTATCTTGTTATATGCACTTTTTTCCTTGTATTTTCTTTTTTTCATTCTCATTTGGCCTATATCTCTGTCTGGGGTAAACAATTGTGTGTCTTTTTTTCTGTCTGTTGCCCGACATCTTTGTTATTCTGTTATTATCTGCTTCCCAGTATGGGAGTAACATTAAATAAAGACTACATGTTAAAATATTGTGCTTTAGGATGGACCAAAAATAGTATTAGTTATAACTTAGGAGTATGTGAAATTTTGTATACAAGAAAGAAATCTTAGAAATGAAAGAAACTGCGAGAGAGAGATTTCAGATGATAACTAACGAAAGTGCCACAGCTCTATCAATATTTCCATGGGGACTGCGTACACCAATGAAGGATTGTGGAGATCACCTGATCTGTGCCATCAGTATTGGAGATATGAGCCTGCTATGTGCACAGAAGAAGTGAGAGAGAGAGAGAAAGAAAGAGAAAGAGAGAGAGGTAGAGAGACAGAGATACAGAGAGAGACAGGCAGACACAGACAGACAGAGAGATTGCTTAATTATCTGGTGTTTGTAACTCTAATCTCTCTGGGACGAAAACCAACTTAACTGGCTTGGTTATTCACAGACAAAATGCATTCCATCTACGATCTTATCACCATAACATCTGGAAGACTACAAGCAGCAACAAAATGTTAAGCTGATGGACACAACCTTTTGGGATTAAGGGTAGCGAAATGAAGCAGCGTGTTGACAAAGAGACAAACAGAAGGAGCCGTTGTCCCTCACACATGTGTATCACCTAATTATTGCCATGCAGGGGTAACGAGAACAGCAGGGATAGATTCATTATCGTATTTAACAGAGCAGAAATGAGGCAGGAAGCGATTGATATGGAAAAATAACGATGAATGCAAGTAATGAAGACACTTCGCCATGAGAATGCCCCCCCACCTCTCTCTCTCTCATTCTCTCACTCTGTGTCCTGGATTGCTATTGGCCCATGTAGTTTTACAGTGATTATACGTTGCTTTGTGTGTCTGAGGAGAAGGCAATAGAGACGATTTATTCCATTTCTTCCCTCTTGCTCATTTTCTGTTCT
>CM054139.1:24878841-24888841 GCA_028751875.1 Rapana venosa
CTGCCACCCCAGTCCTGTCGTAAAGTATCGATAAACAGGGCAACGGTAGTGTCATCATCATCATAAATGCTAGACAAACGAGCTTCGCATAGGCTCGTTATCATGATCCCGTTTGATTTAAGCATTGTTGTGACAACAATTTCTGGTAAGGAATTCCCTCTGCCCCTCTCTTCCGAATTGCTATGAGCACGTGCAGGTTGTTTACAATTAATACAGGAATGTGTGTCTGATCAGAATGGATGTAAGAAAGTATATTCTTTCAGTTACTTCTGCTTTACACGTTTTTTGGGGTATGTTATCGTCCCATTCTTTTACTTCATTCTTCTCTTATCTTGGAATGTTTAAACCAATATGAAAAATGTAGCTTCTTGTGTCTTTGGAGGTTTTTGATACGTATCAGTGTGCCTGTCAGTATTGTAATTGCCCTTCATGGGATGATTAAAGTGTTTTTGACTTGACTTGACTTGACCACTTTTTCTGTCACTCCTCGTGTACATTACTATTTGTGTAGTAATTAGGCTATTTTTTGTACATCATTTTCCCTATTCGTCTCTGTGTGTAGCAATAACTAGGCTATTTCTTTTACTTCATATTTTCCCTATTCCTTTCTGTGTGTAGCAATAACTAGGCTATTTCTTTTACTTCATATTTCCCCATTCCTCTCTCTCTGTAGCAATAACTAGGCTATTTTTTTGACTTTATATTCCCCTATTCCTCTCTCTGTGTAGCAATAACTAGGCTATTTCATTTATACTTCATATTTCCATATTCCTCTCTGTGTGCATTGACTGGCTATTTCTTTTACTTCACATTTCCCCATTCCTCTCTGTGTGTAGCAATAACTGGGCTATTTCTTTTACTTCACATTTCCCCATTCCTCTCTGTGTGTAGCAATAACTAGGCTATTTCTTTGACTTCATATTTCTCCATTCCTCTCTCTCTGTAGCAATAACTAGGCTATTTCTTTTACTTCATATTCCCCTATTCCTCTCTCTCTGTAGCAATAACTAGGCTATTTCTTTTACTTCACATTTTCCCTTTTCCTTTGTGTGTTGAAATAACTAGGCTATTTCGTTTATCTCATATTTTCCCATTCCTCTCTGTGTGTAGCAATAACTAGGCTATTTCTTTGACTTCATATTTCTCCATTCCTCTCTCTCTGTAGCAATAACTAGGCTATTTCTTTTACTTCATATTCCCCTATTCCTCTCTCTCTGTAGCAATAACTAGGCTATTTCTTTTACTTCATATTCCCCTATTCCTCTCTCTTTGTAGCAATAACTAGGCTATTTCTTTTACTTCATATTCCCCTATTCCTCTCTCTCTGTAGCAATAACTAGGCTATTTCTTTTACTTCACATTTTCCCTTTTCCTTTGTGTGTTGAAATAACTAGGCTATTTCGTTTATCTCATATTTTCCCATTCGTCTCTGTGTGTAGCAATAACTAGGCTATTTCTTTTACCTCATATTTCCCCAATCCTCTCTGTGTGTAGAAATAACGAGGCTATTTCTTGTACCTCATATTTTCCCACATTTCTCTGTCTCTGCTGGTCTGCATTAGTATTAATTTTTGAGTAGTATTTTCGCTAATTTGTAAGTCTGTCTGCATCTTTGATTCACTGTTTGCATAATATCTCACCTAGTTCTTTTCCCTTTCATTTTGTTCCCTTCTTTGTCTGTTTATACGACTGTCTGTCCATGTTTCAGTGTCTGGGATTTGTTTTTTCTCATCTGCCTTGCTGCCTGCGTGTCAGTGTACAACTATCTCTATTCCGTTTGTTTATGATGTACTAATTCTTTAGATATTTCATTATTCTTTGTTTAATAGAATGTTTGGTTGATTGGTTTACCTTTTGGACCGAGAGCTGGATGAAAAAAGCCACCATTGTGCATATTCTTTTTTTCCCTCAATAAAAATGTTCATTCATTCATTCATTCTGTGTCTCAGTCTTTCTATCTCTGATTTTCTATCTTTCTGTCTGTCTGCTTGTCTGCATGCTTGTCTGCCTGTCTGTCTTTTTCGGTGTCCCTCTGGCTGTCTCTGTCTCTCTCCCTCACACACACACTCTCACACACACATGTATGTATGTATGTTAGTCCGTCGTTTTCGACGATTACCTCCAAAACAGCAGAGGAGGCAGCTGCTGTTTTGGAAACTGGGCAGAAATTTGATTATAGTGGAGATGCCTTGCCCACAGTACATCCCCACTCTCTCGGCCAAGTGGGCATACGGACAGTCAGCGTTGGAGATGTTCTCCAAAGGCCAACCAGCCCCCAGGGCTACAGCACATAAGAACTGTGCAAGTCAAGCCTCCTAGTCAGAGAGTCATAGTCGATCACTAAAGACTAAGCTGTAAAGTGAAATTCCATGAGTGGAAAAGCCACTGGTCATACAGCCTCTCACTTTGCTGTGCATACGCACACACACATACACACACGCGCGTGCGCTCACACACACACACACACACACACACACACACACACACCCACACACACACACACACACTCTCTCTCTCTCTCTCTCTCTCTCTCTCTTTCTTCCTCAGCTCTGGCTCTCTCTCTCATGGAGATGGCGGTCAAGATTGGGGTGGCCATCAATCAGAAGACCGTTGGTGTGTCTGAGCCTATGTGGACACTGATTGGTGCTCTTAGAGGAAAAATCTCCAAGACTTTACAGTGATCCCTGTCTTTCTTTTCTTATCTCCTTGATCATAGTTCAACTGATGACACATTCATACTTGACCACGCTTAGGATAAAATGAGGAGGGAGGGGGTAGGTGGTGTGTGGTGGTGGTGGTGATGGTGGTGATGGTGTGTGTGTGGTGGAGGGGGGTCGGGCGAGGGGAGGGGGGAGTAGGGGGGGGGGTAATGTTGACTGTTTCAGAGAGAAAAGAAAGATAAATCTGAAAATTCTTTTTGTTGTAGTTGTTGGTACTGTTCTTGTTGTTGTTGTTGTTGTGGTGGTGGTGGTGGTGGTGGTGGTGGAAACCTTAAAACTTCATATTTCAGCCATCTAAAAAAGATAATGAGTGACTATTCAAAACAGTGGCAAAGAAAAGAGAGGTAGAGAAAGACCAAGATGTTGTTCAGCTTATGAAGGTCAGGATTAGACAGGCAGTAGTAAGCTGGCTGAGTGCATGCGACTGTAAGATACATGGAACAATGTTCCAGTGCAAGATGCGCAGAAATTGAACACACGCTCGCGCACACACGCACGCGTGGACACATACGCACACACACGTACGCGCGTGCGTGCGCACACACACATACACACAAGAGAGAGAGAGAGGGGGGAAGAGAGAGAGAGAGAGAGGCAGGCGGACAGACAGAGAGACAGGCAAACAGACAGACAGACAGAGGACAATGACAATGACGATGACAAATTCTTTATTTGAAGATAATGAATAAGCACTCATGTGTTTTTTACATTCAGTCCCCGAGAGAGAGAGAGGGAGAGAGACAGACAGACAGATAGAAGAGAGAGATAGAGAGAGACAGGCAGACAGAAAGACAGAGAGAGAGAGACAGACAGACAGAGACAGGCAGGCAGACAAACAGACAGAGAGACAGGCAGACAGACAGAGAGAGACAATGACAATGACAATGACAAATTCTTTTATTTTGAGGATAATGAATAAGCACTCATGTGCTTTTTTACATCCAGTCCCCGAGAGAGAGAGGGAGGAGACAGGCAGACAGACAGACAGAGAGAGAGAGAGAAGGAGAGAGGAGAGAGAGAGAGAGAGAGAGAGAGAGAGAGAGAGAGAGAGAGAGAGAGAGAGAGAGAGAGAGAAAGCAGAAGAAAAAAGAAGAGAGAGAGGGAGAGGAGGAAAGAGAAAGAGGGAAGAGAGAGAGAGAGAGAGAGAGAGAGAGAGAGAGAGAGAGAGAGAGAGAGAGAGAGAGAAAGAGAGAGAGGAGAGAGAGAGAGAGAGAGAGAGAGAGAGAGAGAGACGAGAGACAGAGAGAGAGGGGAGAGAGAGAAGGGAGAGAGAGAGAGAGAGAGAGAGAGAGAGAGAGAGAGAGAGAGAGAGAGAGAAGAGAGAGAAAGAGAGAGAGAGAGAGAGAGAGAGAGAGAGAGAGAGAGAGAGATTCAAACACAGGTAATACAAGGAGGCAGCACTTCTCTCATCAACGGAATCTCCACTGGGAAAAAAACAACAACCAAAGAGTGATAACACGGTCATACAAAAATATCACCACACGCATAAGTCATATCAGGTAACGATTGTCCCATAATAGTTCTGGTGCCACGGAACAAGGATACTCATTATAACAAAGATGATTGATGAACCGAACGTTGATAGGGTCATTATAACAATGATCGATGGATAAAGCAATAATGGACTCAGTACAAAAGTGATCAATACACACCGGGAAATATTACACATAAAAAATAAAGACGAATAGAAAAATGAGGGGGGCGGGGATAGCCTGGTGGTCAGAGTGATATGCATCGTGTTCGTGATCTGCTGACCCAGGTTCGAATCTTGCTCAAGATGATTTTTTCGTTTTCTCTGCAGTTAATAAATAATAATAATAATGTATGGAATTTATATAGCGCTGAATCTTTTAAAGCAACAAATCAAAGCGCTCAGATTTCATTTTATACCACTTTAAGTCACGGCAGATTTCTCTCCGTGAAATTCGGGCTGCTCTCCCCGGGGAGAGCGGGAGAGCGCGTCGCCACAAGCGCAGCGCCACCTTTTTTTCCAGTCTGCAACTGTATTTGTTTCCCTATCAGAGTGGCTTTTTTCTAAGAATTTTGCCAGGGACAACTCTCTTGTTGCCGTGGGTTCTTTTACGTGCGCTAAATAATTACGTGTAACACACGGGACCTCGGTTTATCGTCTCATCCGAAAGACTAGCGCCCAGCCCACCACTCATGATCTAATGGATGGGGGAAAAGTTTCCGGTCCAAACGGGGTACGAACCGCCGCACACTTCAGACCCGGACTTTTCGCTTTCTAGACAGGCGCGTTACCTCTAGACCACCGATCCAGTTAACATCAGTGCCTACTCCACTCTCCCTTAAAGCCTTTCGGATGAGCCTAAATAAACGAAGTCCCGTGTGCGAACCCACGCACAATATCTTGCGCACACTTGAAACCGGTTCCGCTTTTCGGAAGAGTAGGCCATAGTGTGCTGGTGGGAGCGGATGACAAAATTTACAAAACCGCATACACACGGGGACTAGGGAGGTCACCTAGAATGAGCACTCTGACCTACTCATCCCGCCTGGAAATCACTGTGATATTGAAATTGCACACTGAATGAGAAGTGCGCGTGTATGCCTGGTTTTTTGTTAAGATCGTCGCTATATAGGCAGCCATACTCCGACTTCAGATGATTTTTTTCCTCCGTAAAAGAAAAATGCAGGTTGTCATGTTAAGAGCTTTGACATGGCTGCAGGCAATTTCAACACAACATTTTTTTTGTATAACATAACAACATTTTTAGTGTAGGTTTTGGCAATGAGCTGACATCAATAAATGACACAGCCTTTGGTCTGGGGCCAAAGAGTTTGGGTTGACCTAGGAGATTTCAGAAATGCCCCCTACTCTTAAACCAGCGTACACCGCTGCTAGGATTCGATCCCACATCTTAATGGGCCCATGGGATGAAAGTGAAAGCTTGTATCCTCGTAGCTGTAGCTTTTGTCTGACAAGGACGCGCTTACATTGTGATGGGTGATTGGTGTTATTATTGTATCTCTATTGTAATTATCATTATCGTTGTCTTATTTGACTTATTTTGCTTGCTTGATAGTGATTGTGTGAATATATTATTATATTTAAAAAGCGCTATTTGAAGAGTATGAGCGCATATGAGCACACGTTTTGCGTGGGTAGAGGAGGAGAGGCTAGATGTCATTGCAGGCAATATTGTCAGTAATGACGCGATGAATGCTTCGTATTTTCTAACGTTTTGTTCCTATACCTTTTTATTATCTAAACTATTAACGTGAAAGAATGGATAATATAGTAGGTGAAGTAATTTGTTTGTCCTGACGTTTTATGTTTTTGGGTTTTTTTTATTCTTAAAACATTCTATATTAAAGTGTGTGTGTGTGTGTGTATACGCGTGCGCGCAGGTGTGTATGAGTACGTGTGTATGTTTATGTGTGTAATTTGTATTTTCCAAGGCATTATCTTGTCGATTTTCCTCTTTTTACTGGTTCAATTTATTGGTAAAGGTTGCAACAATGGAGTATTTCAGTATAATCATTAAGAAATTTGTTCTTAGATAGATGGCTTGATGAAAAAAAGCAAATGCATTGCTTATTCAATGTACCATCTGGAAATTTAAAAAAATGACTTGACCTGACTTGACTTACATTTACCAAAACATACATTTTTTCCTTCTCGGCCCAAACTCTGAGGTTAACCAATAGTGAGACTTTTACGAATGCGGCTGGGTTTTTGTTTTGCACATCATTAAGGTTGCCGCTCTTCTGTCTTCGGGGTGCTGTGCTTACATAGAAATATGTGATAAAAAACCAACAACTCAAGGATTAATTTGTTTTTCATGAAGCTGTGATGAGCAGGGCAATGATGTAGGATGATTATTCATCGGCGTGATTTTTCGAACAGGTCTGTATGGAAAAGATCTCGTTTCAATAACCATGTCACGAACAAGGCAATTGTGTCCTCGCTATCGTGATTAGCTTAGAATGAACGAGACGATAATGAATTCATGACCCCCTCAAAAAAAAACCCACGCGAAAAACGTTGACGAATAATGCAAAGATACGCTTTTATCCTGGCCCAGCAGTTAAAATAAAAAAATAAGCAACGATTAACACAAAAAACACACAAAAGGCTTCTCCCATTTCCTGCTCACTTTCTTTGTTATCACTCCATTTCCCCACTGCCTATCATCTGTCTTACTTTGTTTCTCTTTGTATTTCCCCTACTCTCCTTTTTTTATTTTCTCTCTCCTGGTCTTGTCTTTCTTTTACTGTTTTTTGTAAGTGCGTGGGGGCGTTACATTTCTGAAAGAGACAGACAGAGAGGTACGAACACAGAGAAAGAGAGAGACTAGACGGACAAACTGTGACAGACAGAAATACAGACACAATCTTCCTGTCTAATATTGATTTTTAGTGAATAGACGTTTAAACGAACACACACACACACACACACACACAGAGAACATCTTGCGTACACGTTAAAACCCGTTCCGCTTTTCGGAAGAGTAGGCCATTGTGTGCCGGTGGGAACGGATGAAACATTTCAAAACTTCACACACACACACACACACACACACACACACACACACACAGAGCGCACGCGCGCAGTTGGGGGGTGGGGACTGATTGCAAAAAAATGCGCACTTGGGTACTTTTTCTTTTATTGAACTAAAGAAGAATACAAAAATAAATAAAATAAACACCAACACATACACACACTACACACACGCACACACACACACGAACAACACATGCACACACACGCATACACACACACACACACACACGAACACACACACACACACACACACACACACACACACATCACACACACAACACACACACACACCACACACGCTTACACACACACACACTCCTAACATTCAGCCTACACAGAATCTCTTAGTACATTCACCCTTCCAACGTCTCATAAAGCGAAAGGGGAAGCAGACCTACGGGCTGACTCTTTGTGATCCTACACATGGGAACTGCGCCCAGGGGGAGCAATTTTACATGGGAGGGGGAGGAATCTGGCTTCTGGTCACCGTCTGTTAATGACAAAGCATCACGTGCACCGTAAATCCAGTGTCTGGGTCTTGTCTCTTGTCACGCTGCTCGTTTTCCTTTTTTTCCGCTTCTTTGTCACGTTCTCTGCTTTCCCGTTTAATAGGTTACATGCAAGTACCAAAACTACAGTGAAAAAGAAAGAAAGAAAGAAAGAAAGAATGGAAAGGAAAGAAACGCACAAATAATACCACGCTAATGACATGACTTTGAGTTCCTGCCTGGAAATGAAAAAGAAAGAAAGAAAGAAAGAAGATCAATGTAAGGAAAAAACAACAACAAAAAACGAAGTAAGAAGTGAGAGAACAGTGGAAAGAAACTAGGAATTAGACAAGTACATGAAGAGACAGGTAAACGAAGTGAATTCCAACTAAATGAATAAAAGCGCACGAAGATAAAGGACGGTAAGAAATAGTATGGATCCTGTTCATCGTCAACTTGGGCATCATCATCATCATTAGCATATATATATATATATATATATATATATATATATATATATATATATATATATATATATATATATATATATATATATATATATATATATATATAATGACAATGACAAATAGAAATAGGTATAGATACACAACACACACACACACGTGTGTGTAGTGTAGTGTAGTATAGTGTAGTGTAGTGTAGTGTGGTGTGGTGTGGGTTGGTGTAGTGTAGTGTAGTGTAGTATAGTGTAGTGTAGTGTAGTTAGTGTAGTGTAGTGTAGTGTAGTGCAGTGGTCGTGCGGTGTGCGGTGCGGGTTGTGGTGTGTGTATGGTGCGGGGTATTAGTGTAGTGTAGTGTAGTGGTGTAGTGTAGTAGTGGTAGTGTAGTGTAGTGTAGTGTAGTGTAGTGCAGTGCGTGCGGTGCGGTGCGGTGTGGTGTGATATGGTGCGGTATAGTGTAGTGTAGTGTAGTGTAGAGTAGTTTAGTGTAGTGTAGAGTAGTGTAGTGTAGTAGTGGTAGTGTAGTGTAGTAGTTAGTGTAGTGTAATGTAATGTAGTGTAGTGTGGTATGGTGTGGTTGGTGTCCTGTCGTGTGGGGTAGTGTAGGGTAGGGTAGAAGGACAACTGACAAGAAATAGAGATGTGACGAATAACACTAAACAGGCCTAAGGAAAAATGGAGCCCCCAAAATAGGCAGTCAAAACGTACCAGTAAAATGATCATCGTTTTCTAAAACAGAAAGAAAAGGTTCATATCTTAAAGATAAGTACTACAAGAAATTGCTACGCATAAAAAAATACCAATTAATCAAAAGCAAATATACGATAGGTTCGTCATTCTATGAACAAAATACAACTAAAAAAAACAAGAAGCATATTTTCATGGCATAAAAAATACGGTTGATTGTTTTGTTTTAGAGGCTTTTACGCATAGGGGGTCGGGATAGCTCAGTGGTCGGAGCAGTCGCTTTCCCCCAAGCTAAGGTTAAAGCAGCATTGAGCGTAGTTACCACGTGGGTGTATGACCGTTTGCGCAACCTTGGCTTCAGTTCAGTCCCCCAGTTTACCCAGCAGTGAATGAGTACCTGCGCTCTTTAGGGTCAGGGAAGGTAAAGCAGCGACGGAGAAGAGGTGGGATCCACCCTCAATATGCTGGCCCCTAGAGAAGCTGAGGTCTATGACATCTCGCTCCCCAACAACAGCTTAGACTATGGAAATACCTTTACCTTTGCTTATTTAACAAAAGCAGTTTAAAATTTCAGTCTAAACGAAAGCAATCTGGGAAATAAAACTTCTGTAAATTTGAAAAATAATATACATGTATGCTAAAGTTGCGATTGTCTACACTATACTACCTTTACTTAGATTAATTAATTTACATAGTTTTGTCATGTCTTGAGTCAGGAATGATTTACAGAAAAGAGAGAATTCTGAACACTGAAAGTACACTGAACAATAAGGGAGAGAGAGAAACAGACAGACAGACAGACACACACACACACATGCACAGAATGATAGAGACAGACAGACGGACATACAGAAACAAGGACACACAGAAACAGAGTCTGACAGACAGACAAAAAGATAAAAAGAAACAAAGACAGAAAGAGAGGGAGAGACGTAGGGTGAACACACACATACATATCCACACACACACACACACACACACACACACACACACACACACACACACACACACACACACACACACACACACACACACACACACACAAGCCGACACACGTACACACACCCGCGCGGGCACGTAAAAACATATCACACATACATATACACACAAACGCAC
>CM054139.1:24896341-24918841 GCA_028751875.1 Rapana venosa
AACAGAGCTCGTTTAAAGAGAGGTAGTGCAAAGACACAAGTAGGCAAGAGAGAAAATCAGCAACACAAAACTAAAAAAAGAAGTAAAAAGACTGGCAAGCAAACAAACGTGTAGTGGTTAGCGCTTTGGGTTGCGGACAGGTTCAAGTTCTATAAAGAGTCATGGGGATTTTTCTGGCTCCTGTTTTGTTCCTGCTCAGAGTGAGTTTGCTGTTGGCTTTTAATAGGGAGAAGAGTGGGAGGACCATAAAGTCGAGCTTCATCCACTTTGCTGATGCTATTTTGAGAAATTGAGAGCGTTGCTCAAATTGCCAGACAGAACACTGCAGGTGTTTATTTCTCTCAGGCCTGGTTGACACTAGCACTCTAATAGGATGTACACAGAACAGCCTACCAAGAAGTCTCAAAGCATATGCACTACCATAGCAGCAGCATTATTTATTTATTCTTCTTCTTTATATCGAGGATAAGGGAATAAGCACCTATGTGCTGTTTTTACATCCAGTCCCCGTGTGTAAGAGGTTTTGTAAATTCTTTCATTTGTTTCCACCGGTACACAATGGCCTACTCTTACGAAAAACGGAACAGGATTTAACGTGTGCACAAGATGTTCTGCGTGCGTTCGCACACGGGACCTCGGTTTATAGTCTCATCGGAAGGACTTTTGGGGAGAGTGGAGTCTGCACTGATGTTAACTCCAGAGGACAATATCCCCTTGAACGGGAATTGAAACCCGGGTCATCACATTGCAAGTGCAATGTAATAACCACTAGGCCACTACCATTATCATACAATAAAAAGAAAATTGTCTCTAGTTTGATGACCCTGACTGTTGAAGTCTCATAATGACCTCAGTTTCGGTTTTTTTCTTCTGAACACTTCGGTTCCTGTAGTGAGTTTGTGTCAAAGCTTCCAGGGATGGAAAATCATAAATGATTGTAGTTGGAGGAATGTTGTGGTGGTGATCACCCCAGGTGGGCATCTCACCTCTGAACTAACGTCTAAGAGAGAGGAGAGAGAGGAGAGAGAGAGAGAGAGAGAGAGGAGAGAGAGAGAGAGAGAGAGAGAGAGAGAGAGAGAGATTTATTCTTTTATATCAAGAATAATGGAATAAGCAATCATGTCCTTTTTTACATCCAGTCCCCGTGTGTATGCGGTTTTGTAAATGTTGTCATCTGTTTCCACAGGCACAAACTCTCCGAGAGAGAGAGGAGAGAGAGAGAGATGAGAGAGAGAGAGAGAGAGGAGAGAGAGAGAGAGGAGAGAGAGAGAGGAGACGAGGAGAGAGGAGAGAGAGGGGGAGAAACGCGAATGCTAAACGTTTATTCAAATTTTGGCGTAGGGAAGAGAGAGAAAGAGATAGAAAGAGAGAGAGAGAGAGAGAGAGAGAGAGTAGAGAGAGAGAGAGAGAGATGTGACTATTTATGAAAAAAAATAACAAGCAGACATGACCAGACAATGCAGAACTGCAAGACAGCAAGACAAAGATGTAACAGCACAAAAATACAAACAAACAAAAACTAAACAACAACAAACAAAGGAAGAGAGACAATTCACTCATGGTGAAAGGGATTTTCTTGTGTTAATGTTTAAAAAAAATGTCTTCATACCCAAAGGAAAAATAGGGTAAATGACCTGTGTGTTGTATATGTTTTATATATATAGAGAGAGAGAGCACATGGTCATATATGTGTGCATGGGTATGTGGGTGTGTATGCATAAGAATGTATATGTACGCATGTGTGGGCATACGTGCGTGCTTGCGTATGCGTATGTTCGTATGTGTGTTTGTGTGCATGCGTGCATGTGCAACTGTGTACGTATGTGCATGCATAGGAACATGCGTATTTTAAGTGTATGTGTGTGCATGCCCGCCTATGTATCGGGGTATGTGTGTGTGTATGTTTATGTGTTTGTGCGTGAGTGCATGTGTGCAAACATGCATGCATGCAGGGGGGGGATGTATGTGCATGTGTATTTGTGTGTGTGATCATGTGTGTGCGACTCTGCTTAGAAGAGAGAAAATGAGACCGACAGACATACACAGAAGAATCAGATAAACGTTTATTTTTTCCCCTCTTCAAACTATCACTTCACCTATGTATGGATTGCCATAGTGCACGAGTTGTAGGACACACAACTGTGAACGAGCGAGCGGTGC
Organism: Rapana venosa; assembly: GCA_028751875.1. Taxonomy (NCBI): domain Eukaryota; kingdom Metazoa; phylum Mollusca; class Gastropoda; order Neogastropoda; family Muricidae; genus Rapana; species Rapana venosa. Next base: position 24,898,502 of record CM054139.1, read on the forward strand.
CAAAAACAAACACAAACAACTGACACAGCAGCCAGAAAATAATGACATGACGTGTAAGGTCCTCAGCTCTGGTTCTCTGGCAAGTCACATGCTTTTTCTCTCATTCCTAAAAGTAAGGACAAGCACGCACAGCCTCCCACCCCCACACCCACACCCCCCTCCCATCACCCACCCACCTCCCTGTCCTATTTTCCTGCCACCTTCCTTTCTCGTAAGAGAGTGTGCAAGAAAACTTTGTCTAGTGATGCAGACTACGAAAAAAAAAGTGGAGCTGCAGGAATGGGACAGAAATAAACAAACACCATTGCTAGTGCAACAGAGCTCGTTTAAAGAGAGGTAGTACAAAGACACAAGTAGGCAAGAGAGAAAATCAGCAACACAAAACTATAAAAAAAAAGAAGTAAAAAGACTAGCAAGCAAACACAAGCGATGTAGTGGTTAACGCCTTGGGTTAGGGACTGCAAGGTTGCAGGTTCGAGTGCTATAAAGAGTCATTGTGATTTTTCAGGCTCCTGTTTTGTTCCTGCTCAGAGTGAGTTTTCTGTTGGCTTTTAATAGGGAGAAGAGTGGGAGGACCATACATTTGAGCTTCATCCACTTTGTGGATGCTATTTTGAGATATTGTGAATGTCGCTCAAATTGCCAGACCAGCACTGCAGGTGTTTGTTTCTCTCAGGCCTGGTTGACACTAGCATTCTAGTAGGATGTACACAGAACAGCCTACCAAGAAGTCTCAAAGCATATGCACTACCATAGCAGCAGAATTATTCATTTATTCTTCTTTATATCGAGGATAAGGGAATAAGCACTTATGTGCTTTTTTACATCCAGTCCCCGTGTGTATGAGGTTTTGTAAATTCTTTCATCTGTTCCCACTGGCACACAATTGCCTACTCTTACGAAAAACACGGAACAGGATTTAATGTGTGTGCAAGATGTTCTGCATGCGTTCGCACATGGGGCCCACGATTTATAGTCTCATCCGAAGGACTTTTGGGGAGAGTGGAATCTGCACTGATGTTAACTCCAGTGGAAAATATCCCCTTGAACAGGAATCAAACCCGGGTCATCACACTGCGAGTGCATGTTTTATAACCACTAGGATACTACCATTATCATACAATACAAAGAAAATTGTCTCTAATTTGATGGCCCTGACTGTTGAAGTGTCATGGTGACCTCAGTTTCGTGGGTTTTTTCTTCCGAACACTTCGGTGCCTGTAGTGAGTTTGTGTCAAAGCTTTGAGGGATGGATATTCATAAAAGATTGTAGTTGGAGGAATGTTGTGGTGGTGATCACCCGGGGTGGGCGTCTCCCCTTTGAATTAACGTCTAAGCTATTATTGTTGTCAGAAAATAGCTTAGTACGCGATTTCTTGCGTATATTATCTCAGAACAGGCACCTTGAAGAATGATGAAATGATAAAAGATAATATGCAATTTTCTCCACTGTAGGTTCCCGTGTTCATAAGGAAATGAATAAATAAGCAAACGAGTAACCAGAAAATTATTCCATTCAATGAATAAATAGATAAAATCAGTAATTCAAGATTACGAAAAAATGTTTATTTATCAAGATAGTAAGGGGAAAAAAACCCAGTTCAGCCAATTTCTTTTGAAATTGAAAGCAGCCAATGGAGACAGGTAAATAGAATGGCCAAACAATGAGGGTATTTCGAAATATATAAAAGGCAAGGTGGGCAGGATGGCCTTGTGGCTAGAGCGTTGCACTGATGATTTGACCACCTGGGTTCGATCCCGGGGTGCAGTTGCCACCACAACAAGACGTCAGTTGAAGAGGAATTGTTTTCCCCCTGGAGTTAACATCAGTGCTGACTCCACTCCCCCAAAAGTTCTTTGGAGGAGACTAAACCGAGGCCTCGAGTGCAAACGCACGCAGAACATTTTCCGCACAGGCTAAAACCCATTCTGCCTTTAATAATAATGATGATAATAATAATAATAATAATAATAATTATTATTATTATTATTATTATTATTATATTAATATTATTATAACAATAGTAATGATGATAATAATGATAACAATGATAATAAAAATTTTTTAAAAAAACTACTAATAATACTGGTGATGATGATGATATACTACTCTACTACTACTACTACTACTACTACTACATACTACTATACAAATACTACTACTACTATACTCCCTACTACGACTAATACGACGACGACGACGATAATACGACGACGCGACGCACGACCACGACCTACTACTATATACTACTATATACTACTACATTACTACTACTACTAACTGCTACTACTACTACTACTGCTACTGCTACTGCTTACTATATACTACTACTACTACTTCTACTACTGTATATTACTCTACTACTACTCTACTACTACTACTACTACTACTAACAATAACAACAATAACAACACCAAAAACAGTAATAATAATAAATGCAATGTATATAGCGCTATATCTTGCACACAAAAACCCAAATCATAGCGCTTCCAATCAACCCACTCCTTTCGAAAGCGTATGCGATTTGTGCCAGTACCGGTGAGAACAGACGACCAAAATGTACAAAATTAAAATAATATATTATATATATATATATATATATTTATAATTTTAAAATATAAAATATATATTATATATATATATATATAAACCAACAATATCCGCAAGCACACTGGGGTCATATTACGATAACATCCCCAAAGGTGGAATGCGGCTACCTTCATGGCGGGGCGAAAACGACCGAAATACCCGAAAATCTCATTATTGTTGAACGTCAGCTCTAGCCGAAAAAACGAACAAATAAATTAGCGTTAAAATGAACTGGAAGGGATTGACCTGAAACTCAATAACCCCAACAACAAACTATAATAAAAACGTAAACCCCAAACATGGATAATATTTCCCTTAAATTGACCTCTCGAAGAATCATTGTATTTATAGGCATTTTTGTCTTTAGTCCAGTTGCATTTTTGTTTTTGGTTTTCATTTTCTAATTTGATTGTGATCGATTGATGTCATTTTAGCTCTATTTCATACACCGTTGGTCGTACATTAGCTTTATATTTGCCGTTTTATTAGTTCACTGCTTTATGGGTTTTTTTCAAAAATGAATTATAATGGGATGTCTCTATTGGCCAGTCAGAAAGATAGAAGATGGACAAAGGTAGTAGAGCATCTGACACGAAAGGAAACAAAAATTGATACGATATAATATGTCCACTGCTTATTTACATTTTTTCTCTCTCTATCTCTCTCTGTCTCTTTATCTGTTTTCCTCCGTGTCTCTCTTTGTGTATCTGTCTCTCTCTGTCTCTTTCTCCATCTTTCTGTTTGTCTATATCTCTCTATGTGTGTAATTTATGTATTTTATGTATCTATCTATCATCTATTTACAAACACACAATTAACACACACTAGAAACACCCCAACATACACACTCGAAACGCACACACACACACACCACACACACACATACACACTCGCACGCACACACACAAACACACACACACACAACACACACCACACACACACCCCACCACCACAGATATACAGCATCCATCAACGTTGCTTTCATACCACCTTTCGGCAGCAAGTGACAAGCTAACCTGGTCATTAAGGAAGAAGAACTCAAAACGAGCCAACTTGCTCAGTCTGCTATCCATCCATATTCCTGCAGCAGCCACTCTGATGACCTGGACCTACAGCTAGCATAGAGGACACACGGACACCTAAAAGTCCTTTGTATGACACTATAAACCGAGTCAAGTCAAGTGAAAGTCAAGTCAAAACACTTTAATCATCCCATGAAGGGCAATTACAACCCAGGTCCCGTCTGCGAACGCACGCAGAACATATCAGAACAGAACAGCTATATAAATTCATTATTATTATTATTATTATTATTATTATTATTATCATTATCATTATTATATTGCGCTTACATTAAAACCCGTTCCGCTTTTCGTAAGAATATACCCTTTTGTGCCGGTGGGAACGGATGACAAAATTTACAAAACTGCATACACACGGGAACTGGATGTAAAAAAACCCACGAGTGCTTATTTCATTATCCTCAAAGTAAAAAATAAATAAATAAAGAATAAAAACAAAGCTCCTGTCTTCTTTGGCTGACTGAAACAGGGCTGGCTTAGTGACCAAAATGCTTCCAGGAAACGCACGCTTGAACGACCAGCTGAAGAAGCAGCTATCATTAACATGAATCCAGCACCAGACATACAGCACGGAACACGGTGGGATCAAGTGGGTGCAATACCATGAAAAGAGTCAGCAGAAAGCTGGAACTTCAGGAGAAGCGACACAGCAGACTGGAACTTAAGGACAAGCGACAAAGCAGAATATAATCATAAGAGTCGGAAAGAGGCATTAAATCGGTTACCAGACATAACAGTCATGGAACAAGAAGCGCTGTGTAGGAACAAGTGGATGTAATACCATCCAGAGAGTCAGCAGAAAGTTGGAACTTACGGAAGAGCGAGAGAATAATAATAATAATAATAATAATAATAATAATAATAATAATAATTTAATAATAATAACAATAAAATAAAATAATAATAATAATAATAATATATAAAATTTATATAGCACTGAATCTTGTAAAAAAACAAACAAATCGAAGCGCTTGCACTCAGATCCTTTACACGCATGCAACTCTCCTTAAATATAATGAACAACAGATTTCAAATCCATGCGCGCGCACGCACTTGCGCGCGCACACACACACACACACACACACACACACACTCGCGAACACACTTAGGAGGTGAAGGATGCTGTTGAAAATTAGGGATAGGGTATGAGGGGAACAGTCTCATGTAGGAAATAAGTGTGTTTTGAGGCTGGATTTGAAGGTATCAAGTGAAGGCTTTTGGCAAAGTGAAAGAGGGAGGTCATTCCAGGTGGATGGACCAGAAATAGAGAAACAGCGAAAGAGGAAAGGAAGGAGCATTAAAGGATCAACTAACAACAGTGCTTCCTGTTCTTTCCTTTCTTTTATGTGTCCAGGATGCCACAGAACGTGCTCTTCTCACGTATCGTCCTTTTTCAGTCACCACAGGGCTTGTAGAAAGCTGAAGCCATCTCTTGTTTTTGTTCGTGATGCTTGCGTGTGAGGAAAAATATATCGTTGTCATCCATTTACAACTTTATTTGTGTGTCTGTGTGTTTCTGTGTTTGTCTGTCTGTCGCGCGCTCTCTCTAAGGTTGTAAAAAAGTGTGGATGATTTATTTATAATCCTTTCAAATAACGATTACCATTATTACTCTTCTCCTTCTTTTTCTTTTTCTTCTTCTTCTTCTTCTTTTTCTTCTTCTTTTTTTCTTCTTCTCTTTCCTCTTCTTCTTCTCTTCTTCTTTCGTCTTCGTCTTCTTCTTCTTATTCTGTTCATCATCATCCTCATCATCATCATCAATCTTTATCATCTCATCTCATCTTTTATCATGTCACCTCTTCTCTCTCTCTTCTTCTCCTCTCTTCATCTCTCTTTTTTCTTTTCTTCTCTCTCCTCTTCTCATCTCTCTTTCTCTCTTCCTCTCTCTCTCTCTCTGAAATTTTTTAGGTGATGAATTCTGAAAAAAACAATCAGGTATGCTGTTCAATTCAGATCTGTTTTAGCACATGATCATTCCACCATTTGGGGTATTTGCTCATCTACCCTTTTATCTCAGCTGCTGTTGTTGTCTGCTATTTGTGAAACAAATTAGCATTCATTACTCTCTAAACGCATGCGTGCGTAGAGAATGTGTCTGGCAAATACAGGAAACTAACGTCAGTTCAGTTAAAAAGGAGTGATTGATATACGTTCAGATTTAAAAAAAACAAAAAAAATAAAAAACGTACTGAAGGCAAAAATCCTCAATCATTTTATTCAGTATTGAAATCAGGAAGAATCGGTTGATTTTCGGAAAAAGCAAAGACACAAAAATAATGAGTTAGATTTGCGAAGAATGGGTATGTATTCAATCAAAATAGTATTCCGTTTTTCACTTTCGTATGCTAGGCCCTGCCCTTTTTGGAAAATATTTCAAGATCTGCACATACTTTCAAATACAATTTTCTACCCAGCCTCAAAGCAAACATTTGTGAGTATGGCCGTTTTTACTCTGCTCCATGCAACATACTTGCAGAATGATTGATGGAATAATATCAAACAATTAATTATACGTGAGGTATCCACCAATTATTCGCTGCAAATAGAAAGCAGAACCGTCCTTTGCCGGAATTATGTAGCGTACCATTGCTAAATGATCTGAGGCCTTTGAACTATTATGTTGCTGGGCTTTTTCTCCTTTTTTGGTGTCCCATTCAAAACAAGGGAACTTTTTATACACGTTTTTTTCAAAATCCTCCTTCTTCATTTTGCTTTTTGTGCCTAGTCCAAACGGGGGAACAATTTTCTTCATGAGATCGATATTCCTTTCGTTCTTAAAATCTTGATCTGAGTGAGGTTTGACACAGTTTCAACATTAGTAGTCTTTATCTATATCATTAAGACGCCCATACTGCACACTTGGTGTGTTTGTCTCATACATGACACTCACAATAGCTTTTCCACCCAAAATGAATAGATTCCAACATATTCTTAACTGTTGCCTAACGTGGCCAGAGCACTTTCTGTCCTCCAAGCTATAAGGTGAAGCAGCATTGAATGTGGTTACCAAGCAGATAGGTAACCCTCTGCGCGCCTTGCATGGCTTCAGTACAGTCTAGTCCCCTAGTTCACGCAGCTATAAAATAGGTACCTACCCTCTTTAGGGTCAGGGAAGCTAAAGCAGCGAGGGAGAGGAGATGGGCGCCGCCCTCAAATCGCTGGCCCCTTGGAAAAGCTGAGGTCTCTGACATTTCGCTCCCCAACGACCGCATGGGTTATTGCAACACCTTGACCTTGACCTGACGTGTTGCGCTGAAAACCTTGGTCTGAAGCGTATCCACGGATTCTGTCGTGGAAAGTAGATAAAGGCCAGTATAAAATCTGGGAGACAAATCTATCAAAACTCTGGGACAAAAATCTTATCAAACCTCTGGGAGAAAAATCCTATGGGAGAAAAATCCTATCAAACTTCTGGGAGAAAAGTCCTATCAGGCCACATTCCATCGGTGATTCTTGAACGTATGCCTTCAGATTAAAAACCAGCTCATGAGCCAGAAATCTGGTCACCATCTCTGTTGTGCTGTGCCCCAGTGATTTAAGAAAGCAAGTGAATAGAACAGGAAGCATACGAAATTAACACAGCGGGTCACCTTTACAAGCACACACAAGCAAACAAGCAAACAAACAAACAAAAAAAACATTCACTTTATCAAGAAAGATAATCTACAGAGATAACTTTCAAAGAAACCGTCTTTGATCGTGACAGATCGAAATAACTAGCAAAGTTGATTTTTCTTCGTGATTTATGACATCGAACGCCTTAGTTATCTTCTTTTGTCCATGAAATAGGCTAGGGAAATGGGCTGATTTTCTTTATGAATGCATAGCTTATACAGATATTCTGCAGAAACAAAAAGTGACTTTTTTAAACCCTCCTCCATTCATCACGATCACTGAGGTTTGAATATTTTATAAGGCGAAATGAAAGGATGATGGAGAGTCTGGGTAACTTCAACGCCTTGGGTGGTAAAAAGTTCAGGAGAATTTGTAAGCATAATCTATCTGTTTGTCTCTCTCTGTCTGTCTGTCTGTCTGTCTCTCTCCTCTCTCTCCTCTCTCTCTCTCTCTCTCTCTCTCTCTCTCTCTCTCTCTCTCTCTCTCTCTCTCTCTCTCTCTCTCTCAGGCGTGTGTGTGTGTGTGTGTGTGTGTGTGTGTGTGTGTGTGTGTGTGTGTGTGTGTGTGTGTGTGTGTGTGTGTGTGTGTGTGTGTGTGTGTGTGAATCCTAACAATCAACTTTTGTCATGTCTCTCTTGTACTTATCCTCGATATAAAAGTAATAAATAAATAAATAAAGTCATTACTCCTTCAAGCTCCATAACGTTTATATATCACCATCATGATTTTGTTTATGATGATGGTGATGATGATGGTGATGGTGGTCATAACGGCGATGATAATAGTGGTGATGTTTATTGTGATTGTAACGATTCCCTCTGCTTATATAGTTATTGTTTTACTTTCTTTCTTTCTTCGTTTTTCAAGAGCTGGGTGTAAACAACACTTGTATTATTCTATTACCCTCAGAGAATCAGATTTCGTTATCGTTATCGTTTTCTGTTTCTTTCTCTCGGTATATTCTCCACGGCCACATATGATAAGTATGCTCCTCCAATACTCCTGCAGTATGTTAGATTTTTACGAATTAAGAAAGAGGTAGTTCTTTGATAATGCCCTGCAATCAAGCCCATAATGTTTTGTTGGGTTCTTTTTTTCGTTATCTAGAAACAGTATTGAATGCAATTGTACGCCATTATAATGTCTGTACATGTAATTACATACATACATACATACATACATACATACACGTATTTATATATATATATATATATATATATATATATATAATTATATATATATATATATATATATATATATATATAATATATATATAAGAGAGAAAGTGCTTGTGCGTTGTGTGTGTGTGTGTCTGTGTTTGTGTTGTGCCTGTACATGTGTCTCTGTGTGACCATGTGGGCTCAACGATACATGCTAGTACATATAAAATTCAGTACTAATCGGCTCTACGCATACACGCAATAGTCTGAGTGCACACACACACACACGCACACATACACACACATACACACGCACACACTTCACACACACATACACACACCCACCACACACACACACACCACACCTCACCACCAACACACACACACACACATACACACACACACACATACACACACACACATACGTTACATACGCTGCACCTACACGACATAGATCTTCAGACACACTTACTACAACGCTGCTGCTTGGGACACGATGTAAAAAAGCACATAAGTGCTTATTCCATTATCCTCGATATAAAAGAATAAATAAAATAAATAAATAAATAGTTTAGTCGGCTGGAAAGTCGTTTAGTGGAAGCATAGATGCAATGACTTAAAGCCTTCGACAGCTAGTAAGCTAGTACCTTTTCTACCGAACGCACAGTGTGAGCCAGTGAATAGTTACTGTTCTTTTATTTTCATCATTATTTTCCAGAGGCGCAGTGTGTTCCGTTCGCTTTGTGAGAACTGGTAGCGCCATAATTATATTCCTTCTGTGTCTGATTTTGTGAGAGTGTTCTGGAGTGTCTTCAGCGGCCTGGGCTGTATCACAGTTCTTGATTAAACCATCGAAGCTGGGAGACAACAACAGCAAAGTGAGAGGCTGTAACTATGACCAGTGGCTTTCCTACTCATGGAGTTCCAGTTTTACAGTTTTAGTCTTAAGTGGTCGATTATGACTCTCTGACTAGGAGGCTTGACCTGCACAGTCCTTATGTGCTGCAGCCCCGAGGGCTAGTTATTTTCTTATTTATCTATTTCTTTATTTATTTGTTTGTTTATCTTTATTCTTTTATGGACAGGATAATGGAATAAGCATTCATGTGGGTTTTTTCAACCAGTCTCCGTGTGTATGCAGTTTTGTCAGTTTCGTCATCCGTTCAACTGGTACACAAGGGCCTACTCTCCCGAAAAGCGGAACGGGTTTTAACGTGTGCGCAAGATGTTCTGCGCGCGTTCGCACACGGGACGTCGGTTTTATAGTCTCATCCGAAGGACTTTTGGAGAGAGTCGAATCGGCACTGACGTTAACTCCAGAGAAAAAAAAATCCTCTTAAACGAGAACCGAGCCCGGGTCAGCAAATGAATCAGGAATACATCACTCTAACCACCAGGCTACCTCGTCTCTCCTCTGGAGAGCATCTCCAACGCTGACTGTCCTTATGCCCTCTTGGCCGAGAGAGTGGGGATATACTGTGGGCAAGGAACCTCCGCTATAATCAAATGTCTGCCCAACTTTTCGAAACAGCAGCTGCCTCCTCTACCTGTTTTGGAGGTCATCGTCGAACACGAACAGACAACCATACCTGAAGTGGGGAGGGGGGGGGGGGGGCGCTCAAAATAAGCTGTGGCTTGATGCCTTTCCCCTGCTGCTGTATTGGTGTTTGCTTATGTTGTATGTGTATTGAATAAGCCATGTTTGAACCAAGTGTGTTTGTTCCTTTTGCTTTCTGTGAATAGGTAGCACCAATCTCAGTGGGCGTCTGGTTTTGAGGAAGTTATTTCTTTCTTTCTTTCTTTCTTTCTTTCTTTCTTTCTTTATACCACTTTAAGTCACGGCAGATTTCTCTGCGTGAAATTCGGGCTACTCTCCACGGGGGGAGCGTGTCGCCACAACAGCAGCGCCACCCATTTTTTCCTTTACTTTTCCTATCTGCAACTGTATTTCTTTCCCTATCAGAGTGGCTTTTTTTTCTACAGAATTTTCCCAGGGACAGCTCTCTTGTTGTCGTGGGTTCTTTTACGTGCGCTATATAATGTTGTGTAACACACGGGACCTCGGTTTAGCGTCTCACCCGAAAGACTAGCGCCCAGACCACCACTCATGGCCTAATGGATGGGGGAAAAGTTTCGGGTCCAAACAGGATTCGAACCACGGCACACTTTCGACCCGCACTTTTCGCTTTCTAGACAGGCGCGATACTTCTAGACCACCGATTCACTGTGACGTGAAGGCGTTGTGAATATGAAAGTGTGGAAGAGAGTCGTAGGTAAATTTAAGGGGGACGATATCTTTTAAAATATGCGATGTTTATTTGTCAAATAGTCGATCCTGTTTCTTGCCTTGGTGGCTAAAGTGTGTAAAAACGACGTAGATGTGAACTTGTGTGAAAGTGTGTGAGTGTGTGAGTGTGTGTGTGTGTGGTGTGTGTGTGTGAGTGTGTGTGTGTAAGTGTGTGTAAGTGTGTTGTGTGTGTGTGAGAGAGTGTGTGTGTGTGTGTGTCGGGGGTCGAGGGGGGCATGAGAAAGTGACAGACAGAAACAAGAGAGAGAGAGAGAGAGAGAGAGAGAGAGAGAGAGAGAGAGAGAGAGATGAGAGAGAGAGAGAGAGAGAGACATACATTTTGACTTTTTTTTAATCGAGGATAATGGAATAATCACTCGTGCTTTTTACATCCAATCCCCGTGTGTATGCGGTTTTGTAAATTTTGTCATCTGCTCCCACCGGCACACAATGGCCTACTCTTTCGAAAAGCGGAACAGGATTTAACGTGTGCGCAAGATGTTCTGCATGCGTTCGCACACGGGGCCTCGGTTTATAGTCTCATCCGAAGGAAAGAGAAAGAGAGAGGAGAGAGAGAGAGAGAGAGAGAGAGAGAGAGAGAGAGAGAGAGAGAGAGAGAGAGAGAGAATGGATGTGTGCATGTGTTGTGTGTGCGTGCATGTGTATGTGTGTGTGTTGGGGGTGCATAAGAAAGAGACACACATACAGAAAATAGAGATAGAGAGGGAGAGAGAGTATGCGTGTGCATGTGTGTGTGTGCGTGTGTTTGTTTGTTCATTTGCTTGTTGTAAGTGTCTGTATGTCTGTAAAAGATAAGTCAAAGCCAAGTTCATTCGTTATTTCCAGATGGCACATTGAATAAGCAATACATTTGCAATTTTTTGATCAAGCAATCAATAGCGCAATGTTCGTACGTTTGTGTGTGTGTGTGTATGTGTGTGTATGTGTGTGTGTAGGTGTGTGTGTATAGGTGTGTGTGTGTAGGGGTGTGTGTGTGTAGGTGTGTGTGTGTGTGGTGTTTGTGTGTGTGTGCGCGCGCTAGTTAGTTCGTTCGTTCTTCAGTTTAACGTCCTTCAACCAAAAGTGATATCAGACGTGCGCGCGTGTGAACATGCACGTGTGCGTGTATGTGTGTGTGTGTGTGTGCATGTATGTGCATGCGTGCGTGTTATGCGCGCTCGTGTGTGTGTGTGTGTGTGTGTGTGTGTGTTGTGCGCGCTCGTGTGGGTGTGTGTGTGGGTGTTGTTGTTGTTGTTGTTGTTGTCTTCAATTTAACGTCTGTTCATTTCCCTCTGTCCATTTTCCTCGTCTAATATCATTTAGAGAGAGAGAGTGTGTGTGTGTCTGTGTGCGTGCGTGTGTGTGTGCGTGTATATGTGTGTGTGCGTGTGTGTGTGTGCGTGTGTGTATGTGTGTGTGTGTGTGTCTGTGCGTGTGTGTGTATATGTGTGTGTGTGTGTGTGTGTGTGTGTGGTGTGCACGTGTGTGCACGCTTCTTGTCAAGGCATTGCTATATTAATGGCTCGGCTCAGGAGGCAGCTGTGGTGGTGATGGTTGTGTGACTGCCCACACGTCTTCGCTGCTAGTATTGCTGTACTTGGTTTGCGACGCTTTGACCACTTGGTTTTCCAGTGTGTGTACACGACTGCGGATGTAGAGGGTAACAACCTCTGATACATACTTGCATAATATATTTGTGTGTATGTGCGTGTGTGTGTGTTGTGTGTTGTGTGTGTGTGTGTGTGTGTGTGTGTGTGTGTGTGTGTATGTATATGTATGTATGTATGTATGTATGTATATATACATATACATATATATAAATATATATATGCATAATATGTGTGTGTGTGTGTGTATATATCTATATCTATATCTCTCTCTACATATATGTATATATATATATATATATATATATATATATATATATATATATATATAGATATAGATATGTATATGTATACACACACATATATAATATAATATATATATATATATATATATATATATATATATATATATATATATATATATATATATATGTGTGTGTGTGTGTGTGTGTGTGTGCGTGTGTGCGTATGTTTGTGTGTTTGTGCATGCGCACAAGTGTGTGTGTGTGTGTGTGTGTGTGTGTTTGTATGTTTGTGTGTATGTTTGAGCGTGCGCACGAGTGTGTATGTTTGTGTGTTTTTGAGTACGCACAAGTGGGTGGGTGTGCCTGATTGTGTGTGTTTGAGCGTGTGCACGAGTGTGTATTTGTGTGCGTGCGTGGTGTGTATATGTGTGTGTGTTTGTGTGTGTTTGTGTGTGTGTGGGGGGGGGGGGAGGGTGTTCGTATGCATATATATGCGTGTGTTTGTGAGTGTTTGAACGTGTGTACAAGTATGTGAGCATGCGTGTGTTTATTTCTATGTTTGTGTGTGTATGCACGCACGTGTTTGTATAGGTATGCACTTACGTGTGTGTGAATGCATGTGTGCTTGTTTGTTGTGTGTGTGTGTGTGTGTGTGTGTGGTGTGTGTGTAAGCATGTGTGGGCGCGCGCGCGTGCGCCTGCCTATACTTGCCTAAGTTATGTACAAGCGTGTGCCGTTATCGATCTGTATGTTGGGGAAGGGCTAGCATAGCGAGCCAGCTGTGTCATAGACGATTGTATCGCCTATGCCGGATGCTTGCTGTTGCCTTTTATACGTAGTGTTTAAACGCTTTCGTATGCATAGTCTACTTACTGACAGAGAGAATGGCTGAATGGATTGTCGATTATGGAAACTAATAGCTGGTGTGTCTAATAGATTTCTCATTTTTTGTTGTTGTTGTTGTAATATTGCTTTTCATTGTTGAGTTGTTTTTTGTTTCATGGTTTTGCGTTTCTTAATAGGTTTTGGTGGGGTTTTTTTTAATGCTACGTGAGGTAACGCTTTTTATATAACAGACATGACAGTAGTACATAAAGATTATTATGGCATGGCAAATGTGTTATATGTGTGTGTGTAGTGTGTGTGTGTGATGTGTGTTGTGTAGTGTGTGTGTGTGTGTGTTGTGTTGTGTGTGTGTGTGTGTGTGTGTGTGTGTTGTGTGTTGTGTAATGATGTTTAAGAGCTATTAAAGCAACAGAAAAACATTTGAGATCAAAATGGGTTCCTTAGTCGTAGCTCCTTACGTGGGCTGCGCGTGCGCGCGCGCGCACACACACACACACACACACACACACACACACACACACACACACACACAACACACACACGTGTACGTGTGTGTGTGCTTATTCCAATATCCTCAAAATACAAAAATACAAAAATAAAAGATGTAAATAACAAATGAAAATAAACACACACACACACATATCTCTCTATCATTCAAAACTTGTCAAATAACAGAAAACCAAATTACACTGTCATCAATTGTTGCACATTATTACGCCAAATAAAAACAGTAGCAATCCTCCCCACCCTCACCACCACCCCACCCCTCAAAAAAACAACAACAACAGAAAAAACAACAACAACAAAAAACTAGTGGACACTGCATACCGGGAAAGTATCGAACATTGTGTGGAGCATGCTTCGCGCGGCCTTATCTCTCACACTCACCTCCTCAACGCAAAGGCCCACTGGCTGGAAATGATCGAAGCAATACCACAACTGGTATACACACACTGCAGCTCTGTCAAGTGGTCTAGCCGTAGCGAAACGGACAGGACACATGCACGCGCATTTTCTTTCCTCTTCTTCTTCTTTCTTTCTTGTTTCTCTTTTTTCTCGGTTTTTCAACAAGACGCTACTAGGAGGAAGAGGAGTAGGAGGAGGTATTCATTTGCTGCATGTGTGCCGTACCGACCAGTTCTTGAGGTGTCAGGCACGTGGTAAGGGACTGACTGATTCAAGACTTTGCTGCGCTGCCGGCGTTTCTGTTTCTTTCGTTCAGGTCTGTGGTCTGTCTAAAAGTTGACACTGGCCGCGCGAACACCTGTGGAGACAGACTCCGTCAAGTAGGGTTTGATTGGAGTTTAAAGAGGTATTGAGAGGTACCTGTTTGATAGCGCGTGGTACTCTTTTGTTTCTTGTGGCTTATGAGGTTGTGGTGATGAGGTTTTGGTGATGAGGTTGTGGTGATGGATGACTTTTAGTATCCTGTGGAATCCTTTTTTCGAATGGTCAGTTATTTGTGATAGGTGGTTTAAGTGTGTGGTGTGGGGTTTTTTTTTTCCAGTTTGCTGCAGTCGAAGGTTAATTTGTTGTCCTGTCGGGTGGACTTATCTGTGTAAATGGTAAGTTTTTGTTGCGTGTGTGTGGATTGGTAGTATTAATTTGAAAATAATTTGAAGAAGAATACTGCTATGATGTTGTGAGTTGTGTGTGTGTGTGTGGTTTTTTTAAATAAGGTGTGTGATTTACAGTTTGTGAACAGGTTGTTGTTTTGTTGTTGTTGTTTTTATCTAGATGCAGTTGTTATGAGTTTAAGGTGTGTGACTTACAGTTTGTAAAGAGGTTGGGGTTGTTTTTGTTTGTTTGTTTTAACGTTTTGCTTTTTATTTGTAGATGCGGTTGTATTTTATGACGAAGTAAGTCTTTTTTTTAAATGGAATCTATGTAGTTTTAGGTCTTGTTATGTCAGGTTGGTTGGTTTGATTGTTTGTTTGTTTGGGTGGTGGTTGGTTAGTTTGTGGTTTTTCTTTCTTGTTTTGGGTTTTCTTTTTGAGTTGGAGGTGTGTGTTTTTTCTTGATGTTGTTTCTTATTTTCTTTTTTTTTTGCTCTTGGTGTTTATTTTATATTTCACTTCGCTTCTTTTTTTTTTTTTGGGGGGGGGGGGAGGGTTTGCTGAGCACGTGTTTTTCTTGTTTTGTTGTTGTTATTCATTTCTTTTCTCTTTTACTTTGACTTCTGTCACTTGTATTTTCCTTTTATGTGTGTCTTTGTTCAGGAAAGAGGGATAAGCTGTTTGTCTTCGCTTTGAGCTGTTCTGTGCCACATCGAACCTTTTTCTGCACATGTACTTTACCTTTTTTTTACTCTTGCTTAAGGCACTTTCTTGTCACTTTTTAACAGCTAAGGGAAAACAAGATTTCGAGTTTCGTTTTGAAAACTCTTTTTTTTCTGCGTGGTATTTTTTGCGACATATTCTGTCAAAGAAAAGCGGTATTGATAACTTGTTTTTTTAATAGGAGGAAAAGCAGTGGTAGTATTGAGCAGTTATGAATATTGGCTTAATAGCTGACTCAACTGTTTCTACAGTCTGCTGTCAAAGTTTTCCAGGTACAGATATTCCGAGACATAGAGCTATGTCAGCGTTGGTAAATAGAAGGTTTATTCTTCATTATTTTTTTCCAAAGTCGGGTAATGAGCAGATAACCGATTCATACATTAGCGGGGTAAGTCGTCTTTATGCGGACACACGTGTATGCGTTCAATTCAACTACGTTGGGAGTGAAATCGGGCTATGACGAAATCAGAGCTTAGGTTACTGGCTAGTCATGGGAAACTAGCTTGATCGTGGTCTTGTGTGCTTGGTTCAATTTCTATCTTTGGAGCTTGGTTGCATCGTTCAACCTATTCAAACATACTGTGCGATAGAACATACAATTATCCTATGGTGTAAATAATCAACTAAATTTTGCGTTACAGGATATAACTACCTCATGATATAAATAAACTAGCTTATACAACTGAATTACCGCAGACTTGTGAATAAACGAATAAATCTTAAGAGAGTTTGACTTTTAAGAAACCAAAGACAACTATGACGAACACAGATCTATGGTGACATTGACATCTGAAACAGTTGGTGGCTTAGTATCTTTGGTCTTAGGCTTGTTGGTTCGAAACATAGTCATGTGTCCGTAAACAAAGCTTTGGGGTATGTTTGATAAGATACGTGTAAGGCCGTATCTTTAAAGCTGTGTTGTTGGTTTTGTTTGTTTTATCGGTTGCCTTGTGTTTGTTTTTTGTTTTGTTTGGTGGTTGTTTTTTGGGGGAGAGAAGGTGTGCTTTAATTCGAAATAATTTGGCCATGATTTGTTCGGTCATCATTCACCTGAGATTGACCCCAAATACTGTGTACACATTTAGTAGTCTCCCTTTTGTCCTTTCTGTAAGTATATGGCCAATCCCTCTACAGGCTGGGAAGTGGTGACGTCACTTGCAAACTCACAGTGTTTTCTGGGGGGGAGGGGAGGAATGTATACATTTTCCCCTTCTCTCTTTACCAACCCCCCCCCCCCCCCCCCCCCCCCCCCCCCCCCCCTTGATATATGAATTTTCCAATTTGACCTCAACCATATCACCTTTCTCTAGGAACAGGAGAAAAATACAGGTATTGTAGATGATGTTACCACATCCCAACCCAAGTAGACTTGAACAATCACCGAATCTAATCCTCATAGACTCACTACTTCAAAATCTAGCCTCAAAACGCACTTATACTCTACTTGAGATCTCCCCCTGTCATCTGTTCCTACTTTTCAATAGCTACCTTCACCTCCACCACCCTCACCTAAGTGTGTTGTGTGTATAAATTTGATATTTGTTTATCTTGATGTTTGTGGACGGTTGCATTCGTGTGAATGATTTGAATGCAAGCGCTTTGATTTGTTTACTGTACAAGATTCAGTGCTATATAAATCCCATACATTACTACTACTACTACTACTACTACTACTACTACTACTACTACTACTACTACTACTACTACTACTACTACTACTACTACTACTATTTTCCACATATGGTATAAGGCACACGGATATAGTATTTTTCGCTTTTGCTTTTTATTGTAATTGTGCAATTTATTCCTCAAACAAATTTTCTGAATTTTCTTCTTTCGCATCGCAGTAATAACATAAGTAGACCTCAAAGATAATATTTTTGTTTTAAAAAAAATACTAGAAATTTCCCTGCACATTGGAGTGCTGCTGTAAAGTACCTTTCAAGGTTTGTCGTGTTTACGTAGCCAAACAGAAGCCCATTACGCAGCCCATTTTCATGAATTATCTCTGCGGAACTAATCACCCAAATGCCTTGAGTGTGCCCCAAGTGATTGCCGGCGAGATACTAGATGCCTTCACGCTCAGTTAATGGAACTGATGTTCAGGTTAGGGAAAATACTAAAGAAAAAATGTTTGGTGTGTTTTTCGTATTATTTCTTACAATGTTTTGAAAATGAGGTTCTTTTGAATAAGTTGAATAATGTGTGGTTGTTTTGTTTAGTTCGTGATTGTTCCATTCTTTTCATTCCTCTTCTTTTTTGAATTCTTCGCATTCTTCTTCGCATTCTTCTTCTTCTGTATTTTATTTTGTTGCTGCAATTTTTCTCTCTTCTCTTCTTCTTTCTTTCTTTCTTCTTCTTCTTCTTCTTCTTCTTCTTCTTCTTCTTCTTCTTCTTCTTCTTCTCTTCTTCTTCTTCTTCTTCTTCTTCTTCTTCTTCTTCTTCTTCTTCTTCTTCTCTTCAATTTTCTTCTTTCTTCTTGCTTATTTCTTCTTCTTCTCTTCTTCTTCTTTTTCTTTTCTTTCTTCTTCTTCTTCTTTTCTTCTTGTCTTTCTTGTCTTCTCTTCTTCTTCTTCTTCTTCTTCTTCTTTCAATTCTTCTTCTTCTTCTCTGCAATTCTTCTTCTTATTTTCTTTCTTCTCAACCTCCTCCTCCTCCTCTCCTTCTCTTTCTCTCCTCCTCCTCATCTTTACCCTCTTCTTCTTCTTCTTCTTCTCTCTCCTTCTCTTTCTCCTCCTCCTGATCTTTATACTCTTCTTCTTCTTCTTCTTCTTCTTCTTCTCTTCTTCTTCTTCTTCTTCTTCTTCTTCTTCTTCTTCTTCTCAACCTCCTCCTCCTTCTCCTCCCATCCTCTTCTTATCTTTATCTTATTCTTCTTCTGCCCTCCTCCTCCTCTTCCTTTGTCCTTCCTTTTCCGTCTCTCTTCTTCTTCTTCTCAACCCCTTCCTTCCTCCTCTTCCTCCTTATCTTTATCCTCCTCTTCTTCTTCTTTATTCTCCTCTTCTTTTTCTTCTTCCTCCTCCGCCACTTCTTCGTCGTCTTTCACGTTTCTTGGCCATGCCAGTCTTCTTTTTTTGGTTGTTGTTCGGTCTGAATAGCGATATCTGCGGCATGTCACGTCGCAATGACTTAGCCGGTCCTTACGGGATTTTTCCTAGAGCTCTACTGTGCTGGGCCACTGGTGTCTCCTACTGAACTGAGGACAGGACTGTAGGATACGGGAGAGGGGGGGTAGTGGGGGGGGCTTTGGTGGGCCTGTGCCACAGGGGCACTAATCCGTGTGGGATATTTTCAGGCGGTGGTGATAGGATAGAACGCTAGCAGTGTCCTGTTCGCAGATCTGTCTGGCTTTAAAACGCTGTTGTTGTTTTTTTCTTCTTCTGCGCTTATATTCCAGGCTCTGTCATCATGATTTCTTGAAGCTGTCTCTGAGGACTGTTCTTTGTTTGTGATGGATTGTGGCATTCTAGGGTATCGTAAGGTCTACTAGCCTAGTGGTTAGAACATTGCTGCTCGCAATCTGACGACCCGGGTTCGATTCCCGTTCAAGGGGGATATTTTCCCCCGGGAGTTTACATCAGTGCAGACTCCACCCTCCCCAAAAGCCATTCCTATAAACCAAGGTCCCCGTGTGCGAACGCACGCAGAACATCTTGCGCACACGTTAAATCCTGTTCCGCTTTTCGTAAGAGTAGGCCATTGTGTGCCGGTGGGAACAGTTGACAGAATTTACAAAACCGCATACACACGGGGACTCGATGTAAAAAAGCAATAATTGCTTATTCCAATATCATTGATATAAAATAATAAAATAAATATATAAATCAAATAAATAAGGTTGTTGTTGTTTTTCCTGTACGCTGCCAACAGCAATGTGGAGACCTTAAAAAATCAGTTTAAATCTTCGTCCTAACAAGTAGTATTAAAACAATTGCTGAAAGCATTGGGTCTATGTATTGATTCAAGATGCAATCATTGGTATATTTTTTTACGTACTTTTCGTGATGAACAGTTTAAAAGTAAGCTAGCTTGGTGTATTCAACATCAACCCGACCTGCAGTGCAAACACCGATAATTATGAGAAAAATTCGAGTTAGAATGGGGGGGACACATATGTACAGAAAGAGGGAGAAATTGAGAGAGAGGGGGGAGGAAGGGAGGGAAAGGGAGAGAGAAGGAGAGAAGAGAAGGGAGAGAGAGAGAGGGTGAGAGAAAGAGGGGGAGAGAGAGAGAGAGAGAGAGAGGAGAGAGAGAGAGGAGGGAGAGAGATAAGGAGAGAGAAAGAAAGAGAGAGAGAGAGAAGAGAGAGAGAGAGACAGAGAGAGAGAGAGAGAGAAGGGAGAGAGGAGGGATAGATTACAACGGCACTGGCAACTGCAATAGTAATGACTCATTGTGCCATTCTGTCCATTCTCAAACAGAGCAACATGAACGGAGTAGGAGAGAGACAGACAGACAGACAGACAGACACGACACACACACACACACACACACACACACACCACACACACACACACACACACATACATACAGACAGACAGACAGACAACGGCCGGCCGGCCTGCATACCTCCCTTGCCAGACTGACAGCTTGACAGCCAGCCAGACAGATGAGCATTTTGAACTGCAT
>CM054139.1:24923841-24928841 GCA_028751875.1 Rapana venosa
GCCTGCGTGCGTGTTTGTTTACAGTATTTAACGTGTCCGCAAGATGTTCTGCATGCGTTCGCACACGGGGCCTCAGTTTATAGTCTCATCCGAAAGATGAGAGACAGACATACAGACAGACATACAGACACAAAGACACAATGACAAAAAGACAAAAAGACAGACAGAGAGACAGAAAAGTGCACGCACACTCACATGTGCCCCCCCCCCCCTCCCCAACACACACACACTCTCTCTCCGTGTCTCTTTTGTGTCTCTGTCTCTCTCTTTCTCTTTCTCCTCTCTTTCTCTCTCCCCTCTCTCTCCCCTCTCTCTCTCCTCTCTCTCTTCATCCCTCTCCCCCTCCCTCTCTCTCTCTCTCGCTCTCTTACACACTGACACAGATAAAGAGTCAACCTCGATAATGTGTCAACAACGCATAGTTATTGCTTGCGGTCAGTGCCTTGACCATTCGTATAATGAATGGATTTACAAAGAACAGTTTACTCTGTCCATTAGTGCAGGTAACAGAACGAGTCGATCCCTTTAAAACAAAAGACAGGAAAACGACAAGGAAAGTAAAAGTGTCTCATAACCTATGTGATCGTAGGGGAGCGAGACATCAGAGACCTCAACTTCTCAATATCGAGGGCGGCGCCCATCTCCTCTCTCGCGCTGCTTTACCTTCCCTGATCCTAAAGAAGGCAGGTACCCATTTACAGCTGGGTGAACTAGGGGAACTGTACTGAAGCCAAGGCGCGCAAACGGTCACCCATCCAAGTGGTAACCACGCTCGACGCTGCTTAACCTTAGGCTGGGGTGGAGAAGCGAGTGCTCTGACCACTGAGCTATCCCCGTCACAGGGAAAATACCTTAAAGTTAACGTGTGTGTACAAGTAACGAAACGAATCGATCTCTTTCAAACGGCAGGGAAAACGACTGGCTACAGTAAAAATGTATGTTTTTTCCATTAATGTTTCTTGTCAAGTCGGAACCCACTGTTACGCACGTTATGTTGATTCACCCAACCCGGCTAGGACCACCGTAGGGCAAGTAATAATGTGTATAATAGGTTCAAGGCTTTGAAGTCCAGAGGAGGACTGTATGAAGTGCATTAGGAAAGAAAGCTGGTAAGACCTCAGAACCGATCTGATCTTCAAATGTTTGCCATCGGTTGGTAGAGCAAAGATTGGTGTATTGGGTGTGACTGTGTGCAGTGTAGTGTGTGTGTGTGTGTGTGTGTGTGTGTCGGGGGGGTGGGGGAGGGGATGGGGGGCTGTTTTTGTGTGTGTATGTGTGTGCGTGTGTGTCTATGGGTGGTGGGTGCTGTGTGTGTGTGTGTGTGTTGTCGTGCGTGTGTGTGTGTGTGCGTGTGTGTGTGTGTGTGTGTGTGTGTGTGTGTGTGTGTGAATGTGTGTGTGTGTGTGTGTGTAGTCGATTTTTGAGTTTGCTTTCTTAGCAAAGTTTTGTTTAGAAGCAAACTTGCATTTACTTTGTTTTGTTCCTTTTTAGAAGAAAGGTTTGTTTTAACCTGCCTTAAATACACCTATCGGTTTTGTTTTTTAACTGACTGTATCCTCGTTACATTTTCGCTTGTTTCATGCTTTGTAACTGAATCACACACCAGCTAAAAAAAATTGTTTTTGAGTAGCCCATATTTTGTGAAGCGAGAGAAAAGTCCATACATGTGTACAAAAGGGCCAAAGCAGTAGTAGAAGTCAATAGAAATGTTGTGCGTTTCCCAGCTTAACACCCTGGGGAGTCACCCAGAATATGTCACTCTTGTCTTATTCATTCCACCTGAGAATCCCTGTAAAACAGCAAATACCCACAGGGTGAGAAGTTTGCGAGGAAGAAAGGGGGGTGGCGTTAAAATTTCGTTTATGAATATGGATGACTATAGGCAGCTATACCCCTGACTTCGGATGAATTTTTTTCTTTTATAAAATTATTGCTGTTTGTTGTTTTAATAATAATAATAATAATAATAATAACAATAATAATAATGATGATAATGATGATGATGATGATGACGACGACGACGACGACAATAATAATAATAATAATAATAGTAATAATAATAATAATAAAAACAATAATAAGATATAGAAGTTATATAGCACTGAATCTTGCAAAGGAACAAATCAAAGCGCTATAGAAAGAGTTTGTCATGGCGAAAGACAATTTCACCGTAAAAACACTTTGCACTTTGATGTTAGGGGCCTTGGCACACTGAACCTGCTTGCTTCAATAACTGACTGAAAGGTTTGGGGACTGGACACAAAGTGTATATATATAGAGAGAGATGCTGTAGTAAAGAAAAACATTATATTTTGGGGGGTAATAATGTTACTTTAGAACAATATTCACCAGATCCTTACAGAAGTCTGGTCTTCGTTTAAAAAAAAAGAAGAAAAGAAAGAGATGCTGTAGTACAGACGCATCTTGTGTTTTCCTACATTTCCCATGGGATTGGCTACAAAAGAGAAGCACCATCCTCGGCAGTCGTGTGTTTGTTCTTTGGCTTAGACGCACGCTGCACTAGCACTGCAATTGCTGTTAGGCCACCTCGGGCCGGCAGAAGGGATCAGAATGGCTAAGCACAGCTAAGACTTTGCCGACGATAATGTTGTGGAGTGACATGTATGTTTTGGTTGTCCGTCATCTAGGTCTGTATGTCTGTCTGTCTGTTTGTTTGTCTGTCTTTCTGTCTGTCTCTGGCTGTTTGTCTGTCTGGCTGTTTGTCTCTGTCTGTCTATCTCTGGCTGTTTGTCGCTCTCTCTCTCTCTCCTTCTCTCTCTCTTTCTCTCTCTCTCTGTCCCTGTCGTTTCTGCTCTCTGTCTCTCTGTCTTTCTCTGTCTCTCTCTGCCAGACTGAATGTTCTTCCCTTGAATAATAATCTTAATAGATACAGCAACAACTACCAAGATAAAAACTGTTTTTTTGTGCAGAAATGTTATTGAAGATGAGTATCATCTCATATACATTTGTTCATTATATGCAGATCTCCGAACAATTTACCTGAAAGATTTTATTCACGTGCCTATTCCTTTTCTTCTTCAGGCACATAGTAAACATCGTGCAATGCAGCTAGCAAAGTTTTTGTTCCATGCGGTTCAAAGAAGAAAGATAATGGAAGAATTTATTTCATCTTAGTATTAGATATCAATGCTTTCAGTGTAAAGGCAGATTTGTGTCTAATGTGTATTTTTGCTTTACTTTGAAATTTTGTACAAATTTGTTGTATACACGCACATACACTCCCCATCACCCTCTGCATTTGAATTGTGGCCCAAGGATGATGTTCAATAAAAACATTTTCAATTTCAATTTCAATTTCTCTGCTATCTACCCCTCCCCCCCCCCCCCCCCTTCTCACTAATTGTCGTCTGTCTTCTCTCTCTCTCACTCTCTCTCTCTCTCTGTCCCTGTCTCTCTGTCTCTCTCTGTCTCTCTCTACTCTCTACTCCCCCCTCTCTATGTCTGTCTGTCTGCTCCCTCTCACTCTCTCTCTCTCTCTCTCTCCTCTCTCTCTCTTCTCTCTCTCTCCCTTCTCTCTCTCTCTCTTTTTCTGTCTCTCTCTGTCTCTCTCTCTCTCACTGTCCCTGTCTCTTTCTCTCTCCGTGTCCCTGTCTCTCTCTGTCTTTCTCCGTCTCTCTCTACTCTCTACCCCCCCCCCCCCCCCATCTCTCTCTGCCCCCCCCCCCCCCCCCGCAGTCACTTCTATCCCTTTCTGTTCTTCTCTTTCGTGCCTCTTTCTATTCAGGTAGATAGATTCCTCTTCCCCCCCCCCCCCCCCCCCTACCCTCTCAATACCTATATAAATATATTTTGTTTTCCCCAGAAAATACAAGTTGTCTTCTTGTTATTTTCGCAGTAAATAACTAAGTAAAAGCCTAAGTGAAATAAGAACGGAGGAAGATGCAGTGTGGCTTTTTAGATGATTTCGTTAATTTAAGCCAGCATCCCGAAAGTGTTATGACAAACACACAAACGCATCGCCGTGGGACCACCCACCTCTTTTGTGGCCAAACAAACAAGCGTGATGAGTTAATGATGGGATAATCAAACAAGCAAACAACCAGTATGATGGGTTAATGAGGTGTGCTAATGGTACCACTTGGGAAGCGTAAGTGCAAATAATTATCATACATTGCGAAAACTTTCTTTTGTTTCTTTTGAAAACACGTTTGTTTTTTTAAAAAGAAGCTTTTTTTCCGCTCTGCCCCTCAATCTGAAAAGAAGACTCGAGAAATAAATGACTTAAAGAAAAATAGAGTCTGTCTTTTAGAAGATTGTTTTTTTCCCTTTTTTCGCTTCCTCATCTTCCGTGATGTTCCAGTGCTATTGTTCCCACGCCGCTCATTTCAATCTCCCTGCCACGGCCATATCCAGATCTGCTATGTCGCATCATCAGGGTCAGAAGTCCACGGGAAGCCCATAATTTCAGACTTCCTTGGGGCCACCAGCCAGTGGGGGCCCTGCACTGCTGCTGAGTCACTGTGATGGTGTTCGGTGGTGCCTGTTTTGGGCTAACATACGCAGGTCACCACCTACTAAGCCCCCTACTATGCAGAGGAGGCAGCTGCTGTTTCGGAAATTGGGCAGAAATTTGATTATAGTGGAGATGCCTTGCCCACAGTACATCCCCACTCTCTCGGCCAAGTGGGCATAAGGACAGTCAGCGTTGGAGATGTTCTCCAAAGGCCAACCAGCCCCCAGGGCTGCAGCACATCAGGACTGTGCAAGTCAAGCCTCCTAGTCAGAGAGTCATAGTCGATCACTAAAGACTCAGCTGTAAAGTGGACTTCCATGAGTGGGAAAACCACTGACCATACAGCCTCTCACTTTGCTGTTGCCCCCAGCATCAATGGTTTAATCAAGAACTGTGATCAACCCCAGGCGCTTACTAACGACAGTATTAGCTCAGTCGCGGAACCAGACTAAATGAGTTGCCCACCAGAAGTGG
This sequence comes from Rapana venosa, assembly GCA_028751875.1. NCBI lineage: Eukaryota > Metazoa > Mollusca > Gastropoda > Neogastropoda > Muricidae > Rapana > Rapana venosa. The sequence continues at coordinate 24,928,790 of CM054139.1, forward strand.
TGACCAATCACAACGGCCTTCCAACGACCGTCTCCCGAATCAGAGTCCTTTT
>CM054139.1:24938841-24943841 GCA_028751875.1 Rapana venosa
GGGGGGGGGGGGGGGGGGGGGGTTGGAGCAGGGACATACTCGATTTAGTCAATAGCTTTCGATGGCAATTAGTTGGAGTGCTGTACATAAGTACGTTCTCTATTGTTTTGTTTTCTCTTGTTTTGTCTCGTTGTGTCTCTTTTGTCTTGTTTTGTTGGGGTTGTTTTGTTTTGTTCTGTGTGAATGTTTTGGGTTGGGTGTTGTGTTTTTTTTTAAAGGTGTGATCTTCTTTTTTGTCGGGTTTGTTTGTATTTCTCCCCACGTTTTGTTAGTCTTTTTTAAATCTTTTTTTTTGTTCTCTTTTTTATTGTTTCGTCTTCATTGTGGGTTTTCCTTCGATTTTGTTTTTCTTTTTTTCTTTCGGTCTGTTTGTTTTCTTTTATTTGTCTTCCTCTTTTTTTCTCTCCTCCATTTAAACAAAATTCTGTCTTCGTGTGTTTATTTTTTCTTTCAATCTTTGTTTTACTGTTGCCCCTTCCCTTTTATTCTTTCTTTCTTTTCCTTCTTTCTTTTATCTCTGTTTCCTTTCTTTCGTTTTTTTTTTTCTTTCTTTCCTTCTTTATTGGTTTTAAATTTTATTCTTTTTTCCTTCCTTCTTTCTCCTTCTTGTCTTTGTTTCTTTTTTTTTCTTTCCCCTCTTTTTTTTCGTTCCTTTCTCTCTTTTCCTTTCCTTTCCTTTCATTTTTTTTTTTCTTCTCTTTTCGTCTTTCTATCTTCTCTTTTTTTGGTTTCCCCTTTTATATATTTTTTCCCCTTCATTTAATTGTTAAAGGCGTTTTGCGTCTCTTTGCTTTGCTCTTTTTGGAATCAAAATTGGATACATCTGTCTGTTTTTGTTTTAATCTCAGGGTTTTGTTTTTTTTCAGTGGTCAAATTGCTGGAAGTAGAATTATTTGCCAGAAAATCACATTGAGTAGGCCAAAGCGCGCATACGTACGCGCAGTGTTTTAATTATCTCTCTTTTATTCTTTTATTTCGAGGATAAGAGAAGGAGAACGCGGGTGTTTTTTTTGCATCCAGTCCCCGTGTGTGTATGGGGTGTGGTGTGTGTGTGTGTGTGTGTGTGTGTGTGTTGTGTGTGTGTGTGTGTGTGGTGTGTGTGTGTGTGTGTATGCGTAGTAGTAGTAGTAGTAGTAATAGTAGTAGTAGTAGCGGCAGTAGTTAGTAGTAGTAGTAGTAGTAGTAGTAGTAGTAGTAGTAGTAGTATTTAGTAGTAGTAGTAGTAGTCTAGTTTTAACGTCTTTCCACTTAAAGTGATACCAGACGATCAAAAGTGCGTGCGTGCGTGTGCGTGTGTGTGCGTGCGTGCGGGTGTGCTTGTGTGTGTATGAATACATCAAAATGACAAACAGAACGTACTAAACAACATAACCAAGTAATGATTAAAAAAAACCCAGAAACAAACAAAACTTCAATTATTATAACAAATGTCCTATGAGACTTGACTGCAAACCCTTAGCAATATCAAACATTATAATTATCTACATCTTTGAAAACTTCTTCAATAGAAGTCTTAGAAATGAGAGGCAAATAGGGTTTTAACTTCTGGCAGTCAAGTAGTATATGAGCATTGGAAATATAATCTCCGTGTGTGTGCGTGTGGTGTGTGTGTGTGTGTGTGTGTGTGTGTGTGTGTGTGTGTGTGTGTGTGTGTGTGTGTGTGTGTGTGTGATTTTGTAAATGGTGTCATCCGTTCCCACCAGCACAGAATGGCCTACTTTTTCGAAAAGCGGGACAGGTCTTAACATGTGCGCAAAGTGTTCTGCGTGCGTTCGCACACGGGATTTTGGTTTCCAAGGGATTTGAGGGAGAGGGGTGGGGAGTGGAGTCGGCACTGATGTCAACTGAAGGTGGGAAAATTCCCTTGCATGATTGGGTATTAAACCCAGGTCAGCAGATCACAAGCGCTTTGCGCAACGCTCTAATCACCAGATTATCCCGTCGTGCGTGCGTTCATGTGTGTGTATGTGTGTGTGTGGGGGGGGGGGGGGGGGGGGGGGGGGGCGGCGGGGCTGCGCGCGCGCGTGTGTGTGTGTGTGTGTATGATTGTGTTTGTATAATTTATATGTGTGTTTGTGCGTTTGTGCGTTTTGACTGATTTTAAATTCAAATTAGTAAACATGTTTCCATTATTCACCAAATCTAACACGTTGAGGGAGCTTTTGCAAAGCAGTCAAATATTTTTGTTAGATTGTCTGCCATACATAGCAAATTGTTTTGGTACAAAGCGATGGAAAAAAATCATAATAAGGTGAGCAACAACAAACTTAGATTATAGTGTTGTTACACTTCTGTATCATCTGAAATTTGTTTTTGACATACTCATGTGTCATGGAATTTCACTTTACATCAATTTTATACTTACTTCACTTTTTTTTATAATTTAGAATTTCTCCTTGTCAACAGATTGATAGGAAGAAAAACACCAGCTTAGAATTTCTTTTGTCTGAAGATTAAGCAAAGTTCCTGTTTTTGACACCTTCACTTAATACCCCACCCCTGGTCTGTTCCCACCACCACCCCTCCCCCCCCTCCCAAAATCCCCTTTCCTCTCACCCCCCCTCCTCACTCCTACCCCTACCCCCCTCTCCCCTTAGGGTTTCCCGACTCATAAAAACATCATGAACAAGCTCAGCGATGATGTTGTGTATGTCAAAGTTTTTAATTGGCCAGCTGCTTTTCTTTCCTCCAATCGCTCCGTGTTTCTCATGATCCTGTCGCCTTTGGGGTTTCGTGTTGTCATCACTCAACACCTGCTTCAATTTGTAGAAGGACTAGAATTAATTAGAAGAGCCATAACAACAACGACATAAAAGCAGCAAGGAAATATTGAAACAAAATAATTAGCTCAGGAACATCCGTTTTGATAACAACAATCATAAGAATAATTCGTAAACTAGTAAGCTTAAAGAACCTACGTATACGAAAACCTCAGTATCTTACAAAAGAAAAAAATCCGTGTAGGTATGGTCAAGCTGCTAAATACACACACACACACACGCGCGCGCGCACAACACACAACACACACACACAACACACACACGCACCCACACCCACACCCACACACACCGACTCCACTCTCCCCTAAAGTTCGATTGAGACTATAAGCCGAGGCCCCGTGTGCGAACGCATGCAGAACATCTTGCGCACACGTTAAATCCTGTTCCGCTTTTCCAAAGAGTAGGCCACTGTGTGCCGGTGGGAACAGATGACAAAATTTACAAAACCGCATACACATGAGGACTGGATGTAAAAAAGCACATGAGTGCTTATTCCATTATCCTCAAGGAAAAAAAAAGTCATCTCAGCGTTTTAATTTGCTGCTTTACAAGATTCAGCGCTATGTAAATTCCATACATTATTATTATTATTATTATTATTATTAATATTATTATTATTATTATTATTATTATTCTGGGGGTTCACCAAGGCCAAGTCGAGTGCTGGCTATTTAAAGAAACGAAACGGTGTAGAGTAGAGTGGCGTGGCGTGGCGTGGCGTGGCGTTGAGATGGAAAGGGGAAAAAATAAGACATTGACCTGTCCAGATTTCATGTCATTCCTGTTTGTCGACAGCTGGTCCAAATGCAGCGATCATTACAAGCAAAGGCCTGTTGTTACGAGGCCTTTTCAAACGTTTTCTGCTTCATTATCGTTTCCCCCTAAAACAGATGTTTGTGTGTGCATGTTTGTTTGTTCGTTTGATTGATTGATTGATTGTTTGTTTGTGTTTGTTTAGCGTTGACTTTATTTTTAGATGAAGGAATAAAAATACGTGGAGTATTATTAGGTTTTAAGAGAAAGAAAAATGAGAAAAAGTTTCTCGTGTGTGTGTGTGTGTGTGTGTGTGTGTGTGTGTGTGGTGTGCGTGTTTGTGTGTGTGTGTGTTTGTGTGTGTGTTTGTGTGTGTGTGTGTATGTGTGTGTGTTTGGTTGTGTGTGTTTGTTTGTGTGTGGTTTGTTTGTGTGTGTGTTGTGTGTGTGTGTTTGTGTGTGTGTGTTTGTGTGTGTGTGTGTGTTTGTGTGTGTGTGTTTGGTTGTGTGTGTGTTTGTGTGTGTTTGTGTGTGTGCTTGTGTGTGTGTTTGTGTATGTGTGTATGTGTGTGTGCGTGTATGTGTGTGTGTGTGTTCACCTTGACATTAGAAGGCTCTGTGTTGGTAAAAGTATCTTTAATCATCATCTTCTTTTCCTCCTCCTGCGCCTCCTCCCTCCTCCTCCTCCTCCCCTTTTTCCTTCTTCTTCTTCTTCTTCTTCTTCTTCTTCTTCTTCTTCTTCTTCTTCTTCTTCTTCTTCTTCTTCTTTCTTCTTCTTCTCTTTCTTCTTCTTCTTTGCAATTCTTCTTCTTCTTCTTCTTCTTCTTCTTCTCCTCCTCCTCCTCCTCCCTCCTCCTCCTCCTCCTCCTCCTCCTCCTCCTCCTCCTCCTCCTCCTCCTCTTCCTCCTCCTCCTCTTCCTCCTCCTTTCTTTCTTTCTTTCCTCCTTCTTCTTCCTTTCTTTCTTTCTTTCTTTCTCTCTCTTTTTTTTTTTTTTTCTTTTACCCTTTTCCTTCCTTTGTTCCTTCCTTCCTTCCTTCCTTTCTCTCCTTTGTCCTTTTTCTTTCATACATTCATTCATTCATTCTTTCTTCCTTCCTTTCTTCCCTCCTCCCTTCCTTCCCTTTTTTCTTCTTCTCCCAATACCTCCCTGAGGACTATCCAATAAACTGCACTGGACACATGCTCCCCCCCAAAAAAAAAAAAATCCTCATTGAAATCATATGTTGTGCACCAAAGCCTACGTCCCTGCAAAAGCCTACATCCCTGCATACACCAAAGCCTACATCTCTACATGCACCAAAGCCTACGTCTCCACATGCACCAAAGCCTACATCTCGGCATGCACCAAAGCCTACGTCTCCACATGCACCAAAGCCTACATCTCGGCATGCACCAAAGCCTACATCTCTGCATACACCAAATCCTACATCCCTGCATACACCAAAGCCTCCGTCTTTGCATGCACCA
>CM054139.1:24948841-24953841 GCA_028751875.1 Rapana venosa
GTTTTTGTGCGATTGTCGTTGAAGTGAAAATTGTTTCGCGTGTTTGGTAGTTAACCTAGGGACACGTCGGAAGAAGAATGTTAAGTCTGAATGTTTTATGACCAAGTTTCAGAAAATGATATTTCGAGGAAAGAGGCAACTTGTAATCAGATCAAACCTGGGACAGTTTTTGTGTAGGGTTTTTTTTTTGGACAACAACGTTTGAGCCCAACAAACCGCTTTTTTGAAATTTAAAATGCAATTAATCTTGTGACAGCAAATAAACTAGTTAAACAAAAAATAAAGTGTTTTTTTCACAAAGAAAATAGGCAGCCGGGTGACTTAAGGCATTTAACCAAAAACAAACCAGGCAGTTTAAGGCAGGCAAAACTGCTAGTTATCAAACACGGTGCCTCTGTAAAAACACCCAGGCATAGATACCATGATTAAACCAATAGAAGCCTCTTTCTAGTTGCGTGATCACAATATTCCAAGTCCTTAAATAAAAACACAAGGAGGTATTTCTGAATATTCAGATAACATCAACTGAACGAAACGCATTCCGATACTATGCATTTTTGGGAATATTTGATATATGAACGCTTGAGAAAATAAAGTCGGGATCGTTATCTAACTGGAATAAAATTTTGAAAAAAAATATAGGAGGTGGCATGCGTTTGTCCTCGTCTGACTTTCATTTCTAGACAGGGTGTGATAGCGTCTTTGCCCTAAATGGAATGAAAATCATTAATTCTAACTGCACGATATCACGAAGCTATCACTGGTGCTTCAGCATAGTTGAACGCAAAAATCAGAGCCACAGATTTTAAAAGCTTTCCAACACGTGAAGGCTTTCAGCACCAAGGATCGTTCTTCTGAAAATATCACCCAAAAAAATTGACCAGTCTCATTCCAGCATCGAGAATTAGAATAGTTCTTCTGAGAATATTATCAGAAAAATAAACAGTCTTGGGAATATGATATCCGATCTTGCGAAGTAGTGGTGCTTGTGAAATAACAGCGGCCTCAGAATATCTGAAGACCCAGTGCTGCGTGGGGGAATGTTTAATACATTATCAAGATCAGGAACAGGCTGAAGTGCCACTTTCAAACTACATGTTGACCTGTTTCCGTGTTGGAAGAGGAATGTGGAAGAGAAGTCGTGATTGAAAGGACACTTTCATTTTGTTTTTAAAATACCCACATCTTTGCTATGAGTTGGTGTTTTCATAATTGTAAAAAAAAAGTTCATGAATGATGTGTTGTTCTAAAATAGTCCGTGATGATGTGATAGGTTGTCTGGGGTGTCAGTGAAAGGATTTCTCTCTAGGTCTCTATCCTGCGAAAGAGGAGTGTGAATGAATGAATCAAATAACATTTGTGCGTATAGAAATAAAACGAAGCTTTGCCAATGTGTACATATAAACCGACCGTCTTGTCAAGACACAGCAAGGAATCAACAATAAAAGGGGAAATAGGCCTTGTCAGAGACCATATGGAATCGTCTGATCCCACCATTGTCTAGCAACTTCATTGGAAAAAAGCGCCTAGTGTGGAAAATATCCAATGTGTTCGTCAGCGGGAGAAAATCACATCGTTCCGAGAGTCAACTACATGCAGGAAAAGATCGCCAAGATATAGATCATTAACTTAGGATGTTGATGGATTGTAAAAGATCTTGTCAATATCGATACCGAGCTGTATGCCACAGCATTCATGCGGGATATATCTTTCTATCGACAGAGCAGATTGTTAAGAGTGTGATAGAGCACTGCCTGTAAGGGAAAGGAACTATTGCTTCCTGAAAGAAATATTATCGTCGTGAGCGTGTGTGCATGTGCGAAAGGACTCTAGTGTTTGCTGCTGTGAACAGCCCAGCAGTGGGATGATTGTCGGACAGGGAACTACTTAATACAGCGCAGATCCTATGGCTTTGCTCCCGGAGAGTTCGTGTCAATATTTCATGGAAATCCCTTTGTGCCAGTTCGGATTACTTGTGAGAGCATTCTATACACAATAGTAGATTATCCATATCAGATTGGTCTAGGATAGGAGAACAAAAATTGTGACTGTTGGTGCTGTTATTATCGTATTACTATTATTGTCATAAAGCATAATAATCTCTTTGTTTTTGACAATCGGCACTGTTTAAGCTGCAAAACCAATAACAAGAGAAAGGTTTTAAAGGTATGTGTTTACTTCACGACTTGCGCTGCAGTTAAAAAGACAAAAAGCACAAACAACAAAAGCAAAATACATTGGAATTAAAGAGAAAACTTTCATTATTTTGTGCTGCAGTTTTATCACTTTCATACTCGAATACAAAGCCTTTGTCTCTACGAACAAAAACAATCTTTGCTTTTGTATCAAACATTTGTTTTTACCTGGTTTAATTTTACTAACTGCAGCAGATACTTCGTGTTTTTAAAAGCAACAAGCAGCAACTGTTTTCCTTTACTTTTAACTTAAAGTGTTTCTTATGGACATGAAAACTGTTAGTTGTCACAACTCTTCACGTGGTCAGTATCTGGACGTTTTGATGCTACAATACGTTTTTTTGGTACATACAGTTTGAAATTGTTCACCCATATCATCAGCTACCTTACTAGCAACACTGACAAATTAAAATATATAACTTGATACACAAGAATCATTTCCAGAAACAGTGGATCACAATGGTTACAAGTGACAAGCCATGAAAACAAAGCCTTGAAATCTTACATGCTTAGAATGATAGGCTTCAAAAATAATTGGGAACAGGAAAATTATCTATAGGCAATAGCACGCATGAAATTTATTTCAGTTTCTAAGGCATCACACGCTTCATATAGTGTACTGCTCCTCCAATTCGCAGTAATATTGGAACTCAGTTGTTCAGATGTTCACAGAAAAGACATCGACATTGTGATATAAATTCGCGTCTGATCACTCACAACGTGGCAAGACCTACAGGTGGCATTCATTTTGAGCACAAAAATAAATGGACTATCTTCCACAATTGAAATAAGCTTCAGACAGCAACACCTTTAGCTATAAAAAAAAAAACCAACAACATATTGGTACTAGCACGACTGTTGAAAACAAACAGCTCGCTCAAAAAAATCGCAAACCTGCTTCGTTTGGGCAAAAAAAGAAATCTTCAAGGGCTTGAAGTAAAAGGAGAAAAAAACGCCCACTATTTTGGAATAATTCGAGTACATAATATATCAAACCTAGCCTTGATGCTATGTGACAACTCGGGCACGTGCTACGATCTGCTTTGAGGGACGGTCGGATCTGGCAGATAGAGAGAGAGAGAGACAAGCCACAGTGGTGAATGTGTTAATAGAAGTGTGTGGACAGCAGCAAGGACAGGACAGACGACGGACGATATGGCCGATAAATCGCCAGAGGTCATTGCTTACGAGAGGGAACTTTGTCTCAGCTCGCCACAGAAACTAGGTAAGATCTGTCTTGTTTGTCTGTTTTCGTAAAAGATGGTGGAGCTTTTTTTAAGATCGTGTATATGGTTTGTTTGAATGATTTTTTATTTCCAGTGTATGTGTGTGTGTTGTGTTGTGTGTGTGTTGTTGTGTGTTTTTTTTGTGTGTGTGTGTGTGTTGTGTGTGTGTGGGGGGGGGGGGGGGGGTTTGTGTGTGTGTGTGTGTGTGTGTGTGTGTGTTGTGTGTGTGTGAGTGTGTGTGTGTGGTGTTGTGGCGTGTGCGTGTGTGTGTGTGTGCGTGCGTGCGTGAGAGAGACAGATCATGTTCATGCCATGTCTGTTCGTCAATTTTGTTTTCTGCCTTCCTAGATGTATAAGTGTGTGTATGTGTTTGTGTATGTGTGTGCAAGTGTGCGTACGTGAATGCAGTTGTGCGTATATATTGTGTGCGTGCACGTGCACGAGCGTGCCTGTATGTGCGTGTGCGGAAAATGACCACCACGTGCTAACCAAAATCTCCGTTATCTTATCCATCTATCTACAACATTTCAGCACCCCTTTCTCTCTTTCCCCTCTCTCTCTCTCCCCTCTCTCTTCTCTCTCTTTACCCCTCTCTCTCCCCCTTTCTTTTCTCTCTTCTTTCTCCCCTCTTTTTCTCTCTCCCCTCTCTCTCTCTCTCCCTCCCTCTCTCTCTCTCCCCCTCCCCCTCTGTCCCCTCTCCTTTCCCCCCTTTTTCTTTCTCATTTAATTTTTCTATCTCTCTTCCGTCCCCCCCCCCCCCCTCCCCCCCCCCCTTTTCTCCCTTTCCCCCTCTCCTTCTCTCTCTCCCCCTCTCTCTCTCCCTCTTTTACCCTCTCTCTCTTTTCCCCCCCCTCCCTTCTCCTTCTCCCCTCCCTCTCTTCTCTCTCTCCCCCTCTCCCTCCCTCCCCTTCCCCCTTTCTCTCTCCCTCTCTCCCCACTCCCTTTTCTCTCTCTTCCCCCCCTTTTTTCTCTCTCCCTCCCTCCCCTTCCTTCTCTCTCCCTCTCTCTCTCTCTCTCCCTCTTCCCTTTTCCCCCTCTTCTTCTCTCTCTCTCTCCCCCCTCTCTTTTCCCCCCCTCTCTCTCCCCCCTCCCCCCCTTCCCTTTTTTTTCTCCCCTTTCTCTCTCTCCTTCTCTTCTCTCCCCTCTCTTCCCCTCTCTCCGTCCCCCCCCCCCCTCTCTTTTCTCCCCCCCCCCTCCCCTCTCCCACTCTCTCTCCCTTTCCCCCCTCTCTCTCTCTCTTTTCTCTCTTCCTTCCCCTCGCTCCCCCCCCTCTCTCTCTCTCCGCTCCTTTTACCCCCCTCCCTTTCCCCCCCTCTCTTCCCCCTCCCTACCCCCCCCCCCCTGTCTCTCTCCCCCCCCCCTCTCTCTGTCCCCTCTCCCCCCTCTTTCTCCCTCCACCTCCTCCTCTCTCCCCCCCCCCCTCTCCTTCTCTCTCCCTCCCCTCTATCCCTCCCTTTCCCCCCCTCTCCCCCCCCCCCTCCTCCCTTCTTCTTCTCTCGGCTGCTCTCTCAATGTCCCCTCTCTGGGGGTTTTTCGCTGTCTTGCCCTCGGGAAAATGTTTGTTAGTGACTAGTCCTTC
>CM054139.1:24958841-24963841 GCA_028751875.1 Rapana venosa
AGTGCTCGTGGGCGTCTTTGTGTGTGGTGTGTGTGTGTGTGTGTGTGTGTGTGTGTGTGTGTGTGTGTGTGTGTGTGTGTGTGTGTGTGTGTGTGTGTGTAAATGCCTGCACGAGTGTACGTGTGTATGTGTGCGCGCGCACGTGTATATGTAAGCGTATGTCTGTGTGAGTGCGTGTGCGTATATGTGAGTGTGTGTGTGCGAGTGTGTGTGTATGTGTCTGCGTGCACGCACGTATGTGTGTATATGTTTGTGTGTGAGTGTATGTGAGTGTTCGTTTGCGCGTTTGTGAGTGAGTGTGTGTGTGTGTGTGTGTGTGCGCATGCGTCTGTGAGTATGTATGTATGTATGTATGTATGTATGTATGTATGTATGTATGTATGTATGTATATATGCATGTATGTATGTATATATGTATGTATGTATGTATATATGTATGTGTGCATGTGTGTGTGTGCATGTGAGTGTGTGTGTGTGTGTGTGTGTGTGTGTGTGTGTGTGTGTGTGTGTGTGTGTGTGTGTGTGTGTGTGTTGTGTGTGTGTGTGTGTGTGTGTGTGTGTGTGTGTGTGAATCATTCGATCCAAACCAAACGACTGTCAGTAGCTGGTGCAAAGGAACAGTGATATTGCAGTTGTTACATTGGAAGCTGGATTAAGTGCCCCCCCCCCCCCCCCCCCCCCCAATGCATTTTCTTCTTTCCATTTCCATTTTCGGTCATACGAAAAGGGGTCGCCTACCATACGGGAAAATGGGATGCTGTGTAGTGTGGTGTGGGTGTTGTGTGGTGTAGTGTGGTGTGGTGTGGTGTGGTGTAATGTGTGGTGTGGTGTGGTGTAGTGTACTGCAGTGTAGTGTACTGCAGTGTAGTGTACTGCAGTGAAGTGTACTGTAGTATAGTGTACTATAGTATAGTGTAGTGTAGTGCACTGTAGTGTAGTGTACTACAGTGTACTTTAGTGTAGTGTAGTGTACTGTAGTGTACCGTAGTGTACTGTAGTGTACTGTAGTGTACTGTAGTGTAGTGTAGTGTACTGTAGTGTACTGTAGTGTACTGTAGTGTAGTGTACTGTAGTGTACCGTAGTATACTGTAGTGTAGTGTACTGTAGTGTACTGTAGTGTACCGTAGTCTACTGTAGTGTACTGTAGTGTACTGTACTGTAGTGTACTTTAGTGTAGTATACTGTAGTATTGTGTAGTGTACTGTAGTATAATGTACTGTAGTGTAGTGTACTGTATTGTAATTTAGTGTAGTGTACTTTAGTGTAGTATACTGTAGTATTGTGTAGTGTACTGTAGTATAGTGTACTGTAGTGTAGTATACTGTGTTGAAATTAAGTGTAGTGTACTGTAGTGCAGTGTAGTGTACTGTAGTGCAGTGTAGTGTACTGTAGTATAGTGTACTGTAATGTACTTTACTGTAGTGTACTGTAGTGTAGTGTTTTTTTTATTATATTCTTTTATTTAGAGGATAATGGGATAAGCACTCTTGTGCTTTTTTACATCCAGTCCCTGTGTGTATGTAGATTTGTAAATGTTTTCATCCGTTCCCACCAGCACTCATTGGCCCACTCTTCCTAAAAGCGGAACGGGTTTTAACATGTGCACAAGATGTTGTGTGTGTGTGTGTGTGTGTGTGTGTGCGTGTATGTGCGTGTTTGTGTGTGTTTGTGTGTAGGGGGGTGTATGTGCGTGCGCGCGTTTGTGTGTGTGTGTGTGTGTGTGTGTGTGTTATGTGTGCATGCAAAAGTGCGTTGCTATATAACCACACTAAAGCATACAGACATTTGCAAGTGCTAACCGAATTCACACTTCTTCAGGCTAGTAGAAATAAACCCGTGCTATAAAAAGCCACTATGGCGCAGTGGTTAGCGCCTTGCGTTACGAGCTGGAAGGTCGCGGATTCGATTCCCATATGAGTCATAAGGAGTATCCACATTCTGACCGACTGTTATCCACTGTCAATTTTGAAAATGCTTACTAGGAAGACTGGTACCACACCGTCGAGCTTAATCCATTTTTACAGATGCGAGTTTGTTGTTGGTTTTTTTAAGTGTTGCTCAAACTGCCTGACCTGACGATCATTGCAAAGCGTTTGTACCTTTCGGGGCCTTGTTGACGCCAGACCATAATTATTACGATTTTAAGCTTTAGTGTACAGCCCTGTTAAGTAGTCTCAAAGCACATGCAGTTCCCTAGCAGCAGCAATGCATGATTCTCCTCATCGCCATAGATCATCAAGCAAAAAGACCCAACCCCCCAAAAAGACAAACAAACAAAAACAAAGGCAAACAATGGCATAGAATCGATGGCCCAGGTTGCTCCGGTGTCATGATGACCATAGTATATAGGTTTACCCATGCGCGCACTTTTATTTATATAATGCGGTTTTTTTCAGAGCCTTCGGGGTTGGAGGTTTCGCAGGGAATGGTTGTACGTTACTGGAACATTGCGGTGATCGCCACCCTGGGTTAGCGTATGGCTCCGCTACTGACCTATCACTGTCGTCAAGTGGGGGACTTAGAAGGTTGTGTCGTACGTTTCTTCGCTCAGAACAGGTACCACTGAAACCCAGCAAAGTGACCCAGCAGCAGTGCAGGGGCTCCTTTCGTCGGGGGCTCTGTGGCACCCTGACATTGATGGGGCACCCTGTGGACTTGTGACCCGAAGAGGCAGAGATGGAAATGAGCAGCAATGAAATAGCAGGACAGGAACTCCGCAGACAAGAAACGGGCAGAGAGAAGAAAGAGAGGAAGAGAAGAAAGAGATATATATTAATCAGGATTAGGGTGTGTAGGAAGTCTTGTGTTTTGTGAGCGCGCGCACGCGTGCGTGTGTATGTGTATGCATAATCGTTTGTGTTTCTGTGTGAGCGTGTGTGTGTGTGCACGTGTATATGTGTGAGTACGTGTGAGGGAGGTGTGTGTGTGTGTGTGTGTGTGTAGGCGCGCGCGCAAGGTGTGTGTGTGTGTGTGTGTGTGTGTGTGTGTGTGTGTGTGTGTGTGTGTGTGTGTGTAAACTCATTCAGCCAGGTATTGAGCCTTCCTTTTTCGCCTTTGAAAATTGAATTGACTTTCTTGGGAAAAGAGAGAGAGAGAAGAGAGAGAGAGAGAGAGAGAAGAGAGAGATGAGAGAGAGAGAGGGGAGAGAGAGAGAGAGAGAGACAGACAGACAGACAGACAGACAAAAGAACAGACAGGCAGGCAGGCAGACAGACAGACAGACAGACAGAGACAGACAGATAAACAGGCAGACAGACAGAAAGACAGAGAGACAAACAGATAGCCAGACATACAGACAGAGCGATAGAAAGACAGAGACAGGGAGGGAGATAGAGAGGGAGACCACAACACCACACACACACACACACACACACACACACACTCGCAGACACAAAGGGAGGGAGGGTGACAGACAGACAAACAGTGACAGAAAAAAGATGGACAGAAAGAAAGAAAGAACGAGAGACAGGCAGTCAAAAAGACATACAGACAGGCAGCCAGCCAGCCAGACAGATGCAGAGAAAGAGAAAGACACAAAGATATACACATAAAGAAAGAATAGACAAAACAGACAGACAGACAGAAAGACAGAGAGACAGACACAGACAGACACAGACAGACAGACAGGGCAGACAGAAACAGACGGACAACCAGACAGACAGAGACAGACAGACAGACAGACAAACGGAGTGATTTTCCACATCCTTAATTCAGTTTGATGCTGATGGCCAAGATGGTGGAGATGGGCCAGAAGGAGTTTATGGCCTAAAGGTTGACTGATCTTTTGAGAGCTGATCTCGTCTTTTTTTTTCCCCGGGAAAAGACAGGGAAAGAGAGGGGCGTGGGATGCGGGGGAGGGGGAGGAGGTGGGGGTGGGAGAGAAAGAGGGGGTTATGTTGTAGTGGTGGCATTGAGCATAATCTTTTGGTACTGTTTTTGTAATTGTCTTTCTGAGAGGGAGATAAAGAGAGGGAGAGAGAGAGGGGGGGGGGCGGAGAAGAGAGGAGGAGGAGGAGGGACGAGGAGAGAGAGAGAGAGAGAAGAGAGGGGAAAAAGAGAGAGGAGAGAGAGAAGAGAGAGAGAGAGAGAGAGAGAGAGAAGAGAGAGAGAGAATGCGAATGCGAATGCGAATGCGTACTATGTCCGTCTGTCTGTCTATTTGTTTCTCTCTCTCTTTCTCTGTCTCTGTCTGTCTGTCTCTCTCTCTCTCTCTCTCTCCAGACAAAGAGAGAGAGAGACAGACAGACAGACAGAGAACAGAGAAAGAGAGAGAAACAAATAGACAGACAGACGGACATAGAAACAGAGAGAAAAGAGAGCAGACAGACATAAAGAAAGAGAGACACAGAGATACCCGCATAAAGAGAGACACAGACATATGGACAGACAAACAGAAAGACAGAAACAGACGGACAACCAGACAGACAGAACCTGGCAGACAAACAGACCGAGAGATGTTCCACATTCTAAATTCAGTTTGATGCTGATGGCCAAGATGGTGATGGGCCACAAGGAGTTTATGGCCTAAAGGTTGACCGATCTTTTGAGAGCTGATCTGGTCTTTTTTCCCCGGGAAAAGACAGGGAAAGAGAGGGGCGTGGGATGCGGGGGAGGGGGGTCGGGGGATGGGAGAGAAAGAGGGGGTAATGTTGTAGTGGTGGCATTTAGCATAATCTTTTGGTACTGTTTTTGTATTTGTCTTTCTGAGAGGGAGATAGAGATAGGGAGAGAGGGAGGATGGGGCGGAGAGAGAGGAGGAGGATGAGAGAGAGAGAGAGAAAAAATAAAAGAGAGAGACAGAGAGAAAGAGAGAGAAACAAATATACAGACAGACGGACGGAGAAACAGAGAGAAAGAGAGCCAGACAGACTCAGAGAGAGACCCAGAGATACACACATAAAGAGAACAGACAGACAGACAAACAGAAAGACAGAAACAGACGGACAACCACACAAACGGAAACAGACGACAGACAACCAGACAGACAGAGACAGACAAA
>CM054139.1:24986341-24996341 GCA_028751875.1 Rapana venosa
TAGATAGATAGATAGATAGATAGATAGATAGATAGATAGAGATATAGTTAGTGTGTGTGTGTCTCTGTGTGTCTGTGTCTCTGTGTGTGTCTTTGTCTCTCTGTGTCTATGTGTCTCTCTGTGTGTCTGTGTCTGTGCCTGTGTATGAGTCTGTGTCTCTCTGTGTCTCTGTGTGTGCGCGCACGTGTATGCACTCGCGCGTGCTGTCGCGTGCGTGTGTTTAGTCGCACGCGCTCGCAAGTGTGTATGCGAAAGGACAAGGCAGAACAGAAGTAAAAGATATCACGTTCTTAGGTGTCAATCTCCCTGATGATTTTCCTCCTCGTCACATATTTTGCTCCCAGCTTAACGTAACACCCTTTCGCCAAATGAAGATTCTGGGGGTTGATCCTTAAAGATCTTACGGGCTGCGGGAATTAATGCAGCGCTTTTTTTTCTTCCAGTGAACAACCATTTTGTCATGCAAATTAACAAACATTGCAGCTGTCAGTCAAGCTTTCCGTTTGCTCTCTCTCTCTCTCTTCTCTCTCTCTCTCTCTCTCTCTCTCTCCTCTCTCTCTCTCTCTCTCTCTCTCTCTCTCTCTCTCTCTCTCTCTCTCTCTCTCTCTCTCTCTCTCTCTCTCTCTCTCTCTCTCTCTCTCTCTCTCTTCTCTATCTCTCTCTCTCTCTCTCTCTCTCTCTCTCTCTCTCTCTCTCTCTCTTTCTCTCTCTCTCTCTGTTCAGAAATGATCTGTTGTTTGCAACTTCAAAGGCAACGGATAGATAAGAAAAGTCGCATTCTGCTGATCAAGTAGTGGACAAAACAGACAAGGCTGAAGCTGGAATCTGGTTGTTCTTTGTAAGAAACTGGAATCATAGATATGGATATGGATATGAATCGGTGGTCTAGAGGTAACGCGCCTGTCTAGAAAGCGAAAAGTCCGGGTAAGAAGTGTGTGGTGGTTGGAATCCCGTTTGGGCCCGAATCTTCCCCCCTCCCATCTATTAGACCATGAGTGGTGGTCTGTGCGCTAGTCTTTCGGATGGGACGATAAACCGAGGTCCCGGTTGTTACACATAATTATTCAGCGCACGTAAAAGGAACCACGGCAAGAAGAGAGTTGTCCCTGGCAAAATTCTTTTTTTAAAAGCCACTCTGATAGGGAAACAAATACAATTGCAGACCCCCAAAAAGGGGTGGCGCTGCTCTTGTGGCGACGTGCTCTCCCCGGGGGGAGCAGTCCGAATTTCACGCAGAGAAATCTCGTGACTTAAAGTGGTAAAATAAATAAATAAATAATGCTTGTTCATTGTCAGAAATTGGAATATTGTCGTTCATTGTAAGAAAGTGGAATGCGGTTGTTCATTGTAATAAAGTGGAATGTGGTTGTTCATTGTAAAACACTGGAATGTGGTTGTTCATTGAAAGAAAGTGGAATGAGTGTGAAGTGGAATGAATGTGTGTGTATGTGAGTGTGCGTTTGTGCGTTTGAGCATTTAAGAGAGAGAAGGAGTGTTTCATTACTTTGCATTGCAAAATAATGCGCTCAGTGCCAACAGATCCTGTAACAGTCTTTATGGATTTTACTCACACACACACACACACACACACACACACACACACACACACACACACACACACACACACACACACACACACACACACACACACTCAGAAAGAGATAGATGATGGAGGGGGGGGGGATGCAGCAGAGATAGACGAAAAGCACAGTGCATTCAGGATCAAAATAATGATCAATCAGCAAGCATGTAATGAATGTGCTTTGGGCGGGTTTTCTGCCGACAGAGACTGATTGTCTTCTGTCAGCATGTCTGTCTGCTTGCACGGCCTGTCTGTCTGTCTGTTTGTCTGTCTGCCATCCTAACTTTCCCATGAACACATGCATAAATGTGCTGGTACATAGTATCTTGCTTCCCTAACAACACGATCACTGACAAAATGAAGGCTTTCCTGTTTGAGAGAACTAGAGATTTTTAAAGCAAAGGATGGGATAAGTTCCGTGGTCAGAGCACTCGCTTCCTCCCAAAGCTAAGGTTAAAGCATCGTTGAGCATGGTTACCAAGTTTCTGGGCGACTGTTTGCACAACTTGGCTTCATTACAGTCCCCCAGTTCACCCAGCCATAAATGGGTACCGACCCTCTTTGGGGTCAGGAAAGGTAACACAGCAATGGAGGTTGATAGGTGCTGCCTTCAATGTGCTGGCCCCTTGAAAAAGCTGAGGTCACTGACATCTGGCTCTCTAATGACTGCATAGGCTATGGGAACACCTTTACCTTTTACCTTAGGCAAAAGAAGCTACTACATCCGAGTACCTCACAGCTTCCACTGCAGACTTAGTCCAATCAGGCATTCACTGACAATGGCCGCACCTACCTTTGTGAGTGAATGGCCTTTTACTACTAGAAAGATCTCTGTCAATGGAGTGTGTGTAGTATTACAAGCACAGGTTTTTAATAGCTTAGTTGTCCTTCCAGGATTTCGATGCTTGGAGAGTTAAGTAACACAGCTGCAAGAGGTCAAGGCAGGTTGATACACAGATATCAGATATTCTTTTTAAAAAAACAACCATGTCTTATAGAAATCAGCAAAAGAAGATATGGACAGTTTATTCCGCACGTTATTTATAGGAGGAGGGTTTTTTTTAATTGTGGAAGTCATGTTCCTAAAGACATTGTTATGAGGTATACCCTAACTTGTATATCCAGTTTCAATGAATAGAAACTAAACCAAAAGAACCAGTCATCTTCTAAATAACAATGATAACGAAACAAACAATGATAATAGTTTTGATATGATGATGATGGCGATGGTGATGATGATGATTATGATGATGATGACGACGACGACGACGATGATGATGATGATGCTGATGATGATGATGATGATGATGATGATGATGATGACGATGATGATGATGGATGATGTTGATGATGATGATGATGATGATGATAATGACGATGTTGAAAGATGTACATATAATAAAAATAATTATAACAATGTATGGAATTTATATAGCGCTGAATCTTGTAAAGCAACAAATCAAAGCGCTCAGATGACTTTTTTTTATATCGAGGATAATGGAATAAGAACTCATGTGCTTTTTTTACATCCAGTCCCCGTGTTTATGCGGTTTTGTAAATTTTGTCATCTGTTCCCACCGGCACACAATGGCCTACTCTTTCAAAAAGCGGAACAGGATTTAACGTGTGCGCAAGATGTTCTGCATGCGTTCGCACACGGGGCTTTGGTTTATAGTCTCATCCGAAGGACATATGCGCGAAATGCGAGTGTGTGTCTTTGGGGATGAGGTCAAGTGTAAAAAAGACCTAAGACTGATATAAGACACAGATATACATACATACAGACAGACCCAACAGACAAACGCGGAGAGACAGGCGGGCAGACAGACAAACAGACAACGTAGAAGACAGAGAGAGAGACAGACAGACGGATGTCACACGCCCAGGGTGGATGCCTGTCTCTGATCATTTTCCTCCACCTCACTTTTTTTTTTTTGGCGCTCAGTTTCACAGCTCCAGCAAATTGAAGATTTGGAGGCTGACTCTCTCTCTCTCGGATCTTTACGGGCAGTGGAAATTAATGCCCCTTTCTTGTGGACGCTCATTTGTCATGCTAATCAACAAGCATTACCGCTGCCAGTCAAAGGTCCCGCTTCTGACCTCTCTGGTGTCCGGCCGAGAAAACAGCCGTTATTTTTTGCACTTTAAACACAACAGCTAGAATAAAACCAACAACAAAGTTATGGCTGTTGATAAGGTAGCGGGACAAAGCAGACAAGGTAAGTGCGAGAAAATTCGTGTTCATGACAAGAAATTGAAGGCGTATAGTGTACGATGTTTGCATGTGCTACAGAGAGAGACGGTGTTCTGCTGTTGGTATACAATGCATTGTACCCCTTAGGGATGCTGGGCATGCAACCTTTCAGTAATAAAACAGCAACCCCCACCTTCTGGAAATTCTGTGCTAGAATTTCCTTCTTTTCTATCCCTCTCTGTTTTCTGCCACGTTTCTTTTCGTTCGGATACCTCTTTCTAGTCTATTTCCTTTCCTTCTTGGTCAATTCTCCTTCTTTTTTTTCTAGAAAGACTTAAAAAGAGAACAACCAGCTCTTTCCTACGCCGAAGTAGGATATGCTAGGCATGATTTGTCAGGAGCTTAACGGCAGCAGCCACGCATCTCCGCTCATAATATATGTTATTTATATGTTATATATGTTATATTATAACAGACAACAGTTACTGTGTGAGCGTTTGACAGCGGAGACGAAGAACAGTGCATTGGATCATTGTCGTATGTAGTTGTGTTCTATTGTGTACTTTGTACTGTCAGAGTAGATTCCTTGACATAAATTTGAAGCTAATCTCAGCACAGAGAGAGAGAAAGAAATAGAGAGAGAAAGAGAGAAAGACAGAGAGAGAGAGAGACTTCAGACTTCAGACTTCAGACTTTTACTGTACATCGGCCTTAGGCCACAGTACAAAAGAATGGTGGGCATATGGAGTGGGCGTATGACATAAGTGTTATAAACATATTACTATCAACGTATATCAATATGAAACAATGCAGCAGCAATAATAACACAAGGAAATTTCATCCACAATATCTTGAAAATTCATCACAAAATAATTCACGTGCGTCATAATCGACAATGTTTTGAATCTAGTATTCACCAGTATAATGATAAATTTCTAGAAAGTTTTCTTATTTCTTTTGTTGGTTGCATGGAAAATAAATCGAGATAAATTATGTTTATCAGTAGATACTGTGGCTTTGAGTAGCACGTACAAAGGAAATCTTTTCGAATCTTTTAGAAACTTATTTCTCAAATCTTCATAGACTGGACAATTAAATAAAAAGTGTTCTTCTATCTCTATTTGGTCTTTACAAACAGGGCATTGCTTATCTTCAGTTGAACTACTATAGCGATGTATATTATTGTTTAGTGGTAGAACATTGAATCGTACTTGAGTAATTGCAACGCGAAAACAATATGTATCCATTTCACTGATATACTTCTCTCTTTCAAAAACAGTCTTAAAGTAGAGAGAGAGAGAGAGAGAGAGAGAGAGAGAGAGAGAGAGAGAGAGAGAGAGAGAGAGAGAGAGAGAGAGAGAGAGAGAGAGAGAGAGAGAGAGAGAAAGCATGTTGCCATAACTAACAATGCCAACTACTTGCTGCGTTAGGAGCTCTGTTCTGCCTACAGTTGAAGTTTTTAGTTTCCACTGACAATGACTTTTTTCGAAACAAGAAGTCTGTTAGGAAAAAATAAACTGTTCTTGTTGTCGAGGGTATAGCTTCTTTTGTAAGGGCGCTGAAATCATGCTTATTTGTGGACCTTACCTTCTTGTCTGATCTGCAAGTCTAGCACTCAGTAGATGGAGGACAATACACACCACACACCACACACACACACACACACACACACACACACACACACACACACACAGCCAACCTTAATATCACTTAAAAGTGGAAAGACATTCAAGCGAAGACCAACACACGCACGCACGCACGCGCGTGCGTCCAAACGCACACACACACTCTCCTCCCTCTCTCTCTCTTCTCTCTCTTTATCTCTCTTTCTCTCTCTCTCTAACTCTCTCTCTCTCTCTCGCTTTCTCTCTCACTCACTCTCTCTTTCCCTCTCTCTCCCCCCCTCCCTCTTTCTCTCTCTCTCTCTCCCTCCCTCTCTTACACACAAACACACACATATACACACAAACGGGACGGGATAGCTCAGTGGTCAGAACACTCGCTTTTCCCCAGCTAAGGTAAAGCAGCATCGAGAGTGGTTACCACTTGGATGGGTGACAGTTTGTGTGCCTTGGCTTCAGTACATCCATCTGTAAATGGGTACCTGCCTCTTTAGGGTTATGGGAAGGTAAAGCAGTGAGGGAGAGGAGATGGGCACCGCCCTCAATATGTTGGCCCCTAGAGAAGTTGAGGTCTCTGATGTCTCATTTTCGTACGACCAAATAGGTTATGGGAACACTTTTACCTTCACATACAAACACACACGTGAGCGCGTGCGCATACATGCACACACATAATAGTTATATATACACACACACATGCACGCATGCTTCCACACATGTACACACAACTATCCACCCAGCCACTCACTCATGCGCACATGCACGCATACACACACTCACGCACGCACGCACATACACACACACACACACCACACCACACACACACACCACACACACACACACAGCATGGGATAGAGAGTGAGAAATGAATTAGAGAGAGACGAAGAGAGAGAGAGAGAGAGAGAGAGAGAGAGAGAGAGAGAGAGAGAGAGAGAGAGAGAGAGAGAGAGAGAGAGGTCTTCAGGTAACCAGGATCAAAATAATGATCAATCAGCCAGCATGTAATGAATGTGCTTTGGGCGGGTTTTCTGCCGACAGAGACTGATTGTCTTCTGTCTGCATGTCTGTCTGCTTGCACGGTCTGTCTGTCTGTCTGGCTGGCTGTCTGTCTGTCGGTGCTAACTCTGCCATTAACGCGTGTGTAAATGTTTTGCTACAAACAGTCCCGCTTCTCTAACAACAACTATCACTACCACTGTCAAGATTAAGGCTTGCTAATGAAGGAAATAACACTGGTTTTTTTTAAAAAGCGAAAAAAAGCTACTATATTATGTACCCCTACAGCTCTCACAATGGCATAAACCACATAGCTCATCTAGATGATAGTTGATCATAATTACAAAGCAAAAGTCCAAGTTTCATTGGATTTGCAAGTCATTTTTGAACGTGTCGTATACGCTTAATACTTTCTGGAATGGTCAGGGCGTATATTGTCCAACCTTCTCTATCTGATCTTTTTTGCACAGAACGAAAACACACAGAAATGTGTCCTCTCCTAATTTTTGATGTAAAGTAACCAAGTGTGGTTGCTACAACTATACGTCGAAGCAAAACCAGAGCTGGGAATATGCTACTTTCATATTTGTAATAACTATGCTGATGGAAACGACTTGGACTTAGATCTGTACCACTAGCACAAGTTTTCTTTCTTGATAAGACATAATTATTTCCATAGAAGCAACCTATAGATGTAGTGATTGTGTGCGCGCGTGTGTGTGAAGTTATATTGCAAAGCAAATTTGTTTCTGCTTTTGTTAATATTGACTGGTTAGTTTTTTTATCCTTCGCGTTTTGCTAATTGTGTGTGTATGAGTGTGTGTGCGCGCGTGCGCACGCGTGAGCGTATGTGGGCACACAGGAGTATGTGTGTGCGTGCGTGTGTGTGTGTTTGCATGCGTTCGTGTGTGCGTGTGTGTGTGTTTGTATGTGTGTATGTGTGTACAAGCGTGAATATGTGTGTATGTTAGTGTTTGTGTATCTGTGTATTGTGTGTGTGTGTTTAGATAGGAGGCAGACACACAGATAATACAAGACACACACACACACACACACACACACACACACACACACACACACACACACACACACACACACACACACACACACACAGATGCGCTCACAACCTGGTCAAATATCTCTTGATAATTTTCCTCCATTTCTTTCGGGGAGTAAGGGGATGGGAGTCTCCAAGCTTCACACGTCTTGGAATAGGGGATTGGATCCTTAGGTATCTTTACAGGCTGTGGGAATGAATGCAGCGGTTTTTGTGTGAAGAAGCATTTGTCCTGCAACTCAACAGGCATTGCAGCTGTCAGTCAGCATCACTGTGTCTGCTGCCCTCTGTGTGGCCTGTCAGACAGCGGTCATGGTTTGCACATGAAACAGGGAAGGATGGAGAAGGAAGCAATGTAAACATGGTGGAGAAAAAGAAAGGAAAAGAGATAATTCTTCATGACTGTGTGCTGGTAGAAATCGGTTTAGTCATTTGAAGAAAGATAAGGCTATGTTTTTTATTTACATGGTCACATATTAATTTTTAACACATATACACACACGCACGCACGCAAACACAAACATTCACACACACGCACGCACGCACGCGCACGTATGTATGCACACACACATACACACATCTTCATTCCAGCTAAAAACAAATGATAATGGTTGTGCTTAGTTTATCAAACAAACTATTACATTGTTTTTACAGACTGAATGCAGATAAATGCATCTGGTTGTGTGTGTGTGTGTGTGTGTGTGTGTGTGTGTGTGTGTGTGTGTGTGTGTGTGTGTTTTGTGTGTGTGTGTGTGTGTGGTGTGTGTGTGTGCGTTGCGTGCGTGCGTGCGTGTGTGTGTGTGAGTGTGTGTGTGTGTCTGTCTGTCTGTCTGTGTGCACGCGCTCACGGACATACATGTGTGTGAAATGCGAATTAGTGTGTGTGCATGTGCATGCGCATATGAGTGTGTGTTTGAATGTGTGTGCCTGTGTGTGTGTGTTTCTGTGTGTATGTGTGTGCATGCGTGTGTGTGTGCTTACGTGTGTGTATGTGTGCTTGCATGTGTGTGATATCTGAATAGTGTCTTACATATCGTACCTGGAGAGGGGAGGAGGGATGTCCCAGCTTGACACGTCTTGGAAATTGAAGATTTGGGTTGGGAGGGGAGAGGGGGCTATTGAATCCTGAAAGATCTTTACAGGCTGTGGGAATGAATGCAGCGATTTTTGTGTGAAGAAGCATTTGTCCTGCAAATCAACAGGCATTGCAGCTGTCAGTCAGCATCACTGTGTCTGTCTGCCCTCTGTGTGGCCTGTCAGACAGCGGTCATGGTTTGCACATTAAACAGGGAAGGATGGAGAAGGAAGCAATGTGAACATGATAGGAGAAAATGAAAGGAAAAGAAGATCATTCTTCATGATTGTGTGCTGATAAAAATCGGTTTTAGTCATTTTAAAGAAAGATAAGGCTGTGTTTTTGATTTACATGGTCACATATTTTTTAACACACATACACACGCATGTACGCACGCAAACACAAACACACACACACGCACGCACGCACGCGCTCGCATGCATGCACGCGCACATGCACTCAAACACACACACACACACACTAGGTGTGTTTATCTTCATTCCGGCTAAAAACAGATGATAATGGTTGTTCTTAGTTTATCAAACCAACCATTACATGTTTTTCAGCTTGAATACAAATAAATGCATCTAGTGTGTGTGTGTGTGTGTGTGTGATATGTGAATTTATGTGTGTGTGTGCATGCGCATATGAGTGTGTGTTTGAATGTGTGTGCCTGGTGTGTGTGTGTGTGTTGTTTCTGTGTGTATGTGTGTGCATGCGTGTGTGTGTGCTTACGTGTGTGTATGTGTGCTTGCATGTGTGTGATATCTCAATAGTGTCTTAAATATCGTACCTGGAGAGGGCAGGAGGGAGGTCCCAGCATGAAACGACATGGAAATTGAAGATTTGGAGAGGGGGGGGGTGGGTAAGATCCTTAGATATCTTTACCGGCTGTGGGAATTAATGTGACGCCTTTTTTGTGTGAAGAAGCATTTGTCCTGCAAATCAACAGGCATTGCAGCTGTCAGTCAGCATCACTGTGTCTGTCTGCCCTCTGTGTGGCCTGTCAGACAGCGGTCATGGTTTGCACATTAAACAGGGAAGGATGGAGAAGGAAGCCATGTAAACATGATAGGAGAAAAAAGACAGGAAAAGAAGATCATTCTGCATGATTGTGTACTGGTACAAATCGGTTTTAGTCATTTGGAAGAAAGATAAGGCTGTGTTTTTGATTGACATGGTCACATATTTTGTAACACACATACACTCGCACGCATGCACACAGAAACACAAAAATACACACATTCGCACACACACATGTACGCACGCACGCACGCGCACGCATACATGCCCGCACACATACACACATACACACACTAGATGTGTTTATCTTCAATCCGACTAAAAACAAATGATAATGGTTGTGTATGTTTATCACACCAACCATTACATTGTTTTACAGCTTGAATGCAGATAAATGCATCTGGTGTGTGTGTGTGTGTGTGTGTGTGTGTGTGTGTGTGTGTGTGTGTGT
>CM054139.1:25001341-25031341 GCA_028751875.1 Rapana venosa
GCAACCCTCACGTAACATTCCAAAGGACGACGTTTTAATGTATTAGGGCTCTGGCACTTCGTTTTGGGCACCGCCACCATTCCCCTGTGAGTGAGTTTCCCGCGCGGCGACGGGGGGTGAAGGGGGGGGTGGGGGGGTGGGGGGGGGGGGAGGGGGGGGCGGGCGGAGTAGGCTGGAGGAGTGTTTGGCTCTCAGTATGGATAGCAACCCCCCGACCTCCTGGAAACTCTGTGTTTGGAATGCCCTCTTTTCTATCCCTCTCTTTGTTTCTGCCGTGTTCTTTTAGCCCTGTCACCCCCTTCTTGACTATATTCTACTTTCTCGGTCCTTTTTCCTGTCTGGGTTGTTTTTTCTAGAAAAAAAGACTTTAAATAAAAAAAATGATATAGCAATTCTCTTCTATACCGAAGTCGGAAGTGCTAGACCTGACTTGGCAGGCGCCTAACGGCAGTACAACGAACTTTCGCTCATATGAGAAACGAAAACTAGCCCCTGACTGAGTGTTTGACAGATTCGAGAACTACCGACAAATACTTTGGTCAGGCTAATCAGCTTTTGGCGACTCCATTTTAAGCTCCATCTCGACCCCCCACCCCCGTTCCCCACACCACTCACCCCCCCCCCCCCCCCCACCCCCCACCCCCCCCCCCCACACACACACACACCCCACTTCCTTCCCTTCTCCATGAATGTATGGCCGTTCGTCAGTAAAAAAAAAAAAAAAAAAAAAATTGACATAGTGAATATATTGCGCAGGGTCTTTCCAGCGTAATTTTTCCGACAATGATTATGGGTGTGAATCTCAAAGGAGTCAGTATCTTAGAACAGAGGTATCGGATATTGCTAAGGAAGGATGTCTGGAAGGAACTATAAACGCGGGACTTTGCACTTTCGTAGTAAAGAGAAAGAGAGAGAGAGAGTGGGGGGGGGGGGGGGGAGGGGACATGCAAACTGACTGACGGACGGAGACATTGACATGGAATAATTTAACACGGATCGAATGATCAATCAGCAGGCTGGTGCAGAAATGAATGCGCTTTTGCGCGCCTTTTAGTGAGGACAAGGACTGATTGCCTGCCTGTCTGTCTGTCTGTCTGTCTGTCTGTCTGCCTGTCTGTCTCTATGTCTGCCTGTCTGTGTGCATAACTATCTGTGAATCAGTCTCATCACTGCTATGCATGCGCGTGAGTGAAAATGTCTTTGCAGAAATCATAAGCCTTAGTAACTAAAAAAGAAAAAGCCATGATGGAAAGATAAAAAGCTTGCTAATTCAGGAGAATAACCAATTTTTTGTTAAGAAGCAAGAAACAAACAAACACACAAACCTAGACACAAAAACCTCCCATTCCATCACCTCAACCCCCCCTCACCCTCCAGTAATGCCTAATTCAGCTCCCACAATAGCAAAAACAAGCTGGTGAGACATTTTTATTTTATTTAGTCTTTTATATCGAGGATAATGGAATAAGCACTCACGTGCTTTTTTACATCCAGTCACCGTGTGTATGCGGTTTTGTAAATTTTGTCATCTGTTCCCACCGGCACACAATGGCCTACTCTTCCGAAGAGCGGAACAGGACTTAACGTGTGCGCAAGATGTTGTGCATGCGTTCGAACGCGGGGCCTTGGTTTATTGTCTCATCCGAAGGAAGAAAGACATAAACTAATCAGTTATTTCAACCAGATTCTCGTGAATGGATGGACTTTTCCACTACCGAATCAGCGATAATGAGTCAGCCGTGCATAGTATTTCTAACACTGTGCCTCAACACCTTTAGAAATCTTGACTGAGTAAGGTTAGTAACGCGTAGACACAGTATATGAAAACAGACCCATACCCATCAACATCAAACGCCTCTGCAAAGAAAAATTATCTGGGAATCATCAGGAAAAGGTTTGGTAAATACAATGTAAAGATATGTTCACAGATTTACGGGTTTCATAATTATTTTTCCCGCAGACTATTTCAAAAAAAGGTTCAACGTTCCCTTTCCTACCCCTGGGTAAAAACAATACTTATTGTGGTAAAGGTGTTTCCATAACCTATGCGGTTGTTGGAAAGCGAGGTTTCAAGAGATCTCAGCTTCTCCAGGGGCCAGCATGTTGAAGGCGGAGCCCTATCTCCTCTCCCTCGCTGCTTTACCTTCCCTGACCCTAAAGAGGGCAAGGTACCCACTTACACCTGGGTGAACTGGAGGACTGCACTGAAGCCAAGGCGCACAAATGGTCACGCATCCACTTGGTAACCACGCTCAATGCTGCTTAACCTTAGCTTAGGGAAGACGAGTGCTCTGACCACTGAGCTATCCTGTCCCCATTTTGACATCTGTGAAATACACACACAAAAAACCCAGTATATCAATAAGGCTGAAAACATATCTCGGAATCAATCTATACTGCTAGGTGGGTAGTAAGTTGGCTTTTTGTAATCGTTTAGCTCTACCAAAAAGTGTACTATATTCCCAGATAACAGTCCTGCAATGTGAGTAGTCTCTGGGGTATTTGCAGTCTGGCACCACCCTCTGCAACCTGACAAACAGGGCGGAGACCTCGCGGACACTTGTCAGTGACCAGTAACCTCAAAGACGAGGACATTGCCATTGCCTGTGACATCGTTTTGTGGTTGTTGTCTCAAACGCTGTCATGTGATCTCTCTCTCTCTCTCTCTCTCTCTCTCTCTCTCTCTCTCTCTCTCTCTCTCTCTCTCTCTCTCTCTCTCTCTCTCTCTCTCTTTCTCTCTTTTCTCTGTCTCTTTACTCCGCTCTCTCAATTCATTAATAGATAGGTAGAAAGGTTTGATAGATAGATAGATAGATAGAAGATAGGTAGGTAGTAGATGGTAGATAGATAGATAGATAGATAGATAGATAGATGATAGATAGATGGTGGATAGTAGATAGATAGATAGATAGATAGATAGATAGATAGTAGATAGATAGATGTGATAGATAGATAGATAGATAGAAGTAGATAGATAGATGATAGATAGTAGTAGATAGATAGATAGATAGTAGATAGATAGATAGATAGAAAGAAAAAAACGGATAACAGACAAAAAGACAGACAGACAGAGAGACAGAGAGAGGAGAGAGAGAGAGAGGGAAGAAGGAGGAGAGAGAGAGGGGAGAGAGAGAGAGAGAGACTGTGTGTGCGTGAGGGAGAGAGAGAGAGGGGGGGGGGGGCGGGGGAGAGAGAGATTGGGGACGTGTGATTGTTGTTTTGTTTTCGCTGTCATCACTTCTTAACTTGTTAATTAACCAGCACACCAAGGAGCTCAACGAGCATGCACTCAAACCCTCACAAAACAACAACAACAACAACAACAACAACAACAGCAACAAACAAATGAAAAGCAGCTTACGTATTTCAAAACCTCGAGCACACAACTAAATGAAATTCATACAGTTAAGTTGTACCCTATTATTTATTTATTCATTTTATTCTTTTATATCGAAGATAATGGAATAAGCACTTGTGCTTTTTTACATCCAATCCCCGTAAGTATGCGATTTGTCAATTTTGTCATCTGTTTCCACCGGCACACAATAACCTACTCTTACGAAGAGCGGAACAGGATTTAACGTGTGCGCAAGATGTTCTGCGAGCGTTCTCACACGGAGGCCTCGGTTTATAGTCTCATCCGAAGGACTTTTTTTGGGGAAAGAGTGGAGTCCTGCACTGATGTTAACTCCAGGGGGAAAACATCCCCCTTGAACGGGCGGGAATCGAACCCGGGTCGTCAGATTGCGAAACGTCAATGTTCTAACCACTAGGCTATCCCGTCCCCTCGTCCCCACCTACTCTACTCTCTACGTGCTCTTTTAGAAAGACTGCCTCGTTCGATAATTGACCGTCGTGGAGCAGGGCATGCTCTAGTAGCGCATTGGCACTCCGCCGGAGTACCGAGACACGTGTGGCGCTGGCCTTTGGCTAACCCCCCGTACGTCAAATAATTTGCTGGAGACTTTGTCTTGGGCTGAAGAAAGGGCGACCACTGGCAGAGTTGTGGCGTGGAAGAGGGACCCTGGCTAAGCTAAGAGGAAGAGGGTGTGGGTTCGTGACCTTCTCGTTTCTTCGCGTCGTCTAGTTTTAGATTTGGTGGGGGTTGGTGTTGTGGGGTTGGGGGTGAAGAGAGGTGGAGAGAGTGAGAGAGAGGGGAGAGGGGGGGGAGGGAAAGGGAAAAGGTGAGAGAGAGAGAGAGAGAGAACGCACTAGAGCGCCACGAGAGAGAGAGAGAGAGAGAGAGATGATGAGAGAGAGAGAGAAAAAAGAGAGATGAAAAACAGATGAGAGAGAAGAGAGAAGAGAGAGAGAGAGTAAGAGAACGCACGAGAGAGAAAAGGAGATTTGAGAAAAGGTGAGAACAGAAATAAAAGATAGAGAGAAAGAGACAGAGGCAGACTGACAAGTAACAGAGAAACAAGCCCAAGGGTAGACGACGGGTTTCACACACACACACTCTCTCGCTCTTTTTTTTCTCTGTCTCTCTCTTCTTCCTCTTCTCTGTTCTCCCTCTCCCCTTTCCCCCCTCTCTCTCTCTATCTCTCATAATTATGATAATAGTAATTTTGTTTTTAAAAAATACGTTAAACAGGAGATTTAAGAACCCACACACTCAGAAAAACAAACAAACAAACTACACACAACACACACACCACACTACACACGCACACAAACCCAGATAGACAAATAAATAGTAGCAAACACATCAGTTTCCTTGTGTTTTGTTGTTGTTGTGTGTGTGCGCGTGTCTTTGTGCAGGTTGTGTTTTGTGAATGTGTGTGGCCAAAGGGTTTTTTTGTGGGGGGGGGTGTGGGGGGGGGGGGGTTTCCCGAAAAAAACGGTTGTGAGCCCAACACATAATTCTACTTCTTGCTTCTGTTGTTGTTGTTATTGTTGCTTTGCTGTGTTATTGCTGTTGCTGTTGCGTTTTGTGTTGTTAATGTGTTGTGCCTTTTCATTACAATAACCCCCTGGTCTCTCGCTGAGGTTACGGCCCTTTGAAAGGGGTGAATATGGTGGTGTTGTGTGTGTGTGTTTGTGTGTGGGGCGTGAGTGTATGTGTGTGTACGTGTGTGTATGTATGTGGGTGAAGTAAGTCAAGTCAAGTCAATTTGTATTTCAGTATCATGTAGCAATGCATTTGCTTTTTTTTTATCAAGCCATCTATTAAGAACGCAAATTTCTTAAGGGTAATACTGAAGTATTGCATTATTACAAATGTGGTGTGTGGTGGTGCGGCGCGCGCGGCGGTGTGGTGGTGAGTGCGTGCATGTGTTGTGTGTAGTGGTGTGGCTCCCGTTTCTTTTTTTCCAGAAAAAAAGTTTTCTTCTTGTTATGTATGTGGGTTGTGTGTGTAACATACTTGTGTGTGATTATTCAAAACAAAAAAAACCCAACAAATCGAATTGATTTTTACTAACTGTGATAACAAAAAAACCCAAACAAACGGGAAAAGAAAAATGTTTAACAATAAATAAAAACGAGAAAAGAAGGCAAGTATTTTCAATATTCGCCTATCGAAACTCAACAATATAGTAGGTGACACAGTAAACAGCGTGGGCAATATTTGTGAGATCAAAAATGCTGTCGTGAAAAAGACTTGAGTAAAGCGTGGGCGATATTTCTTAGATCAAAAAGGCTGTCATGAAAAAAAAAGACTTAAGTAAAGCGTGGGCAATATTTGTTAGATAAAAAGTGCTGTCATGAAAAAGACTTAAGTAAAGCGTGGGCAATATTTGTGAGATCAAAATGCTGTAAAGAAAAAAAAAGACCAGTAACGCGTGGGCAATGTTTGTTAGACCTAAAATGCTGTCATGAAAAAGACTTCAGTATTCTCTAAACTAGCTCAGCATAAAGAAAACTGAAGCCAATAGAAAATGGTACAAGACACTCTTTTACCTTTCAATCTCATGCTCTTTTACCTTTCAATCTCATGCTCTTTTACCTTTCAATCTCATGCTATCACTGTGTTCAAGGTGTTATTTTTTATTTTTTTATTTTTTAGCATGTCCATTCTCCTGGACAAAAAATGATTCAGTGTTTCATTTCTTTAATTCCTCGGCTAATGCCACGAGGTTCACCAATAGTAGATTTTTGCGTATGCGACCATTTTTACCTCCACCATATAGGTAGCCGTATTTCGGCTTCGTGGACAGTTTTTGACTTCATAACAAGTTATATCACGATCCGGATTTTTTGTGTTGATTTTGCGCACATGGCGACGTTTCCACGTGATCGGTAATTATCATCATCTCCTGAGAACATTACTGAAGTTGATTGGTATTTAGAACAGATTAGGCCCACCCGTACAGTCTAGACCGTTTCGTAAGGAAGAGGCAAGCACGTCATTAGTAAACATTAATTGTTTTACGCTTTCTGCAAACCAAGACTTGGGGGAGTAAGGAGAGGGGGTTGGGGTAGTCGGGAGGAAGGGGGGGGGAGTTACGCAGCCTTGGGTTGCTTAGGAGAAAGAAAGGGAGATTTCAGACAGAGGCAAGCAGGCAGGCGACAGACAGAGACAGAGAGAGAGAAGAGGACGAGAGAGAGAGGGGGAGCGAGAGGGAGAGAGAGAGAGAGGAGGGAGGGAACAAGTTAGATAGAGACACAGAGAGAGGAGAGAGAGGGGGAGAGAGAGAGGAGAGGGGAGAGAGGGGAAGAGGGGAGAGAGAGAGGAGAGAGGGGAAAGAGAGAGAGAGGGGGGGACGAGAGGGGGAGAGAGAGAGAGGGGAAAGAGAGAGAGGAGGAGGGAGGAAGAGAGGAGGAGAAAAGGAGAGGAAAGGGAGAGAGGAGGGAGAGAGAGAGAGGGAAGGGGAGAGAGGAGGCGAGGGTAGAGGGAGGGAGGGAAGAGCTGAATGGATGAGGCTTGGGAGTAGTAAAGGGAGAAAAAGGGTGAAAAATAAGAAATGAAATAAAACTTTTCTTGATAGGGCGATAAAAAAGAGAGGAGCAGGAGAGAGAGAGGGAGAGAAGAGGGGAGAGATGAGAGAGAGAAAAAGAGTTAAGAGTGAGAGAGAGAGAGAGAGACAAATATACAGGCAGGCAGGCAGAGAGACAGAGAGACAGACAGAAAGAGCAATGCGTTGATAGTTGGTGGAGCGGGTACAATGATGTCTGCAGTTCGTCTTTGTCGCGTTGCGAGCTAGAAAGTCTAATTTGCGTAACAAACAAATGGAGAGAAAGACGGAGTCAGTCAGACAGACAGACAGACAGACAGATAGATAGATAGATAGATAGATAGATAGACAGATAGATAGACATACTGACGGACAGACAGACGGACAGACAGATAGACAGACAGATAGACAGATAGACAGATAGATAGACAGATTTTATAGATAGATAGACCGACATACAGACAGACAGAGAGAGAGAGACAGATATATAGACAGATAGATTACAAATATATAGATGATAGATAGATAGACAGACAGACAGACATATATATAGACAGACAGACAGACAGACAGATAGATAGATAGATAGATAGATAGATAGATAGATAGATAGATAGATAGATAGATAGATAGATAGATAGGGACGGGTGGACAGACAGACAGACGGACTGACAGGGGTAGAGATAGGGGAAAGTACAAGTGGTAAATGGGGTGAAGAGAGAAAGAGAGAGAGAGAGGGGGGGGGGGGAAGAGAGGGGAGAGAAGAGAGAGATACAGACAGACAGACAGAGACAGAGACAGAAAGCCAGGACAGACAGAACAGAACCCCCCCCCCCAAAAAAAAAAAAAAAAAAAGAAAGGAGGGATTAGAGAGGGACAAGAGAGAGAGAGAGGGAGACAGAGACAGAGACAAAGAGAGACAGAGAGAAACAGAGACAGACGGACACACAGACAGACAGACAAACACGGATTGACAGATAAACACAGACAGACAGACAGACAGACACAAACAGAAACAGACAGAGACAGAAAGCCACAGAGAAAAATCGGGCAAAGGCAAACACGCCATCCGTTGCTTTATTGTGTTGGGAAATTAAGGGATGGAAATGCCTCCCTGCTTATCAAGGTAGACAATTAGGGCTCCACAAATCCCCTCGTGGCACCGCCCTCAAAATCTGTAATCGTCGCTCGGAGTCTCAGCCAGTAAACTTCAGAATTTCGCGATAAACAGCCGAAAATAAACCGTTCGTAAACACAACAGGAAGCTTCGAAAGTAAACAGGAATAGGTGTGGGTGGGTGGAAGGGATTTTTCAACCTCGCTGGACTTAATTGTTGTGGTTCCTGTTGGTGGTGGTGTTATTATTGGTGATGATGTTTGTTGTTGGCGTTGAGTATTCCCTAAGCTTATAGCGCTTTGAAGGTCATCCAGAATATGTACACTGTCTCACTGATTGCATATAACTATAAATAATAGTTTGTATACTTGTTTTTAACTTGTTTAGTAAGCAAATCAAAGCGCTTGCATTCAAAAACATTCACACGCGTGCAACCGTTCACAAAAGAGTAACATTTGGACATCGCTGTGTTAGTGCATGCACACTGGAAGAGAAGTGTGGGGGTGTGTATATGACAGTATTCGAAAACAACTTGCCGTTTAGCAAACCAGCTCCGATTTTAGAGGAGTTATGTCTCCTTTAGCGAAGGAGGGGGCGGGAGGTGGGGTGGGGGGGGGGGGCGGGGCATGGAGGAGGGGAGGATGCTATTTCTAGGAGCTTGTCACAGATAAGTAATTCCCCTCATAACAGGCATAAACAGCATTAAAAACAAAATGCGAGGGTGTCCAGCCAGAATGGTATATCTGGCACGGATGCTGTTAAATGATAAACAGATTCAAAACTTCAAGATGCCATTGTCCTTACATCAAGCAGTGACGCATTTAACTCAATGGAGTCGCAGTGAAATGGATCCCGCCATTTTGTGGTGACGCGTGATTTTGGCTATATTTGAAAAATTCAGTAGACTTACCCAATAATGATAATGACATACACATTATACATCATTAAAAAGTTCATAATGTCTACTTTTGAGATTGTTTCACAGTTTTTTAATAGATGACTGTATTTATTTATTTTTTTACAAATTTTCAAAATATGTCACTGAATGTTGAAAAATAAAAAGTTTTGAAAATTAGGGCTGCTTATCTTACACGGCCCTTTAAAATTTATCAACTAGGCCCTTGAAACAATGTGATTTAATTTTTTTACCAAATTAAGTTCCCTGAAGCTGGCTGAATCCATCTGATGTCACTTTTTGTACAACAGATTTTTTTTTTAAAGAATCATAACACTGGAGAGCCTGAAATCCCAAAGTAATCACTTGTTGACATGTCAAACAAAATTAGCCAACAAACAAAAACTAGGCAAGCTTATGGTCAAGGAAAGCAACTGTGTTTAGAAAAATGATTGCCCTACAGGCCAGAGTATTTTCCCTTGAGTTAAACATCACTTGGTGTGTTTAAAACAAATTGTAATTCTGAGCTTTGGCACAACCACAATGAGTTAATAAAGGCGTAATCAGACAAAAAATGACCTCAGAGGCGAGATGGCTGCTTGTCTGCTACAATCAAAGAGGTAACACCAAGTTCTTGTCCTGTATTGAAGAAACTTTATATCTCCAGGAATCCGTCTTTATGAAACCCCGGGGCCAATAATCCCCGAAAAAAGTTTAAAACAGGCGTAGAAGTGTATAGAATAATATAACAAAAAGTGGGGTCACTAAGACAAGAGGGTCCAGTGAATTTTGGATTGCTTTTATTGCTTTTTAATGTTAATGGATGGTAGTGAGGATGACGATAAATGCTACGTCAACCACACAATGGTTTGAGACTCCATGATGTGCATTTAAAAAGGAGGAGGTAAAGGAGTCCCATAACCTATAAGGTCGTAGGGGAGCGAGGCGTCAGAGACCTCACTTCTCTAGGGCCAGCATATTGAGGGCGGCGCCCATCTCCTCTCCCTCGCTGCTTTACCTTCCCTGACCCTAAAGAGGGCAGGTACCCATTTACAGCTGGGGGAACTGGGGGAACTGTACTGAAGCCAAGGCGCGCAAACGGTCACCATCCAAATGGTATAGCACGCTCGGCGCATGCTTAACTTGGTGGGGGAAAGCGAGTGCTACCGACCACTGAGCTATCCTGTCCACTGCTGATGGAAAGATTATCTGGCTCTGTCGCTCTGTCTCTATCTCTCTTTCTCTGTCTCTTGTCCTCTCTCTCTCTCTCTCTCTCTCTCTCTGTCTCCTGACTCTACCCCCCCTCTCTCTCTCGCTCTCTCTCTCTCTCTCTCGTGCTCTCTCTCTCTTTCTCTCAACTAAAAAAAAAAAAGAACTAACGCCAAAACTACGAACGTCCGTCAAAGCCAGCGACATTCAACATACAGGGAAGTGCTTGCCCCACCATAGAAAAAAGTAGTTGTTGTCTGAAAATAATCACAGAGCCCCAATAGCAAGCTGTTCCTGAAGACGTGTGACACTTGCATGAACATTCTTGCAACCTGGGGTGTTGTTAGGTTTTCTTTATTGCATTTTTCTCTGTTAGTGTTAAACTTTTAAGACACTTAGAAAACCATGTGAGAAGTTACCTAGTTTTTGTTTTTGTTGTTTGTGGTTGTGTTTTGGTTGTTTTTGGTTGTTGTGGTTGGGTGGTTTGTGTTTGTTGTTGTTTGGGGGTTTGTTGTTGTTGTTGTTGTTGGGTTGTTGTTGTGTGTTTTTTTTGGGGGGGGGTATTTCTTGTGACCGTTGAGTGGTTTTGGTTCCATACTGCTCATACCTATCATAATACATTGCCAACGTTCAGTTCTATCGTACATTTAGACCCCATACTTTTCGTATCTGTCTCATGATAAACTGCCACAATTCAGCTCATATTTTTCTCACGAATCACTGATACAGTCCAGTTCTGTTGTATTCTTAAAGCCTCATACCGTTCATTACATCACGATACACTGCTTCAGTGCAGTTCTACTGTAATTTTAAAGCCTCATACTGTTCATTACGTCACGTTACACTGCTTCAGTGCAGTTCTACAAAATTTTAGAGCCCCGTACCGTTCATATCTATCTCACGAATTAATGCCAAGTTCAGTTCTGTTGTACTTTCAGAGCCTCATACTGTTCATACCTATATCTATCTATCTATCTATCTATCTATCTATCTATCTATCTATCTATATACCACTTAAGTCACGTCAGATTTCTCTGCATGAAATTTGGGCTGCTCTCCCCGGGGAGAGCGCATCGCCACAGAACAGCGCCACCCATTTTTTATATCTTTTATTCTGTCTACAACTGCATGTGTTTCCCTATCAGAGTGGCTTTTTTCTACAGAATTTTGCCAGGGAAAACTCTCTTGTTGCCGTGGGTTCTTTTACCTGCGCTTAACAATTTGTGTGCAACACACGGGGACCTCGGTTTATCGTCTAATCCGAAAGACTAGCTCCCAGATCACCACTCATGGTCTAATGGATGGGGGGGAGAAGCTTCGGGTCCAAACGGGATTCGGACCACCGCACACTTCCGACCCGGACTTTTCGCTTTCTAGACAGGCGCGTTTACCTCTAGACCACCGATCCACTATATCCCGAATCACTGCCAAGTTCAGTTCCATTGTACTTTCAGAATCTCATACCTATATCACAAATCACTGCCAAGTTCAGTTCTACTCTACTGCTAGAGACCCATACCGTTCCTATCTGTCTCACAAAACACTGCCAAGGTCAGCGCTGTTGTACCTTTAGCCAGTAGTTATCCCAGAGCTATCAGAATTGATAGGATACAAGGTCATGGACCGGTGAAAAGCTCCCCACTGCCGCTGTGGTCCCTTTTATCGATAAAACAATGCCGTCTGTTCGGTGCAGCGCCCAAATGATGGGTGTCTATTCGGTTTTTGTACCAAAGTGAAGGAATTTGTCTTTTTGTTATTTTGAAGAATCTGCTGTGTTTTGTTTTTTAAGAATGTTACAGTGGTGTGTATTTTTTTAAGACATGACAAAGCAGCAGATCAAGACACGCGAATCAAGACAGTCAACTGGAATTTGTCATGTTAACAGTTATATCAAAACGTTATTTTGTGTGTTTTGTTTTGTTACGTTGCTAACGTGTTTGCGATGACAGCACACTAATCTTTACTCTGGTTGGAATGGCACTATTTTTTAAAATATTTTCCCGTTCATCAGCTAGAGTTCTGAGGTTCACTAAATTTTGCGATTTTGCGTCTGCAACTGTTTTAGACCCACCATTAAGGTACCCGTATTCTGTCTGATTTTGGGGATGGAGAGGACACTGTCAGTTTTGTTTTTTTTATTTCGATTAAATTTAGGAAAAAAAGCATTAAGAGGAAGAACGCAGAGGGGTTTTGGATTGAAGATTGGAGAGTTCATTTATTACACTCAAAAAGGTCATGACAGATGAAGATGGTTAAGGAATTGGCGTACACATGGCCATATATTACAACTTTGAGCTCCGGCCTAGGGGTTGGGCAATCCAGGGAGTAGCTATTCTAAGAAATCTATTTTGTGGTGCGGTTGGACTCCTTGTGGTTATGAGTTGTGTTGTGTGTGTGTGTGTTGTTTTGGTGTGTGTGTGTGTGTGTGTGTGTGTGTGTGTGTGTGTGTGTGTGTGTGTGTGTGTGTGTGTGTTGTGTGGTGTGTGTGTGTGTGTGTGTATGTGTGTTTTTCTGTATGTGGTGTGTTTCTGTGTGTTGTTTGTGTGTGTGTGTGCGTGGTATGTTTGTGTAGAAGAGATGAGAGAGTGTGTATGTGTATGTGTGAGTCGTGTCTGTTTCTGTGCGTGCGTGCGCGCGTGGTGTTTGTGTGGTGTGTGTTGTTTTGCGCGCGCGCGCGCGGAGCGCGCATTCGTTCGTGCATGTGTGGGTACGTATGTGTGTGCGTGCGTGTGTCTGTCTGTCTGTGTCTATGTGTCTATGTCTGTGTGTTGTTTTAAATGAAAAATAACAATAAAAATCCAATCATTCATTTCTGCTTGTTTTTATTTTTGTTCGTGTATTTACTCATCTGCTTTGAGAGCTTTGCTGACAGCAGAAATATTAAAAGAAAAACAAAAAGAGATGTGGAAGGGGGCATTGAGCACTAGGGTAAAGATAATTTCGTTTCGCGGTCAGTCAGGGCTGCAGCAAATAAAAGGTATCGGAAGAAAAGGGATGGAATAGACAAGGGCAGGAATAGACAAGGGCTGGAATAGACAAGGGCTGGAATAGACAAGGGCTGGAATAGACAAAGGCTGGAATAGCAAGGGGTTGAAATAGACAAGGGCTGGAATAGACAAGGGCAGGAATAGACAAGGGCGTGGGAGAGATAGACAGGGCTATATAGACAAGGGATGAAATAGACAAGGTGGAATAGACAAGGGTGGATAGGCAAGGGCTGGAATAGCAAGGGTGGAATAGGACAAGGGGACTGGAATCACAAGGGCAGAAATAGACAAGGGAGGAATAGACAAGTGCAGGAATATGACGTGGTCTGGAAAAAATAATAGGACAAGGGCTGGAATAAAAAGGGCTGGATAGACAAGGGCTGGAATAGACAAGGGCTGAAAATAGACAAGGCTGGAAATAGACAAGGGGCTGGCATAGTCAAGGGCTAGTATAGTCAAGGGCTGAATAGACAAGGGATGGAAGAGACAAAGGCAGGAATAGACACAACGGGCTGGAACACCACAAGGCAGGAATAGACAAGGGCTGGGAATAGACAAGGACTGAAATAGAGCCGATGGACAGACAAGGGCTGGCATAGACAAGAGCTGGAATTAGAAACGGGGCTGAAATGGAACCATCTCTATCTGATGCCGTTGCATGGCACTAGACAAGGAACTGGATGCTAATTGCCAGCAACTGAACTTGTTTCTTTCTTTCGTTCTTTAGAGAATGTTTCTTTCGTTCGTTTCTTCTCTGTCTGACCACATTTTCGTTTCTCATTTTATTTTCTGATCTTAAAGGGAAAAAGAAGAAAGAAAAAAAGGCAATGCCATCAACTAAACTCTTTCTCTTTCTTTCGTTTGTTCTTTGTTTTGTCAGACAACATTTCTTTTTCTCCTTTTTCTAATCTTTTCCTCGTATAGAGATGCTCAGTATTGAAATGGAGAGAACGTGGTTTGGGTCAGTAAAGTGTGGTTTAAAGTGTGATAGTCATCATTTTGGGCTGAAACGTGGTTAAAACGTGAATTGGAGAGAGAGAGAGAAGAGAGCGAGAGGAGAGCGAGGAGAGAGAGAATGGAGAGAGGAGTTGGAGAGAGAGAGAGAGAAGAGAGAGAGGGAGAGAGAGAAGCGGGGGGGGGAGGATACTGCGTTGCGTGTGCGGCGATGTGTGCATGCGTGTGTGTTTGTGTGGTTGTGAGAGAGAGAGTGAGTGAGTGCGTGCCTGTGTGCATGCGTACACGTGTGTGTGTTGTGTGTGTGTGTGTGTGTGTGTGTGTGTGTGTGTGTGTGTGTGTGTGTGTGTTGGTGTGTGTGTGGTGTGTGTGTGTTGTGTGTGTGTGTTGTGTGTGTGCGTGCGTTCGAGTGCGTTATTTCTGTGTCTGGTGTGTGAATTCTTTCTTCAACTTATCTTCACACAAAGAACTAAGAGACGAATAGAGCAGTCGGTGAAAAGGTATTCCCCAATTTGTCATATTTGCGTGTGTGTGTGTGTGTGTGTTGTGTGTGTGTGTGTTGCGTGATGTGTGTGTGTGTTGTGTGTGTGGTGCATGCGCGCGCGCTTGTGTGCGTGTATTTGTGTGCTGTATTTGTAGGTGCGTGTAGTTAGTTTTGTTGTTGTGCTTGTATAGTATGGAGTTAGATGAGTGCGTGTATGTTATCGTATACGTGTGCGTGCGCTTCGAGTGATATATGTGTAGGTGGGCATGTATGTGATGGCTGGCATGAAAAAAAAACCACCTTTGTTTTTTGTCATATGAACGAACCACATAGCTAGGTTAAAGGTTAAGTACAAATTATTTGTAATCCCTTTACTTATGATTTCTATAGAAGCATCCCTGCGTTTTTTTTGCTTTAAGGGTGTTTGTTAAGTCCAATAAAAGAAATGGGTTTTTGGGCCGTTGTGTTTGTTGGAGGGTGTGCGGTGATGGTTTTTTAGATTGGGATTGGCTTTGTCGCTTGGGGTGGGTGTGGGGATGGGTTCAGGAGGAGGAGTGGGTGGTGGTAGTGGGGGTTGTAGTGTTGCGGTTCTTGGGGGTGGGGGGGGCCGAGTGGGCGTGTGTGGGGGGGAGGGGTATTGGGTGGTGTGGGGGTGTGGGTGGCTGGTTGATGTGTCGGGGTTGTTGGGTGGTAGTGGGGTGGGGGGGCTGTGAAGGTAGGTGGTCGAGGTTTGGGGGGGGACGAGGGGTCGGGGCTGGGGGGGTTTGTGTAAGAGGGCGGGGCGACTGGGCTAGGGGAACTGGGGGTAGCTTGAGGGGGTTGGCTTGGGGGGGGAGGGTGATTGTGTTATTGTGTTGGTGTATAGGGTGTTAGTGGGGTGTTTGGGGTGGGTCTTGTGGTTGTCTTTTGGTTGTGGCGTGAAAGCTGGGTTATAAGTAGGTATTCATTTGTAGAGGCTTGTGGTTGAGACTGGTGTGGGATTGTTTGTTGTTAGGTTTACACGGGGTGGTGCTTTGGTGGTTCTGTTGGTCATTGGTACAGTAGTGAGGTTGGGGCAGGAGATGGGGGGCAGGTGGGGTTGTGGGGGGGATTGTTCGTGGGGGAGTGGTCAAAGCCTTGCTTGGGTGGGGGTGGGTTGTTGGGGTGGCTTTCCCAGGGAAAATCTCATACCTATATCAAAAAATCCTGCCAATTTCAGTTCTACTCTACTGCTAAGACCATCCCGTTTCCATTGCCACAAAACCTGCCAAGGTACGCGTTGCCTTTTTACCGTAGTTTCCCCAGAGCTTCAAAAATTTGATGGTAAAAGGTCATGGCCCGGTGAAAAGCTCCCCACTGCCGCTGGGTCCCTTTTATCGTTTTAAAACAATGCCGTCTTTCGGTGCGCCCCAAATGATGGGTGTCTTTTTGGGTTTTTGTACCAAAGGAAGGAATTTGTCTTTTTTTTTTTTTTGAAGAATCGCTGTGTTTTGTTTTTTAAGAATTTACAGTGGTGTGTATTTTTTTAAGACTGACAAAGCCAGTCAAGAATGGGGAAATCAAGACAGTCAACGGGAAATTTTTCATGTTAACGTATTCAAAACTTTTTTTTGTGTTTTTGTTTTTTTACGTTCAACGTGTTTTGCGATGACGAACAATCTTTACTTGTTGGAAAAAGGGCACAATTTTTTAAAATATTTTCCCGTTCATCAGCTAGAGTTCGAGGTTCACTAATTTTTTGCGTTTTTGCGTTTTCAACTGTTTGACCCACCATTAAGTCCCCGTTTTTCTGTCTGTTTTTGGGGAGGAAAAAAAGGGGGGGGGGGGGGTTTCGTAACATAATATGGGAAAAAAGCTTTTTAAAGGGGAAAAGAACGCGAGGGTTTTTGGTTGAAGATTGGAAGTTCTTTTATTCAAAAAAAAGGTCAGACCCCAGAAGAGGGTTTAAAAGGATGGCGTCCATGCCAATTTTACAACTTGAAGCCCCCCGGCCAAGGGGAGGGGCAACTCCAAGTCAGCAATAAAAAAACTATTTTGTGTCGGTGACCCCTTTTGTGGTTGAGTTGTGTTGTGTGTGTGGGGGTGTTTCTGTTGGTGTGTGGGGGGTTGTGTGTGTTGGTGTGTGTTTGTGTGTGTGTGTGGGGTTTGGTGTGGTGTGTGGTGTGTGGTATGTGTGTTTTCTGTATGTGGTGTGTTTTTTTTGTGGTGTTTGTGTGTTGTGCTGTATGTGTGTGAGAGGGGGAAAGGAGAGTATTTTTTGTTTTTTGGGTGTCTCTTGGGGTGCGGGCCGCGGCGGTTTGTGTTTTGGGTGTCTTTGCGCGCGCGCGCGCGGGCGCGAAATCTTTCGGCATGTGTGGGAACGTATGTTGGGGTGCGTGGTTTTTTTCTGCGGGTCTATTGTCTATTCGGGTTTTTTTAAATGAAAAAAAACAATAAAAACCAAATTTTCCCATTTCTTTTTTTTTATTTTGTTCGTGTATTTACTCTCGCTTGAGAGCTTTGTACCAGAAAAAAAAAAAAAAACAAAAAGAATGGGGGGGGGATTAGAAACTGGGGAAAGAAATTTCGTTTCGGGGTCACAGGCTGCAGAAAAAAAAGGATCGGAAGAAAAAGGGATGGAATAAAAAGGGGCAGGTAGACAAGGCTGGAAAAGACAAGGGGGGAAAAGACAAGGGCGGTAAAAAAACTGGAATAGCAAGGGTTGAAAAGACAAGGGTTTGGAAAGAAAAAGGGCAGAAAAAAACAAGGGGGGATTACAAGGGGCTCAAATAGCAAGGGATAAATAGCAAGGGCTAAAATGAAAAGGGGGGAAAATTAAGGCAAGGGCTGGAATAGACAAGGGGAAGGAATGACAAGGGCTGGAAAACAAAAGGGGCAAAAAATAAAAAGGGGGCGGGAATAACAAGGGCGGGAAATAGACGTGGCGGGAATAGACAAGGGGGCGGAATAAAAAGGGCTGGCATGACAAGGGCTGAATAGACAAGGGAAAAAATAGACAAGGGCTGGGAATAGACAAGGGCTGGCATAGACGGGGGCAGAATAACAAGGGCTGGAATAGCAAGGGGGGGAAAGACAAAGGCGGGAATAGACAAGGGCTGGAACACACAAAGGAGGAAAGACAAGGGGCTGGAATAAAAAAGGTGAAATAAGCCGGGATTAGAAAAAGGGTTGGGCATGACAAAGGGGAATAGAAACGGGCTGAAATAGAACCACTCTATCGTGCCATTTCAGGCACTAACAAGATGAGACAATCCCAGAACAAAAACTGTTTCTTTCTTTCTTTTTAGAAAAAGTTTTCTTCTTTTCTTTCTTCTCTGTCGACCATTTTTTTCTTTCTCATTTTATTTTCTGTTTTTAAGGGAAAAAAAAGAAAAAAAAAAAGGCAATGCCTCAACTAAAACTCTTTCTCTTTCTTTCTTTTGTTTTTTTTTTAAAAAAAATTTTTTTCCCCTTTTTTTTTTTCTTAGAGACCTTTAAAGGAGAGAAAAGGTTTGGGAAATTTTTTTAAAGTGTGATGTACTTTTGGGGGAAATTTCTGAACTTTTTAAAAAAAGGGAAGGGGAAGAAGAGAGAGAGAGAGGAGAGAGAGAGAGAGGGAGAGAGGAGAAGGGGGGGGGAAAGGGGGGGGGGTGGGGGGGGGGTTTTTTTTTGGGGGGGGGGAGAGGCGTGCCGTTGAGGGAAAGGGGGGGGGGGGGGGGGGGGGGGGGTGGGGTGGGTTTGGGGGGGGGGGGGGGGGTGGGGGTGGGGGGGGGGCGCGGAGGGAGGGGGGAAAATTTTTTAAACCAAAAAAGAATAAAAGGGGGAAAGAGACGGAAAAGGGTTTAAAGGGAAAAGGGGGGGGGGGGTTTTGTGGGTGTGTGTGTGGGGTGTTTTTTGGGGGTTTTGTGTTTGGGGGGGTGGTTTTTGTGGGTTTTTTTTTGGGGGGGGTTTTTTTTTGTTGGGGGGGGTGGTGTTTTTTTTTTTGGGGGGTGGTGGTGTTTTGGGGGGTGTTTTTGGGGGGGGGCCCTTGGTTTCTTTTTTGAAAAAAAAATTTAAAATTAAACAACAAAATTTTTAAAAATTTTTTTATATTTTTTTTATTTTTTTTTTTGGGGTTTTGGGGGGTTTGGGGGGGGGGTTGTTGGGGGGGGGGGTTTTTTTTTTTTAAAAGGGTTTTTTTTGTTTTTTGTATTTTTTTTTTGTTTTGAGTGGGGGGAAAATCGGGTTTCCCTTTGGGCGGGGCCGGGGGTTTAAATTTTGTGGGAAATTTTTTTAAAATTTTCCCCTTTTGGGGTTTTTTCCCCCCCATTTAAAAATCATAAATATCCCCCAAAATTTGGAAAAAAAACCTTTTTTTGGAAACACCCTTTAATTTTGTTGCCTTTAAGAAGGTTTTTGGGCCGGGGGGAAAGGTTTTAAAATTTAAAAAGGCCTTTTTAAAATTTGGCAAAATTTTTTTTTTTGATTTTTGATTTAAAGAGGGGCGTTAAAAAAAAAATGGTTTATTTTACACCCGAAAAAAAAAAAATTTAAAAAAAAATTTTCTTTTTAAAAAAAACCCCCAACCAAAACCTTGGTTTTTTTTTTTTGGGGGGTTTTGGTTTTAATGTAACCCAAAAGGCCCATTTTTTTAATTTTTTTGGGGGGAAACAGGAAAGTGTTAAAAATGTTTTTACTAAATTTTTGGGGGGTTTTTTGTTTTTTTTTAGATAAAAATCATTCAAAAAAAGAAAACCAAAAAATTTAGGGCACAAAAAATTGATTTTAAAGGGCGATAGAAAAGGGCCAATAGCTCGCTTTAAAAAACGTGTTTGTTCACAGGAAAAATTTTTTCATTTGGGGGGGGTTTTTTTTTTTTTCGGGTTTTTTCTGGAAAATTGTTTTTTTCGTGTGGTGTGCCCCCGTGTGTGTGTGTGTGGGGTGTGTTTTTGGGGTTTTTGGTGTGTGCGCACCCCCCCCGCGCGTTTTTTTTACTTTTGTTTTTAAAAAAATTAAAAAAATAACATATATATTTATAAATAAAATATAAATACAGGGAAAAGATAAAATAGATCAAGATAGAAAAGAAACAGATAAAGATAGAAAA
This sequence comes from Rapana venosa, assembly GCA_028751875.1. NCBI lineage: Eukaryota > Metazoa > Mollusca > Gastropoda > Neogastropoda > Muricidae > Rapana > Rapana venosa. Next base: position 25,020,927 of record CM054139.1, read on the forward strand.
GATAGATAGATGGGAATAGTATTTTGTTCCGCGCGGCTTTTTGCGCCTTTTTGTGTGAATGCGGGGATCCCCCAATGGGGGGGCTCGTTTTTTTAAGGGGTTGGGGTTTTGGGGCGTGCTTTGGGGGCGAGGCGGGGGTTGGGGTTTTGAATGGGTGGGTGGTTTTTCGTTTGTCGTTCTTTTTCTTCCGGGGGCCTGGCAAGGGCGGTTTTTTGTTTTTGGTTGGGTGTTGTTTGTTTTTTTTTAAAATTTAATAATTTTAAAAGGTTCCAACCTTTCTAAGGAATGGAAAATAAAAAAGGTTGGCCTAAAAAACAAGGGCGGTTTTTTTTTTTTTAAAGTTCCCCCCCCCTTTTTTTTTTTTATTTTAAAAAACTCAAAAGGAACCCCCCCAAAAAAAATAAAAAAAACCATTTAAAATAAAAAAATGGTGGGTTTGGACAAACAAAAACCAAAAAACCCCCAAAAAATTTTAAAAAAGGAAACCCCACCCCCCCCCCCCAAAAAAACTCCCCCCCCCCCCAAAAAAACCCCCACCCCTTTAAAAATAAAATCCTAAAAACAAAGGGAATGGAATTAGATAGAAAAAGAAACCCAAAAGCAGGGAAATAAAAAGTTGCCCCCCTTTATTTTAAGCCGCCAGGTCATCGGGTTTTACTTTTTCATTTTTATCAAAAGCAAGTTTAAGTAAATTAAAAAGTGGGAAAACTGCTGGGGGTTTTTTGGGGTGTTGTTCACTTTTGGGTTTTTTTTTCCCTTTTGTTGATGTTTTTCGATTTGGGTTTTTTTTTTTTTGGGGGGGGGGGGGATTTGCTTTTTGTTTGGTTAATTGGGGGGGGGGGGGGGGGGGGGGGGTGGGGGGGGGGGTTAAAATTTTGGGTGCTATTTGAAAATTGTTGTTTTAAATTTTTAAAATTGTTTTTTCAGTACCCTTTTGAAGTGGGCAGGTATTTTTTCTAATTTTTTCTTATTTCCCACCTTTGGGGTTTTTGGGGGGGGGAAAATGTTTCATTGTTTGGTTATTACGGGGGAAAGTTCTTGTTTGATCATCAAAAAAGGGAGTTCCCAGCGGGTTTGGGCAGGATAAAAATGCTGTTTAAAGCAGCAAAGTGAGGAAGCTTTGCGTTTTGGGTAAAAAGGATGTTTGTTTTTTTTTAAAGAAAAAGTTGAGGAACCCTTTGCGAATTGTGTTTAAAGATGTATAAATTTTAAAAAGCAAAGTGAGAAGTTTTTTGGCGATTTGGGCCCAATGTGTAGATTTTTGTATTTTGATTGTTTTCCTACAAAAAGGTAAAATTTAGCTTACGTGAGTTTCAGTGCGTGCTATTGTTATGTGTACCTCCCCCGAAAAATGGGATATAGATATAAGTTGTTTTTAAACCCCCCTTTTTTGTCTTTTACTCAAAGTGAACACCCCACACCTATACATAATACATAAACTTTAAAATTTTGTCTATATCTATCCCAAAAACCACACACACAATAAATTTTATATATATATTTATTAAAATATATATATATTTTTATATAAATAATTATATATATATATATATATATATATATATATATATATAAATAAAATGCTACAAATGTTTTGTTTCGGTTGGCACGTTATGGGGCGCTCGTATGAGCCGCGTGCGTGTTTTTTGTGTGTGTTCACTTAAAACAAAAATAAAATTTTGTTGTAATTTAAAGTGAAGCGGGGGATATTTTAGTTACAAACGTTCTACACACCCACACTTGCCTTTAAAAATTTTAAATTTGGCCTTTTCAGCTTGGGAAAAAGTTTTACCAAACCCTTTTCGACACATTTCTCATGCTAACAGGTTTTTTTTGATCCTAAAACCCAAACGTTTTTTTTAAGGGGCCCTTTTGCTTGTATCAATTTTTCCCCTTTCAATTTCACGCTTATTTTATGCAGAGATGCGTTTCCTCTTTTAAAAAAAAAATTTTTAAACAAAAATTTAAATTTTTTCGGAAAAAAGGGGCCCCCTTTAACACCAAAAACAAAAATTTAAGCAAGCAAAAAATGATTTTATTTAAAAAATTCCCGCATTTTTTACTTTTTCTTTTTCTTTTGGCCCTTTACCAAAAATTTTTTCCTTTTATGAAGCTTAAGCGAAGCAAAAAGGTCCTTCGCTTGTCCCTTTTTTTTTGGCTTTTGGGGTTTTTTTTTGGGTTTTGGGTTGGTTTTTGGGCTTTCGGTTGGGCTCCCTTTTTTTTTTTTTTTGGATTGATTTGGTTTTTTTGGGTTTGGGTTTTTGGGTTTTTTTTTTTGCTGGGGGAATTTTTTTTTTTTGTTTGTTTGGGTTTTTTTGTTGTTGTGTTGTTGGTTTTTTGTTGTGTTGTTGTTGTTTTTTTTTTGGGGGGGATTTTTTTCTGTGCTTTTTTTTCCCTTTTTCCATCTGGGGTTTAAAATTGGGGGCCCCTTTTTGTTGTTTTTGTTGTTGGGGATTTTTTTTGGTTTTTGTTGTTTTTTTGGGGGGGGGGGGGAGATGTTTTTTTTGGTGGGGGGTGCTTTTTTTTTGGGGGGATTTTTTTTTTGGGTTTTTTGCTATCCTTTAAAAATTTGGGAAAATCCAAAAAAAAAAATTTCGCAAATTTTTAAAGCCTTCTCTTAAAAATACTATTTTTATACTTTTTTTCCTAGGACCCATCCCCCCCAAAACTGTGTTTAATATGCCCCCCATGTTGTGTGTGTGTGTTTGGTATTTGGTTGTCAATGTGTGCGTGCATGCGTGCGTGCGTAAGTGCGTGCGAATGTTTACATGTATATGTGTGTGTTAGTTTGTGTTTGATATCTAAGCAAATGTACACACAATGTGCTTGTAAGCAACGAGAAATAATTGGCGAGTTTATTCACATTACTCTTTTCTCAATATTTGCTGTGTGTCAATGCTAAGGCGGCATTTACTGCTTAGTAACGTCATTTAATGCGTTCCCTAGGCTACAGCCTTTTTAGCATGACAACATTGAAGCTTCAACATATTTCTATAGCCCCCCCCCCCCCCCTTCGCCCCCCCCCCCACCGCAGCACTACAGTGTTTCCCTGAACTGGCATTGTTGGAGCAAGCTTTTCTAGCTGATGCTAATGACCATTTCAATTTCGTGCTTGGACAGTGCAGACCTTTCAAAACCCTTGTGGTCATTCTGGCTGTAAAGTCGATACTCTTCAAGCCGAAGGGAGCAAACAATTTGGAAATCAGAGAAAACCAAGCATGACAATAGCCGCACTGTGATCAGTATTTGACTGTTAAGCCTTTTGCTTGTCACTTACATTAAACTATGATTGTTAGACCCCCACCCCCCACCCTTTTTCAAAATAAAGCGAAACGTTATTTGGTTTAGATTGATTTGAGTTGGAGGAGTTTCTGTGGTTTTCTTTCATTGTTGTTTGTGCTTTTTTGCAGTTTAAGTGTTTTTACCTCGAGGAAAATGAAATGAGCACTCGTGTGCTTTCTTTCTTTCTTTTTTTTGTTTACATTCAGTCTAAATTTTTATTTCATGGTTTATTTTTGTTCAGTTGATTTTCTTTCTTTTGTCTTTTGGGGTTTTTTGTTGTTGGCGCCTTTGGTTTTTCTTGGTTTAAGAAAAAAATCTCCTAAAATAAAAAAGCCAACAACAACAAGCAAACAACGCTGTATGTTAGCAGGATTCATTATTGTTTGCTTCATATATATATATATATATATATATATATATATATATATATATATATATATATATATATATATATATATATATATATATATATATATATCAAGAGAGAGAGAGAGAGAAAAGAGAGAGAGAGATAGAGATAGATAGATAGATAGATAGATAGATCGATAGATAGATAGATGATAGATAGATAGATAGATAGATAGATAGATAGATAGATAGATAGATAGATAGATAGATAGATAGATAGATAGATAGATAGATAGATAGATAGATAGATAGTAAAAATTTGCTTTTCCTTTCATGAGGTTTGGGGGGTGAGGGCGAGGTGGTCCTCATGTATAATGTTATTGATAGAGTTGTCAGTTGGTTAGCCAGAAGAGCAATTGCTGTTGATGTCCTGTGCATGGACAAGCCAGGCAGGAATACATTTACACTGTTGTTGAGCTGAGGTGTTTGGATTTTCACGCTTGGCATTTTAGATGTTGACTCGCTTGCTTTTTATTTTGTTTCTGGTAATGGGCATGTAGCAAATGATTGAATCTTTTACCTGTCCTTCTTTGTGGTTTAGTTGGAGGGGAGTGGAAATGGTAAGTGTGTGTGTGGTGTGTGTGTGTGTGTGTGTGTGTGTGTGTGTGTGTGTGTGTGTGATGTGTGTGTGTGTGTGTGCATGTGCGTGTGCATGCGTGTGTGAGTGACAGGAAATTAGAAAAGAGGAGAGAGAGAGAGATGAGAGAGAGAGAGAGAGAGAGAGAGAGAGAGAGAGAGAGAGAGATTGCGTGTGCATGTGTGCATGCTCACATGAGAGAGAGACAGAGACAGAGAGAGCATTTATTTGTTTTCCCAAAAATCACAGCCTCATAATAAGTATTATGCAGATACTTTCAAACCCCTTATGTTCATTCTGTTGTATCAGACCAGGGATCCAAGCCAGAAGTAGTATGCAGGACTGCACAGACAATAACAGCTTTGTCAAAACTAAACACCATCTGGAGAGATAAGAATATCTCACTTATCTCCAAGATCAGACTAATGCGCTCCCTTGTCATATCCATATTTCTGTATGCCTGTGAATCATGGACCCTGACTGCAGATTTGGAGAGAAGAGTACAGGCAGTGGAGATGAGATGCTTTCGGAGACTCCTTGGCATCTCCTACAAAGACCACATAAGCAACGAAAGCGTGCATAACAGAATCCAGCAAACCATTGGACCCTATGAGAACCTTCTAACGATCGTGAAAAAGCGTAAACTTAAATGGTATGGGCATGTCACAAGATCCCAAGGAATTACAAAGACAGTTTTGCAAGGCACTGTCCAAGGAGGAAGAAGAAGAGGCAGACCAAGGAAGAGCTGGGAGGATAACATCAGCGAATGGACAGGCCTAGAACTCAACAAAACCCTGAGAAAGGCAGAACAGAGAGAGGAATGGAGGGAACTGGTTGTTGAGTCTTTGAGGGTGCCCCCACGGTCGTCAGACTACGGGACAGATAGATAGATAGATAGATAGATAGATAGATAGATAGATAGATAGATAGATAGATAGATACATATTTGCCTCTAAACTGATATATTAAACCGATAGGGAAAAATTGAGCAGAGTAAGCAGAGCCAACACCATAATGTAGTCAATTTGTGTTCTTTTTTCCTTCCTATGTATATCAACCATACATTAAAAAATAAACGACTTTGAATAATGCATTGCCATAAAAAAAAAATGTTTTGTTAAGTCACATGTCTTAGTGCTCACTATTTGCTGTGTGTCAATGCTAAGGCAGTATTTCCTACTTTCTCACGTTATTTAATGCGTTCCCTAGGCTACAGCCTTTTTTTTAGCATGACAACATTGAAGCTTCAACATATTTCTATAGTCGCCCCAGGAGCACTACACTCTTTCCCTGAACTGACATTGTTGGAGCAAGCTTTCTAGCTGATGCTAATGACCATTTCAATTTCGTGCTTGGACAGTGCAGACCTTTCAAAACCCTTGTGTTCATTCTGGCTGTAAAGTCGATACTCTTCAAGCCGAAGGGAGCAAACAATGTGAAAATCAGAGAAAACCAAACATGACAATAGCCGCACTGTGATCATTACTTGACTGCTAAGCCTTTTGTTTATGACTTTGCATTGAACCACAGCCTTTAGAGAAATTTCAACCCCCACCCCACCAAAAAAAGAAGAAAAGAAAAGTGTTGTTTGGTTTGGTTTATTTGGTTTGGGAGAGTTTCTGTGGTTTTCTTTTGTTGTTATTAGTGCTTTTGCAGTCTATGTTGTTGTTTTTTCTCAAATAAAATGAAATAAGCACATGTGTGCTTTTTTATTTTTACATCTAATCTTAAGTTCTGTTTGGTTGGTTGTATTTGCTCTGTTGTTTTTTCTTTCTTTCTTCTTTTGTTTTATTTCTGTTCGGGTCTTTGATTTTTTGTTTGTTTAAGAAAAAAATCTCTTAATAAAAAGAAACAATAAATAAAATGCCATCTGTCTGCAGGATTTATTTTTGCTTTTTTTTTAATTTTGTAAAGATTTGCTTGTTTTTATTTTATTTTTATTTTTCTATTTATTCTTTTATATCAAGGATAATGGAATAAGCACGTATGTGCTTTTTTGCATCCAGTCCCCGTGTGTATGCGGTTTTGTAAATTTTGTTATCCGTTCCCACCGGCACACAATGGCCTACTCTTATGAAAAGCGGAACAGGATTTAACGTGTGCGCAATATGTTCTGCGTGCGTTCGCACACGGGGTCTCATCCGAAGGACTTTTGGGGAGAGTGGAGTCTGCACCGATATTAACTCCAGGGGAAAATAGCTCCTTGAATGGGATTCGAACCCAGGTCGTCAGATTGCGAGCGCAATGTTCTAACCACTAGGCTATCCCGTCCCCCCTTCATAAGCTTTGGGGGAGATAAACTCATGCTGAAATGTATTTGATAGAGTTGTCAGCTGGTTTACCAGCAGAGCTATTACCGCTGATGTCTTGAACATGGGGAAGTCAGGCAGGAATAAATGTGCAATGTTTTAAAGCTGGAGGGTTTCGATTTTCACGCTTGGAGGTTTATAGGTTGATTTGCTATGTTGTTATTTCTTCTGGTAATGTCCATGTAGCAAGTGATGGAATTTTGTAAGTGCCTTGTGTGTGGTGTGGTTGGAGGGAAGAGAGTGGATGGTAGGTGTGGTATGTGGGCGCGCGCGCGCGCGTGTGTGTGTATGTGTGTGTGTGTGTGTGTGTATGTGTGTGTGTGTGTGTGTAAGTGAGAAGAAATCATAGAAGAGGAAACAATTGACAGACAGACAGAGAGACAGACAGACAGACAGACAGAGAAACAGACAGGGACACAGACACGGACAGAGAGAAAGAGAGAGAGAGTAAACATTCATTTTCCCAAAAACCCAGCCTTGGATAAAGCCTAATACACATCTACCCCAAAACTGATAAATTAAACCAGTAGGAAAAATTGAGCAAAGTAAGCAAAGCCTTCACCATCAGAAACAATAATATAATCAAGTTACGTTCTTTATTTTCTACCTACATTCATTAGCCATACATAAAAAAATAAACGATTTTGAATAACGCATTGCCACAAAAAAATGGTTTATTAAGTCATATTACTAAGTGCTCAGTATTCGCAGTGTTTCAGTACTAAAGCAGTATTTACAGCATTCTAACGCTATGTAATACTTTCCCTCTGGTACTGCTCTCCAGCATGGCAGCATTTTAGCTTCAACAAAATTCTTGAGTCCCCCCCTCAGGGGAACTACAGTGTTTCCCTGAACTGGAACAATAGCAAGCTGTCTAGCTGATGCTAATGGCCATTTCAATTTCGTGCTTGGGCAGTGCAGACTTTTCAAAACCCTTGTGCTCATTCAACCTGCAATATCTGAAACACTTCAAACTTGAAGAAACAGTGTGAAAATGAAAGAAAACCAAGCGTGAAAATAGCCACACTGTTGTTATTATTACTATTTGACCATTAAGCATTTTGCTTGTCACTTACATTAAACCACAGTAGTTAGACAGGGTGTTTTTTTTTAAAAATCAGAGTTGTGTTGTTTTGGTTTTGTTTGGTTTAGTGGGGGGAGGGGTTCTGTTGGTTTTTCGTTGTTGTTGGCTGTGGTGCTTTTGCTGTCATGTTTTTAATTTCAAGGATAATTATTAGAATAGCATGTGTATGCTTTTTGGTTTTTTTACATCTACATCCCCAATCATTTCTTTTTGCTTGTTTCGTTTCATTCTTGCTTTTTTTCATGGCCTTTGACTTTTTTTCTTTTTTGCTCGTTTGTTTAAGAAAAAAAAAAATTCTAAGAAGTAAAAAAACCCCAGTAAGTTTGCAGGATTTGTCCTTTTTTGCTTTTGTGATTTTGTAAAGTTTTGTTTTTCCCTTCTGGAGATTCGTTGGGAGCGGAGGGTGGTGGCATCATGCTAAAATGATATTGATAGAGTTGTCAGCTGGTTAACCGGCAGGGCTATTACTGCTGATGTCTTGAAACATGGGGAAGTCAGGCAGGAATAAGTGTTGCAATGTTTTAAAGCTGAAGGGGTTTGATTTTTCATGCTTGGAAGTTTAGCAGTTGTTTTGCTATGTTGTTATTTCTTCTCGTGATGTCCATGTAGCAAATGATGGAATTTTGTTAGTGCCCTGTGTGTGGTGTGGTGGGAGGGGAGAGAGTGGATGGTAGGTGTATGTATGCCTCGTGTGTGTGTGTGTGTGTGTGTGTGTGTGTGTGTGTGTGTGTGTGTGTGTGTGGTGTGTTACCGCGTGTGTGTATGTTGTGTGTGAAGTGAAAGTGAAATAAGAGTGAAAAAGAGAGGATGAGACAAACAGACACATACAGACAGACATACAGAGTAAAAGACAGAGAGACAGACAGACAGACAGGCAGACAAACAGGAGAGAGAGAGAGGAGAGAGAGAGAGAAGAGAGAGAGAGAGAGAGAGAGAGAGGGAGAGAAGAGAGAGAGAGAGAGAGAGTAGAGAGGAGGGAGAACTCGGGTTCGGGGGCTGTCTTCCAAATAAACCAGGTACAGATGCAGCCCAATACATAATATTGTTTGGCTGCAAAACTGATCCAAAAAGCCTAGTAGGAATAACCCGTGTACACCTCAAGCAAAAGCAAACAACTTGCCTAATATAGAAAAAAAACTAATCAAATAATATTCCTCTCTCTCTCTCTCTCTCCTCTCTCCTATCTCAGGTCTCTCTACTCTCTCCATCTCTACTCTCTTCTCTCTCTCCATCTCTCTCTCAACTCTATCTCTACCCGTACTCCAAATCAGTGCTCGTCCGCTCTCTCTTCTCTGTCCTCTCATCTCTTCTCATCTCTATTTCGCTCGCTCTCTCTCGTCTCTCCCATCTTCTCTCTTCTTCTACTCGTTCTCTCTCTCCTCTCACTTCTCGTCTCTTCACTACTCTCCTTCTCTCTCATCTCTCGCTCTCTCTCTCTCTCTCTCATCTCTCTGACGCTCTCTCTCTCCCTCGATCGATCTCTCTCCAACTCTAGCTACCATAAGAAAATAAAGTAACAAATTTATATTTTCTCGTTCTCTCTCTCTCGCTCTCCTCACTCCATCGTCCCTCACCTACTCTCTCTCATCCCTCTCCATCTCTCTCCACTCTCATCTCTCTCTCCTCAGTCTCCTTCATCTCTTACTCATCCTCATCCTCTCCTCTCTGCTCTGTCTCTTTCTCCTCATTCTATCATATCACCTATCTATTTTATTATCTATCTATCTATCTATTCTATCTCTCTCTTTTCCCTTATCTATCTCTCTCTATCTATCTATCTACCTATCTCATTACTATCATCTATCATATTTCTGTTTTTAAACAGGCCATGCAACGCCTACTCGTACTACACGTGCAGGAAAATTGAATGACTCTTGGATTTTGTACATTTGTGACGAAAAATAACCAATTAGAAACTCCTCTTTGCCATAGCCGCATAATCGTTTTCTTACGATCTGTTCTCTGGTCACGTCAAACGTTAGAAAACTTATCAGACTGACCAACAAGTAACACTTAAGTCCTCTTTTGTTTTTTTCTCTACCTTATGTCCCTAAAATAAAAGTATTCTGTGAAACGTAAACACTTGTGTCCCATAGGGCTGAGTAACATGAGCTCAAGTTTGTAGTGATGGTACACATTGCTTTGCAGCCAGACATGTCAAAGCATTGCTGACTGTATTGCATATTGCTGTCTCATGATGTGCCAAATTTCTCCCCCTTTTTTTTTTTCTACGTCTCTGACAGGTTTGACTGAAATAAAACACTCTCTCTCTCTCTTCTACTCTCTCTCTCATCTCACACTCTCTCATCTCTCTCCAATCATCTCTCTCTACAATCTCTTCTCATACTCTTCCTCATTCCATCTCTCTCTTCCCTCTCTCTCTCTAAATCCTATCTCTCATCTCTCTTCCTCTCTCTCATCTCATCTCTTCATCTCTCTCTCTCTACTCTCTCTCTTCTCATCTCTCTCTCTCTCTCTCTCTCTCCTCATCTCTCATCTCCTCTCTCATCTCTCTCTCTCTCTCTCTCTCTCTCTCTGAACATATCTGTCAATGTACATGTATACATTTGCTAAAAACTTTCTCTTAAGTTTGAGTACAGTAACAATTCCAATAGAAAGTGGCTTCATTTTCAAAGTTCGTTTTACAAAAGGTACAAATTTATCTCGGATATTATCACTATATCTATGCACATTTTGTTACAGAGTAAAACATTAACTCTTGCTTGTGTAATTGCTACACGAAAGCATAGACTAT
>CM054139.1:25038841-25043841 GCA_028751875.1 Rapana venosa
AGGAAAAGGCTGGACTGAGTTTAATGCGTTTGCCAGTTTAGCAAAGACGATGAGAAACTGCCGAGATCAATTTTATTTTATTTATTTGTTCTTTCATATAATAATAATAATAATAATAATAATAATAATAATAATAATATAATGTATGGAATTTATATAGCGTTTAATCTTGTAAAGCAACAAATCAAAGCGCTCAGATGACTTTTTTTATATCGAGGACTATGGAATAAGCACTCATGTGCATTTTTACATCCAGTCCCCGTGTGTATGCGATTTTGTAAATGTTGTCATCTGTTCCCACCGGCACACAATGGCCTACTTTTACCAAAAACGGAACAGGATTTAACGTCTTTGCAACATGTTCTGCGTGCGTTTGTACACGGGGGCCTCAGTTTATAGCCTCATTTGAAGGATTTTGGGGGAGAAAGGAGTCGGCTCTGATGTTAACTCCAGGGGAAAATATCCCCCCTTGAACGGGAATCGAACCCGGGTCGTCAGATTGCGAGTGCAATATTTTAACAACTAGGTTATCCCGTTCCCACAGATAGAGAGAGTGAGAACGGCAGTCAGACACAGAATGAAAGCCAAAAACTCACATGATTAACTCTGTAGAGTACATACTGAACCCTTGAACTTGTTGAAGCGACACATCGATACACTTCTGACAGAAAATGGTTGCTGTCATTGTTGTTGTTGTTGTTGTTGTTGTTGTGTATTTCCACGTACATAAGGAATGGTAATGAAAATGCCTGCGTGCTGCTTTTTACACCCTGAAGTATAGAGTTACAGACTGCATTGAAAACTAAACTAGCAGTTCGAAGTTTCAGTCAAGGGGGGAAAAAAACAAGCGAAGAAACGAGGTAGGAAAATAGGAAATGTGCTGGTGTGTGTGTAGGTGTGTGTGTGTGTGTGTGTGTGCTAATGTGCGTTTTTATGTATGTGTATGTGATTGTTTATGTGTGTGCGTGTATGTGTGTATGTGTGAGTGTGTGTGTGTGTGTGTGTGTGTGTGTGTGTGTGTGTGTGTGTGTGAGGTGTGTGTAATGTGTGTGAGGAGAGAGAAAGAGAGAGAGAGAGAGAGAGAGAGAGAGAGAGAGAGAGAGAGAAATGAGAGACAAGTGAGACAGACAGACAGACAGACAGAGATGGAGGGTATGCCAACACCTATCGCTAATAACCACTAAACTAGCTGTAACTCTATCCCGTTTTTTCCTGAGAATAGGGCTTAGTGTAACCTGATTATGACTATCTAAATACAGTAAATCCTATACATCTGTACCCCCTGCAGATTATAAAGCTAATCCCTACCTAAGCTTAACCCACCAGGCACCCCAAAGATTAAAAAAACCCGCAGCCCGGTATTTAAGATTTGTTGTTGTTGTTGTTGGGTTTTTTGCCGGTAAAGACTTTCTTGTCTTATTCACTAAGTAAACTTACCTTACCGCTAAATAAGGTGTATTGTCATGTTCAGTAGCTTGTAGATATGAGCCCTGTGAACTCTTTGTAGGACTAGAGGTTCCAATATTGATTCTAGAAAATTAGAGATAGTCTGGTATCAATGTCTTAGCAAGTATCCAGTTATTCAGAGAATATTATAAATTTTAGTAGTAGTAGAAGTAATGGTGGTGGTGGTGGTCGTAATAGTAGTAGTAGTAGTAGTAGTAGTAGTAGTAGTAGTAGTAGTAGTAGTAGTAGTAGTAGTAGTATAGTAGTAGTAGTACTAGTAGTAGCAGCAGCAGCAACAGCAGCAGCAGCAGTAGCAGTAACAGTAGTAGTAGAGGTGGTAGTAGTAGGAGGAGGAGGAGGAGTTGTAGGAGTAGTAGTAGTAGTAGTAGTAGTAGTAGTAGTAGTAGTAGTAGTAGTAGTAGTACCATTATCATTATTTCATTATTATTATTATTATTATTATTATTATTATTATTATTATCATCATCATCATCATCATCAGTAGTAGTAGTAGTAGTAGCAGCAGCAGCAGCAGCAGCAGCAGCAGCAGCACAGCAGCAGCAGCAGCAGCAGCAGCAGCAGCAGTAGTAGTAGTGGTAGCAGCAGCAGCAGCAGCAACAGCAGCAGCAGCAGCAGTGACAGTATCGTGTGTGAGAGATTCATTCAAAGCATATCATCATTAAGTACAAATCCGGTGGCACGAAAATATTTTTAAAATGACGAAATAACGCAAAAGAAATGGCAGTTAATGCTTTAAAAAATGGCAGTGCAGATAAAAAATAAAAATAAAAACCCACCAGCTTTTTTTTTTCTATCCCTACCTGCTAACCACAGTCAAGAAAGGAAGCTCAGATGGTATGGACATGTGACAAGATCAGATGGGCTCTCCCAAAACCATACTGCAAGGAACAAGTGAAGGGGAAGAGAAGGCGAGGCAGGCCGAAGAAGAAGAAATGGGCAGACAACAACATCACTGAATGGACCCGGGAAGAGCTTCTCCACAACCCAGGCACTTGCCCACAACCGCCCCGCAAATGGAGCCAACTGGTGCAACGTTCGTCACTGCAGTTCCCCTGCGACCCTGGATGGGGGTTATGGGAGCAGATGGGACGAGATGATGAGAGCTAGCGGTATAGGAAGTGTAAAACTCCCCAAAAAACACACAGGAAGAAACTCTCCTCATTTTCACCAGTCCTGCAGTGCTAAAGTCTGCTCTGAACCCATGAACCGGTGTAAAAGACAATAATAATAATACTTGAAGAAATGGAAACTGCTTGGAAAGGTAGGAGCTCATTCCACGTGCATTTAGGCTGCGTTGTTGAAATGCCTGCTGACGTTTCATGGTATCATCCTTGAAGTGCCAATGTTTTGGGGTTGTTTGGGTTTGGTTTGGGGTTTTTTTTTAGCGTACTGGCGTCATGCGCGTCAGAATTACAGCTAATGAGCCAACTTAAGTACAGGATGAGGGATAGATGGGGTTTAGAGTGTGTGTGTGTGGGGTGTGGGGGGGGGGGTGTAGGGGGGGGGACGTAGGTGGGAAGATGGGGTGGTGTGTTGTCTAGGGGGGGGGGGAGGTGTAGTGTTTGTGTCGGTGTGTGTGTCTGTGTCGGGTGTGTGTGTGTGTGCGCGCGCGCACGAGCGGGGGTTTGTTGCGTGATGTGAGTTGTGGGGGGGATGGGGGGGGGGAGGGGTTGTGAGTGCGTGTGGTGTGTGTGTGTAACAGGTTGGTTTTTTTAGTGCATTTAGGGGTAAGTTCTAGATCATTTTTGTTGTGATAGCTTTCTCGTTGCGAAAATTTGCGATGCAATATTGTGTATTTGGTTTACGTCGTTACCCGTAACTTTCACTTAAAACACTAAAGAAAGTTTCAGCGTAACGATGTAGCAGTAGCAACACCACCACCACACCAGAAGCAGCAGCAGTAGCAGCAGTAGCAGTAGAAGCAGCAGTACTAGTTTATCTTTGGTTGCTGATGTCTTGTCCCGTAGCACTCTTGTAACAAACCCCTGGATCACTCCAACATCCCCAAGATAATAATTCACCCCCTTATAATTGACAGAGTGGAGTTCGAAATCCCCCTACTCTGTCAAAAAATATTTACGTGCATGCTCCGCGTTGTCTGATGCGATGTATACTGACAGTTTCCATTCTTTACCCCTCCTCCCCCCCCCCTCTCCTTTCCACTCAGGGTAACATCATTTGAGCACTTGATACTGGCATCCACAATCCTCACTTAATCGCTTAAGCAAACCACTTGCGTGGAAGGCGTTGACATGTTGGATAGGAGAGAGTTATTATGTAAAGTTTAAACTGTAATCCTCTTTTAGGAAAAAAAAAGTTATGAAGACCGGCTGATGTGAAATGCGAGTGATGCTTCAGCTAGCGTTATTCCATCATGACAAAAGGGAAAAACATTTTCTCGAAAGAAAACGAGAGGAGTCGGACGAAGAAGATTAAAGGAGCGGATTTCTGTGTAAAGGTGTTGATGTTTGGTGTAGGGAGGGCAGACAGAATTGAAAGATATAGTTGCTGGGATATGTTGTTTTCATTCGTGGCGGTAGGCTATCGTGTCGTGTTGAGTATGTTTATATCAATACTTGTGTGTCTGGAACTAATTGCTAGCGCGCACACACAAATGCACGCACGCACACACACATACACACACAAGCGAATGCACATAGATACACATGCTCACACAATCAAGCGTGTGCATGCACAACACGCACACACATACATACACATGCGCACATAATATATATATATATATATATATATATATATATAATATATTATATATATATATATATATATATATATATATATATATATATATATAATCCACACAACACACTCACATGTATATAGAGAGACACACAGAGACAGATTCATCACCGTTTTCGTTTCTGATTCAGGAAACAATGAAGAATAAATATCTAGCTAACCTATCCCTGACAGGTACTACAATGCGGCTGGTAGTTCTAACTGATCCCACAGTTGAAAAATAGCAAATGCACTCAGTGAGAGGAGGCGAAAGGAGCAGCAAACGCTGGGTGCACTGTAGTTTAATGATACAGAATAGCAACTATAAGCTTGACGGAGTTAGCTTTCTAAAGTGTTGATAACGCGCGGGATTTTTGATCGCCGTTTAACTCATAAACTATTTTTATTTATTTTTTATTTTATTTAATTTTATTCTTTTATATCGAGGATAATGGAACAAGCACTAATGTGCTTTTTTTACATCCAATCCCCGTATGTATGCAGTTTTGTAAATTCTGTCATCTGTTCCCACCGGCACACAATAGCCTACTCTTACGAATAGTGGAACAGGATGTAACGTGTGCGCAAGATGTTCTGCGTGCGTTCGCGCACGGGGCCTCGATTTATAGTCTCATCCGAAGGACTTTTGGGGAGAGTGGAGTCTGTACTGATGTTAACTCCAGGGGAAAATATCCTCTTGAACGGGAATCGAACCGGGGTCATCAGATTGTGAGCGCAATGTTCTAACTGACGGAGTTAGCAGTGTAAAAAGGTTGATGATGTGCGCTAGTTTG
>CM054139.1:25056341-25061341 GCA_028751875.1 Rapana venosa
CTCTCTCTCTCTCTCTCTCTCTCTCTCTCTCTCTCTCTCCCCTCCCTCCCTCTCACTCTCCTGCTGCATGGTAATGGGACACAGCCCTCTAAAACAGTGACAGCCTGTAGGTTTTGTCCCCGCCTCTCTCTGTCTCTCTGTCTCTGTCTGTCTGCCTGTCTGTCTGTCTGTCTGTCTCTCTCTCTCTCTCTCTCTCTCCTCTCTCCTCTCCTCTCTCTCTCTCTCTCCTCTCTCTCTCTCTCTCTCTCTCTCTCTCTCTCTCTCTCTCTCTCCTGCTGCTGCTGTATGTTAATGGTTCAGCGGTGACATAGCCCTCTAAAACAGTGACAGGTTCTAGGTTCGAGTCTTGTCGAAGCTTGACTCCCCTCCCCTCCCCTCTCCCCCCCCCCCCCCCCCCCCCCCGCGTCATATCCCTCCCCCTTTCCCCTTCCCACTGTTTAGACACTGGTCTATGAGTGTTGGGAGTTTATCGTTTAGATGACATGAAATAGTGAGACACATTATGCTACGGATATGTGTTTTTTTACCACTTCAAGTCACGAGATTTCTCTGCGTGGAATTCGGGCTGTTCTCCCTGGGGGAGAGCACGTCGCCACAAGAGCAGCGCCACCTTTTTTATTTTTTTGTCTGCAACTGTATTTTGTTTCCCTATCAGAGTGGGGTTTTTCTAAGAATTTTGCCAGGGACAACTCTCTTGTTGCCGTGGGTTCTTTTACGTGCGCTGAATAATTTTGTGTAACACATGGGACCTCAGTTTATCGTCTCATCCGAAATACTAGCGCCCAGACCACCACTCATGGTCTAATGGATGGGGGGGGGGGGAAGTTTCGGGCCCAAACGGGATTTGAACCACCACACACTTCCAACCCGGACTTTTCACTTTCTAATTTTTTTGTAATTCTTTTATATCGAGGATAATGGAATAAGCACTTATGTGCTTTTTTACATGCAGTCCCCGTGTGTATGCGGTTTTGTAAATTCTGTCATCCTTTCCCACCGGCACACAATTGCCTACTCTTACGAAAAGCGGAACAGGATTTAACGTGTGCGCAAGATGTTCTGCGTGCGTTCGCACACGGAGCCTCGGTTTATAGTCTCATCCGAAGGACTTTTGGGGAGAGTGGAGTCTGCACTGATGTTAACTCCAGGGGAAAATATCCCCCCTTGAACGGGAATCGAACCCGGGTCGTCAGATTGCGAGCGCAATATTCTAACCACTAGGCTATCTCGTCTCTCTGGACAGGCGCGTTACCTCTAGACCACCGATCCACGGTCACCGATATTTATCGCACGCAACTGATATCACAGCAGAAAGCGTTTTGGCAAATTGCTTCAAGAAATATACGCTTCATAAAATAAGAAGTCTAATAGCTTTCGCGGATAACTCAGTGAGCAGAGCACTTGCTCTCCCAAAGCTGAGGTTAAGTAGTGTTGAGCGCGGTTACCTCCGGGATGGGATACCGTTCGTGTGCCTTGTCTTCAGTATAGTCCCGTGGTTCACCCAGCTGTAAATGAGTACCAGCTCTCTTAAGGGATAATGACAAAATCTTTTGACAATGACAACGACAAATTCTTTTATTTCGAGGATAATGAATAAGCACCCATGTGCTGTTTTACATTCAGTCCCCGCCCTTAGGGATATATAAGAGAGAGACAGAGACAGAGAGACAGAGAGATAGAGAGAGAGAGACAGAGAGAGAGAGAGAGAGAGAGAGTGTGTGTGTGTGTGTGTGTGTGTGTGTGTGTGTGTGTGTGTGTGTGTGTGTGTGTGTGTGTGTGTGTGTGTGTGTGTGTGTGTGTGTGTGTGTGTGTTGGGGTGGAATTGAACCTAAGACTGTTCGAGCTTTTCGAGAGGAGAGAAGATGGATGCAGCCCTCAATATGCTGGCACCTAGAGAAGCTGAGGTTTGTGACGCCTTACTTCCCAACGACCGCATAATTTTGTTATGGGAACACCATTACCTTACATACATCGGCAAAGACGAAAAACGTTTGCGGTTTTTTTTTCCAGATTTGTTGTTTCTCCAGTTGTGACGAAATATCTGATGGGAATATTCCCTGAATTCCATATACATAAATCACCGTGTCTGAGAGTGAACATACAATACAATACAGTACCATACAAAACAGTACATTACAATACAAATAGTACAATGTAGTGCATTACGACAGGATACAATACAGTACAGTACAGTACAGTACAAGACAATACAGTGTAACGCAGTACATCGGAGCACCATCGATTACAATACAAGATAGTAGAATTATGTTAAATGCTACTTCACTTGTGTACCACCATTCAGATGTACCACCTAATCACACACCCTATGTATTTATTTTTAATTTTAAAAAAATAAATAAATAAAAAATATGAGTCATTCATGGTCGTCCATAGTGCTTGCTTTATTTTTTTTAAAAGTCAGTCATCTCATATTGTGCAGATTTATTTTAGCACTTTCAACTGACCTTAAACATGCTGCATGATAGAACCATTTCAACGACTTAGGCTTTTTGCACGTCAGTGACAACTAAAGAAAGCTGTTACACACCTATTCCATGCAGCACCAAAGATGCTTCTCTTGGAGGTAATGAAGAAACGGTTATAGCCTTGTGGTTAGAGTGATGCGCACTGCGCCCGTGATCTACTGACCCGGGTTCGAATCTCTTTCAAGAGGATTTTTCCTCTGAAGTAAACATCAGTGCCGACTCCCCCCATCCCCCCCCCCCCCCCCCCCAAGTCCTTCGGATTAGACTATAAACCGAGGTCTCGTGTGCGAACGCACGCGGAACATCTTGCGCACACGTTATAAAACCCGTTCCGCTTTTCGAAAGTGTAGGTCATTGTGTGCCAGTGGGAACGGATGACAAAATTTATAAATTTAAAGCACACGAGTGTTTATTCCATTATCCTCAAAATGAAAGAATAAATAAATAAGTGGCAGAAGAGGATGAATGTAGTATCATTCTGTGCTGGTAAAGCAAAAGGTAAATAATGTGCCTGTAAATGTGCATGTGTCTTCAATCAAAACGTCGTTGATAGCTCTCTGAGTTGCTCTAGACGAAATAAACGCCCTGTTAAAGCAATAAAACCCAGTCAGACGGCTTGCACTCGTATGTAGACACCTTTATGTTTGTTTTATAGTACCGTCTGATGTGTGCTAACTGTCTGGCAATGTTCAGTTGTGACATGGAAACGGAAATGAAAATGTCGCTTGAAGATAGATAAGAAATAAGTGTGTGTGTGTGTTGTGTGTGTGTTTGTGTGTGTGTATGTTTGTGTGTATGTGTTTGTGTGTGTGTGTGTTTGTGTGTGTGTGTGCGTGTGTGTGTGTGTATGATGTGTGTAAGTGTGTGTGTGTTCGTTCGTTCCGTTCTTTAAATTTTACGTCCTTTCACTATCAGTGATATAAGACGTGTGTGTGTGCGTGTGTGTGTTTTTGTTTGTGAGTGCGTGTGTGTGTGTGTGTGTGTGTGTGTGTGTGTGTGTGTGTGTGTGTGTGTGTACGTGTGTATGTGTGTGTGTGTATGTGTGCAAAATCCATCTTTTTCTCTCTAACTCTAGATGGAACATTAACTTAAGTAATGCATTTGCTTGCTCCGTCAAGCCATCAGTCTAAAGAAGAAGAACTTCATCATCAACACGATCATCATAGTCAGCAGCGACAGCAACAAAATGAAAAAGAAAAGCATTTAAAGAAGGCAAAAAAAGGGACAGAAAAGCAAATGAGCGCAAACAAAGTAGAATCAGGTTCCGATGCCTACAACTCGTACTTCTATATTTTAGATTAATTTTAATAATAATAATAATAATAATAATAATAATATAATAATAATAATAATAATAATAATAATAATAATAATAATAATAATAATAATAATAATAATAATAATAATAATAAAAAATGGAATTTGTATAGCGCTATATCTTGCGAAGACAAATCAGAGCGCTTAATTATACATACATACATTCATATAATATATAACGTATATATATAATATATATATATTATATATAATATATATATATATATATATATAATATATATAATAATATGTGTGTGTGTGTGTGTGTTGTGGGTGTTGTGTGTGTGTGTGTGTGTGTGTGTGTGTGTGTGTGTGTGTGTGTGCGTACAACCAGAGAAAGAGAAAAGAAAAAGAGAGGGGAGAGAGAGAGAGAGAGAGAGAGAGAGAGAGACAGACAGACAGACAGACAGACAAACAGACAGACAGAGGGGAGAAGCATTATATTTCACTAATGAAACCAAAATGAAGAAGACCTCACACATGTGCATGCACACGAGTCTATCTATCTATCTATCTATCTGTCCCGTAGTCTGACGGCCGTGGGGGCACCCTCAAAGACTCAACAACCAGTTCCCTCCATTCCTCTCTCTGTTCTGCCTTTCTCAGGGTTTTGTTGAGTTCTAGGCCTGTCCATTGGCAGATGTTATCCTCCCAGCTCTTCCTTGGTCTGCCTCTTCTTCTTCCTCCCTGGACAGTGCCTTGTAAAACTGTCTTTGCAAGTCCTTTGGATCTTGTGACAAAGCCAATACCATTTAAGTTTTACGTTTTTTTTACGATCGTTAGAAGGTTTTTCATAGGGTCCAATGGTTTGCTGGATTCTGTTATGCACGCTTTCCCTTGCTTATGTGGTCTTTGTAGGAGATGCCAAGGAGTCTCCGAAAGCATCTCATCTCCACCGCCTGTACTCTTCTCTCCAAATCTGCAGTCAGGGTCCATGATTCACAGGCAAACAGAAATATGGATATGACAAGGGAGCGCATTAGTCTGATCTTGGAGATAAGTGAGATATTTTTATCTCTCCAGATGGTGTTTTAGTTTTGACAAATCTGTTATTGTCTGTGCAGTCCTGCATACTACTTCTGGCTTGGATCCCTGGTCTGATACAATGGCTCCCAGGTACTTGAAGCTTTGAACTGTTTCCAGCTTCTGGTCATTAACCCTGATATCAGTGCTAATGCCGTTGGTGTTATTAGTCAT
>CM054139.1:25066341-25076341 GCA_028751875.1 Rapana venosa
TATATATGTGGTGTGTGCGTGTGTGTGCGCGCGCGCGAGAGAGAGAGCGAGATCGTGTGTGTGTACACGTGTGTTTGTGTGTGTGTGTGTGCGTGCACGCGCGCGCACGCACGCATGTGCATCCTTAGCGTGCGAACACGGCAGTGTGCCCGCCCCCTCACCCTCACCCTCCCCCTCACCCGCGCGTGTGTATGTAATTGTTCAGCAGACCTAATGCTTCCATTTTGCTGCTGTCAGCATCGCAAACGTGTCTGGCAATAGAAGAACGCGGAATGAGGTATTAGATAATTGATTGTCCTCTCTCCCCCCCCTCTCTCTCTCTCTCTCTCTCTCATTTTTCTTCCCCCCCCTCTCTCTCTCTCTCTCTCTCTTTTATTTCTTCCCCTCTCTCTCTTCTCTCTTCCTCTATCTCTTTTCTCTCCTATTCTCTTCTCTCTCTCTTACTCTCTCTTCTCTCTATTATCTCTTTCTTGTCTCTTCTCTCTTTCCACTTTCTCTTGTGCGTGCGTGGTGTGTGCGTGTGCGTGTGTGTCTGAAATGTGTTGTGTGTTGTGGTGTGTGTGTGTTGTATTGTGAGTGTTGGGGTGGTTGGTGTTGTTTGCGTGTGTCATTTTGTATGTGTGTGTGTGTGTGTGTGTGTGTGTGTCGGCGCGCTTACGTCGTGCGCGTGTGCCTCTGATTTAACTTTTGTCTCTTTTGTTTTCATGTGGTGGACTTGATGTTGTTTTTTCCTGATGCATCTGTTGCTGTTTTACTTCAGCCAGGTCTATTAAAAGCGTTGGGGTTGTTTTTATTGCGAATTGTCCTTTTCACTTTTGTTCTTTAAGGACAGTTGCTGAGTCATCCTGTAGTGTTATTTGTGTGTGTGTGTGTGTGTGTGTGTGTTGTGTGTTCTGTCTGTCTGTCTGTCTGTCTGTCTCTCTCTCTCTCTCTCTCTCTCTCTCTCTCTCTCTCTCTCTCTCTCTCTCTCTCTCCTCTCTTCTTTCTTTCTTTCTTTCTCCTCTTCTGTTCTTCTTTGCAATTCTTCTTCTTCATCTTTTTCTTCATCTCTCTCTTCTTCTTCTTCTTCTTCTTCTTCTTCTTCTTCTTCTTCTTCTTCTGCCCTTTTGAATTGTATTGTGGCCGAGCCGAAGTACATAATCATTTCAGAGTTCAGAGTTCAAAGAGTTCTCTCTCTCTCTCTCTCTCTCTCTCTCTCCTCTCTCTCTCTCTCTCTCTCTCTCTCTCTCTCTCTCTCTCTCTCTCTCTCTCTCTCTCTCTCTATCTATCTCATCTCATCTCCTCTCATTTCAACTTCTCTTCTTTCCTCTCCTCTTGCTCTGATCATAGGCTATTCTTATGTCTGTTTTATGGACTACTTTCACAATTCTTTTCAGATTCCTACAGACAAATGTTCCAAAAGATGATAGCCTGCTCTTCCGAAAGGCAGAAACAGGGGTGGGGTTTTTTTTAACGTGTCTGTAAGATGTTTTGCATAATTATGTTCACACACAAGACCTCGGTGTATGGTCTCATCTAAAGGGCTTTCTGAAGAGTAGGGTCAGTACTGATGTTATCTCTTTACACTAGCTGTACATGTTTTCCAATCTTGCACCCACAATCATCATAATTTCATTTGTGCCCGACGAAATCACCCCCGCAACCCTCCCATCCCCACCTCCACCCTCCCGTCAAGCACTGTTCTGACCAATCATGCCATGGTGATGAGAGAGGAAAGTACTCCTCGCAGTGAGAGAGAAATGGGATGTTAAAAGCATCAGCCTCTTGTACAGCCTTCTGTCATCCCGAGGGCCAATATCTATGCCTACTGACCTGCCGATAAGGGACAAACTCTTCAGACCCCTGGAGGGCCTTCAGCGTACCACGGCAGCATTTGTCAGGGCCTCAGGAGTTGCTGTCTGAGCGTTCGACGATGAAGAAGAAGAGGTATACAGCCTTGACAAATGTCTCTCTCGGAAGATAGATAGGAACAGGAAAGACGAGACATGTCTGTGGAAATGTTTTGAGGAACACATTATTTCGCTATATAAAATACCGTTTACAAATGTTGCAGCTAAGAATGTGACAGTGCCGTTTACTGTGGGTTTTTTCTCAAATTCTTCCCCAATTTTTTTTTGTCTTTCCCAAGCCAGCAAATTTTAAATGCTTTTCATACATGAGCAGTAAAAGTAAGCTATGCACTTTTAACCATGCGATCATTTTAGTTTGTATTTCACTGATTCATCTTTACAATTTAATTGTCCATTCCTGAAGAATGTGTGTGTCACTGTTTTAAGTACGCTGCACTGTCTTATATCTACACTTCAACTATGCATTCCTGAAGCATGTCTTTTACTGCTTTACTTCTACACTTCAACTATATAATCCTCAAGTCTGTGTTTCACTGTCTTATCTCTACACTTCAACTATGCATTCCTAAAGTCTGTGTTTCACTGTCTTATCTCTACACTTCAACTATGCATTCCTGAAGCATGTGTTTCACTGTCTGATCTCTACACTTCAACTATGCATTCCTAAAGTCTGTGTTTCACTGTCTGATCTCTACACTTCAACTATGCATTCCTGAAGCATGTGTTTCACTGTCTGATCTCTACACTTCAACTATGCATTCCTAAAGTCTGTGTTTCACTGTCTGATCTCTACACTTCAACTATGCATTCCTGAAGCATGTGTTTCACTGTCTGATCTCTACACTTCAACTATGCATTCCTAAAGTCTGTGTTTCACTGTCTTAGCTCTACACTTCAACTATGCATTCCTGAAGTCTGTGTTTCACTGTCTTATCTCTACACTTCAACAATGCAGTCCTCAAGTCTGTGTTTCACTGCCTTATCTCTACACTTCAACAATGGAGTCCTCAGGTCTGTGTTTCACTGTCTTATCTCTACACTTCAACAATGGAGTCCTCAAGTCTGTGTTTCACTGCCTTATCTCTACACTTCAACTATGCAATCCTGAAGTCTGTGTTTCACTGTCTTATCTCTACACTTCAACAATGGAGTCCTCAAGTCTGTGTTGCACTGTCTTATCTCTACACTTCAACTATACAATCCTAAACTCTGTGTTTCACTGTCCTATCTCTACACTTCAACTATGCATTCCTAAAGTCTATCTTTCACTGCCTTATCTTTTTCACTTCAACTATGCATTCCTAAAGGGTGTGTTTCGCTGTCTGATCTTTACACTTGGAGAGCTAGCTAGGTGTGATGCAGCCCTACTCTCCGCACCCACAGCCATCACCATGTCCCTTGTCGTGCCCAGCAAATCACAACAACCCTTAGGCAATAACCATTCAGCCCAGGATAATGGCTTCTGGAATAACCTCCTTACACAGAGAGAGAGAGAGGGGAGAGAGAGAGAGAGAGAGAGAGAGAGGAGGAGAGAGAGAGAGGAGAGAGAGAGAGAGAGAGAGAGAGAGAGAGGAGAGAGAGAGAGAGAGAGAGAGAGAGAGAGAGAGAGAGAGAGCGAGAGAGGAGAGAGAGAGCGAGAGAGAGAGAGCGAGAGAGAGAGAGAGAGAGAGAGAGAGGGAGAGAGAGAGAGAGAGAGAGAGAAGAGAGAGAGAGAGAGGAGAGAGAGAGAGAGAGATGAGAATGTCGACGAACACATTAGCTTCAGATGCAAGCTCGGCATTTTGCTTCTGTCTTGAAAGACTGGGTGTAAACAGGAGAGACCGGACATATCTCTGTGGGTAGTGTTTCGAGGCCGGCATTTTGCAGAAACGAAAATACTGGTGTGGTGTCTGCTGTTGAAACTGAGGTTGTAGAGTGGCTATTGGTTGTTTTAAATATGTTTTTTAAAATTTCTATATGAAGAAGATTTCAAGTGCATTACAAGGGTTAGCAGCAACAATGTAGTGTTAATGGCAATGAAATAGCAGGTTATTGTCTTCAAGTTTGATGCTAAACAGAACAGATAAGAGGAAAATTAAAGCCTAACAAAAGTAATCCTGAAAAGCTAATTTCACTCTTAGCATGAACACACTCAAAACAACGTTCAAGAAAATAAAAATAATCGCATAATTATGGATCAGGTGGACAGGTGGTCTAGAGGTAACACACCTGTATAGAAAGCAAAATGTCCGAGTTCGAAGTGTCTAGTGGTTTGATCCCCGTTACTGCCCCGAAACTGTACCGCCCCCTCCCCCCCCCCCCCCCTCCCCCCCCCCCTCCCCCCATCCACTAAAACCGTGAGTGGTGGTCTGGATGCTAGGTAGTCTTTCGGATGAGACGTTAAACCGACGTCCCGTATGTAACTCGCATTTAACGCGCGTAAAAGAACCCATGGTAACTAGAGACTTGACTCTGGGGAAATTCTGTAGGAGAAGCCACTCTTATAGGTGGAATAAAATTTATACACACGCATGTAGGAAAAGAAAGAATGATATGGATGGCACTGTTTCTGTCGCGACGCGCTTAAACCAGAGGAAGAGCAGGCTGACTTTCATGGAGAGAACTCTGATGTGATTTTTAAAAGGTATACAATACATTACAACACAACACAATACAATACAATACAATACAATGCAATTTAAGGCCTATTTTCTATAACTATCACAGAAACAACTTTTTAAAAATATCATTCAACACTTTTTCGTGCACTTTTCACCAAGACTTATTAAGACCTTGACTGTACATTCCTGACGTTCTTTCTTTTCGCTTTCTTTCTTTACGGTTGGTGTACTTGTCATCCTCTCCCACCCTTTGCATCCACAGTCATCACCATGTCACTTATGTCCAGCAAAATCACACCTTCCTCCCCCTCCTCCCCCCTCCTTCAGGTACTGACCAATCAAGCCATGGTGATAAAGGGAAAGTGCACTTTGCAGTGAGAAAGAAGTATGATGTCAAAAATATCAATCTCAGATGCAAGCATAAGATTTGTCTGTACCGAATTCCCGCGAAAGGCTGAAATGAATAGAAAAGACCAGATGAAAGTTTTGTGTGTGTGTTTTGTTTGTGTGTGTGTGTGGTGTGTGTGTGTGTGTTGTGGTGTGTGGGGTGTGTGTGTGTGTGTTGTGGGGCGTGTGTGTGTGTGTGTGTGTGTGTTTGTGTTGTGTGTGTGTGTGTGTTTGTGTGTTGTGTGTGTGTGTGTGGTGTGTGTGTGGTGTGTGTGTGCGTGCGCGTGTGCGTGTGTGTTTCACGAAAGTTATTTAATAGAAAATGCTGTTGTGAGTTCTGCTGTTCAAACTGTGATAGTGGCATCGTCATGCTGGTGTCTTTTTTCATTTTTCTTAAGGCTCTTCTTTTTTTCCATTCATCTTAATTTAAACTGCATTATTAGGAAAAACAAAGTGCTAAAGAAATGCAAAGAAAGAACGGAGTAGACATACAAGTAAGAATGACCAGCCCCCCCCCCTCTCCCCCAAAATAAAAACCAAAATAACTAGTTTACTCTTATAGCAAAAGCATTGGAATAAGTTATCAAAAAAGAGAAACTATTGATTCATGAAACATTTGCGCTCTGTTACAATCATAGAAACATAAATCTTCATAAAACGATGCTAATATACTTTGGATATGCCTAGGCTTACCACAACCTTAACTAGATGGTACTGATGTTTGTGTGTGCGTATGTGTGTGTGCGTGCGTGTGTGTGCATGCGAGTGTGTGTGTGTGTGTGTTGATATCTGTTAATTGTAATATCCGTGGACGGCTGCATACGTGTAAATGATTTGAAATAAAGCGCTTCGACTTGTTAACTTAACCAAATTCAGCGGTATATAAATTTCTTATAGTAATAATAATAATAATAAAAATAATAATAATAATAATAAATTATAATAATAAAAAATAAATGAAGGAAATTTTCATATAGCGCTTATATCTAGCAAAAAAAAAATCAAGCGCTTTTGTATAGTAGTAGTAGTAGTAGTAGTAGTAGTTTTTAGTAGTAGTAGTAGTAGTAGTAGTAGTTAGTAGTAGTAGTAGTAGTAGTGTAGTAGAAGTATTTAGTAGTAGTAGTAGTAGGAGGAGGAGGAGGAGGAGGAGGAGGAGGAGGAGGAGGATCATCATCATCACCATCATCATCTTTCATCAGTAGTAGAAAGCAGCAGCAGCAGCAGCAGCACATGTAGAAAGTATAGTAGTAGCAGCAGCAGCAGCAGCAGCAGCAGCAGCAGCACCCGGGCACAGCAGCAGCAGCAGCAGTAGCAGCAGCAGCAGTAGTAGTAGTAGTAGTATAAGCAGCAGCAGAAAGCAGCAGCAGCAGCAGCAAGCAGCAGCAGCAGCAGCAGCAGCTGCAGCCAGCAGCAGCAGCATAGTTAGCGCAGCAGCAGCGTAGTAGCAGCAGCAGCAGAGTAGTAGTATTTAGCAGCAGCAGCTGCAGCAGCAGCACCCAGCAGCAGCAGCAGCAGCAGCAGCAGCAGCAGTAGTAGTAGTAGTAGTAGTAGTAGTATGTTCTAGTTTTGGCTGGGTGTTTTTTTTTCTTTATACATAGTCACATGCTTGGAATCTTTCAGTCTCACATTGTCTCCACACACAAAAATTGCTACTTGAGCTGTGCTCGGCAAAACCCACTACCCCCTTGGCACTGACCCATCAAGCCATGATTGCGATTATGTTCAGGAAGGACAGCCTGGCGGAGAGAGAGAGGGGAGAGAGGGGGGGAGAGGAAAGAAAGAGAGAGAGGAGAGAGAGAAAGGGAGAGAGAGAGGGAGGGAGGGAGAGAGAGAGAGGGAGAGAGAGAGGAGAGGAAAAGAGGAGAGAGGAGAGAGAAGGAGAGAGAAGAGAGCGAAAAATGGGATGTCTGAAGCACTAGCCCCGGGGCCATGTTTGACGCTTTCCTCTGTCTCGAGAAAAGCGGATATGAAAAGGACGGACAAAACGTGTCTGCAGGTGTGTTGTGGGGGTGGATGGGTGGATGGGGGAGGGGGGGGGAATTACAATCTCTCTCAGTACTTAATAATAATAATAATAATAATATCGTCTATAATATAATAAAGTCCTACGGATGAGACTATAAACCGAGGCCCCGTGTACGAACGCATGAAAAACATCTTGCGCGCACGTTAAATCCTGTTCCGCTTTTCGAAAGAGTAGGCCATTGTGTGCCGGTGGGAACAGATGATAAAATTTACAAAACCGCATACACACGGGGACTGGATTTTTTTTTTTTAAAGCACATGAGTGCTTATTTCATTATCCTCGGGGAAAAAATCTGAGCGCTTTGATTTGTTGCTTTACAAGATTCAGCGCTATATAAATTATTATTATTATTATTATTATTATCAATAAATGGAATTTATATAGTTCTGTGTCTTGAAAAGACAAACCAAAGCGCTTAGTACTTATCAGAGTTTGAAATCTGCTGCTGGAACCATAGCAGACTGGAAATTCAGTTTATGTTTTAGTCTTTAGCTGGTTTTTTATCTTAAGTTTTAACAGATCCAGCAGGAGCAATGGTTGTAGTTGCTGCTGGTGGTGGTGGTGGTGGTGGTGGTGATGTCGGGGGTTGTAGTGATCTGTATGGCAGCAGGTCTTAGGTAGCTTATTAATGACAGTGATTTTAAACCGAGAAAACTACTATAAAACCAATGGTTTATTGACGCGAAAGTCAGCGGTCAAAAGCTTAAATAACCGTGGCCATGATAAGGGTGTAGATGATTTCATGAACAAACATATCTGTAACATATATCATTTTGCATTAGCAAAACGCTGTCAATACTACATGTGACAGATGTTTAAGTGAAGTTAACTATGTTCAAGAATGTTATGCAAATTTACTCTTGATTATGACTTTGCTCAACATTTACAACGTCTCTTTGCTTGAAGATAACGACTTACAAAATGTGAAAATCGATCTTGAACACAGGATTTTGTGAGCTAGAATAGTCTTCCAAAGTTTGGAAATCCAGAGAGACATACGTGAGTTACAAACTACATAAAGGAAAATTCAACACAAAAGCTACTAAAACTAATCAAACTATCTCAAGAAAGCTGTTTTGTGTGCTTAACACATTACTTGAAGCGTTTAACCATTTCATTTCGTAGTGTAGATGCCTTAGGATCTGTATAGGGAGACTTTTTTTCACATATGTATTTTCACTCCGAGTAAACTAATGCAGACACCATGACTACTCGATTGGGTAGCAATGTCTTAGTACACCAATAAACCTAAGAAGATAAACGCCGCATCTCTAACCTACGTTTCCGTGGCATCCCGATGAATCTAGCGTAAAACGCACATCTCATAATGCAGGCTATTTCTGTTTGTCACGTCCTACATTTTCAACCTGCCCTCATGTGCTGAAAGCAAAGAAGCTCTGATGTTGTTTGAACTGAATCATACAGACAACTCTAGGATTTATCGACAGAAAGAATCTTCCTGTTGATAGATCCTGTAGCTGTCTGTATGATGCAGTTGCTCTGGGAAAGAGATTGTTGCTGTGATGTTCTCTTTTCAGACAGAGATATGTAGGAGAGTTTTTTTGCTTGAGAAGTTTATATTTTCCTTTGACACATTTCAGCTTTTTGTGTACACATCAGTTCCGGTCTGGTGTGTTTTGCTCTTTGAGGCCGCTCTGATATTTGTTTTATTGTATGTGCTCTTTCATGGTTATTGTCATGGTACTAGACTGACTGTCGTGACAACTCGTGTATGATTTTTCTCTGTTTGGATTCTCTTGTTGACACTAGAGCATGTTTCCCCCTCTATCATAATTATCATGTGAAGCCGAGCGTCCCAACAATTTATTGTCTCGATCGTTACAACTGGTCAACGTGTCTGTGTATCTGTCGCAATCTCTGTCTCTATGTCTTTGTCCCTTTCCATTTGTCTGTCTTTCTGTCTGGTAGGACAATGCCCCCGATTTTATTTGCTCTGTTGGAGGTTCATCAATTTTGCTTCCCTATCAGTGGATAGGATGGGGGATTGTAAGAGAAATTCGCCAGGAATAGCTCTCTTGTTCCTTTGATCATTCTATGTATTCTTGACATAATCATGTTGCGCATCAGACTTTACTTTATCACCTCATAAAAGGTAAAGGTGTTCCCTTAACCTATGTGGTCATTGGGAAGCGAGATATCAGAGACCCCAGCTTCTCTAGGGGCCAGCATATTGAAGAAGATCCCCATCTCCTCTCCCTCGCTGCTTTACCTTCCCTGAACCCAAAGACGCCGGTACCCATATACAGCTGGGTGAACTGGGGGACTGTACTATAAGCCAAGGCGTGCAAACGGTCACCCATCCACTTCCTGACCATGCTCCATGCTGCTTAACCTCAGCTTTTGGAAAGCGAGTGCTCTGACCGCTGAGCTATCCCGTCCCCGGGCCCATGTCATTGCAAAGAAGAGTCTTAAGAGTCCGTTTGTGGTTAGACTAGAAGACAGGGTCGGATAATATTTGACGTGCCTTCAACTAGTTGATTTCAGGGTTAGATAATGCTCATCATGTGTCCCTTATGTGATATAAAGAGCTTGTTTTTAGTCTGTCATTTTACACTGTCATTGATATCATCATGTTTATTTTTATTTATTTTTTTTATATCGAGGATAATGGAATAAGCACTTTTGTGCTTTTTTTTACATCCAGTCCACGTGTGCATGCGGTTTTGTAAATTCTTTCATCTGTTCCCACCTGTACACAATGGCCTACTCTTACGAAAAGCGGAACAGGAGTTAACGTGTGCGCAAGATGTTCTGCGTGCGTTCGCACACGGGGCCTCGGTTTATAAGTATATAGTGCTGTGGTTTGCATGATTTCACTTGCACCCTTTAAATCTTTCAGCTGAGATAATAATAATAATAATAATAATAATAATAATAATAATAATAATAATAATAATAATAATAATAATAATAATAATAATAATAATAATGATGATGATGATGTATGGAATTTATATAGCGCTGAATCTTGTAAAGCAACAAATGATAGTAAAGTAGTCTTAAGTCTTTGAGACTAGCGCCCAGACCAACATTCGTTGCTCTGTTTTGTTTTGTTTTGTTTGGGGGGGGGGGGGGGGGTGGGGGGAAGCTAGCTGGCTTAAAAAAAGGAAGTCAAT
>CM054139.1:25091341-25093841 GCA_028751875.1 Rapana venosa
ATCCAGACAGTTCAAGGCCGCAGAGCACGGATTTCACGTGAACTGATCGAGGAATGCGGGAAATAGGGTGAAACTGACAACGCCCACAGACAGTTCAAGGCCGCCGAGCGCGGATTGCACGTGAATTGGTCGAGGAATGCGACAAAGGTGAAACTGACGACCCTCGCTTGTCTTTGAAGCCAGACGGTCAAGGCCACAGAGCATGGCTTGCATGTGAAACAGAAGACAGGAATGTAGACGTAGTGAAATTGCCATTGTTTTGGAGTGCATGCGTACCTAGTGGAGCAACAGCATGTCTAGACAGACTGGTAGGGGTTGCCATAGACAGACAGATAGACAGACGGACAGACAGGTTGGCAGGCAGACAGACAAACAGAGAGGCAGACTGAGAGAGAGAGAGATCGGATCAAATCAAATCAAATCAACTTCTTTTAATTCGAGGATTATGCATAACAACACTCATGTGTTTATCCTTTCCTCACTCTTGTCATGGATAACTTCGTGATAGAAAAAAAAAGACAAAACGAAAGACAAAATTACAGCCACGTCCAATAAATCCCTTGCGAAACTATCAAAACTTTGCTCTGATAAACCAGACAGAATAAAATACAGAAAAAAACCTATGTCATTGATGCAATGCACTTGCGAGCTTGAAAAAGAAAAGTTGAGGAGAACTTTACATGAAGAGTGTCAACCCGTTTTACTTCTATATTTGGCGTAGTGGTTCAGTGTCTTAAGGAAGTCTAGGGCTGGAGCCCTAGGGTGATTGAGTTCCATTCTGAGAGTCCATGTCGTCATAGACTCATATTTTGACAGCACAGCCTGATCAAATCAAGGTTGGGCATTTTCATGATCTTCTGGGTGCAGAGTGCAAGCCTATCAGTGCCTTAGTCGATTCGTGTATATAATAAGTATGCAGAAAATCAACAACGCGCGCTAGAGATCCTGAAATTCCTGTTCGCGTTAGGAGTGTTACGGAAACACAACCATACCCAGCATGCACGCATCCTGCAACTGAAGAGGGATGGGTGCTGCGTGGTTTGTCTAGGAGAGACTGCCAGAAAGAAACATCAAGTAAGAACAGAGCATAATGACTTTCCAAAGAGTGAAATGGAAGGTGTAGAAACTGTCAAGAGTTGGAAGAAATGTGGTAAAATCTGGCTTGCTTGCGTAGTAATTGATTGCGATTTTTACCCCTAGACATCGTCGTGATTTGGTAAGATCATCATGCTGTCTACATGTGAGAATTTGTTTTATTCTCTCCTACAAAAATTTGATTGTAGGTAACAGCTACGTTTTTTTTGTGACAAGAGAGAGAGAGAGAGAGAGAGATTGTGTGTGTGTGTGTGTGTGTGTGTGTGTGTGTGTGTGTGTGGTGTGTGTGTTGTGTGTGTGTGTGTGTGTGTGTGTGTGTGTGTGTGTGTGTGTGTGTGTGTGTGTGTGCGCGCGTATACATGTATGTTCATGCGCTGTCTGGCTTTGCCTTTCTGCCTGATTGCCTGCCAGTCTGTATTTTATGTCTGTCTGTTTTTCTGTCTGTCTCTGTCTCTGTCTCTGTCTCTGTCTCTCTCTCTCTCTCTCTCTCTCTCTCTCTCAACCTTTACAAGTGAATGTAAAGTGACCAAATCTATATAAAAAAAGAAAACAGGGTCGCGACTATTCCTAACGTGATCAATACTGCAGATCAATACTACCAGACCAGCAGGACACAACACTTTACCTTATTTTTAATAGAGAAAACATGTGAGTGTGCCTCACAGATTCGATCCATCATACCTACAACTTGCTTCTATCAGAAAGAGTTGTACTTAACTTACCGTCCTAAAATTGTCGATTTCCATAATCATTTGGTCTTTTTCCATACTGTAAGAACTGCCAATCTTTTGCAAAGCGGCTACTGAGAGTTTTAGTCGTTGCTGTGTGTCGCGAGCTTAGTGGCAGAGACTGAGAGACGTATCTAGCGTGCATTGAAAAGTCGTATATCATCTTTGGTAGGAGGAGGAGTAAGGGGGGGAGCTATGGTTGGTGACATGAATTACAGAGAACTACCCAGGCTGTAGTCTATGAACCTAGAGAGGGTTGAACTCTGACAGGTTTTCCACATGCCTTACATAGTGCATTAGCGCTGCAGTGAAGTAGTACCCTCATTGATTTCATAGAGAATTGAGAAAAACAAGTGAGAAAGAGGGTTTGTTATTTTCGTTTCTGTAGCATCTTTTGTTTCGCTTTTGTAATGTTCTACTCGCAACGTATGCCAAATATAGTTCTTTGAGTGCATGTTAAGCTGCAAAATGGACACCATTGATTTACTACACTCATGACTCTATCCATCAAAAAAATCAGAATGCTGCCAAGCCTTTAACTCCTAGATAAAAGGTGAAGGTAAAGGAGTCCCATAACCTATAAGGTCGTAGGGGAGCGAGGCGTCAGAGACCTCACTTCTCTAGGGCCAGCATATTGAGGGCGGCGCCCATCTCCTCTCCCTCGCTGCTTTACCTTC
>CM054139.1:25098841-25101341 GCA_028751875.1 Rapana venosa
GTGGTTAAGACCGTTCAACTTGAATCCTATGGGTCCATGAAATCGTGGGTTCGAATCTCGGCGGTGTCTGATAAATGAAGGGTAGGGATTTTTTACGATCTCTCAGGTCAACCTCAAATACAGACAAGCCAGTTCCTTTATTCTGTGTGTGTATGTGTGTGTATGTGTGTGTGTGTGTGTGTGTGTGTGTGTGTGTGTGTGTGTGTGTGTGTGTGTGTGTGTGTGTGTGTGTGTGGGTATCGATATCTAAATCTATCTCGCTATATATATATATCTCTGTCTCTCTCTCTGTCTCTCGCTGTCTCTCTCTCTCTTTCTCTATACACACACACACATGCAGAAGATCAAATATGCATGTCAAAGATCCTGCAACTCATCTCAGCGTTTGGTGGGTTACGAAAACACGAACATAGCCGCCAATACATCCCCGAAGTCCGAATGCGGTTACCTTCATAGTAGGCAAAAACGGTTACGTACGGAAAAAATCTTACCATTGCTGAACTTCGGAACTCAAGCCGAGGAACAAAAAGAAAAAGTACATACACAGAAGCTGCCATCAATGCTTCAGAGTTTAAATCCTGGATAATTCCGTATAGAAATGTGTTCGCAGATTAATAATAATAATAATAATAATAATAATAATAATAATAATAATAATAATAATAATGTATGGAATTTATATAGCGCTGAATCTTGTAAAGCAACAAATCAAAGCGCTCAGATGACTTTTTTCCCGAGGATAATGAAATAAGCACTCATATGCTTTTTTACATCCAGTCCCCGTGTGTATGCTGTTTTGTAAATATTGTCATGTGTTTCCACCAGCACACAATGGCCTACTCTTTCGAAAAGTGGAACAGGATTTAACGTGTGCGCAAGATGTTTTGCATGCGTTCGCACACGGGACCTCGGTTGATAGTCTCATCCGAAGGACTTTGACATTCAGTTCGATTTTTTTGTCAAACTGGGAAGAAAGGGGGAGGCTGGGAATCGAACCCACAACCTCACGGTTTACTTGTTGGCAGGCAAACGTCTTAACCATCCTGCCACCTTCCTTCCAAGATTATAGTAATTATTTAGACTGAGTTTGTGGCAGACCTTGAGAGTTATGTTTTTCAGGTAGCCTACATTTGTTTTTCTTGCGGTCAGGCATCAAGCAATGTGCAATCGTGAGATTTTAATGTCATTACTAACACAGGCTGTTTGCATGTTTACTGCTGCAGTTCAAAGAAATGTTGTCTTGTTTTGTTCGGTCTTTTTACGTTACAAATGATTATTTGGTTAGTTCATTGATGTGATTAGTTAAATTCAGGATTTAATAACGCGACTTAATATCTTAATTCATGATTTGATTACTAAAATTCGTGATTACTACTTTTTAAAAATATTTCTGATTCAATTCTTTAGACAGATTATAGAATTAGGGCTGAGACAAAAAGAATGATAATAGTTTACAAGAAAAGAAAAAAACTTGAGCACAATTGCTTTTAAAGTACGTTCATAATCAGAAAAAGAGGTGGGGGGAAGGAGACGCATAGGGAGAGATAACTACAAAAATATGTTAATCTGGCTTTAACTACTGCTGCAGAAACGTGAATAAATACTGCAGAATTTAGACCCTAAAACACACACACACACACACACACACACACACACACACACACACACACACACACACACACATACACTCACACATGCACATACTCACATACACACACGCGCGCACACAAACGCACACACACACACACACACACACACACACACACACACACACACACACACACAAACACGATATTTACACAGTTGAGACTTGCTGTGCCTTGAGATGACATGACAGAAATGTCATTTCAAATTAGACTGTTCAGTAATGAACACGCTTGAGAATGTAGCTTCTAGTGTGTAGTCTCACTAATGCATACTAAAAAAACCGCTCTTTTTTCCACCGAGATCTATAGTGATGACAAAAAGCAATTAAAAATCATACAATCTAAAGCAAGACACACCAGAAACTAATTTGAATGCATAAGCGTTTAATAACATAACCCAACAAGAATACTTATAACTAAAATGCTCCAGATATCTTAATGCTAACAACAGGGCGCCTATTGCTTCCTTTTGGTAACGGTGACTGCTAAAAACAGAGTTGTTAGAAGCTATCTACGATAACTTGAGACTAGAACAGAAGCTGACATAATGCCTCGCAAGTACCTGTAATTTCCGTTGCGTGAATCCAAAGGAAATAGCACGATATATTACGAACTGAAACGCGCTCTATACGTCTCTGCAAGGTAACTCACACTGGCAGTCCTAAAAAAAAAAAAAAAGCAGTATTTCTGCCCAGCCCTAGTGCCGTTCTGGTGCATAGACGAGCCAAACACGATAGAGAAGGAGCTATGTTCAGGTATTTTCACCCATAAGTATCATCCTTCTGATTTTAGACTAACGATATCATTAACAAGGAAGGTGGCAGGATGGTTAAGACGTTTGCCTGCCAACAAGT
>CM054139.1:25106341-25108841 GCA_028751875.1 Rapana venosa
ATATATTTTGGTGTCTCCCTTTCTCTATCATTAAATTGTGACAGCTTGTGCGAAATTTACAATATGTCTTCTTATGAGTTTTGTTTTCATAGTTTACTAAGTATGGTTCCAATCTGTATTCTTTGGTAGCAAAATCATAAAATTTTAGTTTTGCAAACTCTTTCTTTTGGTAGATCCAAAATGTTTTATACATGTCCTCAAGTTTTCTTCTAACAGCATAACTCAACCGATGAACATTAAGAGTGCTTTGGTTCTTCCAGACATGTTTGAATCCAATTGTGTACAGAATATTTTTCACTGTGTTTATCCATTTATCGTATGTATTATTTTGATACAAATAATCGTATACTATTCTAATATAAGAGTCTGGTTTTGATTCTGTCATATGAATCCAAAAGGATATTATCTGGCACATGATTTTAAGGGTCAGTGGAAATCTTCCTAATTCACCCAAAGTGGGTAGTACTAATGCTTTTTTATGAACTCCTATCATTTGTTTACAAAATTTTACATGGAAATTCTCATACAAAAACTGATTGGATAAGCATGCCTTGAACAGTTTATCAATATGAAACTCTGTCTCCCCATTAAAACAAAAAGGAAACCAAACTTCTGCTCCATAGGTTAAAACAGGGGTTATCAGTGAGTCGAATAAACGCATTATTATAGTAGTCTTTAAATTTTGTCCATGAATTGCTCTTTTAAAGGCGTATATTGCTTTGTTGCTTTGTTTTACTAAATGTTCTTGTGTTGCTTGAAATTTCCCGTTCCGATGAAAAACGACACCTAGATATTTATAAGTTTCTACTGTTTCAATTACATGCTCTCCACATTTAAAATGAATTGGAATTTTAGGAGGTGATCTCGTAAAGACTATTACCTTTGTGTGGTGTGTGTGTGTGTGTGTGTGTGTGTGTGTGTGTGTTTGTGTGCGTGCGTGCGTACGTGCGTGCGCGTCCATGGATTTGAAGTATGTTGTTCATTATGTTTAAGGAGAGTTGCATGCGTGTAAATGATTTCAGTGCAAGCGCTTCGATTTGTTTGTTTTTACAAGATTCAGCGCTACATAAATTCCATGTTGTTATTATTATTATTATTATTATTATTATTATTATTATGAGGCTTCCCCAGACACACATGCTGGACCTATCTTAAAAAGATGGTACGTATTAAGAAAAAAGGACTGCCTGTGGTTTCATTTCATTACCTACGTCAACTACTTTGATGTTGCTTTTAATTTTAAAATTAATTTTTATGGAAGTCATGGAATGGAAAAAACTGGTTGTTCATGGGGAAAAAAAAGAATTTGCTTTGCTTTAAAGTTGGTAAACTTATTACCCTAGTGTGTGTGAGTGTGAGTGTGTGTGTGTGTGTGTGTGTGTGTGTGTGTGTGTGTGTGTGTGTGTGTGTGTGTGTGTGTGTGTGTATGTGCGCGCGCGTCTTTAATTTTGTCGTAGATTATCCAGATGTTTATTAGTGTTCGTTTATTTTTAACTAGCTAGCACTATAAGAGTGCAAACTGCAGAAATCGAAAAAAGAACCAAAAAAACCTTGCAATACTGCTGTATTTTCTAGCAAAAATCCCCTTTCTGATAATTTATTCATTAGGCTGTTCTGTGTCAAGTTTAGTGTGTCTTTAATGACAAAAGCAGTATGTATGTATACTCTTATGAATACGTGTGTGTATGTGTGTGTGTATTGTGTGCGTTTGTGTGTGGGGGGGGAGGGTGGTGCGTGTGTGTGCGTGCGTGTGTGTGTGTGTGTGTGCGCGCGCGTGTGTGTGTGTGTGTGTGTGTGCGAACGTGTGTGTATGTATGTATGTATGTATGTATGTATGTATGTATGTATGTGTGCGTTCTTTTGCTTATGCGTGCTTGTGAGTGAGTGAGAGAGAGACAGTGACAATGGCAATGACAAATTCTTTTAATTTGAGGATACTGAATAAGCAGCTATGTGCTTTTTTTACATCCAGTCCCCGCCCTTAGGGATACATCTTATGAGGACAAAATAAACCCAATACGCATACATTCACACAGTAAAAAGAAACAAAACACACACACACACACAAGAAACACAAAAATCACCAAAAAAGACAGACAACAACAAATAATAAAGTAAAACACAACAAGACAAAAGACACAAAGCACCCAAAAAACACAAAAATCAAATAAACCAAAAGAAAAAGAAAACAACAGAGAGAGACAGGGGGGAGAGGGGAGGGAAAGAGAGAGAGAGAGAGAGAGAGAGAGAGAGAGAGAGAGAGAGAGAGAGAGAGAGAGAAGAGAGAGAGAGAGAGAGAGAGAGAGTATTTTTTTCTTCTGAGCTTCAGTGCAAATCTAGTGGCCGAGCATGTAGAAAACTATCAGGATTATTTTTGTTCTGTTTTGTGGTTCGAACTATTAAACTGGCAAAAACGTTTTATACTGGTTTTGTTTTGCAGGTGAATGTTTCAACAGCACACATTTTGACAAAACGTTTCCGTGCATGAAACAAAACCAGC
>CM054139.1:25113841-25121341 GCA_028751875.1 Rapana venosa
GTGTGTGTGTGTGTGTGTGTGTTTGTGTGTGTGTGTGTGTGTGTGTGTGTGTGTGTGTGTGTGTGTGTGTGTGTGTGTGTGTGTGTGTGTGTGTGTGTGTGTGTGTGTGTGTGTGTGATAGTTCGGTGGTTAGAACGTTGCGCTCCAGACCTGGCGGCCTGGGTTCGAACCCAGGTTCCAGCCACCCCCGATAACATGAAGGGAATTCAGCATGGTCTGCGCCCGCTCCCCTCAGAGTCCCTCAGCAGAGACAATAGGCCGATCTCCTGTGTGTGACTGCACGGGGATTATCGCGCGCACACGTTAACATCAGTTTCGTTCTTTACTGAGAGCAGGCCGTTGTGTGATGGTTGGGATTAGATTGAGATTTTACAAAACAGTATGCGCACAGGGACTGTAAATAAAACTTCACAGGAGTGCTTTATTCATTATCCCGCGAAATAGAATATTTTCAATCCATCTGCCGAGCCGGGGCCTCTTTTTCGATGCTCAACAGCTGGAAAAACTCCAAGAGGGTCAAGTGGAGAAGGAAAAACATTCAGTAAATAGCGTACTGAAACTTTGTTTTATTTTTTCCGCCTGTAAACCTACAGCATCCTAAAGATGTTGCAATTTATTTTTTTGCAAACAGGCTCTCTCAACCCCCAAAACACACACACACACACACCACACACACCCCCAACACACACACCACAAACCACAACCACACACCCCCACACACAGGTTCCTAGTGGTCAGAACATTGCGCTCGCAATTGACGCCCCCGGGTTCGTTTTCCCGTTCAAGGGGATATTTTCCTCTGGAGTTAACATTAGTGCAGACTCCACTCTCCCCAAAAGTCCTTCGGATGAGACTATAAACCGAGGTCCCGTGTGCGAACGCACGCAGAACATATTGCGCACACGCTAAATCCTGTTCTGCTTTTCGTAAGAGTAGTCCATTGTGTGCCGGTGGGAACAGATGACAGAATTCACAAATCCGCATACACATGGGGACTGGATGTAAAAAAGCACATAAATGTTTATTCCATTATCCTCGATATAAAGGAATGAAATTTTAAAAAATGAAAAACTCTCTCTCTCTCTCTGCCCCCCCCCCCCCTCCTCTCTCTCTCTCTCTCTCTCTCTCTCTCTCCTCTCTCTCTCTCTCTCTCTCTCTCTCTCTCTCTCTCCTCTCTCTCTCTCTCTCTCTCTCTCTCTCTCTCTTCTCTCTCTCTCTCTCTCTCTTCCACCCCCCTCTCTCTCTCTGTGCGCATTTTATCCTATCTATTATTCTTTTCATGTAACTACAGCACGTAATCATTAATTTCCCCCTAATCCCTATTCAAGATAAAGGCTGAAGACTCGAATGGCAGTTGCTGACCTGTTTCCTTGGAAAAACACATCATCATCAACATCGTCATTCTCTCCAGTATGTGCGTGTGGGGGTTGACATTTTGGCCCAGTTGTTACAATGGACAGAATGTGAACCGCATCACTAGGTCTGTCAATTGCCTTTGCTTTTAACCTCCCTAATGGACACCTGCTGTTCGGAAATGTTCTTTTATCTTGTGTGTGTGTGTGTGTGTGTGTGTGTGTGTGTGTGTGTGTGTGTGTGTGTGTGTGTGTGTGTGTGTGGTGTGTGTGTGTGTGTGTGTGTGTGTGTGTGTGTTGTGTGTGTGTGTGTGTGTGTGTGTGTGTGTGAGTGTGTGTTTGTGTGTGTGTGTGTGTGTTTATTTTATTTATTTATTTATTTATGTATTTATTATTTTATTCTTTTATATCGAGGGTAATAGAATAAGCACTCATGTGCTTTTTTACATCCAGTCCCCGTGTGTATGCGGTTTTATAAATTTTGTCATCTGTTTCCGCCGGCACACAATGTCCTACTCTTCCGAAAAGCGGAACAGGATTTAACGTGTGCGCAAGATGTTGTGCATGCGTTCGCACACGGGGCCTCGGTTTATAGTCTCATCCGAAGGACTTTGACATTTAGTTCGATGTTTTGGTCAAACTGGGAAGAAAGGGCGAGGCTAGGAATCGAACCCAGAACCTCACGGTTCACTTGTTGGCAGGCAAACGTCTTAACCATCCTGCCACCTTCCTTCCTTGTGTGTGTGTGTGTGTGTGTGTGTGTGTATGTGTGTGTGTGTGTGTGTGAGTGTGTGTGTGTGTGTGTGTGTGTGAGTGTGTGTGTGTGTGTGTGTGTATGTGTGTGTGTGAGTGTGTGTGTGTGAGTGTGTGTGTGTGTGTGTGTGTGTGTGTGAGTGTGTGGTGTGTGTGTGTGTGTGTGTGTGTGTGTGTGTGTGTGTGTGAGTGTGTGTGTGTGTGTGTGTGTGTGTGTGTGTGTGTGTGTGTGTGTGTGTGTGTGTGTGTGTGTGTGTGTGTGTGTGTGTGTGTGTGTGTGTGTGTGTGACAGCACGTCATCCCTTCCCTCCTCTGCCCTGTGTATGAGAAGTGGCACGGAATATTCCAGAAGCATAGCGGGGGGGTTTTCTTTCACAAACACGGCAGGACAGGACGATAGTATTGCTTTTTGCTGTAAAAGTAGTTACGAATAATACTTAGGTCTGTGGACTTTATGATAGTTAGTGTGGTGTTTAAACAGACCTGTTTTGAATAGGGAGAGAAGGTATAGTATTGATGATGATGATGATGATGATGAGGAGGAGGAGGATAAGGATGATGATGATGATGATGATGATGATGATGATGATGATGGTCATAATCATGATCATGATGATGATAGTATTGATGCTGATCATGCTGATGATGATGGCATTGATGGTGATAATGATGACGGTTGTTGTTTCTATTATTGTTGTAGTTGTTATTGTTATGCAACTGATCGAGTCCGGGAAAGTTTAACTCCGTGGATAAAGACTTTTAGACCAAATCTAGTCTTACAATCTGCCCTTGTGCCCACATTCATCCAAACAATCAAAACCACGTGGAAATGAATAACACATGGGAAGAAGCCGCACATAATACTGAAGAACAACTCCAAAGAGATATATAAAATCAGAGAGAGAGAGGCGGGAAGAGGCAGAAAGAGAGAGAGAGAGAGAGAGAGAGAGAGAGAGAGAGAGAGAGAGAGAGAGGCGTGGAGAGAGTGGGAGAGGCGGGGAGAGAGAGAGAGAGGTGGAGAGAGAGAGAGAGAGAGAGACGGGTGGGGGAGAGAGAGAGAGAGAGGCGGGGAGAGAGAGAGAGAGAGGCGGAGAGAGAGAGAGAGAGAGAGAAATAGCGGGGAGAGGCAGAAAGAGAGAGAGAGAGATAGACAGAGAGAGAGAGAGAGAGGGAGAGAGAGAAAAAAAAACAAGGGGATTTGTTGGGCAAAAAGTATACTATACTGTGTATTATTCACCTGTTGATCTGGAATGTTTGACATACAATATTTTCAATCTGAAAGTCTTCTCCTCCGCTGCCCTAGATACTCCTAAAGCCACGTTTCCATCAAGATAACTAAGGTAAGGAACAGCCCAAATTAAGAGTGACAGTTCGGGTTCCAAAGATACAGACACATGCTATGCTCCTCCCCCTACCCCCTTCCCCCTGCTCCCCCTTCCCCGCCCTCTCTCCCTCCCCGCCCCCTCCCCACCCCAATCCCCCAGCCCTCCACCCCCCCCCCCCCAACGAGAAAGTAAGTTTGAAAAAAAATCCAGGATAAGGGAAGTAGGAATGTTTTATCGGCTATCTTCCTA
This sequence comes from Rapana venosa, assembly GCA_028751875.1. NCBI lineage: Eukaryota > Metazoa > Mollusca > Gastropoda > Neogastropoda > Muricidae > Rapana > Rapana venosa. Next base: position 25,117,521 of record CM054139.1, read on the forward strand.
AGCCGGTTGTCAAAGGGTTCAAATATGGAGAAGCAGCAGGAGAGGGAGAAAGAGAGAGAGAGAGAGAGAGAGAGAGAGAGAGAGAGAGAGAGAGAGAGAGAGAGAGAGAGAGAAGACAGAGACAGAGACAGAGAGAGACAGAGAGAGACAAAGACAGAGAGAGACAGAGACAGACAGACAGACAGAGAATCGTCTAATATCACTTATTGTGAACAGACGTTTAATACAAGAACGAACAAACGAGACAGACAGACAGACAAACACACACAGACAGACACACAGACAGAGACAGACACACAGACATAGACAGACAGATACAGGAGTACGGGCAAACAGACACACAGACAGAGACAGACAGATACAAAGATACGGACAGAGACAGACAGAAAGACAGACACAGACACACACACACACACATACACACACAGACAGACACACACACACAGACAGATACAGAGATACGGACATACACAGACAGACAGACAGACAGACAGAGAGACAGAAAGACAGACAGACAAGGACAACTCTACGCTTAGAATGGGGTATACTGGAGGATTTCTTGTTTCTTTCAAGGCTTTAGAAATACCGTTGACAAGGAAGTAAATAGCTACACAGACAGAGACAGAGATACAGACAGACAGAGACAGACAGAGAGACAGAAAGACAGACAGAAAGACAGACAGACAAGGACAACTCTCTACGCTTAGAATGGGGTATACTGGAGGATTTCTTGTTTCTTTCAAGGCTTTAGAAACACCATTGACAAAGAAGTAACTAGCTCCTCTCTAAGGCCCAAACTGTTTTTAAAAAAACGTGGAATAAAAATCAAGAGAAGAGAAGAGAAAAAAGACAGAAAAGGAAACAAGCCAAGAAAACCACCTGCATATATTAGCTGGCAAGTTTTAAGGAAAGAAGAGGAAGAACGAAGCATCTGTAAATGAATACCAGAAAGAGTGGAGGAGTGGTTTGTAAACGGTACCTACGCAATAGCAAAACTGAGTATGAGATATCAAAAATTAGGTGAACGATTACGTTACATGACTGTGTAGCACTGGATTTCTGGAAACGCGCTCTCTCCAGGAGATAAGAGGCTGAATTTCACGGGGAGAAATTTTCCGAGACTGAAAGTGATTATACACTACACTACGCTATGCTACACTGCACTGCACTGCACTGCACTGCACTGCACTGCACTACACTTCACTACACTACACTACACTACGCTACACTACACTACACTCATTACTCTACACTACACTACACTACACTACGCTACACTGCACTACACTACACTGCACCACACCACACCACACCACACAACCCAACACCACACCACATCACACCACACTGCACTACACTTCACTACGCTACACTACACTACACTACATTGCACCACACCACACCACACCACACCACACTACACTACACCACACCACACCACACCACACTGCACTACACTTCACTACGCTACGCTACGCTACACTACACTACACTACATTACACTACGCAACACTACACCACGCCACACACACAACACAACACACACACCACACCACACCACACACAAACACAACACCACACCACACACACCACACTACACCACACCACACCACACTACACTACACTACACTACACTACACTACAATATACTACAATACAATACGCACAACAGAGAGCAAATTGGTTTTTTGTGCGTTTATCTTTTCTTTTCTTTTTTTGTTTTCCTTCTCGCGTATAGATTGTAAGCCCAAAGATCTTCTCTACCTTCTGTGCTTCATTGAACGACAGAGCTTTATCCTGTCTTTTTTCAGAGATGGACAGTGGCACAGTGAAGGCTCCTTCCTCCTCTTCCCTCTATATACATCTATATCTCTATCTGTCTATGGTCCAGATGCACCCCTATGACCAGTGTCGGCACCATCGAACGGAGCCAGCTTAGGAAGCTTACCTTACTTCTGAGAGAACGTCCCTCTCAGCTCTTCTCTCAGGTCCAGATGTCGATAAGAGTTGGGTTTTTTGGGATTTTGTTGTTGTTGTTGTTGTTGTTTAGCTGTATAGGGTTCTTTTACTCTCTTTTGGCTAGTATGTTGTGTTCTTTTCTTTTCCTTTCTTTTTTTTTATTTGAGGAGTTTTCCTTCTTTGGGGGATGCTGGAGGTTGGTGGGGGAGGGGGGGGGGGGGGGGGTAGCGGGAGGGGGGGGGGGGCTGTTAGTATAAACAGCATCCCTACCACAGCTGTCAGTTTCCCCCACGTTCAGCTTCTTTCAGTTGCTATCCATCCCGGTCCAGATGGTGCCGCTGATGGCAGGAGGAACTGACCGAACTTGGACTTAGGAAAAGAAAAGGAAAGGAAGGAGTGTGCTAGTTTTCAGTACTGGGTCCTAGACCTTTGGCCTCTGACTGACTGACTTATGCCTCTTGGTTCCTTGGGGAACATAGGGCTGCAACAACACCCCTCCAACGAACTGGGCTTTGGGAGATCCACTTCAGCTCGGCCCATGTCATTCCGGCTGCTTTCGTTTCTTCATCAACACTTTTGCGCCAGGTCTGTTTTGGTCAACCAACTTTCCGCTTCCCTTGTGGATTCCAGTCAAGGGCCTGCCTGGTGACATTTGACGAAGGCTTGCGGTGTGTATGGCCGATCCATCCCCACTTCCTTTGTTAAATAATGGACTCGATTGGGGTTTGTCTGGTCCTGTCCCACAGTTGTTTGTTGGATATGACTTCCGGCCACCTGATGTTGAGGATGTTCCTGGGGCATTTGTTGGTAAAAGACTAGAGTTTGTGAGTGTTGGTTTTTATTACCCGCCAGGTTTCTAAGCCATAAAGTAGGACCGATTTGACATTGGTGTTGTAGATCCGAATCTTGTTTTGAAATGAGAGGGCTGTTGACCTCCAAATTGGCCTCTGACTGAGTTACCCTGAATGTGTGCGCTGTGCCACCTTCTGGAAATTCTGTGCTAGAAAAGTGTCCTCTCTTCTATCCCTCTCGTTGTTTCTGCCTTGTTCCTTTTTCTTCCTGTCACCTCCTTCGTGCCTGTTTTTCTGCCTTCCTGATCCATTTTCCTGCCTTTTTTTTTTCACCCAGAAAGACTTAAACGGTAACAGTTCTCTCTCTTATGCTGAAAGTTAGATGCGCTAGGCCTGACTTGCCAGGCGCTTAACGGCAGCGTGACGCATTTTCGCTCACAACGACAGTTTGCTGTCTGAGCGTTCGACGACAAAGAAGAAGAAGAAGAAATTAAAGAGTTTTGTCTTGTTGTGTTAGTGTTGTTGTTTGGCTACCTATTTTTTTGCTTTGTTTAGTTTTGTTTATTTCTTTGTCTGGCTGGTTGATTGTTTCAACTCTTAAAGTGAAGATTGTAAGTGGTTACCTGCACTTAACTTGTTCTCCTGCACTACTATTTCTGCATTTAAAGTGAAGATGGTGGCTTTGTCGTTTTCCTGTTGTCTGTTTCGTCTGTTTGTGTTATAGGTTGTTTTGCCGGTTGGTTGGTTGGTCGTCGTATTCAGAATGTTTGCTTTGTTGTTTAATGTTATTGATAGGGCGCCTAGGGGCTTATTTAGCTAGTTGTTTGGGGTTTTTTTATTTTGGCTTAATTAGTGTACTCTGTTGTATTTCCTCATATCATTTTTGTGTATTTGTTTGTTCGTACAACTTTTTTTCAACCAAAAGTGGAACTATCTGCCATAAATGGGATTTTAACAATCCATAACTGCCGGTGGCGATCACCTTCAGGGTTTTTCAGCTGGTTTTGCGATACGGTTTAGCTACAGTGTGATCATGCGGCCATCGTTAATTAGGCTGTTTCGTTTCGCTTC
>CM054139.1:25128841-25131341 GCA_028751875.1 Rapana venosa
TTTATCTAATCAATTGTATAAATCAATCACGCAAGAAGTCATCATTTTGTCTATAGATCATCGTCTCTATCTTTTTCTTTCTTGTACTTTTTTTCCGGGTGGGAAAGTATGTTGTGTGTCTGTCTGACTGTCTCAGTCTCTGTCTGTCTGTCTCTCTGTCTGTCTCTCTCTCTGTCTCTCTCTCTCCCTCTTTCTCTCTGTCTCTCTATCCATCTGTCTCTCTCTCTGTGCCTCTCTCTGTCCTCTCTCTGTCTCTGTCTGTATGTCTCTCTGTCTGTCTCTCTATCTGTCTCTCTCTCTCTGTCTCTCTCTCTCCCTCTTTCTCTCTGTCTCTCTGGCTCTCTCTCTGTCTGTCTCTCTCTCTTTGTCTCTATCTGTCTGTCTGTCTGTCTGTCTTATGCTACGTTCATGGTCGGTTGACAATCGTTGGCAATGACAGAATGACCACGTTCAGACCAGTGACAGACAGGATATGTATCAGGAGACAAGTGGAGTATTTTTGTTCTGCACCCCTTTATTTCTCAGTATAGAAAATGGACAGAGGTATCAAATATGCACTGACAAGTTTCAAATTTCGGCTCTCAAACAATACATTTTATAACCTCTTTTTTTTTTACACTGATAGTATCTATCTTCCTTCTCTTTATAACAGCCAGAAATGTGAAATTTTTATATTTGTTTTAAAACCACTTTTCATGCTTACTGAGTGGTACAATATTTCCTTTTTCATCATTTTTGTTCCAGTAAATCAGAACATGGATTGTTATTTATCATGGCAGAGCAGTTTGCTATAGAGACGTGACCCCCCCCCCCCCCCTCCCCACTCCTAAAAAAATCCCGAATAAAAGGAAAAACAAAACAAAAAAATAAAAGAGAAAGCAAAGAAATTAATGTACAAAAATGATAGGAAAGCATTCAAAGGTAGAGCTGCAAATCGAGAAAGAAGATGACACACAAAACGGTATTTTTAAGTACACAGATTTTCTTTCTTCTTCTGTTTTTTCGTCGAACGTTCAGACAGCAACTCCTGAGGCCCTGACAAATGCTGCCGTGCGCTGAAGGACCTCCCTCCAGGGGTTCACAGAGTTTGTCCCTCATCGGCAAGTCAGTAGGCCAGATATTGGCCCTCAGACGTACAGACTCAGATAGAAAGTATGGATTGTAATTCAAACATTCAAACATGCTTTTTATTGGGTTTTAGGTCTGGAAAGGCTTTCTCACTAGACTAACTTCTTCCAGAACTCCTTATGGAGTTTATTGGGACTTCACACACTGAACTGAAACTCCTCAGAGAGTGTGTCCACAACAAACTGAGCCCCTCACAAAGAGCACACCCCTCCCCAGGCCAGATTCTGAGTGGTGTTGATGCTATTCATACCAAAAAGTGTACGCCGAAGTCGGATGTGCTTGGACAAAACTTGTCAGGCGCTTAATTAACGGCAGTGCAACGGTGTGTTTTTTGGCTCATGAGACAGACTACAGTAGCTGCAGTCTGAGTGTTCCACCAAGAAGAAGAAGAAGAAGAAGAAGAAGAAGAAGAAGAAGAAGAAGAAGAAAGAAGAAGAAGAAGAAGAAGAAGAAGAAGAAGAAGAAGAAGAAGACAAGAAGAAGAAGAAGAAGAAGAAGAAGAAGAATTGCGAAGAAGAAGAATTGCGAAGAAGAAGAATTGCGAAGAAGAACAAGAAGAAGAACAAGAACAAGAACAAGAACAAGAACAAGAACAAAAGAAGAAGAACAAGAAAAAGAATTGCAAAGAAGAAGGAGAAGAAGAATACCAACGGTCGTGACTTGTCTCTCTTTTCGACAAGAAATACATGGGGTTGTAACGTATGCAAGATGTTATGTATGCACTCAGGCACGGGACCTTAGATATAGTCATTAGAAGGTCTTGCAGCAGGAGGGGTTGTAGGGAGAGAGTAAAACCCAATATTGACTCTAAACAAAGAAATGAAGGAAGGAAGGAAGGAATCTAAGACTTAAGATAAGCATGAAGACGTCCACACCCAAAGGCGTGGTCACAATGAGCGCTGAGAGTGAAGACATTCGAAAAAGTGGTGGGTTGGGGCGGAAGCAGAAAAAAAACCCGGATATAAGGTACAGACACACATGCGACGGCTCACAGATCCCTAAAACAAACTAGGGGAAACAAACGATATGTAAGGTGCATAAGAACACAGATTCAAAAAAAAAAACACAAAGCGGGAAAAATAATACTAAGGTACCAACACCCGTGTATAGGCTCACAGATTCTCCAAAACGAAGCAAGGGGGAAAAATCTATGTATAAGGTACCAACACGCGTGCATAGGCTTACATATTCCTAAAAACAAAACAGAAGAAAAATGACTATTTTTTAAGGTACAAACCCACGAGCATTGGCTTACAGATTCCTAAAAACAAAACAGGACAAACACGACATATAAGGTACCAACACGCGTGCATAGGTTTACAGATTCCTAAAAACAAAACAGGACAAACACGACATATAAGGTACAGACCCA
>CM054139.1:25136341-25138841 GCA_028751875.1 Rapana venosa
CTATTCTTTACTATTCCTTTATATCGAGCATAATCGAATAAGCACTGCTATGCTTTTTTACATCCAATCCACGTGTGTATGCAGTTTTGTAAACTCTGTCATCTGTTCCCACCAGCACATAATGACCTCTTCTTACGAAAAGCGGAACAGGATTTAACGTGTGCGCAAGATGTTCTGCGTGCGTTTGCACACGGGACCTCGGTTTATAGTCTCATCCAAAGGACTTTTGGGGAGAGTGGAGTATGCACTGATGTTAACTCCAGAGGAAAATATCCCCTTGAACGGGAATCGAACCCGGGTCGTCATATTGCGAGCGCAATGTTCTAACCACTAGGCTATCCCGTCCTCCCCTGTGTGTGTATGTGCGTTCGTGCGTGCGTGCATGCGTGTGTGCGTGCATGCATGCGTGCGTGCGTGCATGCATGCGTGCGTGCGTGCATGCATGCGTGCGTGCGTGCATGCATGCGTGCGTGCATGCGCGCGCATGTGTGTGTGAGTGTTTGAGCGCGCGCTAAATAAAAATGTTCGGATCAAACCTCTCTCTCATCCTTACATGTGTGTATGTGTGTGTGCTGTGTGTGTGCGTGTGTGTATATGGGCTGTGTGCGTGTGTGCGTGCGTGCGTGCGTGCATTCGTGTGTGTTTGTGTGTGTGTGTGGACATGCGAGCGTGCAATACTTGCGTGTGCGCTTTCGTGTGTGTGTGTGTGTGTGTGTTGTGTGTGTGTGTGTGTGTGTGTGTGTGTGTGTGTGTGTGTGTGTGTGTGTGTGTGTGTGTGTGTGTGTGTGTGTGTGTGTGTAGACATTCGAGCGTACAATACTTTTGCGTGCGTGCTTGTGTGTGTGTGTGTATGTGCGTGTGTGTGTGTGCGTGTGTTTTGTGTGTGTGTGTGTGTGTGTGTGTGGACATTCGAGCGTACAATACTTTTGCGTGCGTGCTTGTGTGTGTGTGTATGTGTGTGTGTGTGTGTGCGCGCGCGCGCGCACGCGCGTGTGTGTGTGTGTGTGTGTGTGTGTGTGTGTGTGTGTGTGTGTGTGTGTGTGTGTGTGTGTGTGTGTGTGTGAGACAGCTTTATTGCCGCTTTCGGAGCGGAGTGAGACCACAGAGTCAGCAGCACTCAGACAGACAGACCGGACAGTTTGTACATAAATCTGTGCAGGTAAACACTCTAGAGAACGCCCATTATGTGTTGTTGTTGTTGTTGTTTTTTTCTTCTTCTCTTCTTCTTCTTCTTCTTCTTCTTCTTCTTCTTCTTCTTTCTTCTTCTCTTCTTCTTCTTCTTTTTCTTGTTGTTGTTGTTGTTGTTCTTCTTCTTCTTCTTCTTCCTCTTCTCATTATCCTTCTCCCCCTTCTTATCCTTCTTCATCTCCTTCTCCTCCTCCTCCTCCTCCTTCTTTCTTCTGTTCTTGTTCTTGTTCTTGTTCTTTTCTTCTCTCTTCTTCTTCTTCTTCTTCTTCTTCTTCTTCTTCTTCTTTTTTCTTATTATTATTATTATTATCCTTCTCCTTCTTCTGTTTCTCCTCCTCCTCCTCCTTCTTCTTCTTCTTCTTCTTCTTCTTCTTCTTCTTCTTCTTCTTCTTCTTCTTCTTCTTCTTCTTCTTCTTCTTCTTCTTCTTCTTCTTCTCTTCTCCTTCCTCTTATTCTTCTTCTTCTTCTCTTCGATGTAGTACGTTGTCTTTGTGAAGGATTGAGAGAAAGGAACAAAACAAACAAAACGTGTACAGAGTGCAGTCACAGGACCTAAATAATATATAAATGTATTGCCTGTCTTCTTTCTTCTTTTCTTTCTCCGTTTGGCGCTCAGATCTGACAGGAGTTCAGATTTTTTTTTTTAATCAGTGTGTGTGTGTGTGTGTGTGTGTGTGTGTGTGTGTGTGTGTGTGTGTGTGTGTGTGTGTGTGTGTGTTGTGTGTGTGTGTGTTGTATGTTATGTGTGGGGGTTGGGGTGAGGGGTATATTTTATCTTTTATTTATTTCTAGCAGGGTTGTTGGGGTTTTTTCATGTTTGTTTCGTTGGGTGGGTGGATGGGCATTTTTAGGTCTTTGTTTGTGTGTGTATGTGTGTGTTGGATTTTTTTTTTTTTGGGGGGGGGGGGGATTTTTGTCAATGCGCAGATAGATGTTGTATTAATTTTCATTTTTTTTGTCTCGGTGGAAAAAGTTGAATGACCGTGTATAGTCTGGAGTAAGGGGAAAATGTTAGTAGTATTGTTGCTGTTGTTGCTATTATTGTTATTATTAGGTTTGTCACTCTTAATTACTGTTATGAAGATTGATGATGATGGTGATAGTGATGGTGATGATGATGATGGTGATGATAATGGTGATGATGTGGTGGTGGTGGTGGTGGTGGTGGTGGTGGTGGTGGTGGTGGTGGTGGTGGTGATGATGATGATGATGATGATGATGATGATGATGATGATGATGATGATTTGCAGCAGCAGCAGCAGCACCATCATCATTATCATCATCATCGTCAGTAGTAGTAGTAGTAGTAGTA
>CM054139.1:25143841-25151341 GCA_028751875.1 Rapana venosa
TGTTGTTTTTTCGGGGTGGCGGGGTGAGATGTGTGTTTTTTTGTTTTGTGTTTTGTTTTTATTTTTGTTTCTGTTTGTGTGTGTGTGTGTGGGGGGGGGGGGTTGTTGGTTTTTTTGTGTTTTGGTTTTTGTTGTTTGTTTGTTGTTGTTGTTTTTTGGGGGGGATTGTTTGTTTTATGTTGCTTCTTTCGTTTCTCGGTCTGAGCACCGATGTTCACCAATGGTGAGATTTCGCGAATGCGACCGGGTTTGTTTCGGTTTTTTACCTACCACTTAAGGTAGCCGCGTTCCGTTTTCGGAGATGTGTTCTTTAGTGATAAGTATAAAAAAAAATGTAGCGTCAATCACGTCGCTCTGCTGTAGGGATAACCGAGGTGATTCTGTTAACCACACACTACACGTTTGCATCTGTGATTATGTTTGTTCACTTTTTATGTAGCTGTTATCACCTGCTTATCAAATAAAACTGAAAACCCATAAACGGTTTTAAAAAAAAGAGAGCAAAAGTTAGGGAAGCAACGCTTAGTTTAGAAAAAAACAGTGAACGTAAGCAGCCATAAAATCACATGTTTATCTTCTTCTTCGTCGAAAGCTCAAACTGCAACTGTTTGAATAATAATAATAGTAATGTATGGAATTTATATAGCGCTGAATCTTGTAAAGCAACAAATCAAAGCGCTGTTTTGTCCGTTATATGAGTGAAGCTGCGTCGCGCTGCCGTTAAGCTCCTGACAAGTCAGACCCAGCGCATCCGACTTCGGCATGGGAGATAACTGTTATCTTTTAAGTCTTTCTGGGGAAAAAAGGCAGGAGAATGGACCAAGAAGGCAGAAAATAGACAAGAAGGAAGTGGCAAGAAGAAAAAGGAACAAGTCAGAAACAAATGAAGTGGTAGAAAAGAGGAAATTTCTAGCACAGAATTTCCAGAATGTGGAGATGGTATTTACACAGACAGGACCCCGGCATCCCCACAGAGAAACATGAATATCTAAACATTCGCGTGGCTCTTCTTGACCAAGAAAGAATTTTCTTCACCTTTTTCTGTTTTTTCTTTTCTTTAAGAGAAAACGATATTCCTTTTTTTGCATAAGATCATAGGAGTCATGAATCATTACTATATTTTTTTGGGGGGGCCAGCTGCTCTGTGTATCACTTCCTTGATTGCCTAGCTCTCCCCCCAATAATTAGAGATCTGCTTTCTTCGGCCTGATCAGTAGACAGTATTGTTTATCTGCACTGGCAGTTGTTCATTATCACTTTTCCTTACTGGGCCGACTTATTCTCCGATCTTCTTGCTAATGATCACTGATCATTATTAGGCCTTTGCTGTCGATCGGACAGGTGAAAGTCCAGTTTTCAGATGGCCTCTTGCAGATGGTTTGCTGTCGGCTTGTTCGAGGATGTTTGGAGTTCCGTGTTAACACTCTATTAGCTCTATAGATACCGTACTGCTGATTAGGGAGAAGTGATCAAGAGTACTGTCGTTGTCGTACGAGTCCTCGTAAAGCGCTGCTCGCGCTGTCGTTTTGTCCGGTGTAGCGATGCTCGGAAGTTGTTTATGACCGGTCGTGTTTGGTGTCTGGGGACGTGTTTTTGAAGGTGAGGGGGTTTTGTATGACTCATTCTCTGCGTTCTGTCTTGCTGGTGATGAATGATGATGATGATGATGATGAACCTCATCCTCATCTTTGCTCATGTTTCTGGGTCAGGGGGGATTATCGCTGTACTGCTGTTTGTTTTGTTGTTGTCAGGGTGTTGTGGTGGTATTGGTGATAGGGGTGGTGGTGGTGGTGGTTTTTCTTTGGTTATCTTATTCTCTTAGGGGTGGGGTTGGGAGGGGTGTGTGTGCTGAATTATTGGTAGGGACTGTCTTGCTTATGTTTTAAGTGATGTGGTTTTGTTACGTGTGTGAAACGTGGTGATGGTGTTGTTTTTGGGTATAAGCTGTTTTGTTTTGCTCATGATCAAATTATTTCAGTGATTTTTGTCAATGAAAATTTTCATCAAAATTTCTGATCATCACAACTTCTTGTGATATTTTGGGGTAAGAAAATGACCATATCTATTGTCAAGGTTTCCTTACTGGATTTATATTGTTCTTGTTGTTGTTGCGCGTGTCCCAGCGTAATGCCACACGGGTCAACCAGGCCCTGTCTCACCCTTCACACCTGGGAATCACCGTTAGATCACAAGTACACACTGGATGAGACGTTTGTGTGTACGACTGGTGTGCTTTTTTCCCTTGAACCTCTCAAAACTGACACCCACATTCCGATCGCAGATGGTGATTTTCCTAAGGGTTCCTGCATGCAGGCGAGGCTGTTATTCTAAGAACTTTGTCAGGGCTGAAGACAATCTCAATATAGCATTTCAAAACACAGCACAACAGTTGAAGGCCTTGGCACTTGGGTCTACGTCAGAAAACTGTAACTGACAGCGCTTTTAGCGGGGGCCCGGTCTTCAATAGAGTTTGAGTTTGCCTTGCTGTCGCGGGTTGCTGGCCCAGTCAAGTCGTGCTCTTAGGCGTGCTGATTTTGCTGATGATCAGCTGTCGTGATGGTAATCATAGCCAAATAGTTTGAAATCGCGTTGACGCGGCTGAAACATTGTCAGCCCCTGCTGCTAGCTAACTTGAGTCTCCCTCTTCTTTCGATAAGCGAGTCAGGCTAGTTTACTTTCAGCACCCTATGATAACTCTGCTTCTTGCTGCTTAATAGTAAGGGATTTTCCGTTTTTTCTCCAGTTTTCCTGTCACACGAAAGTAGGCTGGGCTGTTTCGAGATCTGTTGTCATTAGGTGCCACGTTAAAGGCTCGTGCCCTACTACTGTCCACCAGCGCTACTACTTCTTTCCTTATTAAGTTTGCTCGCTCTCTCTCTCTCCGCTACAGGCTAGTACAAAAGCGTGTTTATTCTCCAATTAGTGTTTTCAGAAATAGGTTTGATAGGTCCCCTGTTCAGCTGGTCGCTTTCCCATGCCTGATATTGACAGTAGGGGAGAATCACGACAGCGTTTACTACTGCAGCATTGATCACGAGGAAGGGGAAAATAGCCCCGCTTTTTTCGCGTTCCTCCTGCTGTCTAAGAGGGCATTATACTGTTTGATGATAATGAGGAGGAAGAGGAGGAGGAGGAGGAGGAGAGTGAACAGTAAGACGTGTGGACACAAATAGGTTTTGTTGTCAGCAAATTCAAGGTGTGTGTTGTTTTTTTCGATCAAACACGATTATCTATCTTGTTGGAAAATTACAAATCGTTACAGCAAATTCAAGGTGTATTTTTTATGAAACATTAATACGAGTATTAAACTTGTAGGAATATTGCAAATCTCTACAGCACAATGAAGGTAGTTTTCTGTTCGATCAAACATGAACACGATTATCCATCTTGTAGGAAAATTACTAATCGTTACAGCAAATTCAAGGTGTTTTTTTGCTCGATCAAACATTAATACGAGTATTTATCTTGTAGGAAAATTACTAATCGTTACAGCAAATTCAAGGTGTTTTTAATCAAACAGTATTAACACGATTATCCATCTTGTTGGTAAATTTCAAATCGCGACAGCAAACTGGTTTTTTTTTTATCAAACATTACTACGATTATACTTCTTGCAGGAAAATTACAAATCGTTACAGCAAATTCAAGGTGGGTTTTTTTTTATCAAACATTACTACGATTATTCTTCTTGTATGAAAATTACAAATCGTTACAGAAAGTTCAAGGTGTGGGGTTGTTTTTTTAAATCATACACTTAACACGATTATCCTTTATGTAGGACAATTACAAATCGTTACAGCAAGTTCAAGGTGATGTTTTCGGTCAAACATTAATACGAGTATCCATTGGTAGGAAAATTACAAATCGTTACAGCGATTTCAGCAATTTGCTTAGCATTTTGTGGTCTTTTTACTGTTTATTTGTTTGCTTGCTTCCTAACCGCAGTGTCTGCTGGAGTGTGGCTATGATGCCTGTAAGCATGTCTTCTAGCAGCCTTCCTCTTGAAACTGAGTGTCGCAGCTTACGATCCAAAACTGTGTGCATTGTTGATAAAACGTAAAAAAATATAAAAAGTCGTAATGCAGAAACAGTAGTGGGGAAACAATTGTCAGGTAACCACTTACAAATCTTCTCACATTTTGAAAATGAATTATCAAAGATTCAATCAAAAAGGAACAATTTTTTATAATATAGCCATTTGTATTAAATTGTAATTTTTTTAAAAATCTGTCTTAAAGGTCTCTTTCGAAAAATACGCCGTATATGAAGATATTGTCTTACAGCGAAAAATGGTGAAACTCATTTTTTAAAGGCTTTATCACCCACATAAACATGTTTAGGCTTAAGTCGTTTTAAAGTGGTCAGTATGCTGTTCTGAATATACTTATTCATGGAAAAAAATTTTGGAAAATACTTATCTGTGTGAATGTGAGTGCGTGCGTGGTGTGTGTGTGGTTGTGTGTGTGTGTGTGTGTGTGGTGTGTGGTGTTGGTGTGTGTGTGTGTGTGTGTGTGTGTGTGTGTGTGTGTGTGTGTGTTGGCGCGCGCGCGCGCGCGAACAAAGGAAGTAGATATCTCACATAAAATTATGCTTATTCATCTAGCATCTGTATAATACAAAGCAAAATCCCCCTACTTTTTCTACATTTTTCTTTTAGCACTTTGAAATTTAAGTACCGCACATTTTTCACTTCTCAACATTCTTTTTTTGCTGCTAAACGAATTTTCCTTTTTTTGAGATATATTCGTTTTGGGGTTTCTTGATAAACAACAGGCTTTTGAGCAGACATCCCTTTAAACTGAGCAAAAACCCTCCAGGGGAGATGCTGGGGGCGTGTCAGAATCAATGTCATCCCACTTTCTGGAAATTCTGTGCTGGAAATTCTTCCCATGTATCTGCCTTGCTCCTTCTTATTCCTGTCACCTCCTTCTTGTCTGTTTTCTGCCTTCTTGGTCCATTCTCCTGCCGTTTTTCCTTCAGAAAGACTTAAAAGATAACAATTCTCTCCCAAACCAGAGACGGATGCACAGGGCCTGACTTGTCAGGCGCTTAACGGCAGCGCAACGCATTTTTACTCATATGACAGATAGCTACAGTGGTTGTTTGAATGTTTGACAAATATAGCGTCCGTATCTTCTTTGATGGATGTGTGGTCTAGAGGTAACGCACTTGCCTAGAAAACGAGATGTCCGGGTTTGATACCCGTTTGTGCTCGAAACTTTTCCCTCCATCCACTAGACATTGAATGGTGCTCTATGTGTTAGTCTTTCGGATAAAACGATGAACTTAGAACCCGTATACAACACGTATCAAACAGTATCAACAAGCTAAAAGCTTACAGTGTGACTCAACAGGAATAGTGTGCTGATGGTTTACATTAGGCAGGTGGTAGACATAAATGATGACACATTTTAGCTGAAACACCTGAAACATCTGGTAGACATAAATAATGACAAATTTTAGCTGAAACTGTTTTCGAAACAGCTGGTAGACAGTCACCAATAATGACACTTTTTAGCTGAGACACCTGAAACATCTAGTAGACATAAATAATGACACATTTTAGCTGAGACACCTGAAACATCTAGTAGACATGAATAATGACACATTTTAGCTGAGACACCTTAAACATCTGGTAGACATGAACAATGACACATTTTAGCTGAGACACCTGAAACATCTAGTAGGCATGAATAATGACACATTTTAGCTGAGACACCTGAAACATCTGGTAGACATGAATATTGACACATTTTAGCTGAGACACCTGAAACATCTGGTAGACATGAACAATGACACATTTTAGCTGAGACACCTGAAACATTCGGTAGACATGAATAATGACACATTTTAGCCGAGACACCTGAAACATCTGGTAGACATGAATAATGACACATTTTAGCTGAGACACCTGAAACATCTGGTAGACATGAATAATGACACATTTTAGCTGAGACACCTGAAACATCTGGTAGACATGAATAATGACACATTTTAGCTGAGACACCTGAAACATCTGGTAGACATGAATAATGACACATTTTTGGTGAAACACTTTTGACAATCATTAAAATCAAAATATTCTCTTCAAAGATGACTGCACTTGAAAGAAAAAATGATTAGAATGATAGGCATTTTTAAAGACTGTCAACAATTAACATAAGACCATAATTCGAAATAACAAAAGTAGCTTCAGCTAACATTTCATATAGAGAGTTTCTATGTGATTTTTTAGAGACTAGTTACCCGTAATGATCAAAACTAACAATAACAAATAAAGCTGGTACAGTGTAAATCTTGTTCATCTCATTAGCGTGTTTTTGTAGTGCTGTCTTGTTTCTCTTACATATCTTGTTTATGTAGAGACAAATCTTGTTGATATAATATTTTGTATGTATGATACAACACTTAGATTGAGGTCTTCGATTGTGTCAAATTGCGAGTTCTTATTATTCATCATAATTCGATTATGAACGTCGCAGAGATTTCAAATAGTTTTAACAGGTTAAATATGTTTGCTAACAACAACGATCAGAGTGATGGTAAAAAAAATAATTTACTCTGTTGCTGGACGATTTTAGTCCAGATGCATTTGTTTTGTAAATGCACTATGTGTGGAATACCTATTTTTGCATTACTAAGATTATAGTTGCATTGAAAGTTGCATTAAGAATTAGTTGCATTGAAGCATTCCAAATTAAGCTTTTTAGATAGCTATCGCTACATGGTGTAGTTGTCTTTCTATTTCATTATGATTTTGTATATTATATTTTTCATGTCACAAATCTGAGACAACAGCATCTTAACAACATCAAGGCCTATTCCGTTAAAGAAAATCGTATTCCTACCATTGTGAAATACTCAAAGGCTTATGTCCTGAAAAATGCAAAAAAATCCACCATGCTTTAAAACCATATCGAATTATAAACCCTCTTTTATCGATCAGGACTCAAGTCAGCACCAAAGATATGCAGGAAACGGTGTCAGATCGATGTCACTGATGCCAGAGACTGCCAGACAGTGACTGTAGTCTCTGTTTACTCTTGTCTCCAGTCTCCAGGTCTCTTGCCTATCGACCGGCCACACTCCAGATATAGGCACCAGCAGACGACAGCATAAACAACCGCTGCAGCGAAGTTTCTAAAAGGAGGGTACGACTTTGTTTGCTCACATTTAGGCCAGGGCCCTTTTTTCTTAAAGGAGATTTCACACGAGTGACAATTTCACCGCAAAAGTTTAGATGATCAACTGTCTATAGAAAGAAGACTGCGAAAAAAAAAAAACATGCGCGGGATTTCTACGTGGTACAATAAAAGAGTATTAGTTCTTTTCAGCGCTTCATAAACACGCCCGGCAAGCTCAGCTGGAATGCTCACGTCTTTTTGGTCGACGGGATATTTTACCCAGAAGTAGTCTCCCCAAAAAGTCCAACAGGGACACAGAGAAGAGAGAGAGAGAGAGAGAGAGAGAGAGAGAGGAGAGAGAGAGAGAGAGAGAGAG
>CM054139.1:25161341-25168841 GCA_028751875.1 Rapana venosa
TATATATATATATATATATATATATAAGTGTGTGTGTGTGTGTTTGTGTGTTTGTGTATTTGTGTGTGTAGAAGTGTAACAGATCGATGTGTTTATGTGACTGTCTGCAAAAAAGGCCTATAGTGACTAACTTTGTAACTAACATTACAGCTGATCTTCGGAATGTTAACTATGTTTGTTTGTTTTTTTCTTTATTTTCAACACTTCGTCTTTAAAACTGGCCATTCTCTAAATACTTAGCATTCAAGGCAGTTGCTTTCAAGATGACATCTTTTTCTTCTTCTTTTTTATTCCTCTTCTTCCTATTTGTCATTATGCTTGTTGTTGTTGGGAGTTCTGTGATTTGTTTGCTTTACAGGATTCAGCGCTATATAAATTCTATACATTATTATTTTTTATAAGGTCCTTGGCCTAACATCCTAGGGGGCCATCCAGAATATTTACTATGACTCATTTAAGCCACATAAGAATGGCTTTGAGAGTGCACATAAGTACACGCCAGATGAGATGTATGACTGTATGACTGTTTGCAAAGACCTCACCATCATTATAGGCAGCTACACTCCGACTTCAGAGGAGGGGTTCGTTTATCCTTTTAACGGACAGTGCAGGTTTGTTATGTTAAGAGGTTTTTTTCCTCATGGCTGAAGACAATCTCAACATTGCATTTTACATCATGATAATACTTTTCATGTAGACCTCGGCCCTAGGCTTACATCAGTAACTGACAAAGATGTTCAGGCCTGGACCAACGACTGTTTATAAAGAAGTGCTTCTAGGGACCGATATTGACAGTGCGTCAGATATTCAAGATATTACTTTTGTTTCTTCTTCTTCTTCTTCTTCTTCTTCTTCTCCTCCTCCTCCTCCTCCTCCTCCTCCTCCTCCTCCTCCTCCTCCTCCTCCTCTCCTCCTCCTCCTTCTTCTTCTACTTCGTCTTATTCTCCTCCTTCTTCTTCTTCTACTACTACTTCTTCTTCTTCCTCTTCTTCTTCTTCGTCTTCATCTTCTTCTCCTTCTTTTTCAGCTTCTTCTTCTTCTTCAACCTCTTCTTCTTCTCTTTCTTCTTCTTCTTCTTCTTCTTCTTCTTCTTCTTCTTCTTCTTCTTCTTCTTCTTCTTCTTCTTCTTCTTCTTCTTCTTCTTCTTCTTCTTTGAACGCTTAAACAACAACTGCTGGTATCTTTCACATAAGCAAAAATGCGTAGCGCTGCCGTTCAGCGACTCACAAGTCAGGCCCAGCACATCTAGCTTCAGCGTAGGAGAGAATTGCTATCTTTTAAGTCTGTATTGGGGAAAAAAAACACACAGCAGGAGAATGGACCAAGAAGGCAGAAAATAGACAAGAAGGACGTGACAGGGAAAAGGAACGAGGAGAAATAAAGAGAGGGATAGAAAAGAGGGAATTCTTCGCACAGAATGTCCAGAAGATGGGGATGCTATTATATACTGACAGGCCACTGGCACACCCAAGGTGGAACTTTTGTCTTGATTTTGTCTCTGTGTGTGCGCGTGTGTGTGCGTGTGTGTGGTGTGTGTGTGTGTGTGTGTGTGTGTGTGTGTGTGTGTGTGTGTGTGTGGTGTGGTGTGCGTGTGCGCGCGTGTGTCTGTGTGCGCGCGCGTGCGCTTGTGTGTGTGTGTGTGTGTGTTTTTTCTAAGCCTCTTGTCGTCTTTCAAACTAGTCATGTTTCATACTCCTATGTCCGGATTGCCTCCCACTGCAATTTCCTTCCCCGGATGAGATTTAATATTCATTTTATTTTGGTCTCTCCTCCCTACTGTTGATGAACGCTTGATTTTTCTTTCCTTCTTAACTGTATACAGCTGTCAAGACTCCTCGTAAAGCGTAATGTTAACCTTCTTTTAAAGTTGAATGTTGCTAGTGTGTGTGTGTGTGTTGTGTTGTGTGTGTGTGTGTGTGTGTGCGTGTGTGTTGTGTGTGAGTATTTGTGTGTTTGAGTTAGCGTGTGTGTGGGTGGGGGGGGTGGGAATGTGGTGGATGTATGTTGTGTTGTGTGTTGTAGTGTGTGTGTTGTGTGTGTGTGTGTGTGTGTTGTTGTGTGTGTGTGTGTGTTGTGTATGTTGGTATGTTGTGTTTGAGTTAGTGTGTGTGTGTGCGTGTGTATGTATGTTGTGGGTGTGTGTATGTGTGTGTTTGGGTGTGTGTGTGTGTGCGTGTGTATGTATGTTGTGGGTGTGTGTATGCGTGGGTGTTTGGTGTGTGTGTTGGTGTGTGCGTACGTGCGTGCGTGTATGTGTGTGTGCATGTATGTGATGATTATATAAACTAAGCAACCATCCTCTTTTCCTGGGTTGGACATGTTCAAAGGTAACAGACACATAACAAAACAAATCAAGAAAACAAAAGAAAACCACAAAAACCAAAAACAAAAAAACCCCACCGCAAGAAAAAGAAAAATGCATGTCCGCTGAATTGACCGAACGGATTAGAAAAGCAGAGGCAATTTATCGCTGCTTTTATTTTGGGAACATGCTGAGAAAGAAAAGGGAAGAGACGGGAGGGAGGGAGGGAGGGGGGTAGGGAGGAAGGGGGGGGGGGTTAGAGGGAGGAAGGGGAAGGGAAGGGGAAGGGAAGGGGGGGAGTTATTTCCCAACTGAACAAAAGAGCTGTCATAAGGGAGAGTTAAGCCGATCAAGAGTTGATGCTTATCATGTCGTGACAATCTTGTGTTCTCTCTCTCTCTTTCACTCTTGCTCTCTCTCTCTCTCCTCTCTCTCTCTCTCTCTCCTCTCTCTTCTCTCTCCTCTCTCTCTCTCTCTCTCTCTCTCTCTCTCTCTCCTCTCTCTCCTCTCTCTCCTCTCTCTCTCTCCTCTCTCTCTCTCTCTCTCTCTCTCTCTCTCTCTCTCTCTCTCTCTCTCTCTCTCTCTCTCTTCGCTCTCTCTCTCTCTCTCTTGCTCTCTCTCTCTCTCCTCTCTCTCTCTCTCTCTCTCTCTCTCTCTCTCTCTCTCTCTCTCTCCTCTCTCTCTCTCTCTCTCCTCTCTCTCTCTCTCTCTCTCTCTCTCTCTCTCTCCTCTGTTATCCTAATAAGGGCGGAGACTGGATGTAAAAAAAAGCAAAGAAAAGGCACATGAGTATTTATTCATTATCCTCGAAATAAAAGAATTTGACTTGCCTTGCCTTGACTTGACTTGATTCGACACTCTCTGTCTCTGTCTCTGTGTCGCTCTCTGTTTCTGTCTGTTTATCTGTCTCTCTCTCTTTCTCTCTCTCTCTCTTTCTCTCTCTCTTCTCTCTCTCTCTCTCTCTCCTCTCTCTCTCTTCTCTTCTCTCTCTCTCTCTCTCTCTCTCTCCCTCTCTCTCTCTCTCTCTCTCTCTCTCTCTCCTCTCACACACACACTCTCTCTCTCTCTCTCTGTCTCGTTATGTGCCACAAAGTCTGTTAATTCCATGCAATAGCCGACAGTTGTAATCTTAATCTGATCTTCGTGATTTTAGGGGATAAAAAACAACAACCTTGAATTCTTTTTGCATTGACAAATCTTACTGCTGTACTTTTTTTTTACCTTTTGAGTTTTGTCTATATTCCAATTAGTAGTGATGTTTTCTTCTTCAACGACATCATTGAACGCTCAGACAGCAACTATTGATATCTGTCATATGAGCGAAAATGTGTTGCGTTGCCGTTAAGCGCCTGACAAGTCAGGCCCAGCGCAGTCGACTTCAGCGTTGAAGAGAATCGATATCTTTTAAGTGGTGGTTTTTTTCTGGGAAGAAAAAGGTAGGACAATGGACCAAGAAGGCAGAAAATAGACATGAAGGAGGAGGTGACAGGAAGAAAAGGAACAAGGCAGAAACACAAACAGAGGGATGGAAAAGACGGAATTCCCAGCACAGTATTTCCAGACGGTGGGTGTGGGGGCGGGGTGGTGTTTATACTGACAGATCCCGTGCATCCCCAGGGTGGAGAGGGAGGGGGGGAGGAGGGGAGGAGGGGAGGGGGGGGCGGGGCGGGGGGGGGGGGGGGTTAGGGTGGCAGTGGGGGGGGGGGGGGTTAAAATGTTTAAATACCCTAAAACTGATCGAGCTTAACAGTCGTGCAACGGCTTGAGAAAAGAAAGATTCTACAAGGTATCGCAGCTTTATGCCAAACAGCCATTGACAGAGTTTTTGCGGCACCAGTTGCTGAAGATATGACTGTAACTGTTCTGAACAGCGTGCATGGACTCAGCAGAAAATAATAGAAGTATTTGCATAAAATTTTTCAAAAGCGCCGTTCATATTTTGAGTGAGAAATGGTATATGGAAAAAAAGTCATGTGCATGCATCGTCATTATAACACATAAACAGCATTTTACATGATTCTGTAAGTCGTATTTCCAATGAAAAATGGTATATGCAAAAAAATCTTGTGCATGCAGTTTTATTATATATGAATTGTAAACGTATTTTACATAACACTGTACCTCCCCCCCCCCCCCCCAAAAAAAAAAAAATCTTTTCAACACTAGGTTTTGTAAATATTGTCTTTTCAGAGCGTCACAATGTTTTCCAAATTTTGATCTGTTTTTGGATGAGGTCTACCATATAATATATATATAAATATATATATATATATATATATATATATATATATATATATATATATATATATATATAAGCTAAGCCATCTCCGTGTCTCGAGACTAATAATCTCTCTGTCACTAAGTCTTGTCCAGACAGCTGGCTACTTTAGCCTGGCAATGGCTTTGTGAAGGAGATCTTTCACCTCCTCCTCCCCCTCATTTTTGTCCGCATTTCATGTCCTCTATGTTGAAAATAACGAGATACAGTGCAAGGCTTCTTTCGTCTTTTGCCCTCTTTAAACTTGAAAAGCACCTGTTTGTTGTAAAAGGAGAGAGAGAGAGAGAGGGGGGGAGAGAGAAGAGGAGAGAGAGAGAGGAGAGAGAGAGGAGAGAGAGAGAGGAGGAGAGAGAGAGAGAGAGAGGGAGAGAGAGAGAGAGAGAAGGAGAGAGAGAGAGAGAGTAGAGAGAGAGAGGAGAGAGGAGGAGAGAGAGGAGGAGAGAGAGAGAGGAGAGAGAGAGAGGGAGAGAGAGAGAGAGAAGAGAAGAGGAGAGGAGAAAAGAGAAGAGGAGAGGAGAAGGAGAGGAGAGAGGGAGAGAGGAGAGTGAGATGAGAGAAAGAGAAGAGAGAGAGAGGAGAGAGAGAGAGGAGAGAGGAGAGGAGGAGAGGAGAGTGAGATAGAGAAGAGAGAGAGAGAGGAGGAAGAGAGAGAGAGGAGAGAGAAGAGGAGAGGAGGAAGAGAGAGAGTGAGATAGAGAAGAGAAGAGGAGATAGAGAGAGAAAGAGAGAGAAAGAGAAGAGAAGAGGAGAGAGAGAAGAGGAGGAGGAGGAAGAGAGAGAAAGTGAGATAGAGAAAGAGAGAGCGAGTGAGATAGAGAAAGAGAGAGAGAGTGAGAGAGAGAGAGAGACAGAGAGAGAGAGAGGGTGAGAGAGAGACTGCAGCCCTCTATTCTCAACTTGGCCACACAAAGAAACAACAACAAAAATAGTACCCCCCCCCCAAAAAAAAAACATGTTGTTGAATTGGCCAAAGGGGATCAGGCAAAAGAGCATCTTGTCCACTGTGGTCAGAATGAGAGCCAGCAGACAGAATGGAATGGAGAGGCATTTTCTCTTCTTCTTTTTTTTTTTTTTTTTTTTAGATGAACAGCTCGTTGATGGCGATGTTGAGTGGGTGTTAGTGCTAACTGATCAAATGTCGATGTTCGCGTAGTGTAAGTGCGGGCGGGGTGGAGGGTGGGGGTGGAGGGGGGGGTGGGGGGAAGGGTGGAGTGGGGGGTGTAGGGGGTTTCATCTTTATCTCTGTCTGTCTGTTTCTGTCTGTCTCTGTTTGTCTCTGTGTCTGTCTATGGGTCTCTCTTCTCTATTTTTGCCTCTCTGTCTCTCTGTCTCTCTGTCTGTATGTCTGTCTATCTGTATGCCTATCTATCTCTCTGTCTATCTATCTATCTATCTCTGCCTGTCTGTCTGTTTGTTTGTCTAGCTATCTATCGATCGATCTATCTGTCTCTCTGTATCTCTGTATCTCTGTCTCTCTATCTGTCTGTCTGTCTGTCTGTCTGCCTGGTGGTTAGCGTGATGCGCTCCAGATCTGCTGACTCGAGTTCGATTCCCGTTCAAGAGGATTTTTTCCTCTGGAGTTAACATCAGTGCCTACTCCTCTCTCCCCCAAAAGTCCTTCGGATGAGACTATAAACCGAGGTCCAGTGTGCGAACGCGCGCAGAACTTCCTGCGCACACGTTCAAACCCGTTCCGCTTTTCGGAAGAGTAGGCCATTGTGTGCCGGTGGGAACGGATGACAAAATTGACAAAACTGCATACACATCGGGACTACATGTAGAAAAAAAGCACATGAGTGCTTATTTCATTGTCCTCGAAATAAAAGAATGAATTAAAATAAATAAATGAATGAAAAAATAAATAAATAAATAAATAAATAACATACACCACACAGAAACTCGAGCAATGAAAGCCAATAAACCTACCTACGTGAAGAAAGATAACGTCATTCTTACTACCTACATCTTTTTTTCTGATGCGGGTTTGTATAAAATTAATGTAATTGATAGGTTCACAGTAAACACAAGAGAGAGAGAGAGAGAGAGAGAGAGAGAGAGAGAGAGACAGACAGACAGACAGACAGACAGACAGACAGACAGACAGACAGACAGACAGACAGAGACAGAGAGAGACACAGACATTAAGAGACAGAGTCCTTGCATTTTTTTTCATTTCTAATTCCTTATTCTCCGTCATTTGCCTCTTTTTCTCTCATGAAGCTCTTTATAACTGTTGCAAAAGGATTTTTTTTAAACCTCCAAAGATGTATCATTGAAGCAGTATTGAACATAACTACTGTGTCATTCTTACTAGATTTGCCCCCCCCCCCCCCCCCCCCAATAATATTCCGGGCATAGTTGCTTTTCTCTGGTAAAAAAAAAAAAAACATCAACAAGAAAAAGCAGCAGTCGTTTATTCAGAAGTATGAGGAAGGGTTAATCTTTACGTGCACCTTCACCTATCCCGTAGTTTTGTAGATCGTTACAGTAACACTTAAGCAGCGTCGAGCGTGGTTACCAGTTGGATGGGTGACCGTTTGCGCGCCTTGGCTTCAGTACAGTTCCCCCAGTTCACCCAGCTGTAAATGGGTACCTGCCCTCTTTAGGGTCAGGGAAGGTAAAGCAGCGAGGGAGAGGAGATGGGCGCCGCCCTCAATATGCTGGCCCTAGAGAAGTGAGGTCTCTGACGCCTCGCTCCCCTACGACCTTATAGGTTATGGGACTCCTTTACCTTTTTTTTTTTTACAGTAACACTGAAGATGTCGCTACATTGACAACATTGTAAAAGTTGTTCTTTTGTATGACAATACTTTATTTTAAAAAATAATAATAATATAAAAACCTCCTTCATTTAGTGATGCAGTTCTCATACTTTTAGTTTATATAACAATGATTTTTTCTTTATGTAATCATTTTCACG
>CM054139.1:25176341-25178841 GCA_028751875.1 Rapana venosa
TCTCTGTCTCTCTCTCTCTCTCTGTCTCTCTGCCGCTCTCTCTGTCGCTCTCTCTCTGTCTCTCTCTCTGTCTCTCTCTCTCACTCTCTCTCTCTCTCTGACCTCTGTCTCTTTCTCTGTATATATATATATATATAATATATTATATATATATATATATATATATATATATATATACATACATACATACATAATACATCCGCACGTAGACACGCACACACACACACCACACACACACACACACACACACCACATTCACGACACCCATACACAACACAACACACACACAACACACATACACACACATTATATATTCCTTTATCTGCTGTATGATCATGAAGAACAATAAAACTGGCAATCCTGTTAGCTTTGGGGCTGTTAAAATCACTCCCCCATTAGCAATCAGCGGAAAATGCCACGATTTGATATCCTTAAGCCTTTCCAACAGATGGAGTAAAAGTAAAGTTTGTTAAAAAAATGAATATATATATATATATATATATATATATATATCAATAGCCATCAATAAAAATAATGATAACAATAATAATAAATGGAATTTCTATAGCGCTATATCTTGCAAATACAAATCAGAGCGCATGTATTCAATCCGCTCCTACACATGCAACCAACAATGATTAACAATATTTTAACAAATTCAAATTACACACTCACACACACACACAGATGGCTTGATGAAAAAAGCATATGCATTGCTTATTCAATGTACCATCTGGAAATAAAAATTTGACTTGACTTGACACAGGTTCTACATACATTTCAGTTTCAATAGCAAGATGCGAAAGACCCGGTAAGTGTTAAGGAAATCAATAAGTTGATCAATAATGAAACAAGCATGCACTCTGTGCATACTCTACGATAAGGTAAAAATTGATATAGATATATTCTTGATTCTAGCCCGGGGAAAAACTAATAATGTCCTCAGCAGAGAGAAGTAAGAGAGTGAGAGAGACTGTGAATGTGTCTGTGTGTGTGTGGAAGGGGGGGAGGTGTAGTGTATGTATGTATGTGTGTGTGTGTTTGTAGTGTGTGTAGTGTGTAGTGTGTGTGTGCTTGCGTTTGCGTGTGTATGTGTGCGTAGTGTGTGTATGTATGTGTGTGTGTGTGTGTGTGTGTGTATTGTGTGTTTGTGTATGTGTGTAGTATGTGTGTGTGTGGTGTGTGTGTGTAGTGTGTAGTGTGTGAGTAGTGTGCAGTGTGCGTGTGTGTGTAGTGTGTGTGTGTATGTGTGTGTGTGTGTGCGCGCGCGCGCGCGTGTATGTGTGTGTGTCTCTCTCTCTCTCGGTCTCTCTCTCTCTCAGTCTCTCTTCTCTCTCTCTCTCTCTCTCTCTCTCTCTCTCTCTCTCTCTCTCTCTCTTGTGTCTCTGTGTCTCTGTGTCTGTCTGTCTGTCTGTCCCTCTCTCTCTCTCTTCTCTCTCTCCTCTCTTCTCTCTCTCTCTCTCTCTGTCTTTGTTCTCTGTGTCTGTCTGTCTGTCTGTCTCTCTCTCTCTCTCTCTCCCTCCCTCCCCCCTCCCTCACTCCTCTCTCTCTCTCTCTCTCTCTCTCTCTCTCTCTCTCTCTCTCTCTCTCTCTCTCTCTCTCCTCTCTCTCTCCTCCTCCTGCCCTCCCTCTCCTTCTCCTTCCACCCATTGCATTCTGTCACTCTGAATGCTTTTCTCTTGTTGGCTGCAATTTTCTCATGTCAATCATCTCGCCACTTCCGACTACTTCTGAGCTGCCCAATATTGCTATTCCTTTGACAGGCAAGATGAGTATGCATCGAGCTTTGTAATGAACAAACCGCGGCTTAATGAAAGAGCGTAATAAATATTGCGCTGTTACTTTATTCATAAGTGGGGCTTAAGTTAGTTATTTCCAGCAAGTTGTTTGAGCGAAAAAAAAAAGAAAAGACTTGAAACGAATTTGTAAAACGTGGTGGTTGGTTGGGTGTGTTTGTTTTTTTTTTAAACTCTCAGAGCAAAAGAGCGTCTAGTGCACGGTTATTTTATTCATAAGTGGGGCTTAAGTGAGTTATTTCGAGCCAGTGTGTTATAGCAAAAGAAGACTTGAAATATACATGTGAAACGTGGTTGTTGTTGGTTTTTTCCCCCCGTCAGAGCAAGTACTTGTATGGGTTGTTTATTTTGCATGGCCTGTGTTCAGTTTCATGGTTAAGTTGAAAACTTTAACACCGTTGGGTAAGGAGAGAGAGAGAGAGAGAGAGAGAGAGACAGAGAGACAGAGAGACAGAGAGGAGAGGAGAGAGAGAGGGAGAGAGAGAGAGAGAAAGAGAGAGAGAGACAGACAGACAGACAGAGACAGAGACAGAGAGAACAGGCTATCACTAACTGGAATTTAGTAACATCACTTTTTAAGAGAACGCAGGTAAAATCGCAGACAAACTGAAACCTTGTAGTTTCATAGTGATAGATTCAAAACTGCCGGGAAATCGTCCTTTTTTCTCAGGCAAGAAAATAAAATAAACCTTAACACACAGTTA
>CM054139.1:25183841-25188841 GCA_028751875.1 Rapana venosa
AAGTGCGTCATCTACCGTTGTTCATAATAACGAGCAATTAGATGCTGAAGGATTCATATCGAGCTTGTTGTATATAGACACACAGAAACTGAGACAAAACATTCCTTTTTTTTAACTTGATATTTTCGGAGCAGACGTGCAAATTAGCACAGCATGCATTAAGCTTGGTGCGCTGTTGACAAAAGGATCTTATGTTCTGAGGGCAGGTGTAGAGAGAAGAAGGGAGGTAATAAAGACAGCGATAATTACAGTTAACTGCCTGAGGTTGCTGGGGTTTGGTGCTTTCGAAATTGCTTTGAAAATGTGTTCCTTGCCTGGACGACAAGAACTACAACAAAATCTCCTCTTTTATACACTGCTTTTTATATTATTATTATTATTATTATTCTGCTCAGCGGTATATTGAAAAGGGGGCGGGGTGTTTCAGTTTTCGGTTTAAGCATGGAAGGTTCAACAACATGTTTAAACATTGTGCATATTATGCTTATGCTACAGAGGCCAAGAAGTTCCTTCAATACCTGTCTGTCTGGTCAGCTCGTGCCATTACTAATACCAGGGCCAATAGCGAGTACTTACTGATCTCAGTAAACAGAGAAATTGTATGTTGTACTGCAGAACCTAAACGTCTTTATTTATTTGTTGTTTTTTATTTATACCACTTTAAGTCACGTCAGATTTCTCTGCGTGAAATTCGGGCTGCTCTCCCCCCAGGGGAGAGCGCGTCGCCACAGAGCAGCGCCACCCATTTTTTCTTTTTTTCTGTCTACAACTGCATTTGTTTCCCTATCAGAGTGGCTTTTTTTCTACAGAATTTTGCCAGGGACAACTCTCTTGTTGCCGTGAGTTCTTTGACGTGCGCTAAATAATGTTTTGTGTAACACACGGGACCTCGGTTTATCGTCTCATCCGAAAGACTTGCGCCCAGACTACCACTCATAGTCTAATGGATGGGTGGAAAAAGTTTCGGGTCCAAACGGGATTCGAACCACCGCACACTTCCGACCGGGACTTTTCGCTTTCTAGACCTTTGAAAAGCTAACCTGGCTTTACGCTTGTCATGCTGATGTGTCCACAACCAACCGAATGCTGACTGATCATAGACTCTCCAGGTACAACATACCTGATGTTCTCCGTGCATGCAATCACAAAGAGTAGTAGAAAGGCGCTAACAGTTTTCCAATCAAGCTGGCCTGGAAGATCAAAAAGCAATCTCCGCCTGCAATCTACTAGACACCTTGTGGGAATGCCTGCGGGGTGTGTGTGTGTGGGGAGGGGGTTGCCTGTCAGCAGAAATAGCCTTATTCACCTTCTGTAAAATTCTGTGCTAGGACTTCCTTCCTTTCTTTCCCTAATTTTTTTGTTGTTTTTCCCTTGTTCCTTTTCTTCCTGCCACCTCCTTTTTGTCTATTTTCTGCCTTTTTAGTCCATTCTGCTGAATTTTTTTTTCAGAAAGACTTAAAATATAACATTAACTCTTCTATGCCGAAGTCGGATGCGCTGGGCTTGACTTGTCAGGCGCTTAATGGCAGCGCAACGCATTTTTGGCTCATATGACAGACCATAGTTGCTGTCTAGGCGTTCCATGAGAGAGAAAGAAGTAAACCAGAAAACAGATTTGCGATCAAGTTGGTATAGAAGATCAAGAAAACAATCCTCACCTACATGTAATCCACTAGGTGCTACAAAGATTCAAACTTGTACCCATAAGGATGAGTAGAACATTTTTTTCAAAAAGTATACTTCTGTGTTATTGATCAAAAGCGCTTAGATTTGATTTTTACAAGATATAGCGCTATATAAATTCCATTTATTATTATTGTTATTATTATTATCATTATTATTATTATTATTATTATTATTATTATTATCATTATTATCATGAGTTGTAAAAAAATCTAGAAAGTAAGAGTCACATAAGAAAATCGATAATGAAACAAAAATAAGCACTCTTTACTATTGTCAAAGTTACTTACAGAAAGAAAAACTCTATAATCTAGCCTGCTAAGCAATGATGAGACTATAAACTGAGGCGCCGTGTTCGAACACATGCAGAACATCTTGCGCACACGTTAAATCCTGTTCCGCTTTTCGGAAGAGTAGGCCATTGTGCACCGGTGGAAACAGATGACAAAATTTACAAAACCGCATACACACGGGGACTGGATGTAAAAAAGCACACGAGTACTTATTCCATTATCCTCAATATAAAAGAATAAATAAAATAATAGATAAAATAAACAGATTTGTCATCAACAACCCAGAGAAAAGTGTTGACGTTAGTGGGGAGCTAGCTAGAGTAGAAGCTATGCAGAAGCATTCTTCAGGAATTGTTGGGAAGCAAACGGGTGAAAGGGGATAGCCGTTATAGCGTTGCATGCAAGGGGATGGTGTGTAGCAACGTTTGATAGATAGCCACCTGAGCGTTGACCGTGCAGTATAGAACAGAGTGAGTTTGCCCACCGTGCAGTATAGAACAGAGTGAGTTTGCCCACCGTGCAGTATAAAACAGAGTGAGTTTGCCCACCGCGCAGTATAAAACAGAGTGAGTTTGCCAACCGTGCAGTATAGAACAGAGTGAGTTTGCCCACCGTGCAGTATAGAACAGAGTGAGATACCGTGCAGTATAGAACAGAGTGAGTTACCGTGCAGTGTATTTTTATTTATTTATTTATTCCTTTATATTGAGGATAATGGAATAGGCACTCGTGCTTTTTTACATCCAGTCCCCAAGTGTATGCGGTTTTGTCAATTCTGTCACCTGTTCCCACTGGCACACAATGGCCAAATATTACGAAAAGCGAAACAGGATTTAACGTATGTGCAAGATATAGAACAGAGTGAGTTACCGTGCAGTATAGAACAGAGTGAGTTACCGTGCAGTATAGAACAGAGTGAGTTACCGTGCAGTATAGAACACAGAGAGTGAGTTAGCGTGCAGTATAGAACAGAGTAAGTTAGCGTGCAGTATAGAACAGAGTGAGTTACCGTGCAGTATAGAACAGAGTGAGTTACCGTGCAGTATAGAACAGAGTGAGTTACCGTGCAGTATAGAACAGAGTGAGTTAGCGTGCAGTATAAAACACAGAGAGTGAGTTAGCGTGCAGTATAGAACAGAGTGAGTTACCGTGCAGTATAGAACAGAGTGAGTTACCGTGCAGTATAGAACACAGAGAGTGAGTTAGCGTGCAGTATAGAACAGAGTAAGTTACCGTGCAGTATAGAACAGAGTGAGTTACCGTGCAGTATAGAACAGAGCGAGTTACCGTGCAGTATAGAACAGAGTGAGTTAGCGTGCAGTATAGAACACAGAGAGTGAGTTAGCGTGCAGTATAGAACAGAGTGAGTTACCGTGCAGTATAGAACAGAGTGTGTTAGCGTGCAGTATAGAACAGAGTGAGTTACCGTGCAGTATAGAACAGAGTGAGTTACCGTAGTTACCGTGCAGTATAGAACAGAGTGAGTTACCGTGCAGTATAGAACAGAGTGAGTTACCGTGCAGTATAGAACACAGAGAGAGAGTTACCGTGCAGTATAGACCACAGAGAGTGAGTTACCGTGCAGTATAGAACAGATTGAGTTAGCGTGCAGTATAGAACAGAGTGAGTTACCGTGCAGTATAGAACAGCGTGAGTTAGCGTGAAGTATAGAACAGAGTGAGTTAGCGTGCAATATAGAACAGAGTGAGTTACCGTGCAGTATAGAACACAGAGAGTTAGCCAACCGTGCAGTATAGAACAGAGTGAGTTACCGTGCAGTATAGTGCACTGGCACTTCTCTCTTTTTCTTTCATTCCACAAGCGAAAGCGAAATCACAATTCTGAAAGAAATGACGATTAAATCATGCGAGCTTGATCCCATACCTGCTCCTGTCTTTTCACAATGCCTTCCACAACTTGTACCCTCTGTCACCGAAATAGTAAACTCATCTCTTCTGTCAGGAAATTTTCCATCAGCTCTCAAAACCGCAATAGTTACACCTCTACTAAAGAAGCATGACCTTGATCCCAACATTTTAAAGAATTACAGACCTGTCTCTAACTTACCTTTTATCTCCAAAGTACTTGAAAAAGTTGTTCTAAAACAACTCAATTACCACCTTCATTCCAATAATCTCCTTCCCCCTTTTCAATCTGCCTATCGCGCCAACCACAGCACCAAAACCACCCTTGTCCACACTTAAGATGCACTTATATTCGCTGCTGATGCAGGAAAAATCTCTCTCCTCACTCTTCTCGACCTATCTGCTGCCTTTGACACTATAGATCAATCAATTCTTCTTTCTCGTCTCCAGAACATGTTTGGTATTAATGGCACTGCCCTCACCTGGTTTAGTTCAGACCTCACAAACCGATACCAGAAAGTTATTGTCAGCAAAATTCAATCAAAACCTGTCAAACTGGAATGTGGAGTCCCACAGGGATCAGTTCTGGGTCCTGTTCTCTTCACTCTCTACACTGCTCCACTCTCACACATAATAAACCACCATCATATTGATCATCATTTCTATGCCGATGACACTCAGCTTCAGTGTAGCAATACCCTTGAAAATCTGCCTTCCCTCCTGACAAATATGGCCCACTGCCTTCTAGACATTCAAAACTGGATGACTCAAAATAAGTTACAGCTAAATGCTGATAAAACGGAAGCCATGCTCATGGGGACCAAACATAAACTTTCCTCCATCACAACGACTTCAGTGGAATTCAGCAATACGTCGGTTCCTCTGTCCAGCTCTGTGAAATATCTAGGTGTGGTTCTTGACAACACACTCTCTATGAAAAAATTCATCACCCAGACCTGCCAGTCTTGCTACTATCAATTACGGCGCATAAGTGCAATTCGCAAGTATCTGTCTACTGAAGCAACATCCAAACTTGTCACATCTCTCATTCTTTCTCGACTGGACTACTGTAATTCTCTCTTGGCTGGTTTGCTGGCATCATCCATCCACTCCCTTCAACTCATACAAAACTCTGCAGCTCGACTGGTCCTTAGAAAGA
>CM054139.1:25193841-25201341 GCA_028751875.1 Rapana venosa
CACACCACAAACACACACAAACACATACACATACACTCACACACACACACCACATACACACACACACACACACTCTGCAAGACATTATATACAAACCCTAACACAAATACAGATGCACGAGCAGACAGACAGATGCCAAGACGTTCGAGAGCCATAGACAACTGAGATCGAACCATCCATTCCACACACACACACACACACACACACACACACACACACAACACATCACCAAAACAGAACAGACGGCGTGGAAGAATATCCATCACAAAAGAGCAGCCTGTCTGACAGTCTCTGCGTCACCGCCATCACCCTGACACCATCATCACCCACTCACATCTCCAACCCCACCCCCACCCCCCCCCACCCCCCCTCCCCTTTCCCCTTTATCGTGAAAGGCAGTCCCAGTGGTCATCTTGGAGTGGTCACACCATAAGGGCTCCCTCCCCTCAGCTGATGGTCACCTTGAACTAATGCCCCAGAGCCGAAGGCTAAGGGTTGTCAGGGACAGAGAGACAGAGACAGAGAGAGAGGTATTAATGTCTTGGACACCCAAGAAATGAACGAGGGTTGTTGTTGTTTTTTTCGCCCCCTTGAGGTGGAAAGTAGTCGTGTGAGCAGTGAATGAGTGAGTGAATGGGTGGGTGAGTGAGTGAGTGGGTGAGGGAGGGAGTAGGTGGGTGGGTGAGTGGGTGGGTGAGTGAGTGGGTGAGTGGGTGAGGGAGGGAGGGAGTAGGTGGGTGGGTGGGTGAGTGTGTGGGTGAGTGAGTGAGTGGGTGAGGGAGGGAGTAGGTGGGTGGGTGGGTGAGTGAATGGGTGAGTGGGTGAGGGAGGGAGGGTGTGGGTGGGTGGGTGAGTGGGTGGGTGAGTGAGTGAGTGGGTGGTGGGTGAGAGAGTTGGTGAGTGGGTGAGTGGATGAGAGAGGGAGTGGGTGAGTGGGTGAGGGAGGGAGTAGGTGGGTGGGTGGGTGGGTGAGTGGGTGGGTGAGTGAGTGGGTGGGTGAGAGAGTGGGTGAAAGAGGGACTAGGTGAGTGAAAGAGTGGGTGAGTGAGTGGGTGGATGGGTAAAAGAGTGAGAGAGTGAGTGAGTGGGTGAAAGAGTGGGTGAAAGAGTGAATGAGTGGGTGAGTGGGTGAGTGAGAGAGTGAGTGAGTGAGTGAGTGAGTGGGTGAGTGAGAGAGTGAGTGAGTGAAAGAGTGAGTGAGTGAGCGAGCGAATGAACGAGCGAGCGAATGAGCGAGTGAGTGAGTGACTTAGTGGGTGAGTGAGTGAGTGAGTGAGTGGTCCTTAAGTTCCTTGTTTACTTTATAAAAAATTATCACTTTTTTCCTTTCAGTCTAAAATTTCTACACTGTGAACAGTCAGAGTGTAGACTCTCCACTAAAAGTCCCTCGTTTGTTGTTTTTTTTTAGCAAGTGTTGAAAAAGCACAAAAGAAAATAAAACCATATTTGTGTTCAAACAGTTTTGAATTCAAAGTCGTTTAAACAACAACAAAAATAAGCATCGAATATTGTCATTATTATTAACTAATGGTTCATCATTTTCTGAGTTTAAAAAAAAAATTGAACGTGTGTTTTGGGCACATTTCATGTTGTTGTTTTATTGGTAGTTTCCATTTTCGTGCATTGTTTTCTGTGTTGTCAAAAAAAATAAACGACTGTTTCGTGCATATTTTATGCTGTTGTTTTATTGAAAGTTTGCATTTTCGCGAATTTTTCTTCTGTGTTGTCAATCGATTACGGTTCTTCTTGTCTGTCCATCTTTATTCTTCTGTCTCTCCCTTCTCCACTTTTGTCTCTTTTGGGGGGCTTTAATCTATGTGTAGGTGTATATCCTGTATTGTTGTTATGTCTTTTGTTTGGTTATTTATCTGCCTTCCGTTCGCGTTTCTATATCCATTTGCCTTTATTCTGTCTTCTAATTTGTTTTTTGTCTGTGTTGTCTTTACGTCTTAATTTCATCCACCCCACCCCACCCCACCCCTATATCCCTCTCTCTCTGTCTCTTTTCTGTCTCTGTCACTGTCTCTGTCTGTCTATTGGTCTCTCTCTCTCTCTCTCTCTCTCTCCTCTCTCTCTCTCTCTCTCTCTCTCTCTCTCTCTCTCTCTCTCTCTTATACACACACTTGTACATGCATATGCGCACATACACAAACTCAAGAACGTGCATATCCACAAGCACACACACACACATGCACATACACATACATACACACATGCGCGCGCGCACACACACACACACACACACACATACACAAACACACACATACTCACTCACTCACTCACACACATACACACATTTTTTTCATATGTAGTACTGTCTCTCTCTCTCCACCCCCCAAAAACCCCCTTTCTCTCTCTGTCTGTCTATATTTTCTCTTTCTGTCTCTCTCTTTCCTGTCTCTCCCTCGTTTTATCCTCTTTTCCCTCACATCACGTCTCTGTCTGTCTGTTCCCCTTTTCTCTCTCTCCTCTTCTCTCTCTCTCTTTCCTCTCTCTCTCTTTTAAATAAATAATATATAAAATATATAAAATATAAAAATCTTATTCATCTATCTATTAAAATATATATATATATTTAATATATATATAAATATATATAATATATAAAATATATAATATTTTAATATATATATATATATATTTGTTGTTGTTGGCATCCTGTTTTCGGAGACAATGGAGAATGCGCCGTGGGTCAGTCAGTCCATGTGGAACGCAGTGCCGACTGTGCTGTAGAGCCCAATCCTGGAGCGGCAATCCTTCAGGTGAAGAGGATTGTCTGAGTTAACCGCTCTCCGATGTCTGCGTGCTCTCGTCTCCCCACTGCTCCCCTCTCTTCTGCCTCTTGATGGCCGACCGGTAGTGCTCGCCAACTGCTGCGGTCTGCGCCAGTGCTTCAAGGCCAGCTGGTGCAATGCCACCCGCCTTCAGCCCGCTTGCACACATAAAATTTACACAAAAAAACAACAGAGACAGACAGACAGACAGACAGACAGTACAGACAGACAGAGAAACAATGAACGTTTGACTCCAAATTTTTTTTCGCTCCACATAAGAAAAGCAGGAAGGATGCAAGGAGAAAACAACACAACAGTGCATGTGTCCATTCCCGCGTTTCTTTTCTTCCTTCCTTTTCCTTTCATGCTGTCTTGTTTTCTGTCTGTTATTATAAAATTCATATATACATATACTCTCTCACTCACACACACACATAAAACACACATAAAATATAGATATATAATATAGATAAAATTATAATAATAATTAAATAATAAAACAATAATACATATATATAACAACACACATACATATATAAAACACATACACATATAAAATATATATAAATTATATATATATATATAAAAATAATTAATATAAATATAGATAAAATATAATGTCCAGTATTCGTCAAAAAGACCCTTGCCAGGGCAAATCCTGGCATGGCAGACTGGACACTAATCTCAGAGCCAAACAGGCCGCTGCCATGAAAGGGGAAAGGAAAGGAAAGGAAAAGAAAGAAAAGACAAACGCAGGGACTGAGACACGCTGCACTGCTTGTGTCTGCTTTCTCCTTGCATGCTTTCTGCTTTCTTAATTATGGTGGAAAGAAACATCTCTGAGTCAACGTTTCATTGTTTTTCTGTCTGTCTGTACCTGTCTGTCTGTCTGTCTGTCTCTGTCTGTCCCTCTCTCTTTGTGAGTGTGTGTCTGTCTGTGGCTGTCTGTGTCTGTCGTCTTGTCTGTTGTCTCTCTCACTCTCATCTCATCTCTCTCTCTCTCCCCCTCTTCTCATCTCTCTCTCTCTTCTCCCCCTCACGCTCTCTCTCTCTCTCTGTTGACACATAGTTTTCAGAAAAGCTTTCGATCGTAATAGAATATACTATGGGTATACTCAAAAAACCGAATTAAGGGGAAACTTATAGGCTAAAAAAGGGTATATATCACTGTAATGGCTTGTTACGCAACAGATGTTCTTACAAAAAATTTTACTTGACTGTCCCAGAGCGTAAACAAGGTTTTGTTGAGTCCCTTAATGTTTTCAATTTTCATAAACGAACTGCTAAAGTACGAACTCCGAAAAACATGAATACAAAATCCCAGGAGATTAAATTTAAATTCCTGTTACTTTCGCAGATGATGTCATCTTTTGTCTAGCAAAACTACAGGACTGCAAAATCAACGAACAATTAAAATCAAAAGCAATCCGGCCTCACAGTAAATTCAGAAAAAAACAGTTAGGTTTTTAGGATGGAAGGCCATTTGGAATGAGAGAAAAATGGACTAATGCGACCAAAAACTTAAAGAAACAAAATAACTATAAGACCTTGGGTACATTTCAACAAAGTTGTGTAATAGCTCAGTTTGATATGATTGTCAAAAAGCTAAAAAGGAGTAAGCAAATTAAATAAAATAAAAGAGAAATTAGCTTCTGCTGATAGTACAATTTTGAAACTATTTAACACAAAAATAGAACCTGCCATGACAAAGCAGCAAAGTATGGGTCTAGAAAATCACACAAATTAAAAAGTACACACCATTGCCATGAAAAAATTCTTAGTTTCCATACATGCATCAAATAAACTTATGAAACTGAGAAACTGTAGATACCCCTTTTATAATAAAAAACCATAAACTAAATGCATTAAATACTGGATTAAACTTATCAGGCTTCCTATTTTAAGAATAAACAGACAAGCAAACGAATGCTGCTTATACAACATAATAATGGTAAAGTAAACTGGGCGACTAAAGTAAAAAAATCTTTTGACGATAAATGGATTTGGTATTGTTTGGCTATGCCAGGGGGGGTTTTATGAAGAACAGTTTGTTAGAGAATTGAAAGATAACTTATTTCAAGTTTTATCATCAAAACTGCATGAACAGTTAATGTCTATTGAAAAATACACTGTTATAGCTCCTTTAAAGATGCTTTTTGGTCCAGAACAGTATCTAAATATCGTTAACTAATAAAAGGCTTCGAAGTAATTTACTAAAATTTAAGGCTAAATTGTGTGGTCTTTGAACTGCAAACAGTGGTATATTACAGCAAGACAGACAACAACTCTTGTCCACATGGGGAGAAGAAGAAGAAAAACGAATTTCATTTTTTGTTTGCTTTAGAACTATCATGACTTTCGCCAAAAAATTGCTTTTTTGACAAACCCAACCAACAGGTCCACCAATCTTGTACAAAAGGTGTTATCTTCAAATAATAAGTCCGAGCTTAAATCTTTAGCAATATATAACGCAGGCTCTAGATAAACGTAAGCAGACTATGAAGAAACGGATCCTATAGTAATAACTGAAAATATTGGTTTTGGCATTTATCTGGACTTTGGATTATTACTCATGTCCTTTTCATATTCATTCCTATGTTAATATGTTACTTACAATTACCCCCTTTGACTGATGGGCTTGTAGCTTTTGTCAAATAAAATTCGTTCATTCATTCTCTCTCTCTCTCTCTGTTTGGTTCTCTTTCTTCCCGCCTCTCTGTCTGTCTGTCGCTGTCGTCTTCTGCTGTCCTCCCCTCTCTATCTCTCTCTCTACCCCCCTCCACCCCCCCCCCCCTCTCTCTCTCTCTCTCTCTGGTTCTTTTTCTGCCCGCCTCTCGTCTTTCTGTTGCTGCCTGCTGTCTATCTCTCTCTCTCTCTCTCTCTTCTCTCTCTCCTCTCTCCTCTCTCTCTCTCTCGCATTGTTTTTTTTTCTCTGTCTGTATGTCGTCTCTCTGTCTCTTTCTTTCTCCCCTCTCTCTTTAAATCTCTCCTCTCTCTCTCCCTCTCTCTATCCTCTCTCTCTCTCTCTCTCTCTCTCTCTCTCTTTCTCTCTCTCTCCCCTCTCTCTCTCTCTCTCTCTCTCTGTCTGCATGTCTGTCTGTCTGTCTCTCCCTCCCCCCCCTCTCTCTCTCTCTCTCTTTCTTTCTCCCCCTCCCTCTCTCCCTCAGTCATTTTCCACCACCACCCCCATCCCCCGGAAACATTAATTTTCTGACAGAAAACCTAACCATAACTGCTACTCTTGGATTGGCTCTTCTAAAAATACCTTGTTGCCCATCTTTTATCAGGGGTTCTTTTCAATTCATTAAAAGTACTGGGTCATGCGGGATGTTTTGAGGTGGGGGTATTTTTGTCCTAGAAGAAAATCTGCAGGCTGCAAGGCATTGTTTATTATTTACCTCATCAATGAACACACAAAGCTTCGGCCATTTCAGCTAGCCTGTAATGACCATGTTGGTCTCATAAGTGCTTAGGGAGGGAGGGGGAACGGGGAGAGGGTTAAGCGGACACAGTCTGGCAATCTCTGATGACTGACTGAATAGACAGACAGACAGACAGTGTTGTTGCGCCATGTTTGATTTATAGAATGAGCAGATAAACAGAGCATTGTTTGAGGAATGGGTTCCCGACTAATCAAGTGATCAATCGTAGGTGGTGTCTTAAGTGTGTGCCTGTTTGTGTGTGTGTGTGGGGGGGGGGGTTGTGTGTGTAGGGGGGGGGGTTGGGGGGGAGGGTGTGTGTTTTTGGGGTATGGGGATGGGTGAGTAAATTTGGTGTGTATGTATGTGTGTATGTATTTGGTGTGAATTTTGTGGTGCATGTTCTGTCCCCCCCCTCTCTCTTCTCTCTCACTCTCTCTCTCTCTCTCTCTCTGCCCTCTTTGTCCTCTGCTGTCTCTCTGTCTGTCTCTCTGTCTCTTTGTCTGTCTCTCTCTCTCTCTCTCTCTCTCTTCTCTCTCTCTCTCTCTTTCTCCCTCTCCCTCTCTCCCTCTCTCACCCATACAAAAGAAATGAGTGGCAACAACACAAATTTTCAAACCTGAAATCTTTCACTCACTCAGAAGACCATGACCACACAAAATAGAAACACCAGATATTTTCCTTTCTTCGTCTCTTTTATCCCCATTTTTCCCCCCCAGAACAACTTAATCTTCACTGATACTCATCCCCACCCTATCTTTAAAAAACCCACAGAAGCCGTATTTGGTGTATAAAATCCTCATTGTAGAAGCGAAGCTGCGTATAACAATAGATCACAGTCTGTGAAAGCACCATCAGTAGCGTTCTGTTGTGTTGGGAAGCAGTGAGGTGAGGGGCTCGCTAGCTAGGAAGGACGGATGTGCAGGAGGCAAGAGAGACACATCAGTCTTGCCAGCTGAAGGAGAGAGAAGCCATGTTGTCTGGCACACAGTATCAGCCTTTCTTTAGCCTGCTGGTCTTTTTGTTCCAATCCTTATGATGGTCTTTGTTTTGTGTGTTTGTGTGTGTGGTGTGTGTGGTGTGTGGTGTGTGGTGTGTGTGTGTGTGTGTGTGTGTGTGTTTGTGTGTGTGTGTGTGTGTTTGTGTGTGTGTGGTGTGTGTTTGTGTGTGTGTGTGTGTATGTTTGGGGTGTGTGAAAGGGGTGGGGGAGGGAGTAAGTGTAGGGGATGTGAGGTTTTGGTGTGCTGTGTTGTTGGGTTTTTCTGCTGTGTTGTTATGACTGTTGCCGGTCTGTTTCTTTTCATTCT
>CM054139.1:25203841-25241341 GCA_028751875.1 Rapana venosa
GATAGATAGATAGATAGATAGATAGATAGATAGATAGATAGATGTCTGTCTGTCTATATGTCTGTCTGTCTGTCTGTTTGTTTGTCTGTCTGTTTTTCTATATGTGCATCTCTCTCTGTATAGATAGATAGACAGACAGACAGACAGACAGATAGATAGATAGATAGATAGATAGATAGATAGATAGATAGATAGATAGATAGATAGATAGATAGATAGATAGATAGATAGATAGATAGATAGATATAATCTGTCTCTGTCTCACATTGTTTTGCTTTGCTGTGTTGTTCCTATACACACCAGCTTAGTGTTTGTTTTTTATGCATGTGTAAGTACGTGGACGGAATGCATATGTATGTTTACAAGGACAGAGTGTAAGACAGGGCTTAGCCAAGAATCTGTATCCATACATATTAAAAATATTTTTCTCTTTCCCTCTTATCCCCCCCCCCTCTCTCTCTCTCTCCTCCTCTTTCTCTCTCCTCTTTTCATCTTCCCCTTTTTCTCTCATTTTTCTCTCTCTCTCTTTCTCTCCTCTCTCTCTTCTCTCTCTCTTTCTCTTTCTCTCTCCTCTCTCCTCTCTCTCTCTCCATCCCTCTCCTCTCTCTCTCTCCTCTCTCTCTCTCCTCTCTCTTTTTCCCCTCTCTCTCTCTCTCTCTCCTCTCTCTTTCTCTCTCCAACCCAATCCCACATGTTATTACAAGTGTTTAATACCAAACACATGCAAATTGTCTCAAAGTATATTTTTCGCTCAGTGAAAACGAAAGAAAGAACTGACTGGAATTTAATGTTGGCATCGATGTATTTTGTCAATTTTATTTCATGGTAAAAGTGTCCCCATGGTGTTTAACACTGGTTTTTGTTGAAATAATTAAAAGGTGTGTGTGTGTGTGTGTGTGTGTGTGTGTGTTGTTGTGTATGTGTGGGGTGTTTGTATTTTATTGCATTCACAAAGCAAGTAATGCTGAAAAGCGACATATTATGTCTATTCTGATGTTAACTCGAGAAGCGACTCAGATTTCACTGTAAAGGATGTTAACTTATACCCTAAACAATGATGTTGAAGGTGATGAAGATAATGGTGATGTGTGTCTGGATTGTAATCACCGATAGTGACAGTGACGGCAGTCTTAGTCATGACTGTGTTGAGGATGATGATAGCGATAATGCCCTTAGTGGTATGTTTTGTATTTGAACATGTTGCATTTCTAGACAGTTGATTGAAGTGGGTTGCTTTTTTCGTTTTCTTGGTACCACTCTCCTTCGTCCCTTTCATTTTCATTGTGGCCCAAGGCCGAAGTACAATTAAAGTGTTCAGAGTTCAGAGTACTCTGCGACTAGATTATCATGTTTGCTCTGACCTGTCACCTCCCCATTGATTTGTCCTTCAACTGACCACTGTCATCAAGGACATAATACATTTATTTCTCCATCAATGGACAAAGGAGAAACAGAATTTTTTTAACACACCACTACTGCCTCGTCCACACTGCTTCTGGCGATTTTAATATGAGTTGACAGTTTTTCAGAAGCAAAACTAGAAGTCTTCTCCACTAAATATATTTGAGTGAGAGTCTGGTTTGTTTCTGTCTCTGTCTATTTGTCTGCCTGCCTGTCTTTCTGTCTGTCCTCTTTCTCTTTCTGTGTCTCGTGACTCTGTGACTCTGTGACTCTGTGTCTCTGTCTCTGTCTGTCCCGTCTGTCTCTGTCTCTTCTGTCTGGGCTTCTCTCTCCTCTCTCTCTCTCTCTCTCTCTCGCTCTCTTTCTCTCTCCCTTTAAAAACACTCTGTCTTTCTTAGTTTTTGCTTCGAATTTCATGTTCCTTTTTACAATACCTTATTGGGTTTTGTTTTGAATGCATGTATTTATGCAAGGACAGAGCTTTAATAGGGGCCTTTTTGCCAATGAATCTCTATCCATGCATTTTAAAAATCTCCCCTCTCTCCCTCCATCTCTCCCCCTCCTCTCCCCTTCTCTCCCCTCTTCTCTCTCTCTTCTACCCTCTCTCTCTCTTTTCTCTTCTGGTGCTAGAATATCATATTTGCTTCCCATCTTGGTTACCCCCCCCCCCCCCGGGGTCAAAAAGATATTGTTTTCTGGCCAGTCACCTCCCCATTGACTTGCTCTTCAACTGACCACTGTCATCGAGGACATAATACATTTATTTCTCCATCAATGGACAAAGGAGGATATAAAACAAAAACATCATTACTGCCTTGTCCACACTGCTTCTGGCGATTTTAATATGAGTTGACAGTTTTTCTTCTTGGCTTTCAGAAGCAAAACTAGAAGTCTTCTCCACTAAATATATTTGGGTGAAAGTCTGTTTCTGTTTCTGTCTCTGTCCGTTTGTCTGCCTGCCTGTCTTTCTGTCTGTCTCTTTCTCTTTTTATGTCTCTGTGACTCTGTGTCTCTGTCTCTGTCTGTCTGTCTGTCTCTGTCTCTGTCTCTGTCTGCCCTGTCTGTCTCTCTCTCTCCCCTCTCTCTCTCTCTCTCTTTTCTCCCCCTCTGTAACACACTCTGTCTTGCTTAGTTTTGCTTTGAATTTCATGTTCCTTTTTACAATATCTTATTCCTTGTTTTGGTGCATGTATGTATGCACGGACAGAGTGTAGGAAGGGGCTTGGATAAGAATTTTTATTAACATATAATAAATCTCCCTCTCTCTGTCTCACATACACACACACTCTTTCCCTCTATATCTCTCTCCTCCTCCCCCTCCCCTCCTTCCCTCTCTTACATCCCTCCCTTCCCCCCCCCCCCTCCTTTTTCCTCTCTCTCTCTCTCTCTCTCTCCTCTCATCTCCTCCTTCCCCTCTTCTCTTTTCTTTTCTCTCTTCCTCCCCTCTCTCCTCTCTCTCTCTCTCCTTTTCTCTCTCTCTGGTGCTAAGATTATCATATTTGCTCCCCATTGTGATTACCCCCCCTGCGGTCAAAAAGATATTGTTTTCTGGCCAGTCACCTCGCCCTTGACTTGCCCTTCAACTGACCACTGTCATCGAGGACATAATACATTTATTTTCTCCATCAATGGACAAAGGAGGAGTAGAAAAAAAAATCATTACTGCCTTGTCCACACTGCTTTTGGCGATTTTCATATGAGTTGACAGTTTTTCTTCTTGGTTTTCAGAAGCAAAACTAGAAGTCTTCTCCACTAAATATATTTGAGTGAAAGTTTGTTTCTGTTTCTTCTCTGTCTGTTTGTCTGCCTGCCTGTCTTTCTGTCTGTCTCTTTCTCTTTTTATGTCTATGTGACTGTGTCTCTGTCTCTGTCCTGTCTGTTTGTCTGCCCTCTCCTGTCTCTCTGTCTTTGTCTGTCTGTCTGTCTGTCTGTCTGTCTCTCTCTCTCTCTCTTCCCCTCTCTCTCCTCTCCCTCTTCTCTCCCCTCTCTCTCTCTCTCTCTTCTCCTCTGTAACACACTCTGTCTTGCTTGGTTACTTTTTACAATATCTTATTGTTTGTTTTGATGCATGTATGTAAAATCAACGGTAGAGCGTAAGAACGGCTTGGTCAAGAAGCTCTATCCATGCATATAAAAGGGAAGTAAATCTCTCTATTCTCCTCTCCTCTTTCTCTCCCTCTCTCTCTCTCTCTCTCTCTCTCTCTCTCTCTCTCTCTCTTCCCTCTCTCTCTCTCTCTCTCTCTCTCTCCTTTTCTCTCTCTTTCTTCTCTCTCTCTCTCCTCTCTCTCTCTCTCTCTCTCTCTCTCTCTCCCCCCCCCCCCTCTCTCTCTCTTTTCCTCTCCCTATCTCTCCCCTCTCCTCTCTCGGGTGCTAGATTATCATATTTGCTCCCCATCTTGGTTATCCCCCCGGGGCAAAAAGATATTGTTTTCTGGCCAGTCACCTCGCCATTGACTTGCCCTTCAAGTGACCACTGTCATCATGGCCATAATACTTTTTTTTCTCCACCAATGGACAGAGCTAGAAGAGGAGACAAACAAAAACATCACTACTGCTTCTGGCGATTTTAATATGAGTTGAAAGTTTGTCTTCTTGTTTTTCAGAAACAGAACAAGAAATCTTCTCCAATACCATATTTGAGTGAGAGTCTGTGTCTCTGTCTGTCTCTGTGTGTGTGTGCGTCTGTCGAATGATGTTTTTTATACTGTTTACCTCTGTCTCTGTCTCTCATCTCCCCTTTCTCTCTCTATGCCCTCTCTCTCTGTCTCTCTCCCTGTTTCTATCTACCTGTCTGTCTGTCTCTGTCTGTCTTTCTCTTTAGCTGAGTATGCACCCACCACATGTAAGGGTGTCCCTTAACCTATAACGTCATAGGGGAGTGAGGCTTCAGAGACCTCACTTCTCTAGGGGCCAGCATATTGAGGGCGGCGCCCATCTCCTCTCCCTCGCTGCTTTACCTTCCCTGACCCTAGAGAGGCAGGCACCCATTTACAGCTAGGTGAACTGGGAGAACTGTACTGAAGCCAAAGGCACGCAAACGGTCACCCATCCACTTTGGTAACCACGCTCGACGCTGCTTAACCTTAGCTGGAGAGAAACCGAGTGCGCTGACCACTGAGCTATCCCGTCCCACCTACATGAACCTTAAACTAGATGAGAGGTGACGGGTGTCAAACAAATTCAGCAGAATCAAATTTCCGCCGATTCTTCATTATCCTAATTGATTGTCCTGAAATAGCATCACGCAGCTTCTAAGATGCCCGGGACAAAAACAGAACCCTGATTTGTCGCTACTGTAACCGCCACAATCTGTTAATGAAAAGGAGATTTATTTTTAACGACAACAGTCTCAGAGAGAGAGTGAGAGACAGAGAGACAGAGAGACAGAGACAGAGAGAGACAGAGAGAGAGAGAGAGAGATGAAAATAGCTAGACACTTCATTAATTTTTGTCACGAATTTCCTCGGGTTTGTTATGTTTAAAAACGAAACCGAAGACGAGAAGAGCAAACTTATGTAACAGATTTAATTCTCTAGCTAACTGAATTTTAGAGGGAAAAAAACTTTATAAATGCACTTTAAATTTGGAAGCTCCATATGACTGTAGACTTGGCTGTCATGAAAGCCATCGCAAATTGTTGCTGATATAATTACGTACCATATAATTAATCGGATATAAAATCTATATGATCATTTTGTGAGCTTGATACACTGGCTCACAATGGTCATACTTCATTTTTGTAGGGGCTTTTGGAGGATTCAACACACTCATGATATTTAAGAACTTATTTAAGTCGCATTGTTACATCTATTTAATTTTACGAGCACACCTCTGTGCATTTTTTTGCATGCTTTATGGTAGCGTCACACACACCCCTCTCTCTCTCTCTCTCTCCGCTTCTCTCTCTTCTCTCCACTCTCTCCTCTTTCTTCTCACTTCTCTCTCTCTCCCCCTTTTTCCCCCCCACTTTCCGCCACAAAAAAAACTCACAACTACCACACACACAAACCACACACACACAACACACACACAACAACACACACAGGGGGGCAGGAAGCCCAGTGGGTTAAAAAATTTCGCTCGCAAAACTGCGACCCGGGGTTTTATTTCCCCTTCAAGGGGGTATTTCCCTTGGGGTTAAAAAATCATGCAAACTCCACTCTCCCGAAAAGTCCCTTTGGATGAGACTCTAAACCAGGGCCCCGTGTGCAAAAAGCACGCAAACATATTGCGCTACGTTTTAAATCCTTTCCGCTTT
Organism: Rapana venosa; assembly: GCA_028751875.1. Taxonomy (NCBI): domain Eukaryota; kingdom Metazoa; phylum Mollusca; class Gastropoda; order Neogastropoda; family Muricidae; genus Rapana; species Rapana venosa. The sequence continues at coordinate 25,209,501 of CM054139.1, forward strand.
TCGAAGAGTAGGCCCCTAGTAATAATAATCTTCTCCCCTCCTCCCCCATCTTCTTCTCAAACCCCTCTCTCTTCTGGGCAGTTATCAATTTGCTTCCCATTGTAACCCCCCCCGCGTTCAAAAAGATATTTTTTCTGGCCCGTCACCTCGCCCTTGACTTCCCTTCAACTGACCACTGTCACGAGGACATAATACATTTATTTTCTCCATCAATGGGCAAAGGAGAGTAAAAAAAAAAAACATTAGCCTTGTCCCCACTGTTTTGGGGGATTTTCATAGATTACAGTTTTCTTTTTGTTTCAAACAAAACTAAATCTTCTCCACTAAATATTTGAGTAAAGTTTGTTTCTGTTCTTTTCTGTCGTTTGTCTGCCTCCTCTTTTTGTCTGTCTCTTTCTCTTTATTATTGGCGGCCCTGCCTTTCTGTCTTTTGTCTGTCCTCTGTCCCGTCTTTGTCTTTTGGGTTTTGCGGTCCTTCTTCTTCTCTCCCCCTCTTCCCCTTTCCATCCCCCCTCTTCCTCTCTCCTCCCTCTCCCTCTCTCTCCCGTAAACACTCTGTCTTGCTTGTTACTTTTTACAAAATCTTATTGTTTGTTTTTATGCATTATGTAATCAACGGTAAAACGAAGAACGGCTTTCAAGAAGCTCATCCATCAATTTAAAGAATAAATCTCTCTATTTCTCCTCCCTCTTCTCTCCCTCTCTCTCTCTCTCTCTCCCTCTCTCTCTCTCTCTCTCTCTCTTCCCTCTCTCCTCTCTCTCTCTCTCCCTCTCTTTCTTTCTCTCTCTCCCCTCTCTCTCTCTCTCCTCCTCCCTCCCCCCCCCCCCCCCCCCCCCCCCCCCCCCCCCCCTTTTCCCCCCGGCTAGTTTTCCTATTTCTCCCCAAACGGGGGGGGTTACCCCCCCGGGGAAAAAAATATTTTTCGCCATCACCGCCCAAAAATTCCCCTTAAGACCCCCTTCATCAGGGGCCAAAAACTTTTTTCCCCACCAAAGACAGAGCAAAGAGAAAAAAACAAAAAACCCTATCCCTTTTTTGGCGAAAAAGGAAAGTTTTTCCTTTTTTTCGAAACAAACAAAAACCCCAAAAACCATAGAGTGAGGGGTCGTTCCGCCTCTGTGTTTGTTCTTCCTGAAATTTTTTACGTTTACCTCTGGCCCGGCTCTCACTCTCCCCTTTTTTTCTCTCTATTTTCCCCTCTCTTTTCTCTCACCTGTTTCTAATCTCCTGTCCTTTTCTTCTCGTCGTTCTCTTACTATAAAGCACCCACCCCTGGAAGGGTCCCAAACCAAAAACGTCATAGGAGTGACTTCAGAGACCCCTTCTAGGGCCACATATTGAGGCGGGGCCCCTCCCTCTCCTCGCTGCTTTCCTTCCCTGACCCTAAAAAGGCAGCCCCCCTTTACAGCTATGAACTGAGGAAACTGTTACTAAGCCAAAGGCACGCAAACGTACCCCCTCCACTTTGGGAACCACCTCGACGCTGCTTAAACCTTAGCTGGAGAGAAACCGAGTGCGCTGACCACTGAGCTATCCCGTCCCACCTACATGAACCTTAAACTAGATGAGAGGTGACGGGTGTCAAACAAATTCAGCAGAATCAAATTTCCGCCGATTCTTCATTATCCTAATTGATTGTCCTGAAATAGCATCACGCAGCTTCTAAGATGCCCGGGACAAAAAGAGAACCCTGATTTGTCTCTACTGTAACCGCCACAATCTGTAATGAAAGGGGATTTATTTTTAACGAAACAGTCTCTGCAAGAAGAGAAAGAGAGGAAAGACGAGAAGACAGAGAGAGAAAAAGAAGGAAAAGGGTGAAAATAGCTAGACACTTCATTAATTTTTGTCACGAATTTTCCCCGGTTTGTATGTTTAAAAACGAAACCGAAACAAAGACAAACTTATGAACAGATTTAATTCTCTAGCTAACTGAATTTTTGAGGAAAAAAACTTTAAAATGCACTTTAAAAATTTGGGAAACTCCTATGACTGTAGACTTTGGGTGTCATGAAACCTCGCAAATTTTTCGATATAATTACTACCATATAATTAATGAAAAAATCTATATACATTTTTTGACTTTATAAAACGGGTCACAATGGCATACTTCATTTTGAGGGGCTTTTGGGGGATTTAACACACTCATGAATTTAAAGAACTTATTTAAGTCGCATTGTTTCATCTATTTAATTTTACAACACCTCTGTCATTTTTTTGCATGCTTTAGGGAGCGTCACACACACCCCCTCTCCCTCTCTCTCCCCTCTCTCTCTCTTCTCTCCCCCTCCCCTTTTTCCCTCTCCTTTTTCTCCTCTCTCCTTCCCCTTCCCCCAAAATACCCACAAAAAAAAACTCACACACTCACCAACACCACAAACACACACACACACAAAACACACCCCAAACAAAACACACAGGGGGGCAGGAAGCCCCAGTGTTAAAAAATTGCGCTCGCAATCTGCGACCCCGGGGTTTTATTCCCGTTCAAAGGGGGGATTTTTCCCTTGGGGTTAAAAAATCATGCAAACTCCACTCTCCCGAAAAAATCCTTCGGATAGACTCAAACCAGGGCCCCGTGTGCAACGCACGCAAACAATTGCCATACGTTTTAAATCCTTTCCGCTTTTCGAAGAGTAGGCCATAGTAATAATAATATTAAATAGGAAATTTTTAAAACGCGAATCGTAAAAAAAATCAGGCGCTTTGGTGCCGGTGGGAACAGAAAAACAAATTCCCCCCGCATACACCAGGGACGGTGTAAAAAAGCACATAAACTTATTCCATTATCCTCGATATAAAAAAAACAAGAAAAAGAAAAAAAACACACCCACACACACACAAAACCCCCACCACACACAACACACACACACACACCACACACACACAAACACACACCACAACACTGACATAAAAGGCTGTCCAAAGATTTCCACACAAGAAAACCAAAACCTGTCAACTGGTTCCCCTCGAGTCCTCTAGTGAGACTTGAGTGTTCAATTGGGATTTGTGATCCATTTGCGAAGATAAAAACCCCCTTGGGATTTTTATGGCAGTTGCAATGCCTTTTTAAGCACTTACAACAAGTAAATCATCCGTAAAAACTGAAAAGCGTGGGGGGGGGGGAGAGAGAGAGAGAGAAGGAGAAGAAGAGAGAAGAAGAGAGAGAGAGAAGAGAAATTTTTTTTTTTTAATCGAAATAATGAATAAGCACCCTGTGCTTTTTTAACACCAATACCCCTGGTAGCGGGCAGAAAGAGACAGAGAGAGAGAAAAGAGAGAGACCAGAGAGAGAGACAGAGAGAAACTGAGAGAACAGAAAGAGAGACCAGACAACAGACAAGACAAAAGAGAGAGAGACCAGAGAGAGACAGAAAAAAAGAGAGAGAGGCAAGAGAGCGAGACGAGAGGAGACACAACAGAGAACAGAGAGAGACACAGAGAACACAGAGAGACACAGCAGACAGACAACAGAAGAGACAAATGCCCTTCAAGCCCACTGTCATCATGGCCAAAATTTACTTTTTTTTCCTCCCCCAAATGGACAGAGCTAAAGAGGACAAACAAAAACATCACTACTGCTTCTGGCGATTTTAATATGAGTTGAAAGTTTGTCTTCTTGTTTTTCAGAAACAGAACAAGAAATCTTCTCCAATACCATATTTGAGTGAGAGTCTGTGTCTCTGTCTGTCTCTGTGTGTGTGTGCGTCTGTCTGAATGTATGTTTGTTTATCTGTTTACCTCTGTCTCTGTCTCTCACTCTCTCTTTCTCTCTCTATGTCTCTCTCTCTGTCTCTCTCCCTGTTTCTATCTACCTGTCTGTCTGTCTCTGTCTGTCTTTTCTTTAGCTGAGTATGCACCCACCACATGAAAGGGTGTCCCTTAAACCATAACGTCATAGGGAGTGAGCTTCAGAGACCCACTTCTCTAGGGGCCAGCATATTGGGGGCGGCGCCCATCTCCTCTCCTCGCTGCTTTACCTTCCCTGACCCTAGAAGGGCGGGCACCCTTTTACAGCTAGGTGAACTGGGAAACTTTTACTGAAGCCCAAAGGCACGCAAACGGTCACCCATCCACTTGGTAACCACGCTCGACGCTGCTTAACCTTAGCTGGAGAGAAACCGAGTGCGCTGACCACTGAGCTATCCCGTCCCACCTACATGAACCTTAAACTAGATGAGAGGTGACGGGTGTCAAACAAATTCAGCAGAATCAAATTTCCGCCGATTCTTCATTATCCTAATTGATTGTCCTGAAATAGCATCACGCAGCTTCTAAGATGCCCGGGACAAAAAGAGAACCCTGATTTGTCTCTACTGTAACCGCCACAATCTGTTAATGAAAAGGAGATTCATTTTTAACGACAACAGTCTCTGCAAGAGAGAGACAAGAGAGAGAGAGACGAAGAGACAGAGAGAGACAGAGAAAAGGAGAGAGAGAGATAAAAATAGCAAGACACTTCCCATTAATTTTTGTCACGAATTTCCTCGGTTTTTTATTTTTTAAAAACGAAACCGAAGACGAAAAGAGCAAACTTATGTAACAGATTTAATTCTCTAGCTAACTGAATTTTAGAGGGAAAAAAACTTTTAAATGCCTTTAAATTTGAAGCTCCATAACTTAGCTTTTCTGTCATAAAGCCCTCGCAAATTTTGCTGAAAATTTCTTTCCCTATAAAAATCGGGTATAAATCTATATGATCATTTTGTGAGCATACACTGGGTCACAATTTTATTTCTTCATTTTTGTAGGGCTTTTGGGGGATTCAACCACTCATGAATTTAAGAACTTTTTAATCGCTGTTTCATCATTTTAAATTTTACGAGCACACCCTGTCTTTTTTTTCATCTTTATGGAGCGCACACACCACTTCTCTCTCCTCCTCCCCTCCCCTCTCCTCTCTCACTCTCTCTCCCCTCCTCTCTCTCTTCTCTCTCTTTACGCGCACAAAACCCACACACCCACACCCGCCACAAACACACCCCCACACACACACACCACCAAAAAAACCACCACACACACAGGGACAGGTAGCCAATGGGGTTTGAACATTGCGCTCGCAATCGAAACCCGGTTTGATTCCCTTCAAGGGGATTTTTTTCCCTTGGGGTTTAAAATCAGTCAAAAACCCCCTCTCCAAAAGTCTTCGGATAGACTCTAAACCGAGGCCCCGTGTGCAAACGCACGCAGAACATATTGCGCATAAGTTAAATTTCCCTTTTCCGCTTTTCGTAAGATAGGCCATAGTAATAATAAATATAATATATTGGGAATTTTATAAAGCCTAATCTTGTAAAAAAAATCGAGGCGCTTTGTGTGCCGGGGGGAACAGATAACAGAATTCACCGCATCCACCAGGACTGTGTAAAAAAGCACATAAAAAGCTTATTCCCATTATCCTCGTATAAAAAAAACAAATAAAGAAAAGAACACACACAAAAACAAAAACACAACACAACACACACCCCCCACACACACAAAAACACACACACCACACACACACAAAACACACACACACACACACACTGACATAAAAGCGTCCAGAAATTTCCCTCACAAGAAAACAAAGCCGTCAATGGGTTCCCCCCCCAGTCATGCATGGCCCTTTAGGTTTCGAATTTTGGATTCGGATCCATTTGGAAGATAACCCCCCCCTTGGGATTTTTATGGGAGTGTGTCAATGCCTTTTTAAAAAATTAAGAAAGGAAAATCCTTAAAAAAAATTTTCGTGGGGGTGGGGGGGGAAAAGGGAGAGGGAGAAAGAGAAGAGAGAAGAGAAGAAGAGAAAGAGGATTTTTTTCTTTTTTATCAAATAAAGGAATAAGCACCCTTTGTTTTTTTAAAATCCAATCCCGTGTGATGGGACAGAAAGAACAGAGAGAGAAAAAAGAAGAGACCAGAGAGAGAAAAGAGAGAGAAAGAGAGAGACAGAAAGAGAAACAGCAAGACAGAGACAAGAAGAGAGACACAAAAGAGACAGAAGAAAAAAGAAGAAGACAGAGAGAGCGAGACAGAGAGAAGACACAGACGAAGAAAAGAAAAAGGGGGACACAGAGAGACCAGAGAGACACAGACGAAAAACAGAAGAGACAAAATAGAAAAGGCAGAAAGATCGGTCGATGGTTGAAGGGTGATTTTTAGTCCCAAGAGTTCCAGTCAGTATTTACATCTTTTTTTTTTTTTCATTTCCCCGTTACCCGAACTATTTTTTTAAAAGCACAAGTAATAAATTCCCAGTTAAAATCTTATTTTTAAAGGGGGATTGAGGGAGAAAGAGAGAGTGGGAGAGAGAGAAAGAGACAGACAGACAGAACAGACAGAGAGAGAGAAAGTAAGGAAGAAAGAAGAAGAAACAAACAAACAAAGAAACAAAAAAAAGAAAGAAAGAAAGAAAGAAAGAAGGAAGACAGACAGACAGACAGACAGAAAGACAGAAAGTAGAAGAAAAAAAAGAAAGAAAGAATAAAGAATGAAAAGGAAAAAAAAAAAAGAAAAAAAAAAGAAAGAAAGAAAGAAAAAAAAGAAAAGAAAAAAAAGAAACTAAAAAAAAGAAAGAAGAAAGAAAAAGAAAAAAGAAAAAAAACAGACATAAGAAAAGAAAAGAAAGAAATAAAAAGGGAAAAAAACAAAGAAACAAACAAAAAAAAAAAGGGAAAAAAACAAACAAAGAAAAAGAAAATTTGTTTTTTTAACAAAAAGACACAAAAAAAACCCAAAAAAACCAAAGAAAAAGGAAAAGAAAAAAAGAAGGGAAAAGAAAAGGACAAGGAGGTAACCGACACTTTTTTTTTACTCAGGGAAAAGTCTTGTCTGTCGGCTTTTAGTTACAACTGCACCCACACCCTCGACCTCAACACTGAAAGGTCATGCTCTCTTTTGGCGAGGGCTTGTCTCGGGCCCTTGTCCAAGTAAAAGCAATCCCATTCGCTAAAACAGCAACAAGGTTTTGGATTTCTGCAAATTGGTGTTTTTTTTTTAATTTATCTTTAGGCGATTCGCTCTCACTCTCGATGATAAATGATGGAAATCGTTCGGGGGGAGGAGGGGAGCAGTGTGGTATTAGGTACTTTTCTGTCGGTAGCCTGTCCTTGTTTTTTTTGTGTGACTTTTAAATGGTTCAACGATCTGTAAGAAAGGGAGACTGAGTGATACCGATATGAATATATATATATAATATAATTATAATATATATATATATAATATATAATATATAATAATAATATAAATCAAATATAAAACATACAAATATTTAACACACAAAAAAACACACACACATTTAATATATATATATAAAATTTAAAATTAAAATATATAAATAAATATATATATATATATAATATTTAATATATAATAACTTTCTTTTGACTTGTTGCTTGCATAATAGAGAAACGACTGCAGAGAACCTTATGGGAACTTTCTTCTTCTTCTTCTTCTTCTCTTCTTTAGCAAATCCCTTCATCTAAACATTTAGTCCGTCTGGATGGCTCATCCCCGCCCGTTGCAGTGACCTAAAAATTCCTACACCTTTTCTCTTCCTGAAGCCTAAAGGGCTGGGGAAAACTGGTTTTTCCCGAGTGGAAAGGTAGGGCTGGACAAACAATAAGTATAAAGGGGGTTATGGGGCCTTTTCAACAGTGGGCTCAAAACGCCAAATCACCAAGAAAGCAGGTGAAAATAAAAAGGCAAAATTTGGTTTTCGACATCTTGACAAGTTTCCCCCCAAAACCACTCAGGAAGGGGGATGAGGGGGGTGAGATCTTAAAGGTTGAACCCCCGGGAAGGCCATCCCTCTCTGAGTCCTCACTTCAGATTGGGCTATTTTGTCAGCCAAACAACTAACACAAGGGTTTTTTCCCCCTTCATTCAAAAAAGATATGATTTTAACGAATTACAAAAATTTGTGCCAGGTCTTTCCTGACCCCCGGGGTTTTCAATAATCACACTGAAAAATCAAAGTGGATTATTTTAAACGATTTTGTTCGTAGTGTAAAAAAGTCTCCAAGAGGGAAAAGGGAATGAAAATTCTGAACTTCAAAAGGGAAATCAAAACAAAAATTAACTATACAGACAAAACCGGGGGGAGCTTAAACCCCTAACCACCCCTTTCCCTTAAATGGTCCCAACCATGATCCAATATTCGTTTAACCCTGGATACCACCCCCTGTGTAGATGACCAGACATCACTTTATCAATGGCATATCATCAAGGAGAATCTGTAATGTACAATCGCAAAACATCCAGATTTTGCCCTTTCAACACACACACACACCCCACCACAAACACACACACACCCCACACACACTGCATAAAATGGGGTCCAGAAATTTCATCACAAGAAAACCCAAAACCGTCAGACTGGTTCCACGTCGATGTCACTGCTAGTGAGACATTGAGGTGTTCGAATTGGTATTCGTGATCCATTTGCTGAAGATAAACCCGCCTTGGCATTTTCATGGCAGTGTGTCAATGCCTTTTTAAGCACTTACAGACAAGTGAAATCATGCCGTAAGAAACTGTATGCGTGGGGGTGGGGGGGAAGAGAGAGAGAGGGGAGAGAGAGAGAGAGAGAGAGAGAGAGAGAGAGAAAGAGAGATTATTCTTTATATCGAAATAATGAATAAGCACCCATGTGCTTTTTTAAAATCCAATACCCGTGTGTATGCGGACAGAAGAGACAGAGAGAGAAGACAGAGAGAGACACAGAGAGAAAAAACAAGAGAGAACTGAGAGAGACAGAAAGAGAGACACAGACAGACAGACAGAGACACAGAGAGAGAGACACAGAGAGAGACAGAGAGAAAAAAGAAAGAAGACAGAGAGAGCGAGACAGAGAGAGAGACACAGACAGAAGAAAAGAAGAGAGAGACACAGAGAGACACAGAGAGACACAGACAGACAGACAGACAGACAGAGACAAATAGAGAGGCAGAAAGATCGGTCGATTGGTTGAAGGATGATTTTTAGTCCCAAGAGTTCCAGGTCAGTATTGACATACGGTGTGTTTTTTTCATTCATCCGTTTACCCTGAACTATTTTTTTTAAAAGCACAAGTAATAAATTCCAGTTAAAATCTTATTTTTAAAGGGGGGGTTGAGGAGAAAGAGAGAGTGGGAGAGAGAGAAAGAGACAGACAGACAAGACAGACAGAGAGAGGGGAAAGTAAAGGAAAGAAAGAAGAAGAACAAACAAACAAAGAAACAAAAAAAGAAAGAAAGAAAGAAAGAAAGAAGGAAGACAGACAGACAGACAGAAAGACAGAAAGTAAGAAAGAAAGAAAGAAAGAAAAAAAAGAAAAAATAAGAAAAAAAAAGAAAGAAAGAAAGAAAGAAAAAAGAAGAAAAAAAGAAAAAAAGAAAAAAAAGAAGAAAGAAAGAAAGAAAAAAAAAGAAAGAAAAAAAAAAGACAGAAAAGAAAAAAAAGAAAGAAAAAAAAGAAAAAAAAAAAAACAAAAAAAAACAAAAAAAAAAAAAAAGAAAAAACAAACAAAAAAAAAAGTTTTTTTTTTAAAAAAAGACACAAAAAACCCAAAAAAAAACAAAAAAAAAAAGGGAAAAGAAAAAAAAAGGGGGAAAGAGAAGAAGGGCAAGGGGAACCACCTTTTTTAGTCAGGGAACAATCTTTTCTGTCGGGGTTTAGTTTCAATCTACCCAACCACTCGATCCTCAACATAAAGGTATGCTCTCTTTGGCAGGCGTGTTTCGCCTGTCCAAATTTAAAGCAATCCTACTTTGCAAAAAACGAACAGAGGAATGGTTTCTGCGTAATTGGGGTTTTTTTTTTTAATTTTTTCTTTTTCATTTCCCCTCCCCCCTTCGATGTAAATATGGGGACTCGTTTTGGCGGAGGGGGGGGAGCTGTGTTATTTTACTTAACGTTCGTGTGCGCTTCCCTTTTTTTGTTGTGTGACTTTCAAATGGGTTTAGACTTGATCGTGTAATGAAAGGCAGACATGAGTGAGTAACGATATGAATATATATATATATTATATATATATAATAATATATATATATATATATATATATATATATATATAACATATATATACACATACATATATGTTAACACACACACACACACACACATTTATATATATATATATATATATTATATATATATATATATATAGATATAAATATAATAATATATAATATTATATATATATATAAATCTTGCTTTTGACTTGTTGCTTGCATAATAGAGAAACGACTGCAGAGAACCTTATGGAACTTTTTTTCTTCTTCCTTTTCCCCTTTTTAGCAAATTTGGTCGTCTTTATGGCTCAGTCCACTGCCTGTTGCAGTGATCCTACCAGTTCCTACACCCTTTTCTCTTCCTGAAGCTCTACTGGGCTGGGCAACAGCTGGTTTCTCAGAGTGTGGAAGGTAGGGCTGGACTACACAATAAGTATAAAGGGGGTTTATGGGCCTTTGCAACAGTGTGGCTCAAATCGCCAACTCACCAAGAGAAGCAGGTGATAAATAGAAAAGGTCAAATGTGGTTGCGACATCATTGACAAAGTGTCCCCCCAAAACCACTCAGGAAGGGGGATGAGGGGGGTGAGATCTTAAAGGTTGAACCCCCGGGAAGGCCATCCCTCTCTGAGTCCTCACTTCAGATTGGGCTATTTTGTCAGCCAAACAACTAACACAAGGGTTTTTTCCCCCTTCATTCAAAAAAGATATGATTTTAACGAATTACAAAAATTTGTGCCAGGTCTTTCCTGACCCCCGGGGTTTTCAATAATCACACTGAAAAATCAAAGTGGATTATTTTAAACGATTTTGTTCGTAGTGTAAAAAAGTCTCCAAGAGGGAAAAGGGAATGAAAATTCTGAACTTCAAAAGGGAAATCAAAACAAAAATTAACTATACAGACAAAACCGGGGGGAGCTTAAACCCCTAACCACCCCTTTCCCTTAAATGGTCCCAACCATGATCCAATATTCGTTTAACCCTGGATACCACCCCCTGTGTAGATGACCAGACATCACTTTATCAATGGCATATCATCAAGGAGAATCTGTAATGTACAATCGCAAAACATCCAGATTTTGCCCTTTCTGCATGGGGATCTGATAGCTCATGGCCCAAACACGGCTTTCCCCAGTTTAAAGGTTAAGTACATCAAGTGGGCTACCAATGGATGGGGGCCATTTTTCACGCCTTGGCTTCAGTAAAGTCCACAGTTTTACCCACTGAAATGGGTACCTGCCCCATTTAGGGTCAGGGGAAAGGTTTTAAAAAAAAAAGCGAGGGAGAGGGGATGGTGTCATTCTAAATATGCTGGCCCCCCGAGAAACTGATGTCTCTGACATCTCACCCCCAAGACCGCATGGGATAGGAAAACCTTTATTTACCCTTTTTCAGGAGCAAAGTTTTAAAAAAATTTTTTGGGGAAAAAATTTTTGCTTAAAAAACCTTTACACAAAAAATAAAAGTCAATTCTGTTTACTCCTTTACTCTTTTTCCTTTTCATCATTCCTAGCTTTTTTTGGCTAATTACACTCCTACACATAGCCTCTAAACCCCCCACACCCAGCTTGGCATAAACCTGACAAAGAAATACAGCTGCGGGTACACACACACACACAGTCTGTGAAAGCCCCATTACACGTTCTGTTGGCTGGAAGCAGTGAGGTGAGGGGTCGCTAGCTAGAAGGACGGGGTGTGCAGAGGCAAGAGAAAAAAAACACTTTCCCAGCTAAAAAAAGCCTTTTTTCTGGGACACAGTACAGCCTTTTTTTAGCCTGCTGGTCTTTTTGTTCCAATCCTTTGTGATGTTCACTTTTCTCTCTCTCCCTCTACCCCCCCTTTTTTTTCTCTCCCTCTCTCTCTCTCTCCCCTCTCCTCTCTCTCTCTCTCCTCTCTCTCTCTCTCTCTCCCCTCAATTGTTTACGTTGTCTGAAGAGCACGTGGAGGTTAAAAAAAGATTGACGCAGGGGGGATGAAAATTTTTGTTGATGAATAAATTTCATACCGGGTTTTTACAAAAAAGGGAAAAAGAAAGAAAAAAGAAAAATAAATAATAAAAAAAAAAAAAAAGAAAAAAAGAAAGAAAAAAGAAAAAAAAAAAAGAAAAAAAGAAAAGAAACGAAGAAAGAAAGAAAGAAAGAAAAAAAAAAGGAAAAAAAAAAGACAGACATAAGAAAAGAAAAAAAACGAAAAAAAAGAAGAAACAAACAAAAAACAAACAAAGAAAAAAGGGAAAAAAACAAACAAAAAAAAAAGTTTGTTTTTTTAACAAAAAGACCACAAAAAACCAAAAAAAACAAAAAAAAGGAAAATAAAAAAAAAGAGAAAAGAGAAGAAGGAAAAGGGGAGAAACCCACACTTTTTTAGCTCGGGGAACAATCTTGTCTGTCGCGTTGAGTTCAACCCCCTACCACCCCACTCGATCCTCAACACTAAAGGTATGCTCTCTTTTGGCGGGGGCCTGTGTCTGCCCCTTTGTCCAATTAATGCAATCCTACTTCGCAAAACACGAACAGGGGTAATGGTTTCTGCGAAATTTGGGTGTTTTTTTTTTTAATTTTAATTTTTTACATCCCTCCCCCAAATCTCGATGATAAATATGGGAAAACCTTTTCGGCGGAGGAAGGGAGCATTGGTTTTTATACTTAACGTGCGGTAGCGCTTCCTTTTTTTTGTTGACTTTCAAAGGGTTCAGACTTGACGGTAATAAAGCAGACTATGAGTACGAATGAATTATATTATATATATTTATAAAAAAATTATATAATAATATATATATAATATAAATATAATATATTTATAAACAAATAATACACATACAAATGTAACCACACACAACAACACTTTTATATATATATATTTATATATATATATATAAATATATAATAAAAAATTTTTAAATATATAATATATTTTTAAATAAAATCTTTTTTTGACTTGTTGTTTGCATAATAAGAAACGACTGCAGAAAACCCTTTTGGAACTTTTTTCTTCTTTTTCTTCTTCTGCTTCTTCAGCATTCCCGGGGCAGCTAAACTTTTAAAATCCGCGGGAGGGCTCCCCCACGCCTGTTGCATGATCCACCAGTTCCTACACCTTTTTCCTCTTCCTAAGCCTACGGGCGGGAACACGGGTTTTTCTCAGAGGGGAAGGGGGCTGGACAACAATAATTAAAGGGGTTTAGGGCCTTTCCCAAATTTGGGGCTCAAATCCCAACCACCAAGAGAACGTATAAAAAAAAAAAGGGCAATTTTTTGCGACATCTTTGACAAGTGTCCCCAAAGACCACTCATAAGGGGCATGGGGTGGGGTAATTTTCAAATTTTAAAACCCGGGAAGGCCACCCCTCTCTGATCACCACTTCAGATTGGCATATTTTTCACCCAAAACACTAAACACAGGGGGCTTCCCCCATTCATTCAAACTAAATCAACAAGTAAAAAGAATTTGCTCGGGTTTTTCCGGCCCCCGGTTGAAATAACCATCTGACACATGCAAAAGGGATTAAAAAATAGCTGATTTTTTTTTGTATTAAAAATAAGTCCCAAAAGGGGGAAATGGCAATGAAATATTCTAAATCTCAAAATTGGTCAAAAAACAAAATTTTAACTCAACAGACAACTCGGGACTTAAACCCCTAACCCCCCCCTTTCCCTGAAAGGGCCCCCCAGCCCATAGTCCTTTTTCTTCAACCAGGGCAACCACCACCTTGAGAACCAGATCCATTTTCAAAATGTCATTACATCAAGAAATCTTAATGTACAATCTGAAATCACCTTTTACCCTTTTCTGCAGGGGGATCTGATAGCTCAGTGGCCAGAGCACTGGCTTTCCCACAGTTAAGGTTAAGTAGCATCAAGTGTGGCTACCATATGGATGGGTGGCCATTTTGCACGCCTTGGCTTCAGTAAAGTCCCACAGTTCACCCAGCTGTAAATGGATACCTGCCCCATTTAGGGTCAGGGAAGGTTTAAAAGAAAAAGCGAGGGAGAGGAGATGGGTGTCATTCTAAATATGCTGGCCCCTCGAGAAGCTGATGTCTCTGACATCTCACTCCCCAATGACCGCATAGGCTATAGGAACACCTTTAGTTTTACCTTTTACATGGAGCAAAGTTTTAAAAAAATTGTTTGGAAAATTTCTTGCTTAAAAGACCTTGACACAAAAAAATAACAAGTCAATTCTGTTTATCTCCTTCACGTCTTTTTTCCTTTGCATCATTCTAGCTTTTTCTGGACTAATTACGACTCCTACACATAGCCTCTATACGACCGCACACAACCAGCTTGGCATAAACCATGACAAAGAAGATACAGCTGCGGATATCACACACACACACAGTCTGTGAAAGCCCCATTAGCAGCGTTCTGTTGTGCTGGAAGCAGTGAGGTGAGGGGCTCGCTAGCTAGGAAGGACGGATGTGCAGGAGGCAAGAGAAACACATCAGTCTTGCCTAGCTGAATGAGAGAGAAGCCATTTTGTCTGGCACACAGTATCAGCCTTTCTTTAGCCTGCTGGTCTTTTTGTTCCAATCCTTAGTGATGTTCACTTTTCTCTCTCTCCCTCTATCCCCCTTTCTCTCTCTCCCTCTCTCTCTCTCTCCCTCTCCTCATCTCTCTCTCTCTCCCCTCTCTCTCTCTCTCTCTCTCTCAGATTGTTTACGTTGTCTGATGAGCACGTGGAGGTTGAAGGAATGATTGACAGTCAGGGGATGAAAGCGTGTTGTTGATGAATAAAATGCATACCCTGATGATTGTGTACAAGATGATAGAATGTGGGGTCATGTGTAAATAATTCATCTGAATTTGTAAATAAACGACCTTTTTCTTTTCTTTCTTGGAATATTAATGGTCTATCTATCTATCTATCTATCTGTCCCGTAGTCTGACGACCGTGGGGGCACCCTCAAAGACTCAGCAACCAGTTCCCTCCATTCTTCTCTCTGTTCTGCCTTTCTCAGGGTTTTGTTGAGTTCTAGGCCTGTCCATTCACTGGATGTTATCCTCCCAGCTCTTCCTTGGTCTGCCTCTTCTTCTTCCTCCTTGGACAGTGCCTGCAAAACTGTCTTTGTAATTCCTTGGGATCTTGTGACATGCCCATACCACTTAAGTTTACGCTTTTTCACGATCGTTAGAAGGTTCTCATAGGGTCCAATGGTTTGCTGGATTCTGTTATGCACGCTTTCGTTGCTTATGTGGTCTTTGTAGGAATGCCAAGGAGTCTCCGAAAGCATCTCATCTCCACTGCCTGTACTCTTCTCTCCAAATCTGCAGTCAGGGGCCATGATTCACAGGCATACAGAAATATGGATATGACAAGGGAGCGCATTAGTCTGATCTTGGAGATAAGTGAGATATTCTTATCTCTCCAGATGGTGTTTAGTTTTGACAAAGCTGTTATTGTCTGTGCATTCCTGCATACTACTTCTGGCTTGATCCCTGGTCGGATACAATGGCTCCCAGGTACTTGAAGCTTTGAACTGTTTCCAGCTTCTGGTCATTAACCCTGAAAATCAGTGCTAATGCCGTTGGTGTTATAGTCATCAGTTTGGTCTTCTCTGCACTGATTTCCATGCCGTATGTTTTGGAGGCCTTATCCAAGTGTTCTGTTAGGCTGGCAAGCTCTTTTTCTGATCCTGCTATTCCATCAATGTCATCTGCGAAGCGGAGGCTTGTGATCGTTCTGCCACCAATGCTGACTGATCCTTCATGATGTTCCAGTGCATCAGCCATGATTCTCTCAAGGAAGATGTTGAAAAGAGTGGGTGAGAGTAACAGCCCTGCCTTACTCCAACTGTTGTTCGAAACCATTCTCCAATGTTGTTGTTGTAGTACACTGCACTGGTGGCCTCGCTGTACAGCTGTTTGATGACTCTGATCAGGTTGCATTGATGCTGTACAAATTCATGGTTGCCCACAAAGCTGCATGCCACACCCTGTCAAATGCCTTCTTAAAATCGATAAATACGTGGTAAAGGTCTTGTTGATGTTGAAGGTACCGCTCACATAGTATTCTGAGTTGAATATCTGTTCTGTTGTGCTGCGCCCTGCTCTGAAACCTGCTTGTTCCTCACAATGATGGTCTCTGCTTGTGGCTTCAGTCTATTCAATATTATCTGCAGCATGACCTTGCTTGGGTGACATAAGGCTGATTGTGCTAATTATGGCATTGTTGTAGATTTCCTTTCTTGGGAGGGGGATGATAGTGACTGCGTCATGGTGTTGGCCATTTTCCTGTCTGCCAGATCTTGTTGCAGATCTCTTAGTAGGCGCTGATCATGGCTTCCCCTCCAGCTTGGACCAACTCAGCTGGAATGTTGTCAGCCCCTGCTGACTTCCCCTTTTTCAGCGATCTGACTGCTGTTTCCACTTCTTCTCGGAGGATAGGGTGACTGTCTGTGTCTTTGCTTTCGGGTACATTAAGGACTTCTGATCTCCTCGGTTCTATAGTTATACAGGTCGGAGCATATCTGTCCATCTGTTCAGAATATCCTGGTCGTCAGTGAGACACTTCCCATTTTTGTCTTGGATTGTTAAACCTTTTCTCTGTTTCGTGCTAGTCAGGTCTTTCACCAGCTGATATGCTTTTTGCTATTGTTTTTCTTGATGTTCTCTTCAATGTCTTGGCACTGTTCACCGATCCATTTCTCTTTTGCCTCCGTCATGACTTCCTGATTCTTTGTTGACTGCCCTATATTGTTCTGCTCTTTCTTTTGTTTCATTTTTCTTTTTCTTCAACTCCTCTACGCTTGTCGCATAGTTGTAGGATTTAGGTGTGACCCATGGTTTTTTGACTGGTCGGGCGTTTGCCAAGAAGCTCGTTTGCTGTTTCAGTCACCGCTGTATTGAAACTATTCGTCAGTGTATCTATGTCTGAGTCTATCACAGTGAGTGCTGCAAACTTTCCACCTATCCTTGCTTGAAAAATTTCTAATACCTCTGGTCCTTCAGCTTCTCGAGGTCAAATTTGATCCTGATGTTGTTCCGCTTGTGGATTTTCTTTAGACGTAGTCGGAAAGTCATCATCACAAGATCATGATCACTCCCTATGTCTGCTCCTGGAAAACTTCGTGTCTGTGCGATGTTAACGCTAGACTGAAACCGTCTTTTCACCATGATGTAATCTATTTGGTTGTGGTGTTCTCCATTTGGGCTATGCCATGTCCATTTTCTGGATTTCTTGTGTGGGCCAAGTGTATTCACTAGCTGGAGTGGTTGTTACTGGCAAACTCCAGGAGTCTCAAGCCTCTTTCATTTGATTGGTTTTTTACAATGTGGCCCACAAACGCCCTCCCAGTCTTTCATGCATCTTCTCCTACCTTGGCGTTCCAGTCGCCTTGCACAACGAGGATGTCTTTCTTGGGTGTTGATTCAGAACCTCTTTAACTGGTCATAAAATTCTTCTACGGCTTCATCTTGCAGTCTGATGTAGGGGCGTATGCCTGTACTATAGTTAAAGTTAAAGGGGTTGCTCTCAGGCGGATGGTAATAAGTCTGCTGGACACAGGCTGACAGCTCATGACGGTGTTCACGGTGTCTTTTTGAACGAGAAACCCCACGCCGTGTTCATGTTTATCCTGTTTTCCACTGTAGTAAAAATTTGTGGTCTTCCTGGGTCGTTGTTTCCCCATTTTTTCCACCTACTTCGCAAGCCCAAGGATGTGCCAATGAAATCTGGACATCTCATGTGTCAGTTCTTCCACTTTGCCTGCAGCTCTTAGTGTCCGTACATTCCATGTGCCAATGATGGTGTTGTGTCTGGCACGAATTTTGCTGCGTTTTACATCATAGCCAAAACTTTCGACATCTGTCCGATGAGCAACAGAAGGCGCGGTCCTTGGTAACCCGGCGACGACCGATCCGGGATGGAGATCTGGCTGTCCCTTTTTCATTGGTGTATCTTGGGCAAACAAACCTGGTCGCTTTCAAAAATCAAAGATTATGATTTCGTTTGATTAGCAACTTGATTTTATTTTTTGGGTTAGACATTTTGGGAATAGGACCAAATATTTTTACGGTTTTTACAGTTGTTTAAGCCTCAACTAATTTTACTAAAAAAGGGAACGTTCGGGGGCGGGTTTTTGATAAAAATGATTCGCCTTTTGAAAAATGATTGAATACATATACTAATTTTTGTGTATTTCTTTTTTATAAACAATGTTTGGACTTAAAAGATGTCTTTAATGTGTGCTTACATTCCCCCAGGGGGATCTCCGTTTACGTTCATTTTGTTTTGAGAATGGGTCTTTTGCTGAAAATTCTGTTGATTGTTTACTGAATATGATGCTTAGTTATCCTTGTGGAATTTAATTGTAGAACGGCTAATATTGGCAAAACACAGGGGAAATCGTCTTGACATGCAATGTGAAAGTCGGCACTCATGCTGTTCGCTTTCGAAAATTTCAATTTAAATAATTATGGAAAATTTTTAAATTGAATATGTGTCAACTTTAATCTAAGTATTTTAAATGGGTTAGTAACGGCACCGCGGGGGTTTGCTATACATACGTAAAATTTCTGGAAGTAAAAAAGATTATTTTTTTTTTTTCTGACAATTATTTCCACTGTGTGTGACACATTAAATTGCTCTTTTCTGAACGAATAGACTCTGATCACATGCCTTTTACCTTAATTGAACTTTCCAAACAATAACTTCTTTAATACTCTGAATCGTCAGAACACAAACATTCAAGAAAATGGTAGGGAATAATGACAGCTACGTTTTTAAAGATACCTTTTTTTCAGATATTTTCACAAAAAATTTAAATACGCAATCGATTTGATTGACTTTGCTTAATGTTGTTTTTAAATATGTTTAATAAATCAAAAGAGGGGCCCGTTATAACAAATGTGTGTCTGTAAAAACCAAAAAGATCAGGGGGTTTTTGGTTTGACAATGAATTGTTAACGCAGAAACATGTGAGAAGGTTATTGAAAAAATATCGACGAATTTTGGACGTACAATTCGTAATAATATACAAGTTTTTGACGGAATACAAATTCTGTTGAAAAAAAAGAAAAAAATTTTAAATGCCAATTGTTAATAAATTTGAAAACCAAAACTTTACAAAGATTTTTGGGGTCTTTCCAAGGCTTCTTTTAAAAAAGAATTTGCCTAAAAATAACATCATCTTGACAGCTGGTTTCAGCATTTAAAATCATTGCTAGACAAGAAGAACAATGAAATTAATTGGGGAAAACACGTATTGAAATAACAGTTTTTTTAATCGTCCAATATCAAAAGGAGGAAGTACGTTCGCAATAAGAAACTAAAGGAAAGGCTTCGGGCCTGAGGGCTTTGTTGGGGAAGTGTATAAAAAAAAACAATGAACGGGTTTTGCTTTTTCACAAAGCCTTAAGTTTTTTTGAAAAAGGGCTTTTTTCCAGAACATGGACAAATCATTGTTTTTACCACTTTAAAAAAAAGGTGATACTAAAAATCCAAAACTATAGGGAATTTTTCCCTTAGCAATGTCAGAGAAAATTTTCACAAATTTTTTAATCTAGAATACAAGGGGGTAAAAAAAATGATATTACGGTGATTTTCAAGCGGGATTAAAAAAGGGATATCAACGATAACATATTTTTCATTGTTAGCCCTAGTGCAAACAATTTTCCCTTAACCAAAAAATTAAGTGGCTTTTTTTATTTCAAAAGCCTTTGATTCTAAAATAGAATTTTTTCTTTGGACTTTTTTACTAAGAATGGTAAAATGGTAAATTACATTCATGTATTAAAGCCATGATGAACAGAAAAATTAAAGTTAGGTGTGGTGCCGCTCGACCGAGTTTTTAAACTGCACGGCGGGGGGAAGCAGGGATGTATGCAGTCCATTTTGTTTTTCTCTTTTTATAAACGAACTGGAAATAAAAATAATTGAAAAGGAAACAGGCCACTTTTCCGCATGCTTTTAAAACGTTTTATTCTGTTACTTGCAGAT
The DNA here is from genome assembly GCA_028751875.1 of Rapana venosa. Taxonomy (NCBI): domain Eukaryota; kingdom Metazoa; phylum Mollusca; class Gastropoda; order Neogastropoda; family Muricidae; genus Rapana; species Rapana venosa. The sequence goes on from CM054139.1 coordinate 25,229,412, forward strand.
ACTTTATTTTTTTCAAGATGCTTAGGTTTTTGCAGGTCTTTTGAAAAATTTTTAAGCGTGTGCTCCCATCGCTCCATTTTGAAGGTTAACTTGAAGAAAAGCAACATCATTGTTTCAGAAAGGGGGTTTTTTTTGGTGAGGAGAGGGGGGTTTTATGAGGGTAATTAAGGCCTTTTTAAGCGTACAATTTTGGGGAGATTTTTTACAACTCCCCCCTTTAGCTTTGTCTCAGCGTGTAAGGATCTGGGTACAAGCAAAAATGCTTTATTTTTGTTAATGAAAAGACTGTCCACACTAACAACCGTCCAAAAAAACTGTTTTTAAGGGTTTTTACTCTCAAATACAGCCTTTTCACATACGGTTCCGAGTTGTGGGGTTGAAAAAAAAGCTGCAATCTCCTGAACTGTACATTTATTTTCTTGAAAAGTTTTTGGTTTTGACAAGCCACACCAAAACCTAATAGGTGAAACCCAAAAGATTTTCCCCAAAATACATTTAAATCAGCTGTTCAATGTAACATATTGCTCAAATTTTTGGGAAAAGGGGGGAAACAAAATTACCCTTCAAAGGTAAAAAGTTATTTGAGTTAGAAGTAAGGGGAAGAAAATTGGGGGACGATAAATAATTTTTTGCATAATATGCTTTGGTGATGGTGGAGAAAAAAGGTGGGAAGGTAAAGGCATTTCTAAGAATTTTTCGTCAAAGTTATTGCGCAGATGGCGAATGGATGAGCTTTCAAAAACCGAGGTTTTATTTTTTAAGATTATTTTGTAGCTCACAGAGAGAATTTATTTGATTCAGTATGGACAGACTTTGAAAATAGTGCCCACAAGGTTTAGGTTGGTATTCAATTTAGCCACTCTCACTTTCGATATAGAGATTGTAAAAACATTGATTTGAATCCTCTCTGTAAAAGTGGTAAAATGATGATTTTCATTTTTCGTGCTGTCCTTTCTTAGAGCTCAGAGATAATTTTTTTTCACCTAAATATTTTGACAGCCTCATGTTCAAATTAACTTTGCGATTTCCTCTCAAGACAAAACATATTTTGGGAATTGTCTCACTTCCTTCACAAAGCCTTCAAGCTGAAAAATTGCAACACATAGTTTATTATTAGATTTTTAAAATTTTGATTGTAGTTTGTTTTTAATGTTTCTGATGATTTGGTTTTTTTTCACTTCCCCTTCATTATGGGGTATGCCAAAGAATAAACATCCGAAAAACCCAATCCCCAATCCCAACTCTCTCTCTCTCCTCTTCTTCCTCCTCCTCTCTCTCTCTCTCTCTCTCTCTCCCTCTTTCTCTCCTTTTCTGAAAGCAAAGTCCTTTAAAGGACTATAAACCGAGGCCCCCCCCTGGGCAACGCTGCGAACACTTCCACCGCGTTAAAAAACCTTTTTCCCCTTTCGAAAAAGAGACATTGTGCCGGTGGGAACAGAGCATATTTTGAAAAACCCCTACACACGGGGGCTGAATTTAAAAAAGCACATAGGGTTTTTTCCATTATCCCGATAAAAAAAAAAATAAACCCTTTCCTCGTATAAAAAAATAAATAAATTTTATAATAAAATATCTCCCCCCCCCCCCCTCCCTCTCTTTTCTCTCTCCCTCTCTCTCCCTCATCTTTTCCCCCTCTCCCCCCCTCCCCCCTCTCCTCTCCCCTCTCCTCTCCCTCTCTCTCTCCCCTTCCCCCTCTCTCCTCCCTCTCTCTCTCCCTCTCTCTCTCCTCTTTTCCCTCCCTCTCTCCCTCTCTCCTCCATCTCCCTCCCTACCTCTCTCTCCCTCTCTCTCTCTCTCCCCTCTTTATCTCCTCCATCTCTCTCTCCCCTCTCTCTCTCTCCTCTCTCTCCCCCTCTCTCTCTCCCCCTCTCTCTTTCTGCGTAGTTTTATGGGGCTGGTTTTTTTCTGCTGTGGTTTTTCTGGTGTAGGTTATGTCCTTCCCATTTTCGCCCTTCCCCACCTGACTCCCTTTTTTCTGGATTATTTTGGCTGGCGTTTTTGACTTTCTGGGCTTGGACATTTTGTTGTTTTTGTTTTGTTTTGTTGTTTTTTTTTTGAGCGCTTTGATTTGTTGCTTTTACAAGATTCAGCGCTATATAAATTCCATACATTATTATTATTATTATTATTATTGTTATTCAAGCCAGTTTGTTTTGGGTTGGTTTTTTTTTGGTTTGTGACTCCTTTGCTTTGTTTTGTTTATCAGTCTGTCTCTTTTTCTCCTTCTCTCTCTCTCTCTCACTCTTTCTCTCTCTCTCTATCTCTCTCTCTCCCTCTCTCTCCCTCTCTCTCTCTCTCCCTCTTTCTCTCTCTCCCTCTTTCTCTCTCTCTCTCTTTCGCTCTCACCCTCTCTCTCTCTCTCTCTCCCTCCCTCTCACCCTCTCTCTCTCTCCCTCCCTCTAACCCTCTCTCTCTCTCTCTCTGTCTCTGTCTCTCTTTTTCCTTCTTTATTGCTGTCTTTCTTTTTAAATCTTTCTTTCTATTTATCTTCTTTATGTCTTTTCTACGTTTGTCTCTGTTTTTAACCTTTTTTTTTCTTGTTCGTTGTTTTCACACTGTCAATGCATCTGTTTTTGTTGGGTTTTTTCAATAAAAGTGGAGAGAAAAAGAGAAAACCATACAGAAACCGAAAAAGAAACCATACAGAAACAGAGAGAGGGAGGGAGAGAGAAGGGAGAGGGGGAGAGAAAGAGGTAAAGAGAGAGAGAGAGAGAGAGAGTAGGGAGGAAAGGAGACAAGTGAGAGAGAGAGAGAGGGGGGGTGTGGAGTTGGGGACACAGTGAGACAGACAGACAGACAGAAAGAGAATGAGGAGACCCAGAGAGAGAGAGAGAGAGAGGAGAGAGAGAGAGAGAGAGAGAAGAGAGAGAGAGAGAGAGAGAGGAGAGAAACTCAAAATCCAATCATGTTTGTTGCTACGCCAACCACAGAGGCCAGTTCAGGGCTGCCATCTTAGTCAGAATCACAGCTCAAAATAAACTAGAAGCTTTTGTCATTCAGAAGAAGAGAAGGGGAGGGGGGAAATATACCAAGAACAAACAAACAAGCGAACGAACAAGAAACGAATGTGTAAAGGGAGGGGGTGGCAGGAAGAGAGGCAGACGAACTATGTCTGAAACTTGATAAAGATTACTTTCTTTGTTGTAGAAGGAGAAAAAGAAGAAAGAAAAAAACAGAAAAAAAATTTCCATTACGAGTACACATCCTCTTTGGTATAGTGATATGACGAAGATGTACTTCATTGAAATTAGCTTTTTTTTTTCCACTCTGACTCAAGTTCTCTCTGTCTCTCTCTCTCTCTCTCCTCTCTCTCTCTCTCTCTCTCTCTCCTCTCTCCCCTCTCTCTCTCTCTCTCTCTCTCTCTCTCTCTCTCCTCTCTCTCTCTTCAGGGACTGGATGTAAAAAAGCACATATGTGCTATTCATTATCCTCGAAATAAAAGAATTTGTCATTGTCATTGTCATTGTCTCTCTCTCTCTCTGTCTTCTTCTCTCTCTCTTCTCTCATCTCTCTCTCTCTCCTCTCTCTCTCTCTCCCCTCTCTCTCTCTCTCTTTCTTCTGTCTTTCTCTCTCTCTTCTTCTCTCTCTCCTCCTTCTCTCTTGTCTCTCCTCACTCTCACTCCCCCCCCCTCTCTCTCTCTCTCTCTCTCTCTGCTCTCCTCCTCTCTCTCTCTCTCTCTCTCTCTCTCTCTCTCTCTCTCTCTCTCTCACTTTCGTGTACGTCTCCCTTCTTTCTTGCTTGTCAATCAGTCTGTCTGTCTGTGTGTCTGTCTATCTTTGTGTCTGTCCTCTCTCTCTCTCTCTCTCTCTCCTCTCTCTCTCTCTCTCTCTCTCGCATCCCTCTCTCTCTCTCTCTCGCTCTCTCTTTCTCTCTCTTTCTTCTCTTTCTCTCTCTTTCTCTCTCACTCTGTCTCTCTCTGTATCTTTGTGTCACTCTGGCCTCTGTCTCTGTCTCTGTCTCTGTCTCTGTCTCTGTCTCTCTCTCTCTCTCTCTCCTCTCTCTCCTCTCTCGTCTCTCTCTCTCTCTCTCCTCTCTCTCTCTCTCTCTCCCTTCACCCCCAGCCCTTCTCCTGCCTCATTCTATTCTTTTGTTTTACCTTTTTATGGGCCAGAATTGTTTTTTCAGATTAAAATCTTTAAAGCTTGAGTGCAAACAACATTGATTAGACAGATCTTATGTCTTGTGCAGAAATTAATTTTTGTGCTCATTCTGTTTACCTATTTTTGTCTGTCTCAGCCTTTGTCTGTCTGTCTATCTGTCTGTCTGTCTGTCCGTATGTATGTATGTATGTCTGTCTGTCTATCTCTCTTGTTTCTTGTCTCTGCTACACACACCCACATGAACACCCCGCCCCCCCCCCCACACACACGCGTACGCGCGCGCACACACACACACACACACGCACACACACGCCTACACACACAAGCACACACGCACGCACACACACACACACACACACACACACACACACCACACACGCACGCACGCACACGCACGCACCGATGATGATAATAATAAATAAAACCGTTGCTCTGTTAAACAAAGCATACGCGGGTTGGAGTTTTTTCTTCCCCCTATTCAATCTAACATGTAGAAATAAAAATCAATAGGAACAACCCAAGCTTGTAATTTATCTTTCAAACTCTTTCCTCATGCCAAATATATTGCCGCTAAGCGCCTTTTTTTGTTTGTTTGTTTGTTTATTTCATGGCCTTTCACACGACGTCTTTTCTTTGCATTTCTTTTGGCGAGTTATTGGTGGGGATGGGATTTTGTGGTGTGTGGTGTGTGTGTGTGTGTGTGTGTGGTGTGTGTGTGTGTGTGTGTGTGTGTGTGTGTGTGTGTGTGTGTGTGTGTGTGTGTGGTGTGTGTGTGTGTGTGTGTGTTATCTACGTTATCTATAAAGTATTTTCCCTTGTCTTTTGTCTTCTTCTTAGCGAGTCACCTTCCTGGGCAAGTGATTGCAAAAGGCGACAGGTTGTTTTGGGGGTTTGGGTTTGTTTGTTTTTTATTTACATCATCTTTTGAAACCTTGTGGGATCTTCAGCTATAAACCTGCAGCGCAAGAGTCATCAAAATAGTGAGGAGAAGAAGAAAAAACGGAAAAAGCTCTTACTGTCTGTCTGTCTGTGTCTCTGTCTCTCTCTGTTTCTCTCTCTGTCTGTCTCTGTCTCTGTCTCTGTTTCTCTCTCTGTCTCTGTCTCTGTCTCTCTCTCTCTCTCTCGAGAGAGAGAGAGAGAGAGAGAGAGAGAGTCATCAACATAGTAAGAAGAAGAAAAAGGAAAAGCCTTTCTCTCTGTCTCTGTCTCTGTCTCTGTCTCTCTCTCTCTCTCTCTCTCCTCTCTCTCTTTCTCCCTCTCTTCTCTCTCTGTCTCTCTGTCTCTCTGTCTCTGTCTCTGTCTCTCTGTCTCTCTCTCTCTCTCTCCTCTCTCCTCTCTCTCTCATCTCTCTCTCTCTCTCTCTCTCTCCTTCTCAAAAGTAAACGCCCTCAGTGCATATGTTTGTCTTGAATTTAAAACAATAAGGAGCGACATAAAGAAACACAGAAGAAAAACAAATGGTATGTAAAGCTTCCAAGATATTTTACAGCCAGCATCGAAGCCAATCATTCTTTAAGATGATGCTTTTGTTTTAAAGAAAAGTTTATTGTTTCAAAACATGCTTTTCTTTTCATTGTTTATGTTTTGTACGTAGGACTGGCGCGGCGCTTTTGTTTTCCACTTTGTTCTGAACCTGTTGCCTTGTCTGGCTTAAAACTGGATGTAGATCATTGCAAATAAATGCTGATAGTTAACAAAAAGAGCATCGTTTTATAAAAAAAAAAAAAGGAAAAGAAACGATTTTCGTTTTCAGAACATCAATAAGCCATAAGGACAGAAGAGTGGCTTAAGGCTCAATGAAGGACGCGTAAGGAAAAACAAGAATATTGAGTAGAATATCTGAGTTTCCGTCAGTGAACAGCTGCTTGTGAGCTTGAAAGAATGATGATGATGATGATGATGATGATGATGATGATGATGATGATGATGATGATGATGATGATGATGATGATGATGATGATGATGATGATGTTATGACGACAATTGTGATGCTGATGAATAAATTATACAACACTTGATCTTCTTTAAGCTACAGGCTTTTAACATCAGAAACTTGTATTTTTTACGTTCCTCGGCTAGAGCTCATAGGTTCTCTGCGACCGTTTGCCTACAATTAAGGTAGCCGCATTCTGGCATCAGGAAACATGACTACAAATGATACCAAGTGCGCATGCATTTTTTTCAAAAACTTGTCATCCAGTCCTACTGGCACTCTATGGTTAACTCTTCCGAAAGGCGGAATGGGTCTTACCGTGTGAACAAGTTGTTTTGGGTGCGTTTATACACGGGACCTTGCTTTACAGTCTCATCCGAAGGACTTTCAGGGACACGGGAGTCAATCGATACTGGTGCTAACTCCAAGAGAGAGAGAGAGAAAGAAAAAATTCTCCTTAAACGGGTGTCTCTGTAGCGGCTCGTACCACGGGCCTTCAGATTGTGTGTTCAAAGTTCTAACCACTAGACTACCTCTCCCTCGATTTGGTTTTTTTTAAAAACTTTAAAAGAAAAACATTTTATCTCCATTCCAAGTATTACTGTAAAAGATATTGTAAAAGAAAAGGGTGTCTGGGACTGGAAAAAGCGTTGAAAATGTTAATATAAAGTATGTATAACCTTTTATATATATAAATTCCCTCCAGTGTCTTTTTTTTTTTTGCTAAAGGTTTTCAACACGCTTGGTCTGTTTTGTTTTGTTTTGTTTTATTCCCGCCGGGTTAATCTACCGTGCAACGGGATGGAATATTCCGAGCCCCGTGAAGCTTCCAAAGAAAGAAAAAAACTGAGTTTCTCAATCTATCCCTTCACCAACAAAAGAGGAAGAAGCTGTTGTTTGATGGGCTTGTAGGTTTGATACAGGAAGGAAAGAAAGAGTGGAGTGTTTCACTGATGAGAAAAGCAAGTATGTTTGGGGGGGGGGGGGGGGGGGGGGGGGGCAGGGGGAGGGGAAGGAGTGTATCGGTGTTCCTCGGGGATTTTTTTTAAACTGTTGTTTGAACTACAAGACATTGCATAGTGTTTGTTTTGTTGAGCAGAACAAATACCGGAGATAAGAGTAGAGGTTTTGTTTCTTCTGCTTCTGTGTGTGTGTCTGTGTGTGTTTGTGTGTCTGTGTGTTTTTCTGTCTGTCTTTCTCTCTCTCTCTCTCTCTCTCTCTCTCCTCTCTCTCTCTCTCTCTCTCTCTCTCTCTCTACTCTCTCTCTCTCTCCTCTCTCTCTCTCTCATCTCCCTCTCTCTCTCTCTCCTCTCTCTCTCTCCTCTCTCTCTCTCTCTCTCTCTGTATTCTGGTAGCAAGTTATGGAATGAAATCCCAGTCAGTATAAAAGAGAAAAGCAGCCTATCATCTTTCAAAAAAGCGTACCACACACACTTGTTTAATTTTCTGTAATATGTATTGGGTGAGCGTGCTTGTTGAACTCTGTGTTGTGTGAGTGTGTATGCGTGCAAGCGCGCGCAAATGTGTGTATGTGTGTGTGAATGTGTGTTGTGTATGGGCGTGTGTGTGTGTGTGTGTGTGTGTGTGTGTGTGTGTGTGGTGACGTGTGTGAGTGGGGGGGGGGGGGGAAGGGTTGTCTTGATGCTCTGTGGTGTTGTTGTTTTTTTCTCGTGCTTCAAATAATGTTCATTGTTTGGTTTTGACGGTGTAATGTGTGGTTATGGTATTTTGATGATTATGACATAAGGCTGTTATAATATGTGAGGTAATGTACATGTGTATGGATTTGTATCCTGGACGATTTGTATGATTTGTGCAAGCTCGCACGTGTAGTTGCGTGTCCGTGCATATGTATGCGTAGTGTGTGTGTGTGTGCGTGCGTGCGTGCGTGCGTGCGTGCGTGCGTGCGTGCGTGCGCGCGTGCGTGCGTGCGTGCGTGCGTGCGTGTGTGTGTTGTGTGTGTGTGTGTGTTGATTTTTGGGGGAGGGGTTTCTGTTTAGGGGAGGGGTGTGTCAAGGAGAGGAGTTTGTCAGTGTTTAATTGGTTTTGTCTGTTTATTCGATGGTTTACTTCTGTGGTCTTTCATTGATTTCATGACTTCAGTCAATAATTGAAGTGCTATTTGAATGATTCATTTCTTTGCTTTTTGACATTATCTTGTTTATTGATCAATTGGTTTATTCATGTTTGTTTCACTTTTTCCCCTTGAGGGCCTGGTGTAAAGAAGCCTCTGGCTTATCCAATTACCCTCATTAAAATATTCGAGTTCGAGTTCGAGTTCGAGTTCTCTCTTCTCCACCCTCTCTATCTCCTCCACTCTCTCTCTCTTTCTCCCTCTCTCTCTCTCCTTCTCCTCTCTCTCTCCTCTCTTCTCTCTCTTCTCTCTCTCTCTCTCTCTCTCTCTCTCTTCTGTCTTTTCCCCTCTCTTTCTCTTTCTCCTCTTTCCTCTCTTCTCTTCTCTCTCCTCTCTCTCTCCTCTCTCTCTCTCTCTCTCTCTCTCTCTCTCTCCTCTCTCTTTCTTCTCTTTTCCTCCTCTCTCTTCTCTCTCTCTCTCTCTCTCTCTCTCTCTCTCTCTCTCTCTCTCTCTCGCTCCTCTCTTCTCTCTCCTCTCTCTTCTTTCTCTCTCTCTCTCTCTCTCTCTCTCTCTCTCTCTCTCTCTCTCCTCTCTCTCTCCCTCTCTCTCTCTCTCTCTCTCTCTCTCTCCCTCTTTTTCTCTCTCTCTCTCTATCTCTCCTCTTCTCTTCTCACTCTCATCTCTCTCATCTCCTCTCTCACTCTCTACTCCTCTTCTACTCATCACACTCTATCACCACTCACCCTATCACGCTCTTACAATCATCACACACACCCACACACCACATCACACCCCACACACCACACCTTACCTCTCTCTCTCACTCTAACACGCGCGTGCGCACACACACCCACGTCCACACATACACGCTGCGCACACACACACACGCAACACACAAAACACATGAGCAGCACAAGAGAGTGGAGCAATACACAGAGAGATATAGGGAGGATTTAGAACAAACAGGCAAACAGAAATGTAACAGAGCTGTAGCTCAAGACATGTTCCCTGTCAGGTTTTGCTGTGGGATTTTTTGGGTGGGTTTTTTTGTTGGGTTTTTGTTTTTTTTTTCGTTTTTTTTTTTGCGGGGGGCCATTGGGGGTTAATCTTTCGGTCAGTTTTTTTTCTTTTTTTTTTACACTGGATTGAATGAGCGGGAGAGGATTATGGAAATAGAGATGCCAAGAAAGCAAGGAAAAGAAGACAGCTCTGTTACACTCCGCGTAAACCAGAACTAGAAATCAATCGCTCTTGAACAGTCTTTGAAACTGGTAAATATTTGAGACGATTAAACGACACTCCATGGAAAGTGTTTGTTGTTGGTTTTGTCTCTTTCTTTTTTTTTCTTCTTGTTGAACCTGGGATTTAAAAAAGTACTTTATATATTACTTTCCGAAAATAAAGTGTGTTCTCTCTCTGTCTCTCTCTTTCTGTTTCTCTCTGTTTCTCTCTGTCTCTCTCTGTCTCCTCTCTCTCTCTCTCTCTCTCTCTCTCTCTCTCTCTCTCTCTCTCTCTCTCTCTTCTCTCTCTCTCTCTCACGGGCCTGATGAAAAAAGTATGCGTATGTTTATTCTGTTACCCTTGAACAATAAATATTAATTTCATAAAGATTCATTTGATTTCTCTCTCTCTCTCTCTCTCTCTCTCTCTCTCTCTCTCTCTCTCTCTCTCTCTCTCTCTCTCTCTCTCCTCTCTCTTTTCTGTCTTTCACGTTAAAAATAATAAACATTCGCAGGCATAACGCCATCAATAACACATTTTTGTATTCAATCAATAGTTAAGAACCAAAAATATCGCAGAGTTTAGAAGTTGAATTTGCGAACCCTTGTATTGTTAGATCGCTACAGATCATTATTTTTGTTGTTGTCTTGTTGTTGAGATCATTATTCAAATCGTTTGTTTTATTTTTTTCAGTTGATTTGTGCCGATACTTCCATTTTCACATTTCTTGATTCTGCAGGAGTAAATAAGCTATTGCTGCTACAGTGAGCTTCGTTTAACAGGAAGAACGTAAAGAAAAATGGCATTTCTTATTTTGCAAATCAGTGCTATCCTGTTAATGGCATGAAAGCTAAGCAAATTATCCACACATGCACACACATACACACATGCATATACAAACTCACGCACTCACGCACGCATGCGCATCCGCACGCACACACACACACACACCTACACACAAAGTATGTTATATGAACAGCTTGAATTGGAATGCAACGTGCAATCAGATTGTGTTCACATAGTTCCTATAGCACATAATGGTACTTCATGTTCTTTACGTGTTTAAACTCATTTGGCGTGTTTCCTGCTCTGTGTGACTATTGTACATTATAGAGATAGCGTAGTCCAACCCAATCCGACCATAATTATGTTGTTTATAGTCCTGCCAACTACACAGGCCGTATCAGGGCTGGCAACTCATTCACATTTTTTGTATCTCAGATTTGAACAGTGCAACTGTAAAAAAAAAAAAAAAAAAAGAAGATTAAAATGGTATCAAAAACCCACCTTGACAAAATGATTTAGGAAGTACAGTAGCCTTAACATTAAGACTCAAGACTTAAGGCTGTCGATGATATTGTATGAGCGTAGATCAAACTGAGAAAACCAAAGAATTGCTCATTTACGCCATGTAAAATTTTCTGTCATAAAGATATAGAAAAGGTGTTTTGACATAAGTGTGAAGCTCGCTATAAATGAAAACAGGTAGATCACTGGTATACAGGTAACTCCCTCTTGAAAGCAAACTGTCACTGATTCAATTCCATCTGAGACCCATGCCTCTCATCCTTTTGCAAGAACATGAATAGTGATCTTGGTGTAAGTCTTTCAAATAGGAAGGATGAAGCGAGATCCTGTGTGCAAAAATACGTTTACTGCATGTAAAAAAATTTAAAAACAAAGACACACACACACAAATGAATCTTCAGCGACTAAAGGGTTTTTTTACGGGAGAAATTAGAAAGAAAGGTCACTTTCAACGGAAAACATACCCAGGGAGAAATTAGGTTGTTGTTTTTCATGGATGAGCGCTTTTCTTGTGGCAACGTGCTCTCCTAGACAGAAAGCAACTCAAATTTCACTGAACAAAGCTATGCTCTAAATGATGTCCATGCCCACTTTGCAAGATTTCTGTCAAACCTGCTATCTCTTCATTCACTTCCTATCATCTCCTCAGTTTCTCATGCAGTCTGTTCCACACGGTTTGCTTCCATTCCTGACAAAATTCGGCGTGTGACATTTTCTGGAATATGTTGAAGTCCATTGGCGCCTCCGGAGCAGCAGAAGAAGTCTTGCACACCCCTGTCACCAAAGAGCTTCCTTCACTCTGCGGGGGTGCTTCAGAACTGACGACGGGGGAAATGAGGGTGACTGTGATCGGAATACCAAGCGTGTTGGACACCTTGTGTGTGCTCGCTCGTTTCCCTTGAGGCTGTCCTCCCCCTGTCCCTCAGAATGTCAAACAGCGTCAAAACTTTGTTTTGTTTGACTTTGCTGAATCGGGGATGGGATGGGGAGGGGGGGGGGGGGGGGGGGTCGGTGGCCTAGAGGTTAACGCGCCTGCCTAGAAAGCGAAAAGTCCTGGTCGGAAGTGTGCGGTGGTTCGAATCCCGTTTGGACCCGAAATTTTTTTCCCCATCCATTAGATCATGAGTGGTGGTCTTGGTGCTAGTCTTTCGGAAGAGACGATAAACCGAGATCCCGTGTGTTACACGTACTTTTTTAGCGCACGTAAAAGAATCCACGGCAACAAGAGAGTTGTCCCTGGCAAAATTCTGTAGAAAAAGCCACTCTGGTAGGGAAACAAATACAGTTGCAGAC
>CM054139.1:25246341-25258841 GCA_028751875.1 Rapana venosa
GGATGTTCGCACCTCAGCTAGAGCTCCGAGGTTCACCAATGATGAGAGGTTGCATAGATAGATAGATAGATAGATAGATAGATAGATAGATAGATAGATAGACAGACAGACAGACAGACAGGACAGACAGACAGACAGACAGACAGACAGACAGACAGACAGACAGATAGACAGACAGACAGACAGACAGACAGACAGACAGATAGATAGATAGATAGATAGATAGATAGATAGATAGATAGATAGATAGATAGATAGATAGATAGATAGATAGATAGATAGATAGATTAGCTGGATAGCTGGCTGGTGGCTGGCTGGCTGGCTGGCTGGATGGATGGATGGATGGATGGATGGATGGATGGATTTATAGATAGATAGATGATTTGATAGATAGATTTGATAGATAGTTTGATAGATAGATGATAGATAGATAGATAGATAGATGATAGATAGATAGATAGATACGGACGGACGGAACGGACGGACGGAAAGGACGGACGGACGGACGGGCGGGCGGGCGGGGCGGGCGGGCGGACGGACGGACGGACGGCGGACGGACGGACGGACGGCGGACGGAGAGAAGATAGATAGTAGATGATAGATAGATAGAAGTAGATAGATAGATAGTTAGATAATGATAATAGATAGTAGATAGATAGTAGGAGGGGACGGCGGACGGACAGACAGACGACAGACAGACGACAGACGACAGCAGCAGACAGACAGCAGACGACAGACAGACAAAAAGAAGCAGGCAGACAGACGACAGACGAAGACAGACAAACAGCAGTAGATGATAGATAGATAGATAGATAGATAGATAGATAGAAGATAATAGATAGATAGATAGATAGATAGATAGATAGATGATGATAAAAAATAGATTGCTGGATAGCGGGGATGAAGGATGGATGGATGAATGGATATGGAGGAGGGATTGATGATAGATAGATAGTGATAGATAGATAGATAGTGATAGATGTGATAGATAGATGGATGGAGGGATGGATAGATAGATAGATAATAATAGATAGATAGAAGATAGATAGATAGATAGTAAAAAGAAGCAGGGACGGACAGACAGACGACAGACAGACAAACGACAGATAGATAGATAGATAGATAATAGATAGATAGATAGATGATAGTTTGTAGAAAATAGATAGATAGAAATAAGGGTTAGATAATAGATAGATAGATAGATAGATAGAAAACAGACAGACGACGAAAAAGATAGATAGATGATAGATAGATAGATAGATAGTAGATAGTAGATGTTTGATGGAGGGATGATGGATGGTGGTGGATGGAGGAGGATGGTGGAGGGTGGTGGAGGTTTGATAATGATAGATAGATAGATAGATAAAAATAGTAGATAAATAGATAGTAGATAGATAATGATGATAATAGATAGATGTAATAGATGATAGATAGGAAACGGGGGGGACGGACGGAGGACGACGGAGACGGACAGAAGAAGCAGAAGGAGATAGATTTGTAGATAGTGTAGTAGATGGTTAATAATGAAGATAGATAGATAGATAGTTGATAGATGATAGAAAAACAGACAGACAACAGCGGTAAAGATAATAGTAATAGATAGATGATAGATAATAGATGATAGAATAGATAGATAGATAAACAGCATGAAGACAGGTAGATAGATAGATAGATAGTAGATAGATAGATAGATAGATAGATAGATAGAAGATAGATAGATAGATAGATAGATGGGGGGATGGAGGGATGGATGGTGGATGGATTGATGGATAATAGATAGATAGATAGACAGACAGCAGACGACAAACACAACGAAAAATGAAACAGACAGAAGCAGACAGGACAGATAGATAGAAAATAGATGATGAAGATAATATTTTAGAAATAGGGGTTGATAGAATGATAGTAGATAGATAGATAGATAGATAGTAGATAGATGATGTAAAGATAGATAGTTTAAATAAGATAGTTGATAAACAGAAGACAGACAGACGGTAGATAATAGATAGATGAAGATAGATGATAGATAGATAGTAATAGTAGAAGATAGATGATGTAGATAGAAGATAATAATTGATAGTAGATGATAAACAGAGACAGACAGACGGGTAGATGATAGATAATAGATAGATAAAGATAGATAATAGATGATAGAAAAAGCATCAGACAAAGGTAGATAGAAAATAAAAAGATAGATAGATAATAGATAGATAAAAAGATAGTAGTAGTAGTAGATAGATAGATAGATAGTTAGATAGATAGATAGAGGGATGGAGGGATGGATGGAGGGAGGGAGGATGGATTGATGAATAGATAGTAGATAGATAACAGACAGAAGACGACAGAAAAACAGCAGATAAAAAAACAGAAGACAGAAAGATAGACAGACGCATGCGACCCGCGTTTGCCCCCCGTGAGGTACCCGCATTAGCCTACGGGGATTAAGCATTCCTTTTCTTGCATCCTTTCTGCTTTTGTGTTGGGGTTTGTAAACCGGTTTTTTTTTTACAACCCCCCTCCGATTGCAACGTGACCTTTAAGAAACATTTGCCTCTGAGGAAAAAAAGGGAGGCGAGTTAAAAAATCCGGCCAAAAAAAAAAAGCCCAAACAAAAAATTTTTTGTTTACTTTTGCGGACGAAGGTAACGGTGGGGGGGTGGGGTGGGGGTGGTGGGGTGGGTGGTGGGGGGTGGTGGGGGGTGGGGGTGGTGGGGGGGGTGGGTGGTGGGGGGTTGGGGGGGGGTGGGGGGGGGTGGTGGTGGGTCGTGGGGGGGGTGGTGGTGGTGGTGGGGGTGGTGGGGGTGGTGGGGTGGGGGGGGGGGGGTGGTGGTGGTGGGGGGTGGTGGTGGGTGGTGGGTGGGGGTGGGGGTGGTGAGGGTGGTGGGGTGGGGGTGGTGGGTGGTGGTGGTGGTGGGGTGGTGGTGGGTGGTGGTGGTGGGGGTGGGGGTGGGTGGTGGTGGGGGGGTGGTGGGGGGGTGGTGGGTGGTGGGGGTGGTGGTGGGTGGTGGTGGGGGGTGGGGGGTGGGGTGGGTGGTGGCGGCGGGGGGTGAGGGTGGGGGAGAGAGTACTGTATTTGTGAAGGGGGAAAAAAATAATAAAGAGTGTTGAGAAATGCAAGCAGTTGGGGAAAAACGTGTGTGTATTTGTCTGCGACTGCTCTGCGGGCTATTGTCCGTTTCGGGGAAAAATTTTTTTTTTTCTTTAATTCTTTTATATGAGGATAATGAATAAGATCATGTGCTTTTTTACATCAAGCCCCCGTGCGTTTGGGGTTTTGAAAATTCGTCATCTTTTCCCTCCCGGCACACAAGCGCTTTGTTTTGTTTTACTTACAAGATTCAGCGCTTTTAAAAATTTCCCCATACTATCATTATTATTATTATTATTATTTTTTACTACAATGGGTACTCAAACAAAAGGGAACAAAATTTAAGTGTGCGAGATGTTCTGATCGTTCGACACGGGCTGGTTTACAGTTTTATCCAAAGGACTTTGACATTCAGTTCGATTTTTTTTTTCTAACGGGGAAGAAAGGGCGAGGCTGGAATCCCCCCAAAAACCTAGGGCTTACTTGGGCAGGCGAAGTCTTAAAACCTCCTCCCACCCCCCTTTCTTGCATTAGCGACTTTTTGTTTGGCTGGTGCTGGGCTGGCGCGAAAAAAAAACAAAAAAACCTTGCCACTATGAAGTACGAGTTTACATCTATCTGTGGGTCTCTGCCCCTTGGTTGTTTTTTTGTTTTTGTCTTTCTGCTGTCCGGTTTTTCGTCTGTCGGGAGAAAAAAATCAGCTGTTGAAAACCTTTGATACTGCAGCAAACCGAAAAGACTTTTTTTTTCTCTCAGTTTTCAAATTTTTGAGTTATGAATTTTTTGGGAAGCTTCACATCCCATGAAGGGCAACGCAATACTGCAGGAAATGATACGATAATTATCTCAAAAAACCAAAAAAAAATACATGTGGTGGTCTGTGTTTGTCTCTGTTTCGCTTCTGTTTCTGTTTCTTGCTATGTCTCTCTGTCCTATCCTGTCTCTGTTGTCTCTGTCTTCTGTCTCTGTCTTTTTCTTTCTGTCTCACGTTTTCTTGTTCTGTTCTCTGTTTCTGCTTCTCTCTCTCTCTTCTCTCTCTCTTCTTCCTCTTCTCTCTCTCTCTCTCCCCGTCACATACTGTCTATCTTTTATCCTTTTCTTTTTTTTTTAATTTCCTCCTCTCGCCAACTTATCATGTCGGCAATAAATAAAACGTTATTTTTTTCTTTCTGCAAAATTTGTAACACAGACGCCCCACCCCAAAAAAACCAAAAAAGCATTTCAATGTAAACGAAAAAACAACTTTTTCCTTTAAAAGCAAAAAAAAAAAACTTGATGAATAGAAAATAAGGATTTTTTAGGTTTTTGTTGGTGTTTTACTAAGATCAAAAGCAATCGACGTAATGAGAACGGGGGCTTGAAAGAGAAGAAGAGAAAAAAAAGAGGGGAAAGAGGAGAGATGTTTTAAAATTGTGAGAAGAAAGAGGAAGGAAGAACGGGGAATGAAAGAAAAAGAAAAAAAGGGAAATTCGGAAAAACTTGGTCAAAGAAAAAAGCGGGAAGAAAAAAATAAAATAAAGAAAAAAAAGAAAAAAAAAAACAGCTTAGACTTTGATAAACAGCTAGAGACGAAACTCATAAAACCGACCCAACAATCCTTTTTTTATAGCCCCCCCGCCCCAAAGGGGCCCCAATCAGGGCTTTCACCTCATCAAACTTTTAATTTTAAAAATTAAAAAATGCGCAACTATATACAGATTAAAGGTAAAGGGTCTCATAACCTATAATGTCGTAGGGAGGGGGCGAAAAGACCTCACTCTTGGGCCAGCATTTTGGGGGGCCCCCATCCCCTCTCCTCAGGGTTTTCCCTTTCCCCTGCCCCTAAATACGCAGGTACCCTTTACAAAGGGAAAAAATGGGGAAACGTATAAACCAAGGCGCGCACGCAAACGGTCACCCCCAACTGGAAACCACGTCGATGCTGCTTAACTTGGCTGGGGGAAAAAAGCGAGCGCTCCACCACTGAGCTTCCCGCCCCCAATAATACAGTTAAAACGGGGGTAAAAAACCAACAAACCTGCTGTCGTGTTGTATAAAACCCCCCCTGGCAACTTAAGGGTCACCCAGGACGGGCTCGGCCCCCAAGGGGACTAAAAGGACGGACAATCAGCAAAAGGGAAAGAAGCGAGCGGCAGACGACAAAAAAAGGAGAGAAAAAAAGGGGAAAAACAACGAAAAAAAAAAGAGAGTTTGGAAACAAAAGAAACCCACCCCCCCACACAACAGACCACACACACCCAGACCCCAAAACACACACACACCACCCCCAACACACACACACACACACGGGTGACAAGACAAAAAAGGGCCACAATCGGGCCCCACAAGAGAAAAACGTTTTGGGGGCAATCGTTTTTTCATTTTTTTTTTTATTTTCCCTCTACTTCACCCCAATTTTTACCAAGGGTGAGATTTTGCGTAGCGACCTTTGTTGGGTTTTTTGCCCACCAGGGGGGTAACCACTTTCATTTCGGAATATCTGTGGGTATGTTATGTTCGTTTTCCGGCCCCACTAAAACGGATAAAAAATACGGCATCTTTAAGTGCAGGGTGGGGTGTTCACGAAGGGAATTAAGGGCACGGGCGGTCTGCATTTGAAATCGACCTGGGGTCTTTTTTTTTTTTTAAATCTCCCCTTATTCACCGGGGCGCGCGGTTTCGAACCCACGACTTAGGACCGGGGAATTTTACGGGGAAAACGGTGTTAACCACTCGGCTGTAAGCTCCGTTCCCCAGGCTGTAAAAAAAGAAAGATTTGGACAGAGTGCACCAGGTTAGGGGGGAACGGCTGAAAGGCAAGCCTTGAAGTGAAAACAGCTTGTAAGGCCCAGTGTTTTGCTTTTGGAAAATAGGGGGGGAAAAAAGTGTACAGTAAAAAAGGAATTTTTTTTTAGTGGTTGTCAGTTCGGCAACAATCACGTGAAATGCTGTGACGCGTTTTGTTTGGTGGTTTTTTTACTGTATCTTTGTTCATTTTTTTCTCTGTTTCTTCTGTGTGTGTGTGTGTGTGTGTGTGTGTGTGTGTGGTGTGTGTGTGTTGTGTGAGTGTAGTGTGTGTGTGTGTGTGTGTGGGTGTGTGTGTGTGTGTGTGTGTGTGTGTGTGTGGTGTGTGGTGTGGTGTCCCGTCTCTTCCTTCTTCTGTGTGTTTTGTGTGTGTGAGTGTGTGTGTGTTGGGGTTTTGGGGTGGTGTGTGTGTGTGTGTTGGTGTGTGGTGTGTTGGGGGTGTGTGTTTTTGTGTGTGTGGTTTTCCTGCTCCCCCTCCTTCTCTCTCCCCATCTCCCCCCCTCTGTCTTCCCCCTCCTCCTCATCTATCTATCTATCTATCTATCTTTATTTATATATTTCTATCTGTATGTCGTCTATCTTTGTATCTACTACGTCTGTCCCTTCTTAATATCACAGTCTGTCGTCTACCATCTGTTTCATCTTTATTATTTTCTATCTACTTATATCTTTTTTATTATCTATTCTACTTTCTATTTTCTATCCCTCTATTTTTGTGGCGTCTATTTTACCTATTTATTTTTTCTTTGTGTCTATCGTTACCGTTGTCTATCTATCCACTATATTCATATGTATATATATTTTTATAATTTTATCTACTTTTACCTTTTTACTTCTGTCTGCAAAACTATTACCCATCTATTTAATTTGTCTCTGTCGCAAAAACCTTTATTCCCTCTAGTAATTTCTTTTTTGAAAAAATCCCAGAAAATACTTTTTCGAAAATATGTAGTCAATGAATCAATGTTCCATGGCAAAATGAGCAAGCCCTTTTTTGGGGTTACTTTTAAAGAAGAGACAAAAGTTGAAAAAAAAAAATTCTAAAAAATTAATTTGTTTTATTGTAAAAATAGTTTTATTGGTTTTTTTTGGTGGAGGTTGTGGTGGCTTTTTTTTTCTTCTTTTCTTCTTTCTTTTCTTTTCTTTTTCTTTTTTCTTCTTCTTTTTCTTCTTTTTTTCTTCTTTTTCTTTTTTCTTCTTCTTTTTTTCTTTTTTCTGTGCTGCTGCTTTGCTGTGCAATGCTTCTTTTCTTTTCTTCTTTTCTGTCGCTGCTGCTGCTGCACTGCTTTTTTTTCTTTTTCTTTTTCTTCTTCTGCTGCTGTGCTGCTGCTGCGCTGTGCGCTGCGCTGTTTCTGCTGCTGCTGCTTGCTGCTGTCTGAAGTGTGCTGCTGCTACTGCTGCTTTTTTTTTTCTTTTTTCTTCTTCTTTTTCTTCTTTTCTTTTTTCTTCTTTTCTTCTTCTTTTCTTCTTCTTTTCTTTTTCTGCTGCTGTGCTCTGCTGCGCTGCTGTGCTGCCCAGTCATCAAGTTTTATGCCAAAAGAATTTTTAAGCAGCAATTTTACAGGAATGAAAAACAGTAGTCACTTAAAGGAAACGAGATAGTAATTTGATTAAGTGAAATGTTCAGAGTCCCAAATAATTCAGGTGAATTTCTTTTTGTCCCTATGAGACGGGGAATATTGTTGTCGCATATAGAGAAAAAGGTTGCGCTGCTGTAACGCCTGACAATTCAGGCCCCGCGATCGACTTCGGCGTGAATTCTCCTCTTGTTCTTTCCCCTTGTCTCTCTGTTCTCTTCTCTCTCTCTTTCCTCTCTTCTCTACTTCTCTCTCTCTCTCTCTTCCCACCCTTTTTTCCCCCCTTTTATCTACTATTTTATCTATTCTATCTTCACACATAAAAAAATCATTTGGGGACAAAAACGACAGGGAAAAAAAAAAAAAAAAGAAAAAAAAGACCAAAAAATCTTTTTGTTTTTTTAATGAAAAGGGGGGGAGGGGGGGGGGGGGTAGAAATTATCTCAACAAAAAAAAAAAAAAAATCACCACATAACCAGAAGACAAGACCAACCGAAAATCAAACAAAAAAATTATTTCGAGGTCAAAAGGAAACTAAAGCACGGGCTTTGTGCAATCCCGTTTTTTCAGACTCTCAGAAAATGAGTTTCTCCCGTGTGAACCCGGGCCCGGAGAGGGAAAAGAAGGAATGAAAAAGGAAAAGAAGGAAAACTGAAGTGAAACAAATGTGTTTCCCCCCAAACCCCAGCAACACACTGGGGGGACTTACTGAATAATAGAAGAGAGAGAGAAGAAAACAACAAACAAAAAAAATAAAGTATGGTACGTTGAGAGCTGTTTTGTTGTTGCTCTTTTTTGTATACATCGTTAAACTTTTTTCTAAAAATATGATTGCGATGTTTTCGTTTCTTTTTTGCTTTCCTTATTGTCTGTTTTTTGTCTGTTGTCTGTCGCTATCGGTGACTGACTGTTTTTTCTGTCTGTTGTCTGTTTTTTTTTCTTGTCTCTGTCTCATTGTTCTATCTTTCCCATGTCTACTCCCCCTCCCTACCCCCCTTTTCCATATATCTCTCTCTTTTCTCTGTCTATCTGTCTGTTGCTACCTGTCTTGTTTCTGTCTCTGTCCCTTCTCATGTTTCTCTCTTTCCCCATTTTTTTTCTCTCCTCATTGTTTTCTCTCTCTCTCGTCTCCCCTTCTCATTGTTTTTGTCTCTGTCTCTCTTTCTTGCTTCTTTTTTCTTTTTTTTCTCTTCTCTTCTTCTTCCCTTTTCTTCTCTCCCCTTTTCTCTCTTCTCCTTTTCCCCTCTCTCTCTCTCCTCCTTCCTCTCTTCTCTCTCTCTCTCTCTCCTCCTCATTGTTTTTGTCTCTTTCCCCTCTTCCCCTTCCCCTCTTCCCCCTCTCTCTCCCCTCCTCTCTTCTCTCCCCTTTTTCCCCTCTCTTTTTCCTCTTTCCCTTTTTCTCTCTTCCCCCCTCTCCCCCTTCTCTCTCCCTTCTCTCCTTCTCTCCCTTCTTTTTCAACCTCTTTTTTTTTTCTCTTTTCCCCTCCCCTCTCTCTCTCTCTCCTTTTTTCTCTCTTCTCTCTCCTCTCTCGCTCCCTTCCTCTTCTTCTCTTCTTCTTTGTCTCAATCTTCCTCGTCAAACTTCAAAACCCTTTTTCCCTCTTAGTTTAATTTCAAAAGAAAACTCCACAAAAAACATCAATTTTCTTTCAATTTTAGTGCACTCTTTTACAAAAATATCCCCTATGTTGGCCTTCACCCTAAAAATTTAAGTAAAAATTTTTTTTTTTTCCCCCATTCTTTTTTATTTTTCGTTTGTGAAAAGCTCTGCTTAGTGTTTGGGAAATTATTGAAAGCAAATTTTATTTTTAAAATCTATTTGTTAAAATTTTTTAAAAAATTTTTTCTTTTGTTTTTGGTTGGTGGGGGTTGGGTGGTTGGGGGGGGGGGTGGACCCCAGCCGGAAATTTTTTTTTTTTACCCCAAATTTTTTTATGGGGGGGGTTGCCGCTGTAAAATGAAAGGTAAAGGATAATTTAAAATGAGATTTAAAATATTTTCATGGGTTTAAAACTTTGTGGTTTGGGGCTTTTGTTGTTGTTTCTTTGTTTCTGGGGCCTTGTTTTTTTGTCTTTTCCCCTCTTTTCTTCTTTTTCCCTTTTTCTCTTTTAGGGATACCTTTGTGGTTTTAAATTCGTCCCCCGACGGGTTCGTTCCGTTCAAGGGGTTTTTTCCCCCGATTTCTGTTCACTCTCCTAAAACCCTTTGGTGTAAAAAACCTCCCTTCAACGCCCCAGACTCTTGCGCACCGTTAATCTTTCCTTTAAGATGGCCCTTTTTTCCCTCATAGGGAAAAATTTAAAAACGCTAACACGCACGGTTGAAAACCTAAGGTTATTTTTCCGTTAAAAGGAAGAAAAAAAAGCACACGAAGAAAAAAAAGAGGTGGGGGAAGGAGAGAGAAGAAATCTTTCCCTTTCTGTTGTCTGTTTCCTCTGGTTTTTCCCCCGCCCCCCCCTTTCCCCCTTTCCCCCCTTTTTCGCTGTCTTTTCCTTTCCTCTTCTCCCCCTTTTTTTTTTTTGGGCGTCTTCTTTTGGTCCTCTCTTTCTGTTGTCTTCTCTCTTTTCTGTTTTCTTTTTTCTTTTTCTGTCTGTCTCTTCTCCATTTCTCTTGTCTTTCTTGGGCTTCTTCTTTTGTTGTTGTCTCCTTTCTTCTGTCTTCCTCTTCTTCTTCGGTCTCTCTCTTCTCTTTTCTTCTTTCTGTTTTCTGTCTGTCTTTCTCTTCTCTCTCTGTCTGTCTTTTCTCTCTCTTCTCTCTCTTTCTCTCTCTCTCTCTCTCTCTCTCTTCTTTTCTTCTTCCCTTTCTTCTTTTTTCCCCTGATGTCTTCTGTCTGTCTCTCTTCTCGCTCTTTTTCCCCTCTCTCTGTCTCTTCTCTGTCTCTCTCTCTTCTCTCTTGTTTCCCTTTTTTCTCTCTCTCTCTCTCTCTCTCTCTCTCTCTTCTTCTCTTTTCCCCACTCCCCACGCTGGTTTGTTTCTTTCTTAATTTTTCATTCATCTTTTTGGGCCCTTTCCCGCACAAATTCCCAAAAGATCTTTTTTCGTCTTATCTAAATTTTATTTATTTCTTTTTTCTTTTTTTCTTTATTTCAAAATTGGTTCCTCTTGTTTTTTGTTCTCCGTCCCCTCTTGTTTTTTAAATTTTCTCCCTCCCTGAACAATCCCATCTTCCCACACGGAACTTTTAATATTCAAAATTTCCCTTGTCGTTTTAATCGCCGGGTTTTTTTTTTAAAATAATTTTTATAAATTTTTTGGCTTTTTACACAGCCTTAAAGTCTTTTTTATTTTAGGGTTTTTATTTTTTTTTTTGTTCTTTTAATATTAAAATTTCTTAAGATGGATGTGATGTAGTGTTTGTGTGCGTTTAACATCAACTTTTTTTTCTTAAAGGGGGGTTTTATGTAGTGTTTGGTGCGTTTTTCATCCTGGGTTTTTTTAAAATTTGGGTTTGTGCATAAAATGTTTGTGTGGTTTTAATCACCTTAAGTCTTCTTTTAGTGGTATGTGTATGGGGTGTTTTTGTGGTTTTACTCAGCCTTTAGTCTTTTTTTAGATGTAGTTAAAAAAAAAGGGTTCAATGCCCTTCCTAACCTTTTCCCCTTTTGAAATTAGTCCTGGAAGAAAAAAAAGTGTACAAGGGAGCCCCTGGGACACATTATTTCAGGGGAAAGGGAAAAGGGGATGGCTACATAAAACCTTTCTCATTTAATCTGTCCCTTTGGGCCGGATGAAAGGCCCCCCCCCTGTTAGAACACCCCTTTTTTCCAAAATTGGGGAAGTTTCAAGTTTCGGAAATATACAAAAGGGAGGGATGTTAAAAATTTTTGTTCCGTCCCCTTGGGTTTGGCATAAGAACCACGGAGCTGTCCATTTGAGAGTATTTTAACCCAAAAAAACCTTTTCTAGGTGAGAAAATCTTTTTTTACTTTTTTTTCTTATTTATTTAACCGCGAATTTTTTTTTTAAGCGAAAATTTCAAAAACCCCAATAGGTTTTAAAATTATTTTTTTTTAAATTTTTTTCTTTTTAAATTTCCCGGGTGATTTTGGGGTTTAAAAAGCGAATTTTGTTTGCGGAAAAAAAAGTAGTATTTGACTTTGGGGGTTTTTTGATTTTAAAAATTTTTGCTGCATTTCCTTGGTGGGTGAGTTTTTCCCCCTTGCTTAGCTTCCCCCGTTCACCCAGTTTTAAATGGGTACCTGCCTTCTTTAGGGTCAGGGAAGGTAAAGCAGCGAGGGAGAGGAGATGGGCGCCGCCCTCAATACGCTGGCCCTAGAGAAGTGAGGTCTCTGACGCCTCGCTCCCCTACGACCTTAATATAGGTTATGGGACACCTTTACCTTTACCTTTTAGTTACCCTAACAACAAAAGAAATCAGCAAGAAGAACACGAAGAAATGAGTCTACAGATAGAAGGCGAGGCCAGAAGCAGAGGAAGTGCTCATCGACAAGACTTTAGTGGCTATTCCATTGTCTCTCTTCCCAACATTCCCTTCAAAGTAAGGCAGAATAGGAAGCAATAACTTACAGGGAGTATTGTTTCAGTTGTTTCAGTTCTATAGTAAGAAGGGGAAGGGGCCAGTTCTGGACTAGTTTGCAAGGTTTATTCATATAAATAGGATCAACATCAGCCAAAGTTTCGGAGGGTGGGGCGGGGAGTTAACATCTGTAAACAAAGGTAAAGGTGTCCCATAACCTATGTGGTCGTAGGGGAGTGAGACATCAGAGACCTCAACTTCTCAAGGGGCCAGCATATTGCGGGCGGCGCCCATCTCCTCTCCCTCGCTGCTTTACCTTCCCTGACCCTAAAGAGGCAGGTACCCATTTACAGCTGGGTGAACTGGGGAACTGAACTGAAGCCAAGGCGCGCAAACAGTCACCCATCTAAGCGGTAACCACGTTCGATGCTGCTTAACCTTAACTGAGGGGAAAGCGAGTGCTCTGACCACTGAGCCCTCCCGTCCCCCTTTACCATCTGTACTTACAATAAATACAGACAAAAGTTATAAAGGAAGCAGTCACAAATTTAGCTCCAGATTTAACCACCGTTAGT
>CM054139.1:25263841-25273841 GCA_028751875.1 Rapana venosa
CTTCATCCTCTCTCTCTCTTCCCCTCACTGCAATATGTCTTCAGCCTCTCTCTCTCACGCAATATGTCTTCAGCCTCTCTCTCCTCATGCAATTGTCTCAGCCTCTCTCTCCCTCACTGCCATATGTCTTCATTCTCTCTCTCTCTCCCTCACTGCAATATGTCTTCAGCCTCTCTCTCCCCCTCACTGCAATATGTCTTCATCCTCTCTCTCTCTCTCCCCTCACTGCAATATGTCTTCAGCTTCTCTCCCTCACTGCAATATGTCTTCAGCCTCTCTCTCCCCTCACTGCAATATGTCTTCATCCTCTCTCTCTCTCTCCCCTAACTGCAATATGTCTTCATCTCTCTCTCTCTCCCCTCACTGCAATATTGTCTTCAGCCTCTCTCTCCCCTCACTGCAATATGTCTTCATCTCTCTCTCTCTCTCCCCTCACTGCAATATGTCTTCAGCCTCTCTCTCCCCCTCACTGCAATAGTGTCTTCAGCCTCTCTCCTCCCCTCACTGCAATATGTCTTCAGCCTCTCTCTCCCCTACACTGCAATATGTCTTCAGCCTCTCTCTCTCTCTCTCCCTCACTGCAATATGTCTTCATCCTCTCTCCCTTCAGCTGCAATATGTCTTCAGCCTCTCTCTCTCCCCTAACTGCAATATGTCTTCAGCCTCTCTTCTCTCTCCCCTCACTGCAATATGTCTTCATGCCTCTCTCTCCCCTCACTGCAATATGTCTTCAGCCTCTCTCTCTCTCCTCGCTGCAATATGTCTTCATCCTCTCCCTCTCTCCCCTCACTGCAATATGTCTTCATCCTCTCTTCTCTCCCCTCACTGCAATATGTCTTCATCCTCTTCTCTCTCTCCCCTCACTGCAATATGTCTTCACCTCTCTCTCTCTCCCCTCACTGCAATATGTTTCAGCCTCTCTCTCTCCCTCACTGCAATATGTTTTTCATCCTCTCTCTCTCTCCCCTCACTGCAATATGTCTTCATCCTCTCTCTTTTCTCCCCTCACTGCAGTATGTCTTCAGCTTTCTCTCTTCCCCTCCCCTCTTTTCTCTCTCTCTCCCCTTCTCTCTCTCATTTTTCTCCTCTCCTCTCTCTCTCTTTTCTCTCCTCTCTCTCTCTTCTCTCTCTTAGCTTTGCTCTCAGAAGGCTTTGTTTCCTCTAAGCTTCAGACAGACCTGTGATCGATTTGTTGGTTATCGTTAATGTTTTGAAGATGGGGGCTGGTCGCTTAAAAGTTAAACGGTCAATTTGCTTTTTCGCACACTTCAATCGCAAGCCTCGCAAACTGGAAAGCAGTAAACATACTCTAGTCTCTGTCCCTCTCTCTGTGTTTCTCTCTGTGTATGTATCTCTGTTTTTATCTGTCTGTCTGTGTCTCTCTCTGTGTTTCTGTGTATGTATCTCTGTTTCTGTCTGTCTGCCCGTCTGTCTGTCCCGTCTGTCTGTCCCTCTCACTCTCTCCTCTCTCTTCTTCTTTTCTTTTCCCCTCTCTCTCTCTCTCTCTCTCTCTCTTTACCTCTCTTCTCTCTCTCCTCTCTCTCTCTCTCTCTCTTCTCAAAATACGTACCCCTTTCAGACTGAGGTAAAATTTTCACAATAGCACTTTCTGACATGACTAAAAACTAGCTTGGCATCCAGTAAATGGCCCCTTCCGAGAAAAGTAGTTAGATAAGAGTGCTATATGCGAAAAAAAAAATGTCTTTAAATTTGTGTGTGATGTAGTGTTGTGGGTAGGTATGTATGTATATAAGCTAGGTAGGTAGGTAGGTAGGGATGTAGGTATAAAGGTAGGTAGATTGGTAGGTATCATGTATGTATGTATGCATGTGGTGTATGTTTTTGTATGTATGTATGTGTGTATATACGTATGAAATGTTTTGTCTATTTTTTCATCAAAATCCCCGATCTTTTCCCCACTCTCTCCTCTCTCTATCCTCTCTCTCTCCCCTCACTCTCTCTTACTATCTAAAACCATAAAACCATCTATCTATATGTCTACCTTTTCTCTCTCGCTCTGTCTCTCTCCTCTCTCTCCTCTCAAAATAAAAAATAAATATATATATAAATATATATATATTATAATATATATAATAAAAACTCTCTCTCCTCTCTCCCCTCCTGTCAGCCTGTATTTTCTATTTGTATATCAATCAATCTGCCCTGAAAGCCATTTTTTCCAAACTGCCTAATTTTATCTGCCTATCTATCTATCTGTCTTTCTCTCTATTACCTACCTCCCAAATTTCTACCTACCTCCCTACATCCCAATCTACGAATCCACCTACTTATCTACCTACCTTCATATACTATCAAATCCCCATACCAAATTTACCTACCACCTACAATCTGTCTCCTACCCCCTTCCCCAAACTCCCTACCCCCCTTCCCAAATTCCCCCCACCTCCCTTTCCCTTTCTCAATCCATCACACCAAACCCTCCCACCAAAAACAGCCAAAGTTTCCCGGAACCTGCCCCAAAAGGCCTACACAAAAAAAAACAAACACGGGGCAAGGCAAAAAATCTGGCGGGCACATTCGAATTACAAATGGTTCCTGTTTTAAACCAGCTTTAGTCAGCGGGAGAATTAATTAACAGACATCATCAATAAGGGGCGCGAAAAGCGAGAGCTAATTAAAGACATTTGACGATGGGGACCCAAAAAGTGGGAAAAAAGTTCTCACGGACAAACACAATTTTTATTGAGAGAGTGTCCCCTCTTTCCGACTGTCCCTTTTAAAGAAGGCCCCAGGTTGGTTAAAAATTGCCGGGGTCACCGGTGGAAAGGGTGTATCGTTTTTTCCCCCTTGGGAAGGGGGGGGGATTGGGTCTGTTTTTGGGGGTAGAGGGTTTTTGTTTTGTTTTTGGGGCCTTTTTTTTTTTTTTTTGTTTCTTTTTTTGGGGGTTAGTTTTTGTGGGTAAGTGGGGGGAGGGGGTTTTTTGGGGGGGCGTTTTTTTTGGAAAGGGGGGAGGGTGGTGGTTTTGGGGACATAGGTGGTGACTTAAGGGAGTCCTTTTTTCAGGATTTTACCTTTGTTTTTCCTTTTTAATTTAAACCACCCGCAAAAGTTGTCCGAGATTAATGTCTGCAAAGGGGGTTTTTTTTTTTTTTTAAAAAGTGTTGGTTATTTAACCCATAGTTGGTGTGTGTGTGTATGTGTGTGTGTGTGTGTGTGTGTGTTTGTGTGTGTGTGTGTTTGTTTTTTGAGTGATTTATTTAGTGAGTGAGTGAGGGGAATGAAATGAATGTGTTTTCGTGTATTGTGTGTGTGTTTTTTTAAAGCTTTTGTGCGGGGCCATGTGTGTGGTTTGGGTGTGTGGGGTGTGTTGTGTGTGTTTTGTTTTTTGTTGTGGTTTTGTTTGTGTTTGTGTGTTGGTGTGTTTGGTTTTTGTTTTTTCGACTTTAAAGTCCTGTTTACTCTCAGTGAAATTAAGTGGCCCGGGGCCCGGGGGCGTTTTGGGTTTTCTTGTATTTTTTGTTTGTGTGCGCTTTTGTGTCCCGTTTTTTGTTTCTGGAAATTTTTTTTGTATGCATACAAATGCGGGCGACCTTCATGTTTAGGAAAATGTTAATGTCTTTGCGTTTAAAGAGTGCATGCGCGTGCGCTTTTTTTTAGTCAATCTTTGGGTAAAGCAACGACTTCTTTAGAACAACCCTTAAAACCCCAAAAAAAAAACGAAAAATTTTAACAATACCACTTCTCCCCACCCCCCAACAACACACCACACACACACACACACACACACACCCACAAACACACACACACCTACACACACTTCCCCTCAAAAACCCCATCCCTTTACCACTTTTGTCAACATATTTTTTTTATCTTTTCAAAACGTTTTTGGGGTTTTTTACTTTTTTTTTTTGTTTGGCGTATTTAAAACTACGACCCGGCAAAACAAACCAAAAAAAATAACAAAAAAACCCGACAAAAAAACAAACTAAAACCCCACCCAAATGTCTCTTTAAATTTGCGAAGGCGGGGTTTAAAATTTTTAAGAAAAAGGGGGCAAGCTTTGATTTGGGTTGGGCCCATTTTCCTCGTCGGCTACCCGAAATTTCGAACGTCGAAAACTTGATCGAGTCGGGTTCCCTCTGAGCTTAGTCCCTGTGCGTGTGTGTCTGTGTGTCTGTGTCGTTCCTCCCCAGCTGTGTGTTTTGTGTGTGTGTTTATGTTGTGTGTGGGGGGGGGGGGGGGGGGGGGGGGGGGGGAGGGGGGGGGGGGGGGGGGTGGGGGGGGGGGGGGGGGGGTGGGTTTGGGGGGGGGGGGGGGGGGGGGGGGGGGGTGGGTTTTGTGTTTTTCTCCCTTCTTTTCTTCTCATCCCCCTTTTTCTTCTCTTCCCCTTTTCTCTCTCTCTCTCTCTCCCTCTCTCTCTTTCCCCCTCTCTCTCTCTCTTTTCTCTTCGTTTTTTCCTCTCTTCCTCTCTCTTTTCTGTGTTTTTAGGGGGGGTTTTTTTGGGGGTTTGTTTTTGGGTTTTTTGTGTGTGTCCTTTTGTGTGTGTGTGTGTTGTCTGTTTTTTTTGTCTTTTGGGGTTTGTCTTTTTGTTGTTTTCTCTTCCTTTTTCTTCATTTTCTCTCTTTTCCCCGTCCTTCCCCTCTCTCTCCCCAAACCTCTCCTCACCCTCTCCTCCTCTCCTCTCTCTCTCTCTCTCTCTCTGTAAGTTTCTCTGAGCGTTTATATCTGTGTTTGTTCCTCTCAGTCTGTGTGTGTGTGTCAGTTGTGTGTGTGTGTGTGTGTGTGTCTGTCTGTCTGTCTCTCTCTCCCTCTCTCTCTCTCTCTCTCTCTCTCTCTCTCTTTCTCTGTAAGTTCTCTAAGTGTTTTGTGTCTGTGCTTGTTCATCTCAGTCTGTGTGTGTATGTGTGTGTCTGTGTCTGTGTGTCTTCTGTCTCTGTCTCTCTCTCTATCTTTGTCTCTCTCTATATCTATCTATCTATCTCTCCCTCTCTCTCTCTCTCTCTCTCTCCCTCATCTCTCTCTCTCCCCCTCCTCTCTCTCTCTCTCTCTCTATCTATCTATCTATCTATCCACTCTCAATTACTCACTAACTCACTTTATATTAAATTTTTGGCTATAAATTATAATGTATATATAGAGAGAAAGAAATATGTGTGTGTGTGTGTGCGCGCGCGCGCGCGGTGTATGTGTGTGTATGTGTGTGTATGATCACGCCAGGACAAGCAAAAAAAATGCTATTAAAGTACTATATAATATTTTCTAGTTTCCGTCGTAATTTTATTTTCGGTGGTTAAATGATGTATGCGTCTTTTATTAAGATACCTCACTAGGTTTTACTTTCTATTTACTGTCAAAACATAGTTCTATGCTATACAACTTTATGACCAACAATTCGAGATATGTGGCTCGATGAATGTATAGTGCTCTTAAATGATGCCCTTCTTTCAATTCAGCCTTCAACGACAGCATAGCCTAGTGGTTAGAACAGTGCGCTCGCAATCTCACGATCCGGGTTCCATTCCAGTTCAAGGGGATTTTTCCCCTGGAGTTAACATCAGTGCCGACTCCACTCTCCCCAAAAGTCTCTCGGATGAGACTATAAACTGAGGCTCCGTGTGCGAACGCATGCACACACGTTAAATCCTGTTCCGCTTTTCGAAAGAGTAGGCCATTGTGTGCCGGTGGGAACAGATGACAGAGTTTACAAAACTGCATACACGCGGGGACTAGATGTAAAAAGCACAAGAGTGCTTATTCCATTATCCTCGATATAAAAGAATAAGTGGAAATAATTAACAGAATCCTTTTTTCTCCGTTTCGTCTTCCATTTTATTCTCTTCCTTTCTTTCTCATCCTCCTTTGACTTCTTGTTGTTGTTCTTGTTGTTGTCTCTTCTTCTTCTGCTTCTTCTTTCTTCACACGCACACATGCACACACGTAACACACAACACACACACACAAACACACACAAACACACACACACACACACACACACACACACACACACACACACACACACACACCATGAAGGTCACAAGCGACAAAACGACAGACAGGCTTGCAGTCAAGCAAACAGGCAAGCAAGTACACAGACAGACAGACAGACAGACACACACACAGATAAAACAGACCGACACGAAGACAGAGGAAGCGACAAGCAAGAGAAAGACAATCATACATACCTTCGACTTTGTCTTAATCACTTGCAATCATGCCTTGTTGTCTGATTTTATTCATCTTCCACTCTGTCTCTGTCCCAATACACTGACAATGGAAGTCCCCTGAGAAAAAAAGAAAACTGAGTGAAGGGGGCGAGGGGTGGGGGTGGAGGGGTAGGGGGGGAGAGGGGGGCCTGGGATTCCGATAATTCCATGTTCAAGCACATTAAACGTCAAGGTCATTGCAGACCTGTGTGGTGAATGCAGAGTCAAGGTCAAATTCAGCCATGCATTAGAATGGAAACAGAATGAAGGCCGGAAGTGCAGGCAGAGAGGGATAGAGGTAGGGAATGGGGATTTGAGACTAATAATGATGGTACTGGTTATTAATGTGATGATGATGACGAGGAGGAGGCGCAAGAGGAGATGAGGAGGAGGAGGAGGATGACTACTGATGATGATGATGATGATGATGATGATGATGATGATGATGATGATGATGATGATGATGATGATGATATCTTTCTAAATTAACAACAACTAAAATGGATTAAAGCAAGCCTAATGCACCTAATGATCCACGAAATACAGTATAAATGTATTCAAAAAATAATAAATGACACAACGCAATACAGACAGATAGAAATAATAAGAAATAGTGAGAAATTAATTATTTATATTTATATCTATATTTATATATGAAAAAGAGAGAGAGAGATCAATACATATACTTTCAATTGAATGACAGAAAATCGGAATCACATTGTATAACATTTTTTCCAATAAACAAGGATGCATGCAGGTGTGCACATATACACCCTCACCACTTATGCTACATTTGTAAATATAAAGTTTTTTTATTCTATGCGATGCATGTATGCATTCTGTGCACCTCAAACTTACATTTCTGAAGCTTTTTTCAGTTTTCAAAGAACTGGTTATCAGAATCGTAGATTTCGTGACGAAGAAAGATGAAAAGAAAGGAAGAAGTGTCTGAATTGAAACAGAAGTGGTAGAACCGAAAAATATTTTGAAATAAAATGTCTGTCTATTCCTTCTTTCTGACCCTCTTCTATCGATAACAAAACCCTCACTACCTCTTCAGTCTTTCTCCCCCTACCTCACATTACCTGTCCCATAGTCTAGCAGTCCGTTAAGGTACCACTGAAAATTTTGCAACCAGCTTCCTCCACTTCCTCGCATTTTTCAGCTTTCCCCACCTACTACCACCATCTTTCTCATCTTTCTTTTTTTCTAAAACATTTTTAATTTTTGTTTTGCATTTACAAAGAATTAGAGACAAAATGTTTCTAAAAAAAATTAATAAATAAACTTAAAGAAAGTACAAATACAATTCTTTTACATAAGCAAGTGATACCAACTGCTTTTCAAGTACTTAATCAACCAACACACACACACACACATACACACACACACACACACACACACACACACAACACACACACACACACACACACACACACACACCACACACACACCGTTTTTCATGCTATATAAGTTAAAATAAATGCATCATGTCTCATCTTTCTTATCTACCCCTCCTCTAAACATTAACAAAAGAAAAGTTATACCCAATAGCAGAATTGTCAGACAGTGTTTGGTAGAAGTTTCAAAGACAATGGCATCTACTCAACACAGGTATCGAATCACAGCTAGAAGAGACCAAAACGCTTCCAAAAGCCAGAATTGCCAGGCGTTGGATTTTTGTTTGTTTGGGTTATTTTGTTGGGGTTTTTTGTTTTGTTTGTTTTTTGTTGTTTTTGTTTGTTGTTGTGGTGTTTTTTTTGGGGGGTCTATAACCTTTGGTGCTTACTGCTTCCGGTACTTTCTGCTCACGCTCTGCTCCCTCTTGATGTAAGACAATCAGACACTGTGCCTGACTTCATTGTTATGGCCTGGTCACTGATTGTGTGTTGGGCACAGTCAAGGCCCTCCAGGGATTTTTGCCCTTGCTTAATGCACTTAAAAGGTCGAGGTTTTCCAATCGATTTCAAAGGGACGTAGTTAGGTAGAAACAAGTTCTTGACTTGTTTTTGCTGGGTGGAAAGGTATTAAAGGATTTAGAGGGAGTAGTAGCTAAGAATGTAATGTTTAGAAGTCTTTGGGAGAGAGAGATCTGTTATTTATTTATTCTTTTATCTCGAGATAATGGAGAGAGAGAGAGAGAGAGAGAGAGAAGAGAGAGAGAGAGAGAGAGAGAGAGAGAGAGAGAGAGAGAGAGAGAGAGAGAGAGAGAGAGAGATCGAATCATAGCGAATTTCGTGATGTTGAAAAAGTTACAAACAAACATTAACAATGCAATCTTGGGGATTTGTTGTTTTATTTTACTAATGAAGACATTATTTCGTACAAACTTTAGCCTGCAATGGTAAACTAACAGAGGATATGTGGCAGACATAGGGAAAGTTCAGAAACTATGTCATCAGGAAAAAAGCTCGTGACATTTGTCTGAAATGACGGCAAAAACTTAATTGAAAAGGAACAGCAGGCAAAGACAAGAAGTCAACAAAGCTGGAAAAAAGCAAAAGATAGTTTTGAAATGTTCACAAAGATCCGGAACACAGCCTGCTGTGGCAGTCATTGTGGTATAGGTTTGTTGCAGTCTTTTATTTTTATATCTGAGGTTCCAGCCATCTTCCATGATGTGGAAATGTTGCAGGTTTCTTTTTTTTCGTTTTCTATTAAGCAGGAAAATGCTTATGCTGATTTGTAAAATCCTATTTTCTAACCTAGAAACTTTGATCCATAAACTTTCAACAGATACTCATCTTTTAAACTTGATGTCAAGTTCAATGTTCAAAATTCAGTTCACAAGTTTTCATCTTTTATTGTCAAAATTTAATAATGTTAAGCCTTTGACTAAGGAAGAGTATTACTTTATTTGTAATTTTTCTTTGTAGTTTTGTTGTTGTTCTTGTTGTTGTTTGGTTTTGTAGTTGCATAAGTTATAGATTAGTGTATGTCAAAATCTTTGATTGCTAGCTTTACGAAATATTTCTCTTTTCTTCTCTGTGATTTCCTCTCCCTATTTCTGTCTGTCTGTCGGTCGGTCTGTCTCTGACTGTCTGTCTGTCTGCCTCTGTCTCTCTCTGTCTCTCCCTCTCTCTCTCTCTCTCCTCTCTTCTCTCTCTCTCTCTCTCTCTCTCTCTCTCTCTCTTTTCTCACCTGTTCTCTCTCTCTCTATCTCTCGCTCTGTATCTCTCTC
Source organism: Rapana venosa (assembly GCA_028751875.1). Taxonomy (NCBI): domain Eukaryota; kingdom Metazoa; phylum Mollusca; class Gastropoda; order Neogastropoda; family Muricidae; genus Rapana; species Rapana venosa. The sequence goes on from CM054139.1 coordinate 25,273,187, forward strand.
CTCTCTCCCTCTTCTCATCTATTCCCATTCCATTTTCCTTCCTTCCAAGTCAACAATATCCTGCCTCCCTGCGACACCTCTCTCTCTATATCTATCTCTCTCTCTTTCTCTCTCCTCTCTCTCTCTCTCTCTCTCTCCTCTCTCTCTCTCTCTCTCTCCCCTCATCTCTCTCCTCTCTCTCTCTCTCTCTTACCTCTCTTTATCTCTGGGAACTCATCCTCACTACCCCCTCCTATCCACCTCTACAAGACCCAGACAAACAGACAGAGCAGAGAAAGGGGGAAGCCTGTCAATCCATACCACACACAGGCTTGATGTCTGTACTCTGTAGAACCCAGTCTGAGGCGTTTTTTGTTTTGTGTTGTTGTTATTTTCTACTGTGGACATATATATCCATCCCTTGGTGTGTTGGCATCATGTCAACAAGCCTGGAGGGCTGTTGTGTGTTGCTGAGAACACACACTCATACACGTATGCACACATGCACGCACACACACAAACACACACACACAAACACATACACACAAACACACACACACACACAACACACACACACACACACACTTTTTTCATAAACGAACTGTGATGTCTGTGTAAGGGAGTTGAGGACGTTTTGTCAACAAGTGGGGGGAAAGGATGAGCGGGTGATGTTACC
>CM054139.1:25278841-25281341 GCA_028751875.1 Rapana venosa
AGACAGACTGACACTGTAGACCAAAACAACAGTGTGAAGAGCCCAGAAAAACATGGTGACAGCCAGGTCTCACAATTAAAGAACAGTAGAGGAACAGATGGTAAGGCAGTCCATCAACAGTCAGGCACCAGCAGAAAGTAAAACCGCCGACTCTCAGAGTAAGGTTGAGGTGACAGGGCAGGGCAAGGCAGGATCTGTAAGCATGTGTAATGCCCAACATCAGCAGCAGGGAGGCAGCCCAGGCCGCCAAGGCGTGCTGCCTCTCAAAAGCAAACAGAAGCTCAAAGCACGCACGTAGAGACACGCAGGTCAGTTAGCCAATCGAGTATCCTGGACTCTCTCAGGAGAGTTTCAGTGGGGGAACATTCCCATGAGAGTGAAGTGGCCTCGCGTGAGAAAAGAAAGCCTGCTAATTCTGGAGCCTCTGCCTCCAAGAAATAGGACATTGGCCGGGCCACAGGAAGATTACCTACATTTAAAAGTAATAGAACCCTATTTCCTGGCTCTGTTAATAAATCCAAAGAGAAACAGACAATGTTTGTAAATACTGTAGATAAACAACATATTAATTTTTTAAACTATAATGTTAATGGCTTATTACAAAAGTTAGAAAATAATGATTTTGTTAATTTCATTTTGTCTCATGATTTTATATGTTTAACAGAAACGTTTGTAAGTTTTGATTTTGAATCACGACTATTCAGTGATTTTGTTGTATTTACATCAAAGGCCAAAAAACTGTCGCATCAGGGCCGATATTCTGGAGGAGTGATCGTGATGGTAAAGAAAAAGTATGCCTGCTATGTTGAAAAGGTTGATGTAATATATAATAATATGGTTGTGCTTAACATCCAAAAGGATCTGTTACAAACTAATAAAGATTTACTGCTAATTTGTACTTATATACCCCCATATGATTCTATATTTTGGAATCATCACCAAAATGGTTATGGCATGGAAGTGCTAGAGCAGTGTATTTTGGACTTGCAGGAATCGAATGATGATTTTTATGTTCTACTAATTGGTGATTTGAATGCAAGAACAGCATGCGAAAACATTTCTTTTTCTGATGATGAATTTGATTGGGAGTTAAATACAGTAGATGTTGAAAATGATTATTCTAGAAATTCACAAGACAAACAAACAAATGTGTTTGGCAATCAGCTGCTTGAAATCTGTAATATGTTGATTGCTTAATTTTAAATGGTCTGTGTCAACATGACTTTGATGATGGGTACACATTTATTTCATCCTCAGGAGCCAGCTTAGTTGACTATTATATCATGTCTTGTGAATTGTATGCATCTGTTGATATTGTAGCTGTAGACATAAAAAGTACTACAGAGTCAGATCATCTACCTGTTGTTATGAAGATTGTCTTGAAACCGGATGGGACCAAACAAAATGTTGAACAATCAAACAAAGAAGAAAATAGTGTTGTGGAAAAAATTATCTGGAAAGATGATAAAAAGGAAGAATTTATTGAAACACTTAACAGCCACACTATGCAGAATAGAATTGTTAGTGCATTAAACCTACTTGACAGTGACATAGATGATGCTCTGGAGCAATTTACACAATGTCTGAATGAGGCTAGTAGGTGTATGCTCACTAGACGTCATACCTGTCTAAATAAACTGTCAAGATGGTTCGATGATGAGTGTCGCCAGGCTAAAAAAGAGACCCGGAAAGCTTTGAATTTATTTAGGAAAACAAAAGATGAAAATGACAGACAAATCTATGTTACAGCACGGAAAAAATATAGACAGTTATTAAAGACCAAACGCCAAACATATAGAAGACAAAAGGTAGAATCTCTGGCAAACAATAGTTCAAATTCAGCTCTGTTCTGGAAAGAGCTTAGAAGTATGGATGTGTTAATAAAGATAGAATGACAACAGCATAAAACCTACAGATGGGTTGACTATTTCAAGGAGGTTTTTCAAAGCAATGAAACTGTATCTAATAACTACATGCACACAGAAGTAAATATGTTAGAAGAAAATGACCATGAATTAAACGGAGAGATCACAGAAGAAGAAATAAATGCAGCAATTAAAACTGAAGTCTGGCAAGGCATGTGGAATTGATGGAATCACTGCAGAAATGCTAAAAAAAGGAAGCAGTGAAGTCAGACAGTTTATATTCAAACTGTTTAATGCTATCTTCAATAAAGGTGTATATCCACCTGCTTTGGTCCAAAGCTATTATATTCCAATATATAAGAAAGGGGATCCGGAGCTTGTAGATAACTATAGAGGTGTCTCATTATTGAGCATCTTATCTAAATGCTATACTTCTATATTAAATACTAGAATTATATTCATGGCTAGAAAGTAATCACATGATCTGTGAAAACCAAGCAGGATTTAGAAAAGGTATTCTACAGTAGATCAGATCTTTAATCTATATTCAATTGTCCAAAAGTGCATGTCCAAGAAGGGCAAAAAACTGTATGTTGCTTTTGTGGACTTCAAAAAAGCCTTTGACTCGGTTAGAC
>CM054139.1:25286341-25291341 GCA_028751875.1 Rapana venosa
ACAGACAGAGCAGAGAAAGGGGGAAGCCTGTCAATCCATACCACACACAGGCTTGATGTCTGTACTCTGTGGAACCCAGTCTCAGGAGTTTTTTGTTTTGGGGTTGTTGTTTTCGACTGTGGACATAATATATATCCATCCCTTGGTGTGTTGGCATCATGTCAACAAGTCTGGAGGGCTCTTGTGTATTACTGAGAACACACACACACGCATGCCCGCACGCACGCAGGCACACACTCACAAACACACACACACACAAACACACACACACACACAACACACACACACACACACACACACACACACACACTTTTTTCATAAACGAACTGTGATGTCTGTGTAAGGGAGTTGGGGACGTTTTGTCAACAAGCGGGGGGAAAGGGTGGGTGGGTTAGGTTACCTCTGGGTGTGTGCAGTCTTTTCCTGATCAATAATTATAAGGTGATTGTATCTTACAGGAGGACATTGAGCTTCTGTGATGATGTTCAGGCTGATAAATCACTAGGACAGTTTCCTTTTGTTTCTTTTTTTTTTTTACTTCACCCTGTCAGTCTATTTCTTGGTCGCTGTATCTCTGTCTGTCCTTCCCTGTCTCTGTCTCTGTCTCTCTCTCTGTCTCTGTCTCTCTCTCTGCCTCTGTCTCTCTCTCCCTCTCTCTCTGTTCATCTCTATCTATCTCTATCTCGATCTTCTCTCTCTCTCTCTCTCTCTCTCTCTCTCTCTCTCTCTCTCTCTCTCTCTCTCTCTCTCTCTCTCATCTCTCTCTTCTCACCTATTCCCATTCCATTTTCTTTCTTCCCCTCTTCCTTCCAAGTCAAACGATATCCTGCCTCCCTGTGACCTCTCTCTCTCTCTCTCTCTCTCTCTCGCTCTCTCTCTTCCCCTCTCTCTCTCTCTCTCTCTCTCTCTCTCTCTCTCTCTCTCTACCTCTCTTTATCTCTCTGAACTCATCCTCACTACCCCCTCCTGTCCACCTCTACAAGACCCAGACAAACAAACAGAGCAGAGAAAGGGGGAAGCCTGTCAATCCATACCACACACAGGCTTGATGTCTGTACTCTGTGGAACCCAGTCTGAGGCGTTTTTTGTTTTGGGGTTGTTTGTTTTTCCACTGTGGACATATATATATATCCATCCCTTGGTGTGTTGGCATCATGTCAACAAGCTTGGAGGGCTCTTGTGTATTACTGAGAACACACAACACGACACAAAGACACACACACATACACTCACACACACGCCTGCACACACAAACACTCGCATACACATGCACACACACATGCATGCACACACACACACACACACACAAACACAGACTCACAAACACACACGCATGCACGCATGCACACATGCACACACACACACACACTCACACACGTGTGCGCACACACACGCACTCTCTCTCTCTCTCACACACTCACTTGTTTTGATAAACAGCTATGATGTCTGTGTAAGGGAGTTGTTGACCTTTTGTCAACAAGCCACTGAAAGGGTGAGTGGGTTAGGTTACCTCTGCGTGCATGCAGTCTGTTCCTGATCCATTGTTATAGGGTGATTGCATCTTACTCCTAGAAGGACACTGTCTTCTGCCATGATGATCTTGCTGCTGAGAAATCAGTAGGAAAGGGTTGGGGGGGGGGGGGGGGGTTCACTCTGCCAGGCTCTCTGTTTGTCTCTATGTCTCAGTCTTTCTGTCTGTCTGTCTGTCTTTGCCTCTGTCTGTCTGCCTCTGCCTCTGTCTCTGTCTCTCCCTCTCTTTCTTTCTCTGTCTTTCTCTCTCTTTCTCTCTCTCTTTCTCTCTCTCTCTCTCTCTCTCTCTCTCTCTTTCTCTCTCTCTCTCTTTTTCTCTCTCTCTCTCTCTCTCTCTCTCTCTCTCTCTCTCTCTCTCTCTCCTCTCTCTCTCTCTCTCTCTCTCTCTCTCTCTCTCTCTCCTCTCTCTCCTCTCTCTCTCTCTCTCTCTCTCCTCGCTTGCTCTCTCTCACACACACACATACACATGCTGTCTCTCCCTCCCTCCATCCATCCATCCATCCATCCCTTCCCTCAATTTAACACGTTTTCCATTCTTTTTGTTTCTTCAGTCTTTCTTCAAGTTTTGCTACCACCCTGAGACCACTCCTTATCTTTCAGATCTCATTATCAATACCTCATTATACCCATACCTCTCTCTCTGTCTCTCCAAGAAGACTCAAGGTGAACACAAACAGATTAGAAAACATGGGAAAGATTGACAATCCATACACGAAATAAGGTTGAGCTGTATATCCATACCGGACAGGAATATAGTAGATGCCAGTAGTCAGAGTGTTTTCACTGCAGAGGAAATGCCCCAAGGGGTTGTTGACAGCCTGTAAACAAGCCTGCAGCTCCTGTGGTAGTAGTATACAGAGAACACACACCCTGTAGGTAGATAGATAGATACTGGAGATTCTGTGTATAACAGTGATGTTGGACAGGGGGGTTTTGTAAGCAAGCAAGGACATCGTTATATTATTTAGGTTCCTGGGAGATGGACAGACGTTCTTCCTTAATCATTGAATGTGTTCAGGATGTTGTGGTGATTATTTCTGCTGATAAATATGGAGACTACTTGTTTTTGTTTTACTCTGTCTACCTCCTAGTCTTTTTCTATGTTTTTTCTTGTTCTGTCTTTGTCTCATTTTTATATATATATCTGTCTTTGTTTTTGTGTCTCTATGTGTTTCTCTCTCTCACTTTCTCTCACTCTCTCTCTCTTCTCCCCACACACTGTCTCTCTCTTTCTCCCTGGGCATGGGATAGCCTAGTGGTTAGAACATTGCGCTCGCAATCTGATGACCTGGGTTCAATCCCAGTTCAAGGGGATATTTTCCCCTGGTGTTAATATCAGTGCAGACTCCACTCTCCCAAAAAGTCCTTCAGATGAGACTATAAACTTAGGCCCCTTGTGCAAACGCACATCTGTGCGAAGATCTTGTGCACACATTAAATCCTATTCCACTTTTTGTAAGAGTAGGCCATTGCGTGCCAGTGGGGAACAGATGACAGAATTTACAAAACCGCATACACATGGGGACTAGATGTGAAAAGGCACATAGATGCTTATTCTGTTATCCTCAATAAAAAAAGAATAAAGTAAGGTTTTTTAAAAAAACCGACCTCCCTCTGTCCCTCCCCTCAATTTAACACATTTTCAATTCTTTTTGTTCTTTCAGTCTTTCTTCTCCGAGTTATGCTACCACCCTAAGACCTCTCTTTATCTTTCAGAACTCATTATCAATACCTCATACTACACCCATCTCTCTCTCTCTCTCTCTCTCTCTCTCTCTCTCCCTCCAAGAAGCCCCATGGTAAACACACAAACAGAACAGAAAACAAGGGAGAAACTGGCAATACATACCCGAAATAAGGTTGAGCTGTATATTCATACCGGACAGGAGTATAGTAGATGCCAGTAGTCCGAGTGTTTCCACTGCAGAGGAAATGCCCCCAAGGGGTTGTTGACAGCCTGTAAACAAGCCTGCAGCTCGTGTGGTAGTAGTATACAGAGAACACACTACCTGTAGATAGATAGATAGATACTGGGGATTATGTGTATCAGCGATGTTGGACATTTTGTTGTAAGCAAGCAAGCAAGGACAGGGTTATATTATGTACATTCTTGCGAGAGGTACCAATGTTCTTCCTTGATCAATGAATGTGTTCAGGATGTTGTGGTGATTATTGCTGCTGATAAATATGGAGACTACTTGTTTTTGTTTTACTCTGTCTACCTCCTAGTTTTGTCCTTTGTTTTTTCTTGTTCTGTCTTTGTCTCCTTCTTTATCTGTCTTTGTTTCTGTGTCTCTGTCTGTCTGTCTGTCTGTCTGTCTCCTCTCTCTCTCTCTCTCTCCTCTCTCTCTCCTCTCTCTCTCTCTCGCTCTCTCTCTTGCTCTCTCTCTCTCTCTCCTCCCCACACACTGTCTCTCTCTTTCTCCCTTCCACCCTCCCTCCATCCCTCCCCTCAATTTAATACATTTTCAATTCTTTTTGTTCCTTCAGTCTTTCTTCTTCAAGTTGTACTACCGTCCTAAGACCTCTCTTTATCTTTTCAGAACTCATTATCAATGCCTCATACTATACTCATACCGCTGTCTCTCCAAAAAGCCTCAAGGTAAATACACAAACAGAACAGAAAACAAGGGAAAGACTGGCAATCCATACATGAAATAAGGTTGAGCTGTATACTCATACCTGACTGGAGGGGTGTAAATGCTAGTCTGAGTGTTTCCACTGCAGAGGAAATGCCCCCAAGGGGTTGTTGACAGCCTGTAAACAAGCCTGCAGATCGTGTGGTAGTAGTATACAGAGAACACACACCCTGTAGATAGATAGATAGATACTGGGGATTATGTGTATCAAAGCGATGTTGGACATTTTTGTTGTAAGCAAGCAAACAAGGACAGCATTATATTATGTAGGTTCCTGCGAGACGAACGGACGATCTTCCTTGATCATTGAATGTGTTCAGGATGTTGTGGTGATTATTGCTGCTGATAAATATGGAGACTCCTTTTCTTTTGTTTTACTCTGTGTACCTCCTAGTTTTGTCCTTTGTTTTTTATTGTTCTGTCTTTGTCTCCTTCTGTATCTATCTGTCTTTGTTTCTCTGTCTCTCTGTCTCCCTCTCTCTCTCTTTCTCTCTCTCACTCTCTCTCTCCTCTCTCTCTCTCTCTCTTCTCTCTCTCTCTCTCTCTCTTCTCTCCTCTCTCTCTCTCTCTCTCTCTCTCTCTCCTCTCTCTCTCTCTCTCTCTCTCTCTCTCTTCCCCCCACACACTGTCTCTCTCTCCCTCCCTCCCTCCATCCATACATCACTCCCCTCAATTTAACACATTTTCAATTCTTTTTGTTCCTTCAGTCTTTCTTCTTCAAGTTATGCTACCACCCTAAGACCTCTCTTTATCTTTTTTCAGAACTCATTATCAATACCTCTATTATACCCATTTCTCTCTCTCTCTCTCTCTCTCTCTCTCTTCTCCTCT
>CM054139.1:25296341-25303841 GCA_028751875.1 Rapana venosa
TTCCACTGACCCTTAAAATCATATGCCAGATAATATCCTTTTGGATTCATTTGACAGAATCAAAACCAGACTCTTATATTAGAATAGTATACGATTATTTGTATCAGAATAATACACACGATAAATGGATAAACACAGTGAAAAATATTCTGTACACAATTGGATTCAAACATGTCTGGAAAAACCAAAGCACTCTTAATGTTCATCGGTTGAGTTATGCTGTTAGAAGAAAACTTGAGGACATGTATAAAACATTTTGGATCTACCAAAAGAAAGAGTTTGCAAAACTAAAATTTTATGATTTTGCTACCAAAGAATACAGATTGGAACCATACTTAGTAAACTATGAAAACAAAACTCATAAGAAGACATATTGTAAATTTCGCACAAGCTGTCACAATTTAATGATAGAGAAAGGGAGACACCAAAATATATCCAGAGAGGACAGAAAATGTAGACACTGTAACAAAATTGAAGATGAATTTCATTTACTTGATGAATGCATTTTATATGATGAACTCAGAAATAATTTGTTGTTAAAAATCAAAACGAAAGACAAAGAACGCAAAAACTGTGTACATAAATTAAGTGACATAATCACAGTTGATATATATCAAGCAGATATCATCAGATATGTGTATGAGTGTTTTGAAAAGAGAGAAAAAGAGAAGTAAAATACATGTTTTTAGTGTACATCACTTTTAGCCAAAATAGATAATAATTATAGTTGATGTTTTTGTTGTGTCAAATAAGTCTACATGATTTAAATGGCAATAAAATAATCTGAATCTGAATCTGAATCATACACACACACCACACTACAACTCAACACAACACAACACAACACAGTACAACACACACACACACACACACACACACACACACACACATACACACACACCACACTACAACACAACACAACACAGTACAACACACCACAACACAGTAACAACACACACTGACACACACAGACACAGACACACACACACACACACATTTACAACACACACACATTCTAAACTGCTTATTATTCTTCACAATCCTCCTCTCACGCATCACCAACACCACACACCCCTACTACTTCCCACCCTATACACCACCCCTACCCTCCTGTCTTTAACCTTCCCTACCGCCAATAATACAGCAAACAAAGTAAAAACAAAAAAAAAACACGAGTACAACAGAGCCAAGTGTCAAAGCCAGTTGAGATCTCTTAAAGACTACAGTGGCATCAGAATCACATACAAAAAACAGAAAGCTTCCATCATGCCAACAGTTTGATAAGAAAAGAATCTTTCAGCCTGTAGCGATGCTACAGCGTTTTCCCCTCACATGCTGCCTAGCCCCCCTTGATGCCAGACAACAAGGTGCTGTCGGCTGACTTCATCTCTCCCGTGGGGCCGGGGATGCCATGGGGCCTATCAGTATAAACAGCATCCCCACAATCTGGAAATTCTGTGCTAGAAATGTCCTCTTTTCTATCCCTCTCTTTGTTTCTGCCTTGTTCCTTTTTTTTTCTTCCTGTCACCTCCTCTTTGTCTATTTTCCGCCTTCTTGGTCCATTCTCCTGCCTTGTTTTGCCAGAAAGACTTATAAATAATTAACAATTCTCTCTTATGCCGAAGTCGGATGCGCTGGGCCTGACTTGTCAGGCGCTTAACGACAGCCTGACGCATTTTCGCTCATATAACAGACAAAAATAGTTGCTGTCTGAGCTTTCAAAGAAGAAGAAGAAGAAGAAGAAGAACAACAACAACAACAACAACAACAAGAGTCCATGTATGTCCTTCTGAGTGATAACTGGCTAGTCACGACCCCTGTGAGATTTCTGGGTTGTTGTTTTTATTTTAGCTTGATTAATGCACTGCAGGTTACGTGTTCACTCTGATAGCAACAGAATAGTGTCAGGTACAAAGTGTGCGTGTTTTGTTGTGCGGAATAATATGGGAAATGAATCAGATCACGATTGGTCAATATATCTTCTTCTTTGTTGTCGTCGTCGAATGCTCAGTAACACACACTCACACACACACACACACACCACACACACACACACACACACACAAACACACACACACACACACACACACACCACATACACACACACTTACACGCACACACCCATATGCACACACACATACATGCACACACATCATACACACACTTCTCTCCCCCTCCCCCTCCTCCTTCTCTTCTCTCTCTCTGTCTCTCTGTCTCTCTGTCTCTCTCTCTCTCTCATCTCTCTCTCTCTCACTCTCTCTCTCTCCTCTCTCTCTCTCTCTCTCTCTCTCTCTCTCTCTCTCTTTCTTCCACTCCCTCTCTCTCATACACATACTTTCAATCGCTCACATTTTCATTCTTACTGGGTCCTCCCTCTTTCTCCTATCGTCTAATATCATTTACATGGAAAGACGTTAAATTGAAACACACACACACACACACACACACACACACACACACACACCACAACACACACACATACACACACCCAAACGCACCCACTCATCCACACATCCCCCACCCACACATACACACACCCACACCCCCACACCCCACATCCCATACCAACCCCACCCCCACCCCTCACACACACACACACACACACACACACACATCTTGCGCACACGTTAAATCCTGCTCCACTTTTCGTAAGAGTAGGCCATTGTGTGCCGGTGGAAACAGATGACAGAATTTACAAAGCCGCATACACACGGGGACTGGATGTAAAAAAAAAGCACATAAGTGCTTATTCCATTATCCTCGATATAAAAAAAAAATTAACACTACTACGAATCAAACAGGCAAGACATACAAAATTGAAAAAAAAAACTTAGCCAGAAACAAGACATAGTTCAGAAAGATCGGCGAATACCTTCAATTTGTCTTAATCACTTGCCATTTCATGCCCACTTGTCCTGATTTCATTGGGCTTCCAATCTGCCTCTGTTGGGCCGGCCAGCTATCAGCAGGCTGATGAAGGGAAAGCCCCCTGAGACAATCATGAACTGTGGGTGAGTGGTGACAGCAAAGAGAACAGAGAGGTCTGACAATGCTACTACTATTGCTTGTGCTACTGCTGATGATGATGATGATGATGATGATGCCGCTGCTGCTGCTGCTGCTGTTGCTGCTGATGCTGCTGCTAGCTGCTGCTGCTCCTGCTGCTGCTGCTGGTGCTGCTGCTGGTGGTGGTGGTGCTGCTGGTGCTGCTGCTGCTGCTGCTGTCCGCTACCGTGATCTGAGCATCAGGCGCATTTGTGGACAGCCTGGTGGAGAGAGAGAGAGAGAGAGAGAGACAGAGACAGAGATTCAGAGAGAGAGAGAGAGAGAGAGTCAGAGAAAGAGTCACAGAGAGAGACAGAGATACAGAGAGACAGAGAGATAGAGAGACACAGACAGAGAGAGAGAGAATACAGATATGTCTGTGCAAGGTTGAAAGGGCTTTGCAAAGGTGACTGGGTGGGGGTGTTTAGGGGGAGGGGGGGAGTAACGAATTAGGGATTTGTTGGCTGTAGGAGAGGGTGGAAGAGAGACAGACAAACAGACAGATAGTGAAAGCGAGAGAAAGCGAGGGACTGACAGACAGATTGACAGACAGATAGATAGAAGAGAGACAGACAGACAGACAGAGGAGAGAGAGGGGGGGAGGGAACGGAGAGAGAGAAAGAGAGAGAGAGAGAGAGAGAGAGAGAGAGAGAGAGAGAGAGAGAGAGAGAGAGAGAGAGAGAGAGAGAGAGCGTGGACGATATCTAATTACGGTGGAAGAGAAGAAGAAGGAAAAAAACTAAGAGAAGAGGGATGAGAAAGAGAAGAGAAAGAAGAAGTGGAAGTGAATATCGAAGAGGAAAGGAAAGGAGATTGATGAGGTGAAAGATTGCGGGTGGGGGGGGGGGGGGGGGATTGGGGGGGGGGGGGGGGGGGGCGGGGGGAGGGAGGGGGATGTAGTGAGAGACGGAATGAAGAAAGAAAATAGGACAAAAGAAAGAAAGCATGTTTTGTGTCTCAACAGTGATTCTCAGACACGACGATGGATGAGACAAAGAGGGCACATTATGGGTGACTCCTAACGCGTTCGGCAGGGAAAACATCCATCTACAACAACAACAACAACAACAACAATAACAACAACAACAAATTTCCTCACCTTCACTAACAGCTAAAACAACAACAACATATGTCAGTCCGTCGTGTTCGACGATGACCTCCAAAACAGCAGAGGAGGCAGCTGCTGTTTCGGAAATTGGGCAGAAATTTGATTATAGTGGAGATGCCTTGCCCACAGTACATCCCCACTCTCTCGGCCAAGTGGGCATAAGGGACAGTCAGCGTTGGAGATGTTCTCCAAAGGCCAACTAGCCCCCAGGGCTGCAGCACATAAGGACTGTGCGAGTCAAGACACCTAGTCAGAGAGTCATAGTCAATCACTAAAGACTAAACTGTAAAGTGGAATTCCATGAGTGGGAAAGCTACTGGTCATACAGCCTCTCACTTTGCTGTTGCCCCCAACGTCAATGGTTTAATCAAGAACTGTGATAAAGCCCAGGCACTGACGGTTGAACAACAACAACAACAACAACAATACCTCTGATACGACTCTGCACTTCTCAGAGCTAATTGAAACTCGAAAGACACAATGGCATCCGCACAACCCGAGGAAACGAAACCGTTTTCCTAAAAGGATCAGACTTGCTCGGAATCCTTTACTCTTGGGCAGTGCCGGCATTAATCTTTCAGCTCACGTGCTGCCACCCCCTCCCCCCATCCCCACCCCATTCCCCCCCCCCCCCCCATCCTCCCATCCCCCCCCCCCCCCCCCCCCCATCCCTTGATGTGAGACAATCAGCTTCGTAGGCCATGTGTGTGTGTGTGTAGTGTGTATGTGTGTTGTGTGGGGGGGTGGGTGGGTATGTGTGTGTGGGGGGGGGTATGTGTGTGGTGTATGTGTGTGGGTGTGGGGTGTGTGGTGTGTGTGTGTTTGTGTATGTGTGTGTGTATGTGTGGGGGGGTGGGGTGTAGTGTGTGTATGTGTGTATGTGTATGGTTGTGTGTGTGTGTATGTGTGTGTATGTGTGTGTGTGCGTGTGTGTGTATGTGTAGTGTGTGTGTAGTGTGTATGTGTGTGTGTGTGTATGTGTGTGTGTGTGTAGTGTGTGTGTGTAGAGTGTGTTTGTGTGTGTGTGTAGTGTGTGTAGTGTGTGTGTATGTGTGTGTGTGTAGTGTGTGTGAGTGTGTGTATGTGTGTGTGTTTGTGGTGTGTGTGTGTGTGTCCTGCTGGTCTGTTGGCTAACTGTTGGACAGTCACGTTCCCTAGAGATTTGGGGTCCTTGCTTTAATGCACTGAAAGTTCGGGGGGTGTTTCAAACCGATTGCTAAAAGAAGTTAGAGCAGTACTAGTGAATATAGATAGATAGATAGATAGATAGATAGATAGATAGATAGATAGATAGATAGATAGATAGATAGATAGATAGATAGATAGATAGATAGATAGATAGATAGATAGATAGAGAGAGAGAGAGAGAAGATTAGATAGATAGATAGATAGATTTAGATAGATAGATATATAGATAGATAGATAGGTAGATAAGTAGATAGATAGATAGATAGATAGATAGATAGATAGATAGATAGATAGATAGATAGATAGATAGATAGATAGATAGATAGATAGATAGATAGATAGATAGATAGATAGATAGATAGATAGATAGATAGATAGATAGATAGATAAGAGAAAGAAATGTTCGGAACATGGTACATTCCAGGAAGTGAAAAAATATTTTAACAAAGGATAAAGAAATGTTTGGATCATAGATTTTATGAACATGATGCTTTTCAGGGAGACGGGATAGCCTGGTGGTTAAATTGATGCGCATTGTGATCGTGATCTGCTGACCCGGGTTCGAATCCCGTTCAAGAGGATTTTTCCTCTGGAGTTAACATCAGTGCCGACTCCACTCTCCCCAAAAGTCCTCCGCATGAGACTAAAACCGAGGTCCCGTGTTCGAACGCACGCAAAACATTTTGCGCACATGTTAAAACCCGCTCCTCTTTTTGGAAGAGTAGGCCATTGTGTGCCGGTGGGAACGGATGACAAAATTTACACAACCCCCAGACACACAGAGACTGGATGCAAAATATCACATGAGTGCTTTATTCCGTTATCCTCGAAAGAAAAGAATAGAATAAATAAATAGTATTTTGAAGAATTTGCAACATCTCTTACCTAAAACGAAGCTTTCTACGTTAATGCTTTTTTCTTTATTCTTTCTCTCCAGAATTGGGGACGGGATAGCTCAGTAGTCAGAGCACTCGCTTTCCCCAGCTAAGGTTAAGCAGCGTCGAGCGTTGTTACCACTTGGATGGATGACTGTTTTGCGCGCCTTGGCTTCAGTACAGCTCCCCAGTTCACCCAGCTGTAAATGGGTACCTGCCTTCTTTAGGTTCAGGGAAGGTAAAGCAGCGAGGGAGAGGAGATGGGCACAGCCCTCAATATGCTGGCTCCTAGAGAAGCTGAGGTCTCTGACGCCTCGCTCCCCTACGACCACATAGGTTATGGGATTCCTTTACCTTTTTTTAACCAGAATTTCAGCAGCAACATTTTTTTAATCGTTCCTCGGGTAGAGCTTCGATGTTTACCAATGGTGAGATTTTTCGTATGTGACCATTGTTTGCCCACCATAAAGGTCAGCCGCACTCCGATTCCGGGGATAGCTGCAATATTTGTATGATAGAGAATTAGTGGCATACTTTGGATATGTTTCAAAACGTATGTCATGAAGCTTCATGGAAAATGAGAACAAAGTCCTGAAATGAGTAACAAAAAACTCCAAACAAAGAAAGAGTAGAACAGAGTTTTAGGACAAAATAGCAAGTTTGGGAACCAGGTACAGGTATGAGTAGTGCCCAGGTTTTGAGTTCTGGATTTTTTTTTTTTTGTATTTCGTGTATGTTTATAGAATAATTATCAGTATAAACTTGATGGCGTGGTTTTTTTTCTTATTAAAAAAAGAAAACACAGTTGATAATGTGTAGAACCTTTAGATATAAAGGTACGTGTTTTGACATTGATTTTGGACGAATATTCAGAACGAAGACATAAAAACTAGCATTAGCGTGTTGTTGGTATTTTTTAAAGAAAGTTCATTTCAAGGCCATAACTATCGAAGCCAAAATGGAACCTTAATCTCTGTCAGAGAGCTGTTCCGTGTGTTTGATTTGGCTAGCATCACATAAGACTCTTTCTTTTTTCTTTTTTTTACTAATCTCCCTCTCTCTGTCTCTCTCTCTCCTTCTCTCTCGCTCTCTCGCTCTCTCTCGCTCTCTCGCTCTCTCTCTCGCTCTCTCGCTCTCTCTCTCTCTCGCGCTCTCTCTCTCTCTCTCTCTCTTCTCTCTCTCGTTCTCTCTCTCTCTCTCTCTCTCTCTCTCTCTCTCTCTCTCTCTCTCTCTCTCTCTCTCGCTCTCTCTCTAGCTCTCTCTCTCTCTCTCTCTCTCTCTCTC
>CM054139.1:25306341-25348841 GCA_028751875.1 Rapana venosa
TCTCTCTCTCTCTCTCTCTCTCTCTCTCTCTTTCTCTGGGTATATTTTCTCTCTCTCTCTCTCTCTCTCTCTCTCTCTCTCCCTCTCTCTCTCTCTCTCTCTCTCTCTCTCTCTCTCTCACTTTGCTTTGTTTACCCCATTCTAAGGGCTGGTGGCCTGAACAATAAATCTTGTTCATTGGTCACTGTTTATTTCTCTCTCTCTCTCTCTCTCTCTCTCTCTCTCTCTCTCTCTCTCTCTCTCTCTCTCTCTCTCTTTCTGTGTATTTCTCTCTCTCTCACTCTCTCTCTCTTTCTCTCTCTCTCTCTCCTCTCTCTCTCTCTCTTCTCTCTCTCTCTCTCTCTCTCTCCCTCTCTCTCCTCTCTCTCTCTTCTCTCTCTTCTCTTGGCTCTGTCTCTCTCTGAGTCTGCTTCTTCTCCTCTTCGTCTTCCCTTTTCTTCACATTCACAGCGGCCACTCACCCCCCCCCCTCCCCAGCTGCCTCCATCTTTACTTTAAGTCATCCTACCCACCCAACCCCCTCCCTCCCATCTCCCGAGCCTCACCGTGTTCCTACCTTAACATTTCATCTCCTAAACCCCCCATTATATCAGAACTCCTAATTACTTTCAAGTCTACCCCATGCAACTTTATATTTATTTATTTATTTATTCTTATATACCGAGGATAATGGAATAAGCACTTATGTGGGGGGGGGGGGGTGGAATGTTCACATCCAATCCCCGTGTGTATGCGATTTTGTCAATTATTTTGTCATTTGTTCCCACCGACACACAATATGGCCTACTCTTTCGAAAAGCGGAACAGGATTTTAACGTGTGCGCAAGACGTTCTGCAAAATAAGACAATACGAGAATTGATACTGACAACAACAAAAAAGAAAGAAAGAAAGAGAGCAAGACGAAAAAACATCTAAGCAAAATCCATGCCCTGACACAAAGCTTGATGATCTATAGGCACAGACGAGAGTATGGATAAAAGTCTTCAAAAGTCTGTACACACTGTGAGGAATAGCTCTGGGTTATTGGCATCCTATATACACACACGTAAACACACACACACACATCCTCCACACACAACACACACACACTCACACACACAACACACACAACACACACACACAACACACACAACCTCCACACACAACACACACACACACTCACACACACAACACACACAATACACACACAACACACACACACACACACACAAACACACAACACAAACACACATACAAACACACACACACACACACACCACACAAAATACACAGACACACAACTCACACACGCATACACACACACACGTGTACACCAAATCTGTAGCTTTTTGTGGGGTTAGGCAGAACAAAAACAAACACACCCTGTTGATGTTGATGGGTGGCCGTCATTCTTTCTTTGTAGATAAGAGTTGGTGGCATTTTGTATACGGGCCTGTAAGGTTTTTGTGTGGGTTACTATTACCAGGTAGGTAGGTAGGTAGGTAGGCAAGGCAGTGTCTCTTCTTTGATCAATGGACGTTATGTTATGCAGTGTATACAACTCTCATTCTGTGTGTCAGTGTGTGATTGTGTGTGTCTGTGTGTGTGAGAGAGAGATAGTGTGTGCGTGTGTGTGTATGTGTGTGTGTGTCTGTGTCTGTGTGTGTCTGTGTGTGTCTGTGTGTGTCTATGTGTGTCTGTGTATGTCTGTGTGTTGTGTATCTCTGTGTGTGTCTGTTGTTGCGTGTCTGTCTGCCTCTGTTTCTGTCTGTCTATTTGTCTGTCTGTCTCTGTCTCTCTCTGTCTCTCTGTCTCTCTGTCTCTCTCTCTCTCTCTCTCTCTCTCTCTCTCTCTCTCTCTCTCTCTCTCTCTCTCTCACACACACACACACACACACACACACACACACACACACACACACACACACACACACACACATACACACACACTCGCTGAGTGTTAACAGACGTAAAATCGAAGACACTCGCGTGCGCGCGCACACACACACACCTACACACACACCCATACACACAAACACACAAACTATCTCTCTCTCTCTCTCTCTCTCTCTCTCTCTCTCTCTCTCTCTCTCTCTCTCTCTTCCTATAATTGTATACTTTTCGTCGTAGAATTGATTTGCTCCTCTTCTGAAATGAAGACTTCAGAATATCGATGTAACACTCTTCATTTCTTTTTAAGATCGATTTTAAACCCCATGGCTATCAAGCATAAAACAGTTGATGTGAAGCGCGATGGGGGGGGGGGGGAGGGGTGGAGGGATGCCACCTTTGTAGCATATCACTAATTTCATTATCAGTACACTGCTCCAAGAACTACCTTGAAAGAGTTGTCAGAAAAATTAAACGCCACTTTCACTCGCCTTTACGCGACTCATCATCAAAGCGTGCGTTTCACGCGGCGGACACGAGATAGATATACGCACGATTTTGGGCTTATTTGGTGGTGACTGCACTGAGGTCATTTCCACTCGGGAATGGTGACTGAGGAAAAGCAGACTGGACTCTAAATCACCTTCGCGCTGAAGAGGAAATTCTGGCTCTTGCGTTTCCGTCTCATTTCCTGACAGGGGATCCATTTCAATGAGCTTCAAGGAGAGAATAGTCATACTAGTAGCACGCACACGATAATTTATTATTGCGAGTGATTGTGCCCAGCTTCCGTGTAGCAATGCGATGCACAGGCTCTCACTTCCATGCACACGCACAGAGAGAGAGAGAGAGAGAGAGAGAGAGAGAGAGAGAGAGAGAGGAGGCAAAGCAAACGCGCTTGCATGCGAAGATATGAGGAATACACGTGTGCCAGTTCAGCACAAGCGCGCGTGTGTGCGTGTGTGTGTGTGTGTGCACGATTCCTGCTAATAGACACACACATAATTATATACAGCAGCACCAGACACACGCACGAACGAACACGAATACGCACACACGCATGCACACAAATACACGCACACACGTACATACATGTGTGAACACACACACACACGCACAAAGTGCATACGTCCCACAAAAGTAAAACCGTTACAGGATGCAGATACAGACGAGGAGACAAGCAAAACAACACACAGAGACAGACCGGCTAACAGACAAATAGACAGACAGAGAGCGAGCACATCAAAACAAATCAAATCAAATTCTTGTATTTTACAGGTTAATGAATAAGCACCCATGTTCTTTTCTTCATCCAGTTCCCACAGAGAGAGAGAGAGAGAGAGAGAGAGAGAGAGAGAGAGGAGAGAGAGAAGAGAGAGAGAGAGAAGAGGAGGGAGGGGGAGGGAGGGGGGAGACACACAGACACACAGAGAGAGCGTTTACGATGTTTTCCATCTTCCTCTCCGACATCTTTACGAGGAAAGTAAAACACGCCTTTGACGAAGCAGGGTGTAATTACCACAAAACGCAGCGCTTAGTTCTTCTTTCATAATGCAGTCCACAGCCAGATAGGTAGGTCCCCAGACACTGACTGACAAGGGAGTTCTGTTTTCTTCTCTTTTGGCCAGAAAAAAAAACGACAATCAGCTTAAGTGGTCACGTCCTGTATGGGAGGTTCCTGGGCATTCCCTGTGGGAGGGTCTACAAGCTACTGAACACAAGACCTGTGTACAAAGCGAATTTTTTCTTCGTCGGCAAACGCTTAGACAGCAACTATTGTCCTCTGTACTATGAGCGAAAATGCCGTCACGCTGCCGATAAGCGCCTGACAAGTCAGGCCCAGCGCGTCCCACTTACTAGCGGATAAGAGAGAATATCATCTTGTAAAAAAAAAAAATCTTTCTGGAAAAGAGGTAGGTGAATGGACCTAGACGGTAGAAAATTGACAAGAAGGAGGTGACAGGACGAAGAGGAACAAGGCAGAAACTAAAAGAATGGTAGAAAAGAGGACATTTCTAGCACAGAACTTTCAGAATGTGGGTGGACGCTATTTAACATGACAGGCCCCAGGCCTCCCAAAGGAAGAGTACAAAGCAAATGGTTCATTCGCTCGTCGTTCGTTCAACTCTTCTCAACTAGGAAGTTGAAAGCATGCGGGAAACGACGAACCGCCAGTGATGAGGTAGCTCATCTTACAGGTCGTGTTTTTGACATCTATCTTTGCATTATCGACGATGTATATTACTGTTTTTGATGTGTACTTTACCAGGCAAATGTCTTGCAGTCAAAACAGGCTTTAACAACATAGGTATGGTCCATCTTCATTTTACTTTTTTTTAAGGATGGGATGGGTTTGCTTGTTACCAGGAACAACTCATTCTGGAAGGATGACATTTATTTACTGCAAGACTTAAGCCTTAGGACACGCTGTTCTTGTAGCACGAATTCCTTGATGTGGAAGATTTGCCAGCGAGAGAGAGTATAATAAAACAGTTATTTATGGTACAGTGGAGAAAGGAAAAGAACACCAACAAGACCATTCATTTTATTTGAATGTCGTGGAAATGTGAAAATTTATTTTAGATTTGGTCTTTTGTGTTTTTGACTTTAACTGCTTTTAATGTGAGCTTCTTGAGTTAAAATCGGCAGTCATTGCGATTCATTTTTTATTGTTTTGATAGTACATTTATGTAGTCGGCTACGCCATAGCAGAAATATCCAAACAAAACGATGCAAAATACTTAGCTATGTTGCAGTGCAAACCATCCATTATTCTTTATTTCTGAAACTGTGCACTTTGCAAGATGACATCTCAATATCTATCTATTTTATATGCTCTGTTCGTTGATGAACAAAACATTGTCTGAATGTTTTGGGAATGTCTGACGTAGTGAAAGATTTTGTAGACCGCTTAGAGATTTGTTTATCCTTTTTTAAAGCCCAGCCCACCGCTAAGAGGCAGCATCACTGCTGTCATCACTCACAAATCCTTTAATACGTCAGATGTCCAAAAGGACATATTATAACTGTCGGTTTCTAAAACCATAAAAAGAACTTTGAGGGAAATAGATACGGCTTGATTGCGGGTAGTGCTGACAAGAGAGTGCCTCCTGAATACCTGTTATTGTGCTGTTGTTGCTGGCAGAGATGAAGGAGGGCTTTGGACTTAGGAACTAGAAAACCACATCTTCTGGAAGGATCGATGCAGTCTAGGAACATCAGGAGAAAGTGTAGTGAGGAGTAAGCCGCCATTTGCCTCTCTTTATGTCCTGTTTTGACTGTCTTTTGCTCTTTGGTCTTTTGGTCTTTGACGGTCGTCTGGCGCCAGTTTGTCTTTGAAGGCTTTAAAGAGTTAACATCCTTTTTTACGGCATGTCGTGAACCTGAGTCGTCACAGTCAAGTAGCTTTTTGTGGCTCCTCTCTCTCTGTCCCTCTCTCTGTCTGTCTCTCTCTCTCTCTCTCTCTCTCTCTCTCTCTCTCTTCTCTCTCTCTCTCTCCTCCTCTCTCTCTCCTCTCTCTCTCTCTCTCTCTCTCTCTCTCTCTCTCTCTCTCTCTCTAAGGAGTTGGTTGCGAACGAACTTTTATATCGTTATTTAAACAGAGAGTGAAAAATGTGTATATACAAGAGTTGAATGGATCTGCCATGATCAAAGACATATATCAAACATATAGACTGTTTAAAGCTAACGTTGAATGTGAATAATATTTTGATTACTTAGTATAAAATGTATCAGAGACTGTTTAAAGATACTTCGTCTTGGCTTACTACCAATTAATGGATCATCTTTCAAAAGAACGTTAAGAAAAATACTGACCCCATGTGTAAGCTATGCAATGTATTGGGAGATGAGGAACATTTTCTTAAGAGCTGCATTCTTTATACTGATTTAAGACATAAATATTTGGACTCTGGTAGCCAAGCATATGTGATTTTGCAGAAACATGGTTCAGTTTCTTCCATTCGCAATCTCAGCTTTTTTTCTTTTCGATGCTGTGAATGTACGGCAGGAATATGTTGAAAATTTGGAGAATGGATATCGAATAACTGTTTAATGTACACAACGATCTAAAGTAGATAAATGTGTCTCATTTTTGGATAGTCCTATCTTCACATTAGTTATGTGTTGGCAGTTGCCATATATGTCATGTTTTGTTTTGGCTTCGTTTTGATGTTTGGTTTGACCCCATTCTAGGGGCTGCAGGCCTGAAGAATAAACTTTGTTCATTGTTCATTGCTCTCTGTTTCTCTCTCTCTCTCTCTCCTCTCTCTCTCTTCTCTCTCTCTCTCTCTCTCCTCTCTCTCTCTCTTCCGTATCTGTCTGTCTATCCATCTCTCTCTTTCTCTCTCTCTCTCTCTCTCTCTCTCCTCCTCTCTCTCTCTCTCTCTCTCTCTCTCTCTCTCCTCTCTCTCTCTCTCTCTCTCTCTCTTCTCTCTCTCTCTCTCTCTCTCTCTCTCTCTCTCTCTCTCTCCTCTCTCTCTTATCTACCTGTCTATTTCTTCTTCTATCTATCTATCTATCTCTCTAACCTATCTATCCATCCATCTTTGAACGCTACCTTTTACGTACCAAGACAGTGCTACTTAAGCAGCTTTATCACGTAACGGAGATTGTCGCAGCGTGCAGTATCCATTTCAATTCAACTCTCCGTCCGCGTCACCTCTGTCGTCTGCTGAGCTCCACGCAATGCTATCAGGGTTCGCCATCTCCTCTCTCCTCTCTTCTCTCTCCTCTCCTTCTCTCTCTCTCTCTCTCTCCTCTCCTCTCTCTCTCTCTCTCTCTCTGTCTTTGCTGAATTTTACCATCTCCTGCAGCCCTCTCTGATCTCAGTGATGCTGGCAATGCGGGATGCTGGTGGTAGTCTGCCTCTGTTCTTTCTGCCCTCAACCTTACCTTAGAGAACTAGTGTCGGCATCATGTTTGTCTGTGTGTTTCTGTTTGCATTACCAGCGTACCTCAGTCTGCGCTTATCGATAACGTGGGCTGAAATTGCTCAGCGCAAAATAAGATGGGTTAAAAGTGCGTGGTCGTATCGGAATTATGCGGGAGTGGGGGCAAAGCATTATTGTCTTGACATTTGATACCATCGTGCTTATACCTAGAAATTACGGATTTTCTTTTTTTTAAATATTTTTCTTGGGTGTTTAACACACTTTGTTTTCGACGTTGTGACAGACACAATGTAGAATTGAAACTCTTGTTGTGTGGTTGTACGTACCTATGTTTCTATCCAGAACTAATCAGCGATTTTTATTCAATCAAGCTATACATTTTTAACCTACTTTATGCGTATGGAGGATGCTACATTGTCGACATCGTTCCCCAAGTTAAGCAGAAGTCGAGCGGGTACAGTGGATGGGTGACGATTGCGCTAGGCTTCAGTACAGTCCCAGTTACCAGCGAGAATGAGGTAACTGCCTCTTAGGGTCAGGGAAGGAAAGCAAGCGAGGAGAAGAGAATGGGCGCACCTCAATATCTGGCCCTGAAAGTGAAACTCTGACACCCTCCCCTACAAACCTTATAGGTTATGGGACACCTTTACCTTTACCTTTTATGCGTATGCACATTTTTCACATATAACAACTCGCCCAACCTGTTGAACACCCATCACTGTTTCTATTTTTTTTAAAGAGCAGAACGGCTAGGTCCATGGCATGCATGACATTTTATTATTTTTAACCCACCCAGCATGCAATTTGTGATTGGAGAGAGATGAGCTCCACCGGGTAGGTTGAAAACGCTAAAGACACACTGCCTGAAGAAGGTTCAGTGTAGTGTCTGATAACTCTGATCCCTGAAGAACTGAGGAAACAGTCAAGTACAAGTCTATGGATGTTTTAGTGTTCTGCTTCCTTTTTTAGCTTGGGCTTGGCTTCAGTACAGTCCCCCAGTTCATCCGGTCAGAGCACTCGCTTTCCGCAAGCAAAATATTAAGCAGCATCGAACGTGGTTACCAAGTGAATGGGTGACCGTTTGAGGTGCCTTGACTTCAGTATACTCCCCCATTAATAAATGGGGTCCTGCCCTTTTTGGGGGTCAGGGAAGGTAAAGCAGCGAGGGAGAGGAGATGGGCGCCGCCCTCAATATTCTGGCCCCTGGAGAAGCTGAGGTCTCTGACACATCGCTCTCCAACGACCACATAGGTTATGGGACACACCTGTATCTTTTTTTCTGTGTTCTTTCTTGTACACTGTTAATTTTTTTGGGGTAGTGATTTGACTCTGAGGTAGGAGGGGGGGGGGGGGGGGGTGTTGTGTCGCTGATGATTGGGCAAGAAAAATAATGACATAGAAGTCTCTTTCTGTCGGTTTCTCTGATACGCGCTTACTTTTCATTAATTGTTTTCTTTTTTCCTATCAACCTTTCTGTTCGTAATATTTTCATGATCTCTTGTATTGAAAGAGTGTTATGTGCGCGCGGTGTCGTGTGTGTGTGGTGTGGTGTGTGTGTGTGTGTGTGTGTGTGTGTGGTGCGTGCGTGCGTGCGTGCGTGCGTGCGTGCGTGCGTGCGTGCTTGCGTGCGTGCGTGTGTGTGTGTGTGTTTATGTGTGTGTGTGCGTGTGTATTGTTTGCTTCTATTTGTTTTTGCTTATTCATTTGCGTTATTAACATATCATGGCGTAACATTGTTGACTTGGGGGGAATGATCTTATTTTTCTGGTGCTTACATTTTTTCCCTTATGGTTTTAATTCGCTGACATATTTGCTCTTTACTTATCTATGTTCATTTATTTCTTCACTCATTTAATCCTGGCAAGAAACAGATTACAGATGGCGTGGGAAGGGGGTCCTCCGTTTGCTTAGTAAAACATTTGGAGAGAGAGAGAGAGAGAGAGAGAGAGAGAGAGAGAGAGAGAGAGAGAGAGAGAGAGAGAGAGAGAGAGAGAGAGAGAGTGAGAGAAAACCCACGGGATTTGGATCTATAATCCTGATAAACTCCCATCATCATAATAGCCTCTCGTTCACATTATTATTCTTTGCCCTTTTTCCTAGTGATTTTAAAAGCAACGTAATCTCTGTCTCTCTGTCTCTCTCTGTCCCTGTATGTCTGTCTCTGTGTCTGTCTCTGTCTCACTCTCTGTCTCTGTCTCACTCTCTCTGTCTCTCTTTGTCACCTGTCTCTGTCTCTCTTTGTCGCTCTGTCCCTGTCTCTCTCTCTCTTTGTCTCTCTCTCTCTCTCTCTCTCTCTCTCTCTCTCTCTCTCTCTCTCTCTCTCTCTCTCTCTCTCCCTCTCTCTCTCTTTGCCTCTCTCCGCCTCTCTCTCTCTCTTTCTTCTCTCTCTGTCTCTCTCTGTCTCTCTGTCTCTCTCTGTCTCTCTCTCTGTCTCTCTCTCTCTCTCTCTCTCTCTCTCTCTCTCTCTCTCTCTCTCTCTCTCTCTCTCTCTCTCTCTCTCTCTCTTTTTAAATTGACAAGTAAGACCAATGACTTTGTCAGTTTGATGAGAAAATACCCGACGGATAGCAGCAAATCAGTCTGGGGAAGAAATAACTATTTCCCCAATAACATTACTTATTTTCATAAAATTGTTTGTTGATAACCAATTTGGCAGGAAAATATTATACTGAAGCTGATAATTATTATATATAAAAATAATATATATATATATATATATATATATATATATATATATATATATATATATATATATATATATATATATATATATAAGTATATATATATATAATTATATGTGTGTATGTATATATATATATATATATATATATATACCTAACTTGATTGTGTGTGTGTGTGTGTGTGTGTGTGTGTGTGTGTGTGGCGCGCGCATGTGTTTATTGTTTAATTACTATTTAGTTATTCGTTTGCTTCGAGGATGATGGAATAGGCACTCGTTTAATTCATTTGCACTGGCGCACAATTGCCTACTCTTCCGAAAGGTGGAACGGGTTTTGGCATGTGGGCCGGATGTTCTGCGTGTGCTCCCACACGGGACTTCGCTTATAGTCTCCTGAAAGGATGTGTATGTGTGTATGTATGTGCATATGCGTGTATTTGTGTGCATGCGTGCGTGTATGCGTGGGTGCGCAAGTGTGTGTGTTTGTGTGTGTATGTGTGTGTGCGTGTGTGTTTGTGTGTGTGTGTGAACATGAACTATATGACCATAATTGTCCCAGGTAAAATCCTCCCCCCCCCCCCTTATCTCTCTCTCTCTCTCTCTCTCTCTCTCTCTCTCTCTCTCTCTCTCTCTCTCTATCTCTCTTCTCTCTCTCCCTCCCTCCCTCCCTCCATCTCTCTCTCTCTCTCTCTCTCTCTCTCTCTTCTCTCTCTCTCTCTCTCTCTCTCTCTCTCTCTCACTCACTCTCTCTCTCTCTAACATGGTCTCAGTATGGTGTTCAATTTAAAATGTCATACGAAAAATTTCACAATGATGTAAAATTGAGATTGACGTCATTCCATCACGTCATAATAAAAAAAAACCTGAGGAAGGCGAAAGCCGAAATATTGGGGAACATTTATTATGCTGGTTGTTATGCTTTCACTTTGTGTGGTATATATATATATATATATATATATATATTATATATATATGTGTGTATAGATATAGATATGTATATATATGTGTGTGTGTTCATGCAAGTGACTTTTGTGGTTGTGTCTGTTCGCGTATGTGCGTGCGTGAGTGTGTGTACATGTCTGTGCATACTTTTCTTCAGTGCACCAAATATCAAACTCTGAACATATTCAAAACAAAACAAAACTTCTTAGCATACAATGATGGCTAGAGCAGTGCACTGTCTTCTCTGTGTATATCTTCCATCATCCGTTAAGCGTAGGTTCTGACTTGAAAGATGTAACTTTTTTCTTCTGGAACTTAGTACACATTGTCTATATCACTGAAGAGAAATAGAAAATAGATTTTGTTATCCATTCTTAGAAATCTTCTTCTTCTTCTCTCGTTCATTTTACACCTTCAGATTGTGTCTGGGGGGAAAAAATAATGGCATGTCCTTTCCAGCTCCTCTCGTGGGCCGTTCAGCTTGGTTTTCAGGGTTATCTCCATCGGCCCGACAATCTTCCTCAGGTTGATGTATAGTGTTTATCTTTGAAGGAAGAACACAATCTTCCTCAGGTTGATGTATAGTGTGCACCTTTGTAAGGAGAAAATAAGGAAGAAGACAATCTTCCTCAGGTTGATGTATAGCGTGCATCTTTGTGAGGAAGAAATAAGGAATAACACAATCTCCCTCAGGTTGATGTATAGCGTGCATCTTTGAAGGAAGACACAAGGAAGAACGCAATTTTCCTCAGGTCGCTGTATAGCGTGCATCTTTGTAAGGAAGAAATAAGGAAGAACACAATCTTCCTCAGGTTGATGTATAGCATGCATCTTTGTAAGGAAGAAATAAGGAAGAACACAATCTTCCTCAGGTCGCTGTATAGTGTGCATCTTTGTAAGGAAGAAATAAGGAAGAACACAATCTTCCTCAGGTTGATGTATAGCATGCATCTTTGTAAGGAAGAAATAAGGAAGAACACAATCTTCCTCAGGTTGATGTATAGCGTGCATCTTTGTAAGGAAGAAATAAGGAAGAACACAATCTTCCTCAGGTTGATGAATAGCGTGCATCTTTGTAAGAAAGAAACAAGGAAGAACACATTGAGAAAAGTGCGGTCAGAGTGGAGAAGTACATCCCAGTTAAACACGGGACAACTTGTCAATGCAATCATGGATAACACCAGCGCTGCAGCCAGACAAATGATGTGGCCAGGACCGCTTCTGCCGAAAGGGCGCTAACCCTTGACCCCCTTTGATCTTCTAGTGGTCAGTTCTCGTTTATCGTCTGCTCCGGTAGGGAATCTTGTGGATTATTTTGCTTTTTTTTTTTAGACGAAGGGCTGAATCAGCTTGTGATTAGTATGGAAGGAATCTTCGTGTTGTTTGTTTCTTCTCAGGAATGAAGGAATCGGTCTGTGGTTTGTAAAAAAAAAAATCTCGGTATGTGTTGTTATTACTTAGGTGGATGGAGAAATCTATGTACGAATTTTGAGTACGCGAGTGCAATACCAGTTGTTTGTCTGTGCAGTTTTCTTATGATTTGGGGTGTTATTTTTTTATACGTACACACACACGCACTCACGCACGTACGCACACACAGAGAGATATATGTATAATGCATACATACATACATACATACATACATACATACATACATACATACATACACACACACACACATATATATATATATATATATATTATAATATATATATATATATATATATATATATATATATATACATATATATAATTATGCATGTGCGTGTGTGCATGTGTGCGTGCGTGTATGTGTGTGTGCTTGCGTGTACTCTTTAAGTTCATCTTTATTTTTAGAAAAAAGAAAACAAGAGTATTGTGGATGCTGGCACTGCTACTGCTCCTTCTTGTACAATCATTGTCAATATTGCTGTAGCTTTGACTGTTTCAGCTGCTGCTGCTGCTGCTGCTGTTCCTGCTGCTGCTGCTGCTGTTGCTGCTGCCTCTG
This sequence comes from Rapana venosa, assembly GCA_028751875.1. Taxonomy (NCBI): domain Eukaryota; kingdom Metazoa; phylum Mollusca; class Gastropoda; order Neogastropoda; family Muricidae; genus Rapana; species Rapana venosa. The sequence continues at coordinate 25,318,712 of CM054139.1, forward strand.
CTGCTGCTGCTGCTGCTGCTGCTGCTGTTGCTGCTGCTGCTGCAGCTGCTGCTGCTGCTGTTCTTTTATCAATGCTGCTGCAGCTTCTGCCACACTCGCTGCCATGCTCGCATGTGGGGCTGTCTAAAAAACAACGAGGTTTCAAAAAAATGAAACCGCTACACAAACTGTCTTATTCATCGTGGAATGGTTTTGCCCGTCATGGGTATTTTTAGACTGCTGTCAGCTCTTATCATTATTGAAGTTATGTAACATCAAGCTATGTCACCCAATGTCGTGAGTAAACGTCCTGTCAAATTCTGGAGCCTTTTAGTGACAACAATATTTTTTATCCAAAACAAATCCGATCTTCATTATTCAAAATTAATGTGAGACGGACTTGCGAACATTAAAAAGGAGGTCAGGTTTGTAGCCAGAAGGAGAGTAGAGAGGGGATGGGGAGGAGGAGAGAAAGGATGCTTATAAGAGATAGAGTCAAATTCAAGAATACCTTACTGTCTCAAAAAAGGTGGTAATTGTAAGACCTAAAAGGGTGATTATGAAAGTTGATAAGATCGGAAAAATGGTATGTATAACGAGAAATATCAGACAGAAAATCTTATCCAAACATGCGTAATGCATGCATACGTACATGACAGAACATATAACAGAATAATACATAACATAATACATACATACAACATCATACATACACACATACATCATACTATATACATACATACATAATACATACGTACATACGTACATACATTCATACATATATACATACATACATACACACGTACGTACCTACCTACCTACCTAAATACCTGCATACATACGTACCTACATACATACATATATGCATGCATGCATGCATGCATACCTACGTACGTACGTACGTACATACATGCATACATACATACATACATACATACATACATCATACATCATATATACATACATGCATACATGTATGCATGTATGCAGACAGACAGACACAGACAGACAGAGAGACATACAAACATACAAACAGAGACTTATAGTAGACAGATAGAGATCATGGTTATAGCCTCAAAGTGCATGCATGCATATATGCAGACAGACAGACACAGACAGACAGACAGACAGACAGACAGACAGAGAGACAGATGCATAGCAGACAGATAGAGATCACGGTTATAGCTTCGAAGCTGAGAAAGGATACTCCAGATGGTTTGAAGGATAGTTATTTTATGTGGAAAGTCTGTTCAAACTGCTACTTTCAGATCATCTCCAGTAAGCCCCCTCCGAATATTTTAACTGTAATCTTCTCTTCTTCTCATTCAGTTCTTCTTTGTTCTTTCGTCCTCCTTTCATGCCTTCTTTCTCCTTTCTTCCTTCTTTCTGTCCCTCTTTTTTCTCATTCTGTTCCTTTTTTTTTGTTGCTGCTCTTCTTCTTCTTCTTCTTCTTCTTTCTTCTTCTTCTTCTTCTTCTTCTTCTTCTTCTTCTTCTTCTTCTTCTTCTTCTTCTTCTTCTTCTTCTTCTTCTTCTTCTTCGCAATTCTTCTTCTTCTTCGCAATTCTTCTTTTTCTTCTTCTTCTTCTTCTTCTTCTTCTTCTTCTTCTTCTTATTTTTCCTTTTTCTTCTTTTCTTCTTCTTCTTCTTCTCCTTCTTCTACTTCTTTTCCTCTCCTCTCTCTTCTTCTTCTTCTTCTTCTTCTTTCTCTTCTTCTTCTTCTTCTTCTTCTTCTTCTTCTTTCTTCTTCTTCTTCTTCTTCTTCTTCTTCCTTCTTCTTCTTCTTCTTTCTTCTTCTTCTTCTTCTCCTTCTTCTTCTCCTTCGTTCTCTTCTTCGTTCTTCTCTTTTTTCTTCTTTTTCTTCATCTTCTTTCGTCTTTTACTACATATATATTCTCGACTCTATATTCTTTTGTTCTTCATCTTTGTTATCCTCACGTATGCGGCTATAAATGGGCGAGTGAGAAGACGATTGCATCCCGAAATATACATGAAATGGACATGTGCTTGCGCGAGACTGCACCCAGCTAAAGGCTAGTATTCATTGTCTGAGCATTTATAGGGGGGAAGGGGGGGGATGAGGGGTCTTTTGCTTTGTAGACATGTGAAGTGGTTTGTTTTTGTTGTTGTTTTCTTCACTGGTCGATTTTATTGTGTTTTGGGAAAAGTAGAAATGTAGAAGAAGAAAAAATGTGTCAATCTTGCATCAGTCTTTTGTTGTTCATGCTCGTGTTGTTGTTGTTCTTCTTCTTCTTCGCAATTTTTTTTGGGGCATTCTTCTTCTTTTTCTTCGTCTTCCCCTTCCTCCTCCTCCTCCTCATTTTTTTTTTCGTCTTCATATTCCTCTTCTTCTTCTTCTTCTTCTTCTTCTTCTTCTTCTTCTTCTTCTTCTTCTTCTTCTTCTTCTTCTTCTTCTTCTTCTTCTTCTTCTTCTTCTTCTCGCAATTCTTCTTCGCAATTCTTCTTCGCAATTCTTCTTCGCAATTCTTCTTCTTCTTCGCAGTTCTTCTTCTTCGCAATTCTTCTTCTTCTTTGCATTCTTCTTCTTCTTTGCATTCTTCTTCTTCTTCGCATTCTTCTTTGCATTCGTCTTCGCATTCTTCTTTGCATTCTTCTTCTTGGCATTCTTCTTCTACTATTTCTTCGCAAAAAACAACAACAACAAGTGTTGGGCTTTTGGGGGGGTCTAAAATCACTTGTCGTGAATAGACGTTTAACTGAAGCTATCACAGATAAAGGTTTTTTTCATAAAATGGGTGGCGCAGCTCTTTTTAAGCGAGGCACTATCTGGAAGAACAGGCTGAATGGCACGCATAGAAAGAAGCCTGCGTGACTGAAAATTTCCTGCAATACAACACAGCATAGCCTCCCTAACACAATCACTGCTTTCTGCTCTGTCTTCTTCAGTTATATTATTTTCTCTTCTCTTGCTTCAGTGTGTCCTACTTCTGTATGTTGCATGCTGTTATTGTTGATGATATTTTCATCACGCGTTTTTTTTTTTGTACAGCTTCTTCTTCTTCGCATTCTTCTTCGCATTCTTCTTCTTCTTCTTCGCATTCTTCTTCTTCGCAATTCTTCTTCTTCTCCTTCTTTTTCTTTGCATTCTTCTTCTTCTTCTTCTTCTTCTTCTTCTTCTTCGTCTTCTCTTTGCATTCTTCTTCTTTGCATTCTTCTTCTTCTACTTTTCCTTCTTCTTCTTCGCATTCTTCTTCGCATTCTTCTTCGCATTCTCCTTCTTCTTCGCATTCTTCTTCTTCTCCTTTTCCTTCTTCTTCGCAATTCATCTTCTTCACAATTCTTCTTCTTCGCAATTATTCTTCTTTGTCGATCATTCAGACAGTAGCTATTGTTGTCTGTCATACGAGCGAAAATGCATTGCACTGCCGTTAAGCGCCTGGCAAATCAGGCCCAGCGCTTCCAGCTTCGGCATGGGAGAGTTTAACACTTTAGGATTTCACTCAAATACGTGTGCTCTATCTCTCTCGCTCACTGTATCTGGGAATCGCTGGGATATCAGATATAAGAAGTTTGCTGCGCGCGCGCGCGCGCGCGCGCTGTGTGTGTGTGTGTGTATTGTGTGTGTGTGTGTGTGTGTGTGTGTGTGGTGTGTGTGTGTGTGTGTGTGTGTTTGTGTGTGTGTGTGTGTGTGTGTGTGTGTGTGTGTGTGTGTGTGTGTGTGTGTGGTGTGTGTGTGTGTGTGTGTGTGTGTGTGTGTGTGTGTGTGTGTGTGTGTGTGTGTGTGTGTGTGATCTGTACCTCGTCCTATAGGTAGCTTTACTTTGATTTTAAAAGTACTGTTTCTCCTTTATCAAAAAGTAATGGTGAAGGTGTTCCATATTCTATGTGGTCGTAGGTGAGTGAGGCATCAGAGACCTCAACTTCTCAAGGGGCCAGCATATTGAGGGCGGCGCCCATCTCCTCTCTCTCGCTGCTTTACCTTCCCTGACCCTAAAGAGGAAGGTACCCGTTTACAGCTGGGTGAACTGGGGGATTGTACTGAAGCTAAGGCGCGCAAACGGTCACCCATCCAAGTGGTAGCCACGCTTGATGCTGCTTAACTTGAGCTAGGGAAAGCGAGTGCTCAGACCACTGAGCTATTCCGTCCCCTATTAAAAAGTACAGGGTTTTTATTACAGTATCTTGTGGATCGGTGGTCTAGAGGTAACGCGCCTACCTCGAAAGCAAAAAGTCCGGGTCGGAAGTGTGCGGTGGTTCGATCCCCGTTTAGGTTCAAAACTTTCCCCCCATCCATTAGACCATGACTTGTGGTCTGGTTTATAGTCTTTCGGATGAAACGATAAACGGAGGTCCCGTGTTTTACAACATTATTAAGCTGACGTAAAAGAACCCACGGCAACAAGGGAGTTGTCCCTGGCCAAATTCTGTAGAAAAAAGCCACTCTCATAGGGAGAGCAGCCCGAATTTCACGCAGAGAAATCTGCCGTGACTTACAGTGGTATGGAAATGAAATGGAATAATTATTCTGTCATATATGATGACAGTCTGAAATAGTTCAAAGCATGACAACATTCTTTTTGATGTAGACATTAGCACTTTTTCTTGCATTGATTAATTAACCGGCAGTGTTTTTGGTGTGTGTGTGTGTGTGTGTGTGTGTGTGTGTGTGTGTGTGTGTGTGTGTGTGTGTGTGTGTGTGTGTGTGTGTGTGTGTGTGTGTGTGTGTGTGTGTGTGTGTGTTGGTGGTGGTTTTTATTGGGGGGTTGGGGGGGCAGGTTAATAGTTCTGTTTGTGTCCTCTCTCTCTGTTTTCTCTCTCTCACTATCTCTCTCTCTCTCTCTCTCTCTCTCTCTCTCTCTCTCTCTCTCTCTCTCCTTTTTCTTCTTCTTCTTCTTTTTGTCCTCCTCCTCCTCCTTCTTCTTCTTCTTCTTCTCCTCCTCCTCCTCCTCCTCCTCCTCCTCCCCTCCTCCTCCTTCTTCTTCTTCCTTTATTTATTTTTTTCTCTTCTTTCTTCTTCATTCACTACTGATTGTTCATCCTTATTCTGCCGTGAACAGTTTCATCCCCCTCCCCCCAAAATCGTCTGATCGATTTGTCCATTGAGCGAGTGTACAGAGAACAGTGATATTGTTCAAACCCCGTTCATGTTGTGTAGGTTCACTGGCTGCTGGGGTTGTCAGCGCTTTTGTCTACGTTGTGTTATCTCTGTGTTCTGTTGTCTCTCTTCTTTCTGGTGTGGCTGCCCTTTTATATTTTTGTCTTGAAGACAACGTGCTACTGTTACGGCAGATTTCTCTGCGTGAAATTTCGGGAGGTTTTTTCCCCTTGGCTAGAAAGTGCGTTGCCACAAGAGCAATGGCGCCTTTTTTAAAAATTGTTTTTCTGTCTGCGTGTATATTTGTTTCCCCATTATATCAGAGGGGCTGTTTCTTCTTATAGAATTTTACCAGGGACAGTTTCCTAGTGTGCCTTGGGTTCTTTTACGTGTGCTGAATGCGTGCAATGTCACCCTTTTCTGTCTGCCTGTGTAGTTGTTTCCCCATATATCAGAGGGGCTGTTTTTTCTTACAGAATTTTGCCACGGACAGCTTTCTTGTGAGCTTCGGGTGTTTTTGATACATGTGCCGAATGTGTGTTGCATTCGAGGCTTGTTTATTGTCTGATCCGAACGACTGGCGCTGAAACCACCACTCCCGATTTGATTGATGCGGAGGGAAGGGGAGTTTTCTTTGTCTTTTTCTCTGTCCTTCCTCTGTCTGTGTTGTCTTTCTGCTATGACCGTTCTAGATTGTCTCTGTTAGTTGTCTCTTTCCTGTCTGTCTTCTCAATCTGTCCTTATTTCCTCCATCCATATCTTTTTCCCTGACATCTCTGTCTTATTTCTGTGTTGTGACATAATCCTCTTCTTCTGTTCTTCCCTTAATTCTCTAAGGTGTTATTGGGGATCCACTCTGAAGAGCTATTAAGTTAACTTCCTCCATTATTTTTTTTTTTTGGGGGGGGGACAATATTTTGTGTCAAAGCTTAGTGGTTTTCTGCAAATGGCTGCTGTGTTCATCATGCAATGTTGCCGATCCACAATAATTGGTTTCTCTTTAATCCTCTGCTTTCCTTCTTCAACCGTATGCTAGAGTGATTAAGCGAGGCCGTGGGATCTTGTTACATGGCCCAAATGATGTGGCGTGTCTCGTTGGGTCCTCGTTAAAGGAATAGCTGTAGTGGGCTTTTTGGGATGCAAAACCAATTGAAACGGATGGTTTTGATTAAAAGCAGCATAGTTCATGTTTTGTTTGAGGGTTTGGTTTTCTTCAGCATTCCTTTATGGCAATTTGCTTAATGGTTTCCTGGTGTTCCCTCTCTGTCTCTTTGTCTCTCTGTCTCTGTCTCTGTCTTTATCCTCTGCCTGTCTGTCTGTCTGTCTGTCTGTCTTTCTAGCTCTGTCTCTGTCTCTGTCTTCTGTCTTCTCTTCTCTTCTCTCTCTCTCTCTCCCTCTCTCTCTCTCTCTCTCTCTCTCTCTCTCCTCTCTCTCTCTCTCTCTCTCTCTCTCTCTCTCTAGCTCTGTCTCTATCGTGTGTGGTGTCTCTCTCTCTGTCTCTGTCTCGTCGATCTGTCTCTCTCTCTCCCTCTCTCTCTCTCTCTCTCTCTCTCTCTCTCTCTCTCTCTCTCTCTCTCTCTCTCTCTCTCTCTCTCTCTCTCTCTCTCTTTCTGACTCTCTCCCACGTGAGTAATCAAGCGCCAAGTCCTGAACTTCCAAAGCGACACATTCTTTTCTTTCCCACTCCCACAAGCTGCTTTTATGATTATAGTGTGCATTCAACAGAGTTTGAGAAGCTTAATAACCCTGTCTGGACATAAAATGTCGTTCGCTGCATGACTTGGGGATTTACCATCCAGACAAGTTAGGACTTTCCCATAATCTCAACAACTTGTACTGGGGGACAGGAGAGTCTGGTGGTTAGAGTGATGCACTCGTAATCTGCTGACCCAGGTTCGAATCTCTTTGAAGAGGATTTTTATTCTGGAGTTAACATCAGTGCCGACTCCACTCTCCCCAAAAAGTCTTTCGTATGAGACTATAAAACTGAAGTCCCGTGTGCGAACGAACGCAGAACATCTTGCGTACACGTTAAAACCCGTTCCGCTTTTCGAAAGAGTAGGCCATTGTGTGGTGGTGGGAACGGATGATAAAATTGACAAAACTGCATAAACACGGGGACTGTAAGTAAAAAAAGTACGTAAGTGCTTATTCCATTATCCTCGAAATAAAAGAATAAATAAATAAATGAATTACTCATTCGCAAATGTGTCTGACGTAGTTCAGTCGTGCTGTTGAAAACGTCGATGTTGACGTAAAGGGATGCTATGAGCGTATTGATCCGCTGATTATCAAAGTCGCTGATGAACTTAGTTGCGCTGGTTTCAATAAAGTCGTGCCGCTGCATGTTGACTAACAAAGCCCTGATGTTGCGATGTAATGCCTGATGTCCTTTCAAAGCCCGGAGTGCTGTACTGCAATGACGTTTGGTGGGAAGTGTGGCAGCCACCCTGGCCGGCAGTGTCCAAGCTATCCCTGTCCGCACACTGACCACACACCGGAGTACTGTTCTTGCCCATTGGTGGAGGTGGTGTGGATGTTGGTGTGGTGGAAGGTGGGTGGTGGGCTGGTGGTGGTTGGGGTAGTGGTAAGTGCGTGTGTGATGCATATGTGACGATGTGATGATGATGTGAAGTGGATGTGTTGATAAGTCTGTGCCTGCTGTTGCTTGCGTAGTGCGCTGCTGTTGCTAGTCTGCTGCTGCTGCTGTGTGCTGCGTCGTGCCGCTGCTGTTGACTACGAGTGCCTGATGATGATATGTAGTACGATGCGTTGACGAATGTGATGAATGCTGATGCTGCTCATCGTTGGCGCTGTGTGCGTTAGTGCGCTGCTGTTGACTACGTAGTGTGCTGCTGCTGCTACGTCTGTGCCTGCGCTGTCTGCTACGTAGTGCGCTGCGCTGTGCTGACGTGATGCGATGTGTGAGATTATGTGATGTGAAGTAATGATGCGATGATGTTATGGAGTGAGGAGTAGGATGATAGGAGGAGGAGGAGGCGACCCGATCACTTAGAGATGAGATGATGTTGATGTAATCATCATCTTACTTCATCATCATCCTTTTTTTGTCTTCGTTGATTTTTATTTAATTTACATATTTATCTTTAATCTTCTTCATTTCAGAGCTTATTATCATCAATCTATGCTCCTATTTTTTTTTTTTTCGAGTGGTTTGTACGTGTGCGTTTGTTTTCCTTTTCGGCTTGGTTGCATGCGTTTTTGTCGTCTTATCTGCACTGGACGTGGGTTCGTTTTGGTATGTTTTTTCTTAAGCTTTCTTTTCTTTCTAGCTTACGTACTGCTGCTGTTGTTGTTGGGCTCTTTTCTCCTTCTTTCTCATTTTGGAAGGGATTCTCTCTCCTTCTCTGATTGTGCCCTATGCAAATGTCATCACCACTTGTACGTAAAATCTTTGAGCCGCCATGTCTGAGACCGGTCTTGTTGACAGACAAGGGTTCATCCGACTGCAGCTTGCAGCTTACGCAGCCTACGCAGATGCAGCTTATGCAGCTTAAGGCATGCGTATAGCGTATAGCGTAGGGCACGTTTGGGCACGCTAGTCTACATACTTCACATCGTCGTATTCATCGCACATGCACAGCGGTGTTAGTGTTGTCGTGGTTAGAAAATAGAACGAATCTTTTGAAGCTTTTGTTGTTTATCTCTGTTCGGGCTGTTTAAGCTTTTTCAGCTTGGTCTGGGGGGTGGGGGGGGGGGAAAGGTTTGGTGGGGGGGGGGGGGGGTTGTAGTGGGGGGGTTAGGGATGCCCAAATACTTTATTTTTATTTTCTCAATAATATGGGAGTAGGAGGGTGTGTATGGCGTGTGGGGTAGGGGAGGGGGTGTGGTGTGTGTGTGTGGTGTGTGTGTGTGTGTGTGTGTGTGTGTGTGTGTGTGTGTGTGTGGTGTGTGTGTGTGTGTGTGTGTGTGTATGGGTGAGGGGTGGTGTGTTTGTGTGTGTGTGTGTGTGTGTGTGTGTGTGTGTGTGTGGGGTGTGTGTGTGTGTGTGTGTGTGTGTGTGGTGTGTGTGTATGGGTGGGGGTGAGTGTGTTTTGTTGGTGTGTGTGTGTGTTCCATGCGTGGTTGCTGTGTGTGTTTGTGTGTGTGTGTATGTGAGTGAGTAAGGGGGGGGTTGATGTGGTATTGTTTTATGTGTGTGTGAGTGTGTGTGTGTGTTTGTGCATGAGTGCGCAGCCACGTATGTGTATGCATAATAATAATATATTATGTTCATACGCGCGCGTACAAGATACAAGATACAACATTTATTGTCCACTTACGCATGAAAAACTGTCAATGTTTCAAGAGCTTGTGTGCAGAGAATGCCACATACTTCATCCTTTATTGTCCACGTACATAATCGTGGAAAACCTGTCGATGTGAATGTTTCAAGAGCTTGTGTGCAGAGAACGCCACATACTTCATCCTTTATAGTCCACGTACATAATTATGGAAAACTGTCAATGTTTCAAGAGCTTGTGTGCAGAGAACGCCACATACTTCATCCTTTATAGTCCACGTACATAATTATGGAAAACTGTCAATGTACCTTCGTTTCGTGTCTGTGTGCAGAGAACGCCACATACTTCATCCTTTATTGTCCACGTACATAATTGTGAAAAACTGTCGATGTTTAAAGAGCTTGTGTGCAGAGAATGCCACAGACTTCATCCTTTATTGCACACGTACATAATTATGGAAAACTGTGAATGTTTCAAGAGCTTGTGTGCAGAGAACGCTACATACTTCATCCTTTATTGTCCACCTACATAACTGTGGAAAACTGTCAATGTGCCTTTGTTTCGTGCTTGTGTGTGCAGAGAACGCCACATACTTCATCCTTTATTGTCCACGTACATAATTATGGAAAACTGTGAATGTTTTAAGAGCTTGTATGCAGAGAATGCCACATACTTCATCCTTTATTGTCCACGTACATAACTGTGCAAAACTGTGAATGTTTCAAGAGCTTGTATGCAGAGAAGGCCACATACTTCATCCTTTATTGTCAACGAATATAATTGTGGGAAAACTGTGAATGTTTCAAGAGCTTGTGTGCAGAGAATGCCACAAACTTCATCCTTTATTGTCAACGAATATAATTGTGGGAAAACTGTCAATGTTTCAAGAGCTTGTGTGCAGAGAATGCCACATACTACATCCTTTATTGTCCACGTACATAATTGTGCAAAACTGTGAATGTTTCAAGAGCTTGTATGCAGAGAAGGCCACATACTTCATCCTTTATTGTCAACGAATATAATTGTGGGAAAACTGTCAATGTTTCAAGAGCTTGTGTGCAGAGAATGCCACATACTACATCCTTTATTGTCCACGTACATAATTATGAAAAACTGTCAATGTTTCAAGAGCTTGTGTGCAGAGAATGCCACATACTTCATCCTTTATTGTCCACGTATATAATTATTGTGGAAAACTGTCGATGTACCTGCTGTGTCTGTGTGCAGAGAACGCCACATACTTCATCCTTTATTGTCCACCTACATAATTATTGTGGAAAACTGTCGATGTGTCTGCGTGTTTGTGTGCAGAAAACGCCACATACTACATCCTTTATTGTCCACGTATATAAATGTGGAAAACTGTCGATGTTTCAAGAGCTTGTGTGCAGAGAACGAGACATACGTCATCCTTTATTGTCCACGTACATAATTATGGAAAACTGTCGATGTGCCTGCGTGTTTGTGTGCAGAGAACGCCACATTCTACATCCTTTATTGTCTACGAATATAATTGTGGGAAAACTGTCAAATTTTCAAGAGTTTGTGTGCAGAGATGGCCACATACTTCATCCTTTATTGTCCACGTACATAATTATGGAAAACTGTCAGTGTGCCTGTGTGTTTGTGTGCAGAGAACGCCACATACTTCCTCCTTTATAGTCCACGTACATAATTGTTGTGGAAAACTGTCAGTGTGCCTTCGTTTCGTGTGTGTGTGTGCAGAGAACGCCACATACTACTGCCACAGGAACGGGTCGTGGGCGGACATCGTGGACTACTTTCCTTGTGTGCCGGGCAGAGATGAGGACCTGCCCCAGCTGGGCCCCGTGAGTGTCTGGCTGTCTGGATGGATGGATGGATGGATGGATGGATGGATGGATGGATGGATGGATGGATGGATGGATGGATGGATGGATGAATGGATGCGTGGATGGCTGTCTGGCTGGCTGTCTGGCTGGGTAGCTGGATGATTGGCTGGCTAGCTGGCTGTCTGGCTGTCTGTCTAGCTGTCTGGCTGGCTGGGTGGCTGCCTGGCTGTCTGGCTGTCTGTCTGGTTGGCTGTCTGGCTGGATGGCTGGCTGGGTGGCTGGCTGGCTGTCTGGCTGGCTGGCTGGCTGTATGTATGTCTGTCTGGGTGGCTGGCTGGCTGGCTGGCTGGCTGGCTGTCTAGCTGTCTGTCTGGCTGGGTGGCTGGGTGGCTGTATGTCTGTCTGTCTGGCTGTCTGTCTGTCTGTATGATGTATGTCTGTCTGTTTGTATGTATATCTGTCTGTATGTCTGTCTGGCTGTCTGGGTATCTGTCCTCTGGGGTGATCCTCGTAATGAGCTGACAAGCATGGAGAAGGACGATGACAGGACAGCAATGACACAGACAGACAGGCAGGCGGACAGACATACTGATAGGCAAGGTAGACAGACGTAAACATACAGACAGAGAGAAAGACAAGAGTGAATGCAGAAATCAAGAGAGAGAGACAGAAAGACAGAAAGACAGACAGACAGAGACAGAGACAGAGAGAGATTGGTTTATTGATTGATGATTGATCATCTCTCTCTCTCTCTCTCTCTCTCTCTCTCTCTCTCTCTCTCTCTCTCTCTCTCTCTCTCTTTCTTTCTTTCTTTCTTTCTTTCTTTCTCCCCCCCCCTTCCCCCTGACATCTTGAAGTTGTACTTTTGTACCGAAGCCATTTTAAAAACTCTTTCATACGCAGATCAGTTTTTAAGACTTCATAAAGAATATCACCATCACCATAATCAACACCATCATCATCACCGTTATCATCACCGTCATCATCACCGTCATCATCACCGTCGTCATCATCATCACCATCATCATCACCATCATCATCACCATCATTATCATCATCATCATCACCATCATCATCAACATCATCATCATCACCATCACCATCATCATCATCAAAACGGTTACCCAGGAGCTTAGTAAGGTTTATAATTGAAACTCCAGTTGTCTGAGCAGCCATGAAATCTATCATCTAAAATTTAATAATGATGATGATAATAATAATAATAATAATAATAATGATAATAATAATAATAATAATAATAATAATAATAATAATAATAATAATAATAATAATAATAATAATATAAAATAAAGAAGAAAGAAGAAGAAGAAGAAGAAGAAGAAGAAGAAGAAGAAGAAGAAGAATGTATGGAATTTATATACGCTGAATCTTGTAAAGCAACAAATCAAAGCGCTCATACTCATTTCGCGCAGCATACGTACTTGGTTCTAGAGACGCAAACGCAAAAAATTAGGTTCTGTGCTCCCCCACACAAAACTTTGAAATGGAGAAACTTGATTTTTATTTTTTACCCAGATTCCTTAATGTTGGGGGAGGGTGTCCTCCCCCTCCTCCTCCTCCTCCTCCTCCTCCACCTCCTCCTCCTCCTCCTCCTCCTCCACCTCCTCCTCCTGTCATTACACTGTCATGTTATTGCTGTCCTCCATATTATAATTATGGCAGAGGTGATGATCCTCAACAGCATCACTACTGCCTGACAAATGCCCAGCTAGCACTCCAGCATCCCTGTTCTTTCTCTGTCTGCATTGAGGATTATTCCAGCCTTCTGCCTCAACCTTCTGTGAGAAATACTGCTAGCGACCCTATAATATATCCCCTTTATTTTTCTATTTTCATTAGCTGTGGTGTTTCGTAAACGTATTTGCATGTATGAATGATATACGTACTCACATATACGAGCGTGCACGTGCAGCGCGTTCGCGCGCACGCACGCACACACACATACAGATATAGATATATAGATATATATATATATAAATACACACACTCATGCTATCATACTTACACGCGCGCACGCATACACAAGCACGCGCACATGTACAATGACCCACGCATGCACACACAACAAAAACACATTCACACACACGCGCGCGCGCGCACACACACACACACACACACACACACAACACACACACGTACACAATATTATCCTCGATATAAAAGAATAAGATAAAAATAATTAAATAAAATAAACAACACACACACACACAACCATCCCCTCCCCCACCCACCCACCCACCCCACCCCACCACCCCACATACACACATCATACCTCTGTAGTGCGAACAGGCATACCCACACGTTTGTCCTATATGCTTTTTTCTTATCAGAGACAGTTGTTGTTTGTCAAACGCTCCTTAGAGCGAAGTATCGATCCTTAGACTGTATATAACAACATCTGAACTATATGGATCAGTCTTTTATTCACACACTGCTCAAATCGCAAAATAAGAGTTCAAACTAGTGCGTGTGATAGCATTCACCCCCCAAGCGTATAGATAAACGATTAGAGACAGAGGAACATATTCAAACAGATTAAAAAAGACAGGAACTGTTCTTGTCTGGTTCCGAACCCCCCACCCCCACCACGCCCTCCCCCCACTGGCCAAACCACTAGACCATATATTGAAGCCTGGGTGCTAGTCTTTCAAATGAGACAGTTACTTCAGGAGCCGTCCTCTAAGCTGTAAGTTGTAAGCCTGGGTTGCTAGTCTTGTAAATGAGACGTTTACTTTAGGCTTAAGTTCTGTGTGTGGTATATATTTAGTGAGTATTCAAGAACCCTGAGAAACAAAGAGTATAAATTCATGGATAAAGGCCATTATCAAAACGAAATAAACACACATGCAGACAGGAAAAAGTGTTTTTGTTTGCTTGTTGTTTGTTTGTTTATTCGTTTTCGTTCCTCGGCTAGAGCTCCGAGGTTCACCAAGGGTGAGACTTTGCGTAGGCGACGGGTTTTAGCTCAAAATCTCACCATTAAACTCATGCTTAAAAGGACAGGCGCAACTCATAGCGATGCACTCCATTCGTGAAGAACAGTCCGAAATTCACACAGGTAGATCTGCTGTGACTGAAAATGGTATACAGCACAATGCAGATAGCGAAGGGGCAATGGTGAGAAACCGAGGGTAAGCGTAGGTGAAATCTGCAGCAGGGCTTTCTTTCTGGCATCACACGACCGGGAGCATCCAAGTCCTGTCAACACCTGTTGTGCTTCTAGGACTTGTCCATCCACTTCTATGCAGCATGTGGCCCTCTTTAGCAGGTTACCATCAGTCCCTGTCTTGCGCTTTCTTTGCCAATAGCACATTACGCCCATGTCTTTCTTGGTGTCATGAAGTCAGCTGGTAGCTGGTCTGCCTATCGAGTTCAGTAGTCGTGTCTTGGTGGCAATGCTGTGCGGCTTTTTTGTCCACATATTTTGTGTGTTCTTTCGTCTTGCAATGTGATCAGTATAGTTCCGTTTCTGTCTAAAAGAGAAGTTAAGGATGTCTGTTAGCGCTGTTCTCTCTCTGTCTGTCTGTCTGTCTGTCTCTCTCTCTCTCTCTCTCTCTCTCTCTCTCTCTCTCTCTCTCTCTCTCTCTCTCTCTCTCTCTCTCTCTCTCTCTCTCTCTCTCTCTCTCTGTTACTCTCGGTCTCTGTTTCTCTCTCTCTCTGTTACTCTCGGTCTCTGTTACTCTCAGTCTCTGTTTTCTCTCTCTCTGTTTCTCTGTCTCTGTCTCTGCCTCTGTCTCTCTCTCTCTCTCTCTCTCTCTCTCTCTCTCTCTCTCTCTCTCTCTCTCTCTCCCGCCCACTCTCTCTCTCTCTCTCTCTCTCTCTCCCGCCCACTCTCTCTCTCTCTCTCTCTCTCTCTCTCTCTCTCTCTCTCTCTCTTCTCTCTCTCTCTCTCTCTCTCTGCCTCTCTCAGTCTCTGTTTCTCTCAGTCTCTGTTTCTCTCTTCTCTCTCTCTCTCTCTCTCTCTCTCTCTCTCTCTCTTTCTTTCTTTCTTTCTTTCTTTCTTTCTTTTGGAATGCTATTCTATCTTGCAGTTTGATGTTCAGCATTGTTCTCTGCATTGGCCGTTGTGTGGTTTGTCATCTGTCTGCTTGGCTCTTAGCGAGGGACCATGTATGGCAGCCAGAGGTACGATCTGGGAGAACGCATTGGTCGAAGACTTTCCTCTTTCATGGCTTTGGCCAGTTTTTTTATCGACAAAATAGTTCTTAGTATTTTCCAAAGCATGTACCTGGCATTTTAGACTTTGGATTTTAGCTCTTCTTCAGTTTTTCATTTATTTCCATAAATACTGTGTTTTGTTCCTGCGATGTATACTTGGTCACTTTTTATGGGGGGTTTCTTGATTCTTATTTTCTTGTTCCCATTCAAAATTTGTATTGAACTTTTTATTTCTTTTTTTCTATATTCAGCCCTGTTTCCTTGTTGGGTTCAGTTTTCTTTAAATTTCCTTCCAAGCTCGCTTTCTTTGCTTGGCACGAAATTTGTCTGCAACATGGAGATCTGTGAAGTATTCTTCATTGATATTGGCTCTGGACTCGTGTTCTGCTGCTTTGAAAGTTTCTTCTAAACCAGACAACAGAGCTTTGGGAATGTTGGGTCTCCTTACCTAACGTTTTTTTTCTGGTTTTGATTTCTGGCTCAAGTCCTTGTCATATTAATGAGGAGAAGAAGAAGAACAAGAACAAGAACAAGAACAAGAAGAAATGGAATTTATATAGCGCTATTTCTAGTTTTTTTTAAATCCAAATCAAAGCGCTTGCATCCATTCCACTCCCACACATGCAATCAACAATGATAAATAGTTTAACAAATTCAAATACACACAAATACACGCGCGCACGCACGCACACACACACACAGGTTGTATGCTTCAGCAGGGTGATGGGAATTTAGGCCATTGAAGGCAAGGACAGATAATTATGAGATGAAACTGTAGGGGGGAAGTCTTAGGTTTGAAATAGGTATGTCTTGAGGCTGGATTTTAAAGTTTCGTAAGTAGGCTTTTCGCGAAGGGAGAGAGGGAGGTCATACCAGATTGATGGACCAGAAACAGAGAAAGAGCAACGGCCAACGGTGGACTGGTTGAATCTAGGTATTTGTAAGCAAAGGGTTACCTGCAGCAGAGCGGAGGGAACGAGAATGAGTGTACAGGTGAAGACATAATCATATCAGTGGTCTGGGAGAGAGCTACAAGAGACCGTATAACTCAGCAGAGACAAAGAAAGATGGCGTTGTGAGGAGCTGCTTTCGCCGACAGTGGCGATGGAGACAGGTGCCAGGTGATTGAGTCAGGAACCTACGTAACAACAAATCTCTGTGTCCAGCTGTAACTGGATTAGTCTAGCCAGCGTGTGTTCCAAAACCAGGAAACATTATCTGTTTGTTTCTCTCTTTTTTTTTAATTACTTTGTATTCATTAAGAATGTGATGTCAGCTCCCACGGATGTAAGCGAACGGAGGTCAGGTAGGAGGATCCCCCCTGCTCGTTGTCTAGCAACTGTATGTACGTACGTACAACAACAACACCCATCACCACCATTTCCCGTCCTTCAAGCCGCAATGGCACCTACGCACACGCCTGTGCAGACGTCTTCCAAGCCCAACACCTGTTTAATAACAACACCATCAGCACCACCGGACTAGTACTAAAATGTGAAATCCCCGATTAAGCCTTCAAAGGAGGACAATAGTTGTCTGGGGGGGAGGGAATTGTCCGCTGGGAGAGAAGAAAACATTTAGTGACAGGGATTTAGGGTTCGCGCTGACGCCAGCGGCATATACCGGTCTACGTGGACAGATTGTTCATGGCCAGTTTATAATAATATACAACAGCGTGGTTTATAGGCAGAACGCGTTGTGAGGAATTAGACGAGAGCGTTGAACTGTTCAAATACCTTAATGGACTGGGGAATGCGGATGACATATAACAAAAGGGATGTTTCAGGACAAAGAAAAAGGCCTTCAAAATATTTTGTTTCTTTAAAATGCTTGCAAGATTTTTTTTTTACAGAAAAGGGTATTTGAGTACATAAAAAGTTGGGATGTAAACAAGAAGTGCTAGTATTTTGGGTAAGGATTAAAGGGAAAAAACTAGAATTGCGAAAGCTTTTCCCAAACATGTTTTAGATCTTAAACGCAAAATTAATATCAAACTGATGCTTAAGCTTCTTTCAAAATAAGCGGCGTTGACATTGGAAAAGAAAAGCGTGCAAAGTATAATGTGGATTTTTTTTAATCAAGAAAATAGTAGACTATTCCTGAGCTATTTCCTTCAACAAAGCAAAACAAAAACAAAAAAATAAGTGTCAATTTAAATTACAGCATACGCTCTGTAAGATGTTTAAAAAAAATGTTGCTGATACCAAGGCAATCAGACAACATTTTAACGTTATCAAAACCTTAAACCAAGCATCAAAATGCAGTGTCCCAGCATCTTGGTGTTCCGTTGTGAACGCTGAGAGCCCATCATGAATTGGGTATGTACACTGTAGAAGAGAGTTTTGGCACTACTCATTGACTGGCTCAGGTCAACAGCTTTGCCAGGTGTAGTGTGAAAACAGTGATACAGGCATATTCTCTTCTCTAGTTCATGTGCGGTCTGACTTTCTTGGCCATGAGGGGGATTTTTTTTTAATTCTTTTACATCGAGGATAATGGAATAAGCACTTACGTGCTTTTTTTTACATCTAATCCCCGTGTCATCTGTTCCCACCGGCACACAAAACGGCTTCCTACACTTACAAAAAGCAGAACAGAATTTAACGTGAGCGCAAGATGTTCTAAGCGCGTTCGCACACGAGACCTTGGTTTATAGTCTCTCATCCGAAGGACTTTTGGGGAGAGTGGAGTCTGTACTGATATTAACTCCAGGGGGATGTGAAAACGTGCATTTTGTACATACCCCCCACCCCCACCCCACTTCCCCCGCCCAGGCAGGCATGGGGTGGTAGAAAAACTGGAGAAGGCTAAACAGCATCAACACCAAAAGAAAGCAGACGTCTGAATTTCCAGAAAGATTTTAAAAAGATAACGGTTCTTTCCCATGCCAAAGTCGGATATGCTGGCCTGACTTGTCAGGCGCTTAACGGTAGTGCAACCCATTAATGCTCATATGACAGATAATAGTTGCTGTCTGAGCGTTCGACAATGACGAGGAAGAAGAAGAAGAAGTACATTTTGTAGATAACCTCCCAGGTGGTAGATAAACTGGAGAAGGTTAAACAGCATCAACAACAAAACAAACGAGACGTCTGAGGAGAAAGAGATATCTGGAAGCGCTGTATGAGAACGTACATCTATCTATCTGCATATCGCTGTCTCCCTGCTCCTGACATGGACACTTTTGTTTACCGTGTCTGGCTTACAGCATCATTACTGCTTCTTACTCTGGTATTTGATTACTGACGTTTCTAGGACTCGCTTTCAGCATGAAGGTCTAATGATTATCTCGCGTGTTCATGGAAGCTGATGCTACATCAAAGAGCTTCTGGTGGTTTTAAAATTTTTAGCGTGATAGATTTTTGTTGTTGTTGTTTTCGTGTTGATGCTTTGTTGACTTCCTTTGTTTTTTAAAATTTTTTCTGCTGGTTGTGTCTTTTTTGTGTGTTTATTTCTTGTTGTTTCTTTTATCCCCTTCAGTTTTTTTATTGTTATACTATTTTTTTGTGTGTTTATTTTTTCATGTATATATATATATATTATCACAAGTTATATTGTTATATTTGTTATCGTTGTTTTTTTGGGGGGTTGCATGCAAACTCCGAATGAAATTGACAGCAAGGTGTACAAAAGATACTGCTTGATACCCCGGCCTCTTTGCGCTGTGATAAACATCACTGATTTTTAAGATATCGATATGTTGTCTGCAATTCGATTCCTTAGCATTCGAATCCCTCTCCCCCCACAGCCACCCCAAGAGTTTTAACTGAACGAGAAACTTGTTTCAAACTGGCCAGTGGTCTGAATATTACATACTGGACTGTTGTGGGTCTGAGTTCAATCAGAAGTGTGTGGGGGGTGTCATTCTCCCAGCGCCTTTGTTGGGGTTGATGCGAGTTTTAGGGGAAGACTTGAACTTTTTTCCTTTCGAGAGACATCTACTTAACAGATGCAGATTTGAGAGCGGTTTCTCAGATGAGCTGACCAAGAAGATGAGTGAGGCAATCTCTATCTCTGATTCTGGTTATTGGTAAAATCAGTATGAAAGGATGGCTATAGTCCTCTCTCGGTGCCACAAACCTGCTTAGATCCACATGTATGTTTGTCCGTCGTGTCCGACGATGACCTCCAAAACAGCAGAGGAGGCAGCTGCTGTTTTGGAAACTGGGCAGAAATTTGATTATAGTGGAGATGCCTTGCCCACAGTACATCCCCATCTCTCGGCCAAGTGGGCATAAGGACAGTCAGCGTTGGAGATGTTCTCCAAAGGCCAACCAGCCCCCAGGGCTGCATCACACAAGGACTGTGCGAGTCAAGCCTCCTAGTCAGAGAGTCATGGTCGATCACTAAAGACTAAGCTGTAAAGTGGAATTCCATGAGTGGGAAACACTGGTCATACAGCCTCTGACTTTGCTGTTGCCCCCAGCGTCAGTGGTTTAATCAAGAACTGTGATAAAGCCCAGGCGCTGACGGCATAATAGGGTTCTACTCATTCTCACTGACCATCGTACGAGAAGGGAACTGACCACTTAGCGACTTTTTCCCCCGTGAGGATGCCGGGGGCCTGTCAGCATAACTAGCATCCCCACCTTCTGGAAGTTCTGTGCTGTCTGTCCTATCCCTCTCTTTGTTTCTCCCTGGTTCCTTTTCTTCATGTTGCCTCTGTCTTGTCTGTTTCCTGCCGTCTTGGTTCATTCTTCTGCCTTTCGTTTACCCAAAAAGACTTAAAAGATACCAACTCTTTTCCACGCCCAAGTCGGATGGGCTGGTTGTGACTTGTCAGGCGCTTAATGGCAACGCAAAGGATTGTTTCGCTAATATTACAGACAGTAATAGCTGCTGTCCAAGCGTTTGATGAAGATGAAGACTTAGTAACTCCCAAAATTCTGGTTTCATGGTGCACCCATGTTTTGGTCTCTTTTCCACTTCAGTTTAGTTGTTTTAACATCTCATCAGCCTTAATGGGGTTTTATTTCAAAACAGTTTAAAAGTGTATCATATTTCACTGTTGACAGCATTGCAGCGTTGTCCTTGTGTTTCTTTAACTTGGGTTGAAAACTTTATTAGTTTCTATTGATCTTCATACGAACCGTTGCATGCGCGTGACCGATTTGAATGCAAGCGCTTTGACTTGTTTGCTTTACAATATTCAACCCTTTTTTTTAAATCCATACCTTATCATTATCATTATTCGAGTCGCGCAGACTGAGCCTGCCTTATCAAGCCAGATCTAGAATCTAGTCTCTGGGCCTTGAAAATCAAAACACCACACCACACCACACAACCCGACACGATACGATCGTGACATCGACTCCCGCTAAACAGCAGGTATGTTCAGAAGTTTTAAAGATAATAATAATAATAATAATAATAATAATAATAATAATAATAATAATAATAATAATAATAATAATAAATGGAATTTGTATAGCGCTATATCTTGCAAAGACAAATCAGAGCGCTTGCATTCAACATATTCTTACAGAGTCATGCAGCCAATAACTATCAAAAGCTTAAACAAAATTCAAATGTACGCACCTATATATACATACACATACATACACACACACACACACATACACACACACACACACACACAACACACACACACACACACACACATCGGAAGATCACGTATGCTAGCCACGCTGTTTGACGATTGTCTAATTTATTGAATTCCATTGGCTGTGGCTCCCAGCGTCTGTCTCTCCATTTCGCTTACACAAAGTTCAATGCAAAAAAAAAGGCCTTTTTAGGTTTACAACGTGACCCACGCTTGGGTCCCTGAACCGTAATGAGAAGGCCTGGCACCACAAAGGAAAAATGTCTTGACTCTTCTGTCTGTCTGTGTGTCTGTGTGTCTGTCTGTCTGTCTGTCTATATGTCTGTCACTCTGTCTGTCTGTCTGTCTATGTGTCTGTCACTCTGTCTGTCTGTGTGTCTATGTGTCTGTCACTCTGTCTGTCTGTCTATATGTCTGTCACTCTGTCTGTCTGTCTATGTGTCTGTCACTCTGTCTGTGTGTCTATGTGTCTGTCACTCTGTCTGTCTGTCTATGTGTCTGTCACTCTGTCTGTCTGTGTGTCTATGTGTCTGTCACTCTGTCTGTCTGTCTATGTGTCTGTCACTCTGTCTATGTGTCTGTCACTCTGTCTGTCTGTCTATGTGTCTGTCACTCTGTCTATGTGTCTGTCACTCTGTCTGTCTGTCTATGTGTCTGTCACTGTCTTGTGTCTGTCTACTTCTGTCTGTCATGTCTATGTGTCTGTCACTCTGTCTGCTCTGTCTATTGTCTTCGTGTCTAGTGTCTGTCACTCTGTCTATGTGTCTGTCACCTTCTGTCTGTCTGTCTATGTGTCTGTCTTCTGTCTATTTGACTGTGTACCCTCTCCCTCCCTCTCTCTCTCTCTCTCTCTCTCTCTCTCTCTCTCTCTCTCTCTCTCTCTCTCTCTCTCGCTCGCTCGTTTCATTTTATTTTATTTTTTTCTTACTTTCTTCCTCAACTCGTTCGTTCCTCTTCTTTCATTTTTTGGTGGTTATTCTCCTTCATGTTTATATTTTTCATTTTCATTTTCTTTTTTCTTTTTACAGATGTTTGGCAATATTGATACAGGGTCAGACAGATGTTTGGCAATATTGTTTTGCTGTTGTTGTTACAGGGTCAGACAGATGTTTGGCAAGATTGTTTTGCTGTTGTTGTTACAGGATCAGACAGATGTTTGGCAATATTGTTTGCGTTGTTGTTGTTGTTACAGGGTCAGACAGACGTTTAGCAATATTGCTTTGTTGTTGTTGTTACAGGGTCAGACATATTTTTGGCAATATTGTTTTGTTGTTGTTACAGGATAAGACAGATGTTTGGCAATATTGTTTGGTTGTTGTTGTTACAGGGTCAGACAGACGTTTGGCAATATTGTTTTGCTGTTGTTGTTACAGGGTCAGACAGATGTTTGGCAATATTATTTTGTTGTTGTTACAGGATCAGACAGCGGTTTAGCAATATTGCTTTGTTGTTGTTGTTAAAGGATCAGAGAGATGTTTGGCAAAATTTGTTGGTTATTGTTACAGAATCAGATAGATGTTTGGCAATATTGTTTGGTTGTTGTTGTTGTTGTTACAGAGTCAGACAGATGTTTGGCAATATTGCTTTGTTATTGTTGTTAAAGGATCAGACAGCGGTTTAGCAATATTGCTTTGTTGTTGTTGTTGTTCAAGGATCAGAGAGATGTTTGGCAAAATTTGTTGGTTATTGTTACAGAATCAGATAGATGTTTAGCAATATTGCTTTGTTGTTGTTGCTGTTAAAGGATCAGACAAGTTTTAGCAATATTGCTTTGTTGTTGTTGTTGTTAAAGGATCAGAGAGATGTT
Source organism: Rapana venosa (assembly GCA_028751875.1). Classification (NCBI taxonomy): domain Eukaryota; kingdom Metazoa; phylum Mollusca; class Gastropoda; order Neogastropoda; family Muricidae; genus Rapana; species Rapana venosa. Next base: position 25,341,349 of record CM054139.1, read on the forward strand.
TGGCAAAATTTGTTGGTTATTGTTACAGAATCAGATAGATGTTTAGCAATATTGCTTTGTTGTTGTTGCTGTTAAAGGATCAGACAAGTTTTAGCAATATTGCTTTGTTGTTGTTGTTAAAGGATCAGACAGGTGTTAAGCAATTTGCTTTGTTTTTGTTGTTGTTGTTGTTGTTGTTAAAGGATCAGACAGACGTTTGGCAATACTGTTTTTCTGTGACAGGATCAGATGGACGAGGCCCCAGTGCGGGTGATCTATCAGGTGGGGTATGGGATTTCTACACTGGCTCTGCTTCTTGCTCTGGCCATTTTCCTGTATTTCAGGTACACGCATATGCCTCTCTTGTCTGTCTCCCTATCTGTCTATCTGTCTGTCTGTGTGTTTGTCTGCCTGCACGTCTATCTGTCTGTGTGTCTGTGTGTTTGTCTGTCTGTACATCTTTATGTACGTCTGTGTGGGGGGTTGGGGGGTGAGGGGGGGTGTGCGTATGTGTGTGGGGGGTGGGGGGATGGAGGATGGAGGTGGGAGGTGTGTGTGTGTGTGTGTGTGCGTGTGTGTGTGTGTGTGTGTGTGTGTGTGTACGTGTGTATGCGTGTGTGTGTGTGTGTGTGTCTGTGTCTGTGTTTGTGTCTTTGAGTGAATATGTACCCATTTACATAATATATACCTGCCTGTACTTAGAAATGAATGTGTTTGTGCCCTAATGAAGCTAGTATGTACTGTTGATGTACAACCATCGGAACTCCTCTGCCTGTCTGTCTGTCTGTCAGTCTGTCTGTCTGTCTGTCTGTCTGTCTGTCTCTCTCTCTCTCTCTCTCTCTCTCTCTCTCTCTCTCTCTCTCTCTCTCTCTCTCCCTATCTCTCTCTCTCTCTCTCCCTCTCTCTCTCCCTCTCTATCTCTCTCTCTCTCTCTCTCTCTCTCTCTCTCTCTCCCTCCCTCTCTCTCTCTCCCTATCTCTCTCTCTCCCTATCTCTCTCTCTCTCTCTCTCTCTCTCTCTCTCTCTCCTCTCTCTCTCTCTCTCTCTCTCTCTCTCTCTCTCTCCTTCTCTCTCTCTCTCTCTCTCTATCTCTCTCTCTGTCTCTCCTGGGAATGCTGCGTGGGTTGATGCTGGCAGCCTACCTGCAAGCGCGTCGTTCATTGGCTTTAGAAAGACGCACCATTTTAAAACTTGTGACACGGATCAGGATTTACGCTCATTCGCATGCTAGCGCTCTCCCTGCAAACTAACTGACAGTGGCTCCAGCGAGCTTTGCCAAGTTTCGTGAAAAACTCATTGGTTTATAATGTATAATCTACGAATCTACGACGTAGAACTGTAAAATCTGTCTGAAATAAAAGGGACTTAAAGCAAACATTGTGTTTCTATAAAATCTATAAAACAGGATTAGTTTTTCTGAAGCCTTTTGTCAGTAGCATTAGACGGACTGCATTTTACTGTGCGGGGGTGTAGAGAGGTCTATAACATAAAAAAGGACCATGAGGGGTATAGTTTCCCTATCACTATGCTTTATCTGATAAAATGTAGATCTCAAAAGGAGATTCTCAATCTGTTTGGAGGTCGTTTCTGTTGATAACTTTGTCTAGTATGCTGAAGCATCTTCGACACTAAAGGTAGTAAAAAAGAAAAACACAAATCCCCGATTAATTTAGTTTGTTAAGGAAGGGTGTTGGGGGGAAGGGTGTTGGTATAAGCAGAAGGGTCCTTTCGATAGGCTGTTTATCGTTGCTGTGGACGATGATTTAACCAAAGCTCTTGTACTTATTTTGAACTCGAATGATCTGGAACGAGGTTCTTAAATTCTGTCAGAAAATACGTTTGGTTCAATATCACAATCATGACAGGATCTAAAATCTGTATGGTTGGATTTCTTCTCCGTATTTTGTTTGTTTGTTTCTTTGCTTTGTTTGTTTGTTTGTTTTTAGCCCCTATCAATTCTTGATTTTGTTTTTTCTTCCCTTTTCATTTTTCGCTTCTTTTCTAGAGGTTTTTTTTATCATTTTTAGATTATGACAGCAACAAAAATGTAGCCAATGTAATTGGTAAGCATATCAAACCCCCAAGTTGCTTATATATCTATATCTATATACATACATACATATATATTCAGGCACATGCATCTCCATATTGTATATCATCTACAGGTACGCTGCATTTAAATTTATTCTATCTGTTTTTTGAATTCATAACTGTTACCTTTCCAGTCACTTATTGCTGCTTCCTGTCCTTTACTGCTCCTTCTGGTCCCTTACTGCTTTCAGTCCATTACTGCTACTTCCGGTCCCTTACTACTTCCGGTCCATTACTGCTCCTTCCGGTCCATTACTGCTCCTTCTGGTCCCTTACTGCTTCCGGTCCCTTACTGCTCCTTCCGGTCCCTTACTGCTTCCGGTCCATTACTGCTACTTCCGGTCCCTTACTGCTTCCGGTCCATTACTGCTCCTTCCGGTCCATTACTGCTCCTTCCGGTCCCTTACTGCTCCTTCCGGTCCCTTACTGCTCCTTCCGGTCCCTTACTGCTTCCGGTCCCTTACTGCTCCTTCCGGTCCCTTACTGCTTTTACCGGTCCCTTACTGCTCCTTCCGGTCTCTTACTGCTCGTTCCAGTCCATTGCTGCTCCTTCCACTTTCTTACTGCTCATTCTTCCGTTCCAATACTGCTCCCTCTTCCGATCCATTACCGTTCCTTCTTCCTGTCCATTACTGCTCCTTCTTCCGGTCCATTACTGCTCCTTCTTCCGGTCCATTACTGCTCCTTCTTTCGGTCCATTACTGCACCTTCTTCTGGTCCATTACTTCTCCTTCTTTTCCTTTACTGCTCCTCCATTACTGTTGCTTTCCATTCCTTCCTTCCGGCACAAGTAAACACTCACTGTTCTCCAACGAAGCCACCCGTCACTTTCTTACAAACCTATCATTATGAAATTCCTACATTTCACATATTCACCCTACGAACTGTCGCCATTCTTTTCTCTTCTGGGAGTCTCTCCCATGATGGTAGTTAAAGCTTTTTCTCAGAAACAGCACTCGAAAGGTAAAATATATCTATTTTATACCTCAGGTCGGTGTTAATATACCTCTGAAACAAAGAGGGGGGGGGGGGGGCAGATACACATCTACATTACGCTTATTTACCGAAGTTTCGAAAACAACACGGAAGATGTGCGTTTAAACGAAAAGGGGTGGGTGGGTAAAGGGAGAGTACTGGCGGAAGAAAGGTTACAGGGTCAGACAGAAGACACTAAAAGGATCGTTAGACACACTGTAAAACCAGTTGAAAGACCAACGAGACGACCTTGTTGAACTTTGCTTCGGCGCACAATTCATGGCAGGCGCTTGGCATCAGTGTTATTTACGATATGTCAGCGCGTGCTTTTGATGGAGTCGGCGTCCTGAATATATTGCTGTCTTTCTGGGTCTTGTTTTTGTAGGTGGTATTGCTCTTCTGATTCCTCGCCCTCCTCGTTGTCTTAGAGTTTATTTGGATGTGAGAAAGGTTAAGGGATCATGCTTCGTCATTTTTAGAGTGCGACACACTGTCATTTGTCGTAGTAGATTGGGTTGTGTTCTCGTCGCTTTTGTATATCCTTTGTGTTGTTTTGTTGTGTTTCTATCTTTGGGTTTATATCGTTGCTGTTTTGTTGTTGGGTATGGGGTTGCGTTGTTTGTTGGGTTGGATTGTATTGTATTGTGTTGTGTTGTGTTGTATTCTATTGTATCCTATCGTATTGCATTGAATCGTATTCGTTGTTGTGTATTGTGTTGCAGTCATTGCTAATTTTTTAGCCGGAAATATTGACCATGTTCATGTAAAGACTCCTAAGGCTCAAAGAAACCATTATTTTCCCCGTATCTGTCTACTGTTACTTTGATTGTTAGTGTAGTGTATTGTGTTGCAGTCATTGCTAATTTTTTAGCCTGAAATATTGACCATGTTCATGTGAAGACTCCTAAGGCACAATGAAACATCATTATTTTCCCGTATCTGTCTACTTTTATTTTGTTTGTTAAAACAGCTGCTTTTTTCCACAGATATTTCTCAGTAGCTACTCTTTCATGTACATTAAATACATCTTACACACAAAACCTCGGACTATCGTCACTTCCAGTTACGATCGAAAAGATGCTGGGGGGGGGGGGGGGGGCAGGAGGAGGGGGGAGGGCTCGTCGGAAGATCGAACTTCCAACCTCTTGCATCCTATGCAGGTGATGTTACGGATCAGCCATGGATGTTCCCTTTGCTGGTATTTTCCGGTCTATTTTCTTTTTCTCTCTCCTGCAAACACTGATCTAATTCTCTGCTCACATCTTCGGTGTCTATTCTTCTAGTGGATGCTAGACAGGCTAGGGAATAATGCTGATATGACCCGTTCCAAGTGCAAAGCAATATTTATGATTTGTTTGATTGCACGCGTGGGTTGGAACGTACGTAGTGTCTGTCATTCTTGATTTGGTCATTTCGTAGAGTGCTGTTTTTGTGGGAAGGATAGTACAGTGGTCAGAGCACTCGCTTTCCCCCCCAAGCTAAGGTTTGTAAGCAGTATTGAGCGTGGTTACCAAGCGGGTGGGTGACCGTTTGCGCGGCTTGGCTTCAGTACAGTTCCCCCAGTTCACCCAGCTGTAAATGGGTACCTGCCCTCTTTAGGGTCAGGGAAGGTAAAGCAGCGAGGGAGAGGAGATGGTCACCGCTGGAGAAGCTGAGGTCTCTGACACCTCGCTCCTCATCGACCGCATAGGTTATGGCAACATCTTCACGTTTTAATCGTATTCGTCACACACATAAAATATAAAGAAACACGTACACTTTTTATCCAGATTAATAGCCCTTTTTTTTTTTTGCCTTAGGCGCCAATTGTTGTAGTATAGCAAACGAGACATACAAAGTAAACCTGGACCGCTATTAAAACAACTGTGGAAGTGTACTTTCTTTCTTTGATGTTATTTGTTTCTATCCCTTCCCCCCCACCCCCCTTCACGAAATGTCTTTTTGATCAAAGTAATCAGTTATAGGAAAAATTAAGTTTTAAAAAGGAAAAACTTGAGTTAGGGAAACTGCTTCATCATTGCTTAACATTATGTTATGTGGATTGGGATCTTACAGGCAGTTTATCAGAAAAATTCCATTTTGATTACATGGAATACGAAGCATTGTAGTTGAAAATGAAGCAAAAAACAAAACAACAGAAAACATAAGAAACATATCTCAATGTCTATGTGCAGTCAAAGGCCATACCGATTAAGTTGTCTTTTGTTTTTTTAAACCTACATAGTCAAGCCCTTAGACAAAATATGGATGCAACAAATGAAATAAGGATACAAATAAGCAGAAAACTGAACAAAAGCCGCGATTTGCTACGATGTGGAAAGTTTTGCTTTTTTTTAAAACTCTGTCAGAAACCGGAACAGGAAGAGCATTTCTTTGATCTCTAAAACTGATCACTTCATTAAAACGTTGCCAGTGAAGTCAAATCTTCTGATGTCGAAGAAAATTAACTAGCCATTGGTGATAGAGAAGAGACAACCCTTTAGGGAAAACCCATCAAAGACTTCACCAGTAATTACTGCAAGAACATGCAAGTTGGCATGGGCGCCGTCACCATTTTCACCTATCTGATTAATTACAGCTTTTAAAAAAATGATAACGGGATCGATTATCTGGTTTATTTACTAACGTTGCTCCCACGGACTGATGATTTAACATCTACTGAATCAGTACAGCACTTAGCGAAAGATAAATAAACAGACGAACGTTAAAGACTGGGGAATGCAGAGTTATCAGGACCAAAATATAAATAAATGGCCAACCCCACCACGTTCAACAGAATGTGCCGAGTTTAAAACAGAAAACTTTGAACAGCTTTACACTCCGTGTTGGTTTCTTAAAACATGTTTAAGTAAACAATCCATAATTTCAGACCGAAGATCGATTAAATGTTTTTAAAAATGTTAATAGTTAAGCCCTTAATAGATGGAACAAAAATGAAATGGAGGGGTAAATCACAGGAAAACTAATCAAAAGCCGTGATTATTTTAACCTGTAAAACTGATCACTTAATCAGAACGTTTTCTACTTCGGGCGCAATCGACTAAAAACAATATTAAGAAGAAGAGGAAGAAGAAGAAGAAGAAGAAGAAGAAGAAGAAGAAGAAGAAGAAGAAGAAGAAGAAGAAGAAGAAGAAGAAGAAGAAGAAGAAGAAGAAAAAGAAGAAAAAGACATGGAATGTACATAGCGCCATATCTCGGGAAAAAAAAAAAGCAAATCATAGCGCTTTCGTTCATCCCACTCATTCACATGCAGCAAGTTACAATAGTCACTCTAGACACTTGAGAAGAATCTCAACAACTTGAAAAGGCAGAAAAGTCCACTGTCTACACAGTCGAACCATGATAATGCCTTGTTAACACGTCCGATTCAAGAGAAGAGCCAATACTGTCTGGGTAACTTTGCTCCGATTGTTAGGCCTATTACCTCTACGGAGAAGTCGCTGGTTAACAACGCCAAATCTTTTTAAACAGTGTGTCCTGTACAAACTGAACCTCTCTGGCGGACGCTGTAGCCGAATGGTTAAGACTGATCGGCTTCAATCCCATGGGTCCATGAAGTCGTGGGTTCAAATCTCGGCGGCGTCTGGTGATCTAAGGGTGGGGAATTTTTACCATCTCCCAGGTCAATGTCAAGTGCAGACCTGCCAGTGCCTTCACTCCCTTCGGATTCACTTCCTTCGGATGAGACTATAAACCGAGGTCCCGTGTGCGAACGCACGCAGAACATCTTGCGCACACGTTAAATCCTGTTCCGCTTTTCGTAAGAGTAGGCCATTACGTGCCGGTGGGAACAGATGACAGAATTTACAAAACCGCATACGCACGGGGACTGAATGTAAAAAGGCACTTAAGTGCTTATTCCATTATCCTCGAAATAAAATAAAATATAAAATAAAAAATTACTTGCAGAAGATCAGATATGCACGTTAAAGATCCCGTAATTCATGTTAGCGCTAGGTGGATTACGGAAACACGAACGTACCCAGCAATACATCCCCGAAGTCGAAATGTGGCTACTTTGATGGTGGGCAAAAAAAGTGGCATACGCAAAATCTCACCAATTGTGATCCTCGGAGCTTTAGCCGAGGTACGACCCCCAAAAAATCTCTGAGTTCGTTCCTCTCCAGATCTGAGATTGCATGCTAGGTATCTTCGTGTCCCTAATGCTGCGACCATAGAGTGATGGCCTTCCCTTCTTTAAAAAAAAAAGATAGGTGGGCTTGTAAAAATGTCATGCAGTCGTGTGTATCCGTGACCTCGGTTGGCAGCTTCATTCTTTTTTCTTTGCTTTGTTTTGTTTGGTTTTTTGCTTTTTGTTTTGTGCTTGTTTGTTTGTTCCTCGGCTAGATCTACAGCTGTCATTTTCACCAATGGTAAGATTTTTGTGTATGCGACCGTTTTTGCCCCCCCCCCCCCCCCCCTCCCTCCCTACCCATCCCCATAAACGG
>CM054139.1:25351341-25356341 GCA_028751875.1 Rapana venosa
CTTCTTCTTCTTCTCCTTCTTTCCTTCTCCTTCTTCTTCTTCATCACCTCTTTCTCCTCCTCCTCCTTATCTTCCCACTTTGTTTATCATCCTTGTGTATATTTTTTTCAACATGATATATGCTTATTTTCAATTATTTAATTTTACATTATGTGCTGATGGCTCTTTATCTCACAAATATGAAAAACTATACACATTGAATGCATACCTGTAGGATAGGGATTAGATTCATAACTACGTGAACGGATAATCATTTTTAAGTAAAAATCAAGAACAAAACTTAATATTACCCCCTTGCTTTTATTGTTTGTCGTTTTCCCCCTTGTTTTTTTTATCTCTAGTGACTAAGAAGTTGCCGTTTTTATCTGCTATGAATTGGTTTATAAATGTCTTACATGGGTTTACCATGTCTATTCTATTTGAGGATGACTACGTCTTTCAGTCTTATTGTTTGTTTATTTGTGTATGTGGGTAGGGTTGATGTATGTTAGGGGAGATGTGAGAATAGATGGATAGGTGTGTGTATGTGTGTGTGCGCGCGCGTGCGTGTGCGCGTGTGCGTATGTGAGTGTGCGCGTGTGCGTGTGCATGTGTCCAAGTGCATTCTATGCATTGGCACGTCCACACACGCAAGTGCATGTGCCTAAGCACACACGCAGGCATAAAGTATGGTTAAAGTTTCCGGTCTTCCCTTTATTTCTTAACTGTTCTCAGATCCTAACGTTTTTCCCCACTAATCATAATTTTAAAAAAAAACGATTGACTTCATTATGCATATACACGTCACCTTAAAACAACCACAGCCTGATAAGAAAGCACTAAACAGCAAAACAAGCAAAGACGCACAACAGCAACAACAACAACAACAACAACAACAACAACAACAGCAACAATAAACGAAAATCAAAACCTCCTCACAAAGCAAAAACAATTCTCCTCGCTGGATCCCCGTTTTTATGCTGTAACTGTTAATCAGAGCCAGAATGCTAATTTCAAGGTCCTTTTTTCTTTTTTTTTCTTTTGGGTTGAGAACGTGTGCCGTGAACATGTGATGACATTCTGCCTCCTTCAATCTAACGAACCAGCACGTTTATAGCCGCGCCGACCACTGAGGCCATATTATCGCCTAACACTGTCGCCTTGTTCAGATTTTCGTTTCATCTTCATCTGCACCTTCACCTGTCACGTAGTCTAGTCCCGTGGACCGTGCGTGGAGGCAGCGATGCAGAATTTGCGACCAGCTTCCTCCACTCCCCGCGGTCCTCTGTTTTAATGTATAATAATAATAATAATAATAATAATAATAACAATAATAATAATAATAATAATAATAATGAGAAGAAGAAGAAGAAGAAGAACAAGAAGAACAAGAAGAACAAGAAGAACAAGAAGAAAAAGAACAAGAACAAGAAGAACAAGAAGAACAAGAAGAACAAGAAGACAAGGAATTTATATAGCGCCATATCTTGAAAAAAAAACCAAATCATTTCCGTAACAATTTGTTCCACTCATGGCCAGTCCACTCTCTGATGTTGTCTTCCCATTGATCCCGGAATAATAATTTTTAAAAATTGTTAAACGTGGCCCCGGCACAAAAACTATTCTATTATATTGTGTTGTGTTGTATTGCATTGTGTTGTGTTGTTTTGTAGTGTATTGCAATTGTATAGCACTTGAAGTCACGGCAGATTTCTCTGCGTGAAATTCAGGCTGTTCTCCCCAGGGAGAGAGCGCGTCACCACAAGAGCAGCGCCACTCTTTTTTTTTTCTTTTCCTGTCTGCATATATAATTGGTTTCCTATCAGAGTGGCTTTTTTTTTCTACAGAAATTTGCCGTGGGTTCTTTTACATGCACTAAATGAGTATTGCACGCGGGACTTCGGTTTATAGTCTTATGCAAAAGACTAGCACCCAGACTACCAACCACGGTCTAGTGGATGGGGGGTGGGGGGGGGGGGGGTCACAAACGAGGATCGAACCACCACACACTTGAAACCCGGACTTTTCGCTTTCTAGGCAGGCGCGTTACCTCTAGACCACGGCTCCACCGTCAACTATCGATGTAAGACAAGTTGCAAGACCTGCATTAAAATGTGGTCAGGCTTTAAAAAATGTTACCTAGAGAAATCATCCTCCATGACAAACTCTTAGCATAACAATGTGTATTCTCCTTAAAGGAGAGAAAAAAATCCTCTGAAGTCCGAGTATGGCTACCTTTACGCAGAGGTTGCTCGAAACGCAGGCATACAGGTGCAAACTTTTCAATCCACTAATGGTGCTTTCATAGTGATTTTCCGTGTGTGAGTGAACAAGATACAGTGCGTATTCTCCGTAAATCTTAAGGTGTTAAAAGCTTAGAAACATTCATTAACAAGAACAGTGTAATATAGCAACAACAACAACAACTACAACAACAAGAACAACAACACATGACTCCTATCATAATCTATCCTATAGTCAACCGAGCCCTGAGAGATGCAGACACTTGCAGTGTTGGTCAGGCAAGTTAATAAATAACACTCTCAGAATCGCATACGTAAAGCAGAAGAAGCTTTACTGTGTGATTCCAGTCTTCCCAATAAGCCCACAGCAAAGTCACTCAGAGTAATACGGAATATCCGTATGACTCATACGGGATTCGAGCCTGCTTCCTTCCGGCCCGCAACCCAAGTCAAGTCAAGTCAAGTCAAGTCAAGTCAAAAAAATTGTAATCATCCCATGAAGGGCAATTACAATACTGACAGGCAGATTGATACGCATCAAAAATCTCAGAAGACACAAAAAAGCTACATTTCAGATTGGTTAAAAAGCATTCCAAAGTGACTTCAAATAAAAATGTCACGAACACACACACACACACACACACACATACACACACACACATACACACACACAGGCATGCGCAAAACCACATACACACACACACACACACACACAACACTCACACACCAATTGTGAACACAATGTTTTTAAAAAAACATTGACTAGAAGACATAAAAACTTATTATTTACGCACGCACATACGCAACACGTACACACGCACATGCACGTGCGTGTGCGAACACACCCATGCACAAGGGCGTTAACCACTGCACTATGGTGGCTGTTTGTTGTTGCTGTTGCTACTGCTGTTGTTGTCTGCTTTATGAGGATGGATGGTGGGAGAAAGAAATTTTCATTGGTTTAACTAGTAAGGCATCATCGTCATTTTTCTTGTCAGACTATTCATGGAAGCACTTCAGTAACCCGTCACAAACAGAAATGAAAATGTAAGTAGCAATCTTCAAAACGCTAAACAGTTATTCCCTAAAACGAACACATTCGTATGCAATATGGACACCTGCAAATGCCGATCTGCAGATGAATTTTGGATTTCTTCTTCTTCTTCTTCTAGTATTAGCATTGTTATTGTTGTTGTTATTATTATTATTATTATTATCATAATCATCATCATAATCATAATCATAATCATCATCATTTTGTTTTTGGAAGTGTGTGGTGGCTCGATCCCTGTTGTTTGTGCTCGAAACTGATTCCCCATCCACTAGACCATGAATGTTGGTATGGGTGCTAGCCTTTCGGATGAGAGTTATTTCTCTAAACAAACCACGGTGCAATCAGCTACCTATGCATGGTTGTATGCTTGACAGAGAATTTGATTGATATTATCATAAAATCATCATCATTAGGGTTTTTTTATTATTGTTCTCCTCATTACTTTCATTCTATTTTCCAATGTTGATTATCATTACCATCGTCATCATCAACATCATCATCACCTTTTTCATATCTTTTCTTCGTGTTCTTGCTCGTGTTGTCATCGTCAACATTTGCAGCATTTGAGGGATGATTACTGAAAGGGAGGAATTGCTTTGTCTAAAAAGTTAAAAACAAAAACACTCACAAACTAGACGATAAGATAATTGTTTCGCCTTATGAAGCAGTTTACAGTGAAACAATGCATTCAAGAAGCCATAAACACAAGCGGAACCGGAAACGCATTCTGAAAAGCGGCAAATAAGAGTTGCTCTCCCACAATGAACACATTCGTGTGCAAAACGGTCATCTGCAAATGCTGAGATGTGGTCGACCCATTGCAGGTTTAGGTTAAGCGAAAACAAAAGACCACCTAAATAATCGGAATAATGGGAAAGGGAATAATTTAGAAAATGTGATAATAAAGGGAAACGAGGATCAAGAAAAAAATGAAGTCCAAAAAATCAAAATCTAAGAAGGCGAAAACCAAGCAAAACAAATGAAACAGAAGAGGAATTTACGAAAAGAAACAGAATAACAGAAGAAAAAACACGAAAAGAATAAAGAAAAGAATAAAGGAAAGAAACAAAAGAAAGTGACAAGGAAATGAAAGAAGCAAAAAGTGACACGTGAATCAAACAATGAAATTACAACCAAAAAAACAAACTGTAAACGCTGAAAAAGACCCTGAAAAGAGCAAAAGAAAAAGAAATATACATCTATAGCAGAACAAAAAATAAAGAGAAAAATTACGTAAATCAGAAAAAAGGAAAAGCTGTATACAAAAAAATACAGAAACAAAAAAAAAGTGAAAGAAAAAATATTAAAGACTGCTATACTTGTTTACATATCTTTTACATGTGCTCTCTGTGTGTCTGTCTGTCTGTCTCCCTCCCTCCCTTTTCCTCCCCCCTCCCTCGTTTAACTTGTCACCTGTGTCTGATGCGATGGTTCCTTACGGAAACAGTTTCCGTCAGCTTGAGCAATTGGCAAAAGAGAATCTCGGTCTGTCTGTCTGTCTGTCTGTCTGTCTGTCTGTCTGTCCCCGTCTCTGTCTCTTTTCTCTCTCTGTCCTCTTCTCTGTTTCTCTGTCTCTGTCTGTCTCTGTCTGTTCTGCCTGTCTGTCTCTCTCTGTGTCTCTCTCTGTCCCTGTCTCTCTGTCTCTCACTCTCTTGTTGTCTCTCTGCCTTTGTCTCTCACTTTCTCCTCCCTCCTTCCCTTCCCCCCCTCTCTCTCTCCCTCTC
>CM054139.1:25363841-25366341 GCA_028751875.1 Rapana venosa
ACAGCCCTTTTCTGTTTTAGATCAAAGTTTTCACCAGCTCGATTTGAAATCTGCTGCTGACAATCATTGGTAAAAGTTGACCTAGGGGACTATTCATACCCGTGAATAGGTATGACCAGGGAGAGCAGCCTGAATTTCACGCAGAGAAATCTGCTGTGACTTAAAGAGATACACAATTCCAACTGTTAATTTTGTTTTCCAAACAGTGATTCTGCATATGATGTGCATATTGCTGGTTAAGGTTCATTTGATTCCCGAAAGACTATGTAGAAAAACCAGAAGTACATAGGTATACAATACCAACTGTTAATTTTGTTTTCCAACAGTGATTCTGCATATTATGATGTGCATATTGTTGGTTAAGGTTCATTTGATTCCATCAAGACTTTATGTAGAGAAACCAGGAGTATTGATAGTGTCCAGAACTGATCGTGTTGCTACTCAGTATCGGTACTGGCTGAAGACTGTTTAGTAGCGAAATGTCATTATTGTCTGCGTTCTGAGATTGTATGACAAAAGGCTGTCAGTCATGTTTGTAGTCATGATAACTATATAATCATGAAGCCTTTTGTAGATCGAATAGTGTAGTCATTGCTTAAATGTAACTTACATCTTCATGTCTATGATATTGAGCGGAAAGTATATTGCTGTTTGTATTGTCTAGATATAACGTGCTGTGTTAGTGTACACTACATTGTGCTTTATACTCTATAAGCTCACTGTCTCTTGTGTGTGTGTGTGTGTGGTGTGTGTTTGTGTGTGTGTGTGTGTGTGTGTGTGTGTGTGTGTGTGTGTGTGTGTGTGTGTGTGTGTGTGTGTGTACATGTGTGTGAGTGTGTATGTGCGTACGTGCGTGCGCGCGCGCTGTGTGTGTGTTTATTTATCTGTGTGTCTCTGTGTGTTGTATATCTGTGTCTGTCAGTGCTCTGTGTGTGTATGTGTGTGTGTGTGTGTGGTGTCTGTGCGTCTCTGTGTGTTGTATGTCTGTGTCTGTCAGTGCTCTGTGCGTGTGTGTGTTTACACGAGCGACGGCTTATAATGTATATAATATAATTATCTGCGCATCTGTGTGTGTGCCTTCACCCGTGTGTGTGCACATGTTCATGTTTGTTTCCTTACAGATGCTGGCTACCCCACTCTGAGACAGCCTACGACTACATTTTACACACCCCAGTCATCATCGTCCTCGTGGTAAGTGCAAGTCTTCGAATATATATATATATATATATATATATATATATATATATATATATATATATATATATATATATATATATATATATATATATATATATTATATCATTTACATCTCATATAGAAAACAGAACAAACGAATCCATCAGTCTTCATGTTCGTCGAACGCTCAGACAGCAACTAGTGTTTTCTGTTCATATTTGCGGGGAAAAATTGCGTTGTACCGCCGTTAAGCTCCTGACAAGTCAGGCCCAGCGCATCCGACTTCACCATGAGAGAGCTAGAGAATTGTTATCTTTGGAGTAACTTTCTGGGAAAAGGGGGCAAAAGAATAGACCAAGAAGGCAGAAAATGACAAAGAGGTGACAGGAAGAAAAGAAACAAGGCAGAAACAAAGAGAGGGATAGAGAAGAGGGAATTCCGAGCACAGAATTTCCAGAAAGTGGGGATGCTGTTTATACTGACAGGTCCCCAGCAATTCCCCAAAGGGGAGAAAGCCTTCAGTTTTGAATGGCAAGGACTGTGACAGGAATCGGGCGGACAATTGGAAAAGGCCAGACTCCAAAGGAATTTTTTTTTCTTTCATTTCATGGCTAGAGCTCCGAGGTTCACCAATGATGATGCTGAATGGTAGCGCCACGCATTTTCACTCATATGACAGACATCGCTAGTTGCTGTCTGAGCGTTCGACGAAAAAGAAAAGGACTCGTCGTGTTCCTCTTTCGTTAATTTGACAGCCTGTTCTTAATCTTAAGATCGATATCTAAAGGAAAAGAACTTTTTTTTCAAAACAAGTTTCTTCATAAAGAAATATCTTGTTTGGGTTATAAAATTACGTTTTCTGAAAGAAATTGTGGGGTTATTTTTTTGGGGTATCCAATATGTTCATTGTGGTTGCTTCAATATCGTTATCCCTTATCTGATCATATTATTCACTGAGATTGTGTTGATTTGTTTTATTTCATTTCCTTTAATTTCTTCATTAAATTTCATCGCTTTTCCTTGAGGAAACTTGTTTTATGTTGTTCATTAACTCTGATTTAATCAAGTGCGTTTCGTCTAGAAAGGTTGAGTGTGTTAAACAATGTGGTGTTTCATTCAAGAGAGTGCTTTGAATGAATTATTGTGTTCTATCCAATTATCTTGTTGCATTCAACGAAAAAAAATGTATTACATCAAATTATCTTGTTTTGTCAGTTTCATTACGTTGTGGATTTTTTTAATTTTATTTTGGGGGGGGGGTATATTTTCTGACTGATAGTTTCGTCAAATGCGTTGCTTCGGTCAACCCGTTTCATATTTCAAA
>CM054139.1:25383841-25386341 GCA_028751875.1 Rapana venosa
TCTCTCTCTCTCTCTCTCTCTCTCTGTCTCTCTGTCTCTCTTTCTCTCTGTCTTTCTCTCTCTCTGTCTTTCTCTTTAAATCTCTCTTTCTGTCTCTCTCTGTCTCTGTCTCTGTCTGTCGCTCTCTGTCTCTGTATCTCTCTCTGTCTTTCTCTCTGTCTTTCTCTCTCTCTGTCTTTCTCTCTGTCTTTCTCTCTGTCTTTCTCTCTCTCTCTGTCTTTCTCTCTGTCTCTCTTTCTCTCTTTCTCTCTGTCTTTCTCTCTCTCTGTCTTTCTCTTTGTCTCTCTCTCTCTCTGTCTCTCTCTGTCTCTCTCTGTCTCTGTCTCTGTCTGTCGTTCTCTGTCTCTGTATCTCTCTCTGTTTTTCTCTATGTATCTCTCAGTCTCCCTCTCTGTCTTTCTCTGTGTCTCTCTTTCTTTCTCTGTCTCTGTCTCTCATTATGTTGCTCTCTATCTCTTTCTCTCTGTCTGTCTCTTTGCCTGTCTGTCTCTGTCTCTCTCTCTCTCTCTCTCTCTCCTCTCTCTCTCTCTCTCTCTCTCTCTCTCTCTCTCTCTCTCTCTCTCTCTCTCTCGTGTGTGTGTGTGTGTGAGACCATCTTAGTATGATTTCAACTTTGTAACAACATTGGTATTTATTACTCTTATGAAAACAATAATAATTTAGATTAGGGTTTTTTTCTTTTCTTTTGCCCCAGGACCAAAAGATTGATCAGTTATTGACGTAAACCAAAAAAAAAACAGGCTTACATAACAATAATGTTTTGTTGTTGTAGTTGTTATTATTTTCAACACGATTGAGAAGTTGTAAGGGGTTACCTGCGCTTGATGTTCTCTACTACAACTTATGCATTACTGCTTTTATGCTTACAATAATTATTGTGACGAGATTTACCATTTATCCATGAAAAGCTTTTAGCCTTGCAACCTCTACTCTTCAATTGGGGGACGGGATAGCCTAGTGGTTAGAACATTGCACTCGCAATCTTGACGACCCAGGTTCGATTCCCGTTCAAGGGGATATTTTCCTCTGGAGTTAACATCAGTGCAGACTCCACTCTCCCCAAAAGTCCTTCGGATGAGACTATAAACCGAGGCCCCCGTGTGCCAACGCACGCAGACCATCTTGCGCACACGTTAAATCCTGTTCCGCTTTTCGTAAGAGTAGGCCATTGTGTGCCGGCGGGAACGGATGACAAAATTTACAAAACCACAGACACACTTGGACTGGATGTAAAAAAGCAAGCACATAAGTGCTTGTTGCATTATCCTCGTTATAAAAGAATAAATAAAATAGATAAATAAAAGGATAGAGAGTCCTTTGAAGTCAAAGTTCAGCTGCCTATTGTGGCAATATACTTGAAAATTGGCATACACGCACGAAAAATTATCATCCAATGTGTATGCTGATGGTGTCGCGGGCAACAACAACAACAAAAATACGGCAACTCATGCAGAGAGAAAAAAGAAAAAATGTATGAATTGGAGGGGAGGGGTGGGGGGAGGCTGCTCTTGTGGCCACTCGGTACCTGGGAAGAGCATCCTGAATTTCACGCAGAGAAGTCTACCGTGACTTGAAATTTGGTATACAATGCAAATACAGTACGATACAATACAGTACAACACAACACAATACAATACAATACAACACGACACGATACAATACAATACAATACAATACGATACAATGCAATACGATACAGTACATTACAACACAATACAATACAATGCAATACGATACAACACAATACAATACAACACAACACGATGCAATACAATACAATACGATACAATACAAAGCAACACGATACAATACAACGCAACACTATACAATACAATACCACACGACACAACACAACACGATGCAATACAATACAATACGATACAATACAATACGATACGATACAGTACAACACAACACGATACAATACAATACAATACAACACGACAAACACAAAACAACACAATCTAATACGATACAATACAATACAACACGACACAACATAATACAATACAATACAACACAATACGATACAATACAACACGACACGACACAATACCACACAACACAAAACAATACAATACAACACAACACAATACAATACAACACAAGGCAATACAATACAATACGGTGACCCCCGGGTGCTATGATGGAAACAGTGTGCATATGCATATGACTGGGTGACCCCTTCAACGGTGCTAAGCTTGGAGTAGGCTCCGCAACAACAACAACAACAACAACAACAACAACCTAAGGGTTTTGAGTTGTCCCTTTTTTTATTATTTGTTTAACAAAACCAGCATAAGTCATCCTTTATAGCTGTAATACAAAAACAAAAAACCCCAAACTTTTTTTTCTTTAAACTGTAAAGTTTTAAGCCAGTGTTGTGAGGGGAGAGAGAGAGAGAGAGAGAGAGAGAGAGAGAGAGAGAGAGAGAGAGAGAGAGAGAGAGAGACAGAGACAGAGACAGAGACACAGAGAGAGACAGAGAGAGAGTGCAGCA
>CM054139.1:25393841-25398841 GCA_028751875.1 Rapana venosa
CTGTAACACTTTGCAGCATGTCTTAATAGATTCTCAACTGTCACACTTTGCAGTATGTCTTAATAGATTCTCAACTGTCACACTTTACAGCATGTCTTAATAGATGATCAGCTGTCACACTTTGCAGTATGTCTTAATAGAATAGATTCTCAACTGTCACACTTTGCAGTATGTCTTAATAGATTCTCAACTGTCACACTTTGCGGTATGTCTTAATAGATTCTCAACTGTCACACTTTGCAGCATGTCTTAATAGAATAGATTCTCAACTGTCACAGTTTGCGGTATGTCTTAATAGATGATCAGCTGTTTCACTTTGCAGTATGTCTTAATAGATTCTCAACTGTCACACTTCGCAGTATGTCTTAATAGAATAGATTCTCAACTGTCACACTTTGCAGCATGTCTTAATAGAATAGATTCTCAACTGTCACACTTTGCGGCATGTCTTAATAGATTCTCAACTGTCACACTTTGCAGTATGTCTTAATAGAATAGATTCTCAACTGTCACACTTTGCAGTATTTCTTAATAGAATAGATTCTCCACTGTCACACTTTGCAGCATGTCTTAATAGAATAGATTCTCAACTGTCACACTTTGCAGTATTTCTTAATAGATTCTCAACTGTCACACTTTGCAGTATGTCTTAATAGAATAGATTCTCAACTGTCACACTTTGCAGCATGTCTTAATAGAATAGATTCTCAACTGTCACACTTTGCAGTATGTCTTAACAGATTCTCAACTGTCACACTTTGCAGCATGTCTTAATAGAATAGATTCTCAACTGTCACACTTTGCAGCATGTCTTAATAGAATAGATTCTCAACTGTCACACTTTGCAGTATGTCTTAACAGATTCTCAACTGTCACACTTTGCAGCATGTCTTAATAGAATAGATTCTCAACTGTCACACTTTGCAGTATGTCTTAACAGATTCTCAACTGTCACACTTTGCAGCATGTCTTAATAGAATAGATTCTCAACTGTCACACTTTGCAGTATTTCTTAATAGATTCTCAACTGTCACACTTTGCAGTATGTCTTAATAGATTCTCAACTGTCACACTTTACAGCATGTCTTAATAGATGATCAGCTGTCACACTTTGCAGTATGTCTTAATAGATTCTCAACTGTCACACTTTGCGGTATGTCTTAATAGATTCTCAGCTGTCACACTTTGCGGCATGTCTTAATAGATTCTCAACTGTCACACTTTGCAGTATGTCTTAATAGATGATCAGCTGTTTCACTTTGCAGTATGTCTTAATAGATTCTCAACTGTCACACTTTACAGCATGTCTTAATAGATGATCAGCTGTCACACTTTGCAGTATGTCTTAATAGATTCTCAACTGTCACACTTTGCGGTATGTCTTAATAGATTCTCAGCTGTCACACTTTGCGGCATGTCTTAATAGATTCTCAACTGTCACACTTTGCAGTATGTCTTAATAGATGATCAGCTGTTTCACTTTGCAGTATGTCTTAATAGATTCTCAACTGTCACACTTCGCAGTATGTCTTAATAGAATAGATTCTCAACTGTCACACTTTGCAGCATGTCTTAATAGAATAGATTCTCAACTGTCACACTTTGCGGCATGTCTTAATAGATTCTCAACTGTCACACTTTGCAGTATGTCTTAATAGAATAGATTCTCAACTGTAACACTTTGCAGCATGTCTTAATAGAATAGATTCTCAACTGTCACACTTTGCAGCATGTCTTAATAGATTCTCAACTGTCACACTTTGCAGTATTTCTTAATAGATTCTCAACTGTCACACTTTGCAGTATGTCTTAATAGAATAGATTCTCAACTGTCACACTTTGCAGTATTTCTTAATAGATTCTCAACTGTCACACTTTGCAGCATGTCTTAATAGAATAGATTCTCAACTGTCACACTTTGCAGCATGTCTTAATAGAATAGATTCTCAACTGTCACACTTTGCAGCATGTCTTAATAGAATAGATTCTCAGCTGTCACAGTTTGCGGTATGTCTTAATAGATTCTCAACTGTCACACTTTGCAGTATGTCTTAATAGATTCTCAACTGTCACATTTTTCAGTATGTCTTAATAGATTCTCAACTGTCACACTTTGCGGCATGTCTTAATAGATTCACAACTGTCACATTTTTCAGTATGTCTTAATAGATTCTCAACTGTCACACTTTGCAGTATGTCTTAATAGATTCACAACTGTCACATTTTTCAGTATGTCTTAATAGATTCTCAGCTGTCACACTTTGCAGTATGTCTTAATAGATTCACAACTGTCACATTTTTCAGTATGTCTTAATAGATTCTCAACTGTCACACTTTGCGGCATGTCTTAATAGATTCACAACTGTCACACTTTGCAGTATGTCTTAATAGATTCTCAACTGTCACACTTTGCGGCATGTCTTAATAGATTCACAACTGTCACACTTTGCAGTATGTCTTAATAGATTCTCAACTGTCACACTTTGCGGCATGTCTTAATAGATTCACAACTGTCACACTTTGCGGCATGTCTTAATAGATTCTCAACTGTCACACTTTGCGGTATGTCTTAATAGAATAGATTCTCAACTGTCACAGTTTTCAGTATGTCTTAATAGATTCTCCACTGTCACACTTTGCAGCATGTCTTAATAGAATAGATTCTCCACTGTCACACTTTGCAGCATGTCTTAATAGAATAGATTCTCAACTGTCACACTTTTCAGTATGTCTTAATAGATTCTCAACTGTCACACTTTGCAGTATGTCTTAATAGATTCTCAACTGTCACACTTTGCAGTATGTCTTAATAGAATAGATTCTCAACTGTCACACATTGCAGTATGTCTTAATAGATTCTCAACTGTCACACTTTGCAGTATGTCTTAATAGATTCTCAACTGTCACACTTTGCAGCATGTCTTAATAGATTCTCAGCTGTCACACTTTGCAGTATGTCTTAATAGATTCTTAACTGTCACACTTTGCGGTATGTCTTAATAGATTCTCAGCTGTCACACTTTGCGGCATGTCTTAATAGATTCTCAACTGTCACACTTTACAGTATTTCTTAATAGATTCTCAACTGTCACACTTTGCAGCATGTCTTAATAGATTCTCAACTGTCACACTTTGCAGTATGTCTTGATAGATTCTCAACTGTCACACTTTGCAGCATGTCTTAATAGATTCTCAACTGTCACACTTTGCAGCACGTCTTAATAGAATAGATTCTCAACTGTCACACTTTGCAGTATGTCTTAATAGAATAGATTCTCAACTGTCACACTTTGCAGCATGTCTTAATAGATTCTCAACTGTCACACTTTGCGGTATGTCTTAATAGATTCTCAACTGTCACACTTTGTGGCATGTCTTAATAGATTCTCAACTGTCACACTTTGCGGTATGTCTTAATAGATTCTCAACTGTCACACTTTGTGGCATGTCTTAATAGATTCTCAACTGTCACACTTTGCAGCATGTCTTGATTCTCAACTGTTACACTTTGCAGCATGTCTTTTTGTTCCTTAGCGAGAGACCCAAGGTTCACCAATGGTGAAATTTTGCGTATATGACCCTTTTTACACACATTTAAGGTAGCCGCATTCCGACTCCAGGATCGTAATACATGGTTTTTTCCTTGAGAGTAATATATTATTTGCCTCTGAATGGTAATACAAAGCCAGAACAGCACAAATAATGTAGCACCAATGACAGATACACTCGGGCATGTGTTTTTCCCCTGGGATAATTATGTCCTTACTCTGTTAGCACCAGGATCACACTTGCTTCGCGGCAAATTTTTGAAACAATGTGCACCACACCTTTGCCTAAACTTTTCCTACCTCTGATTTATCGTAAGGAATGGGGCGACCTCTGAACACAAACTAAATATCATAATTATGTATATCAGTGTATAAAATATATCTATCTATCTTTATTATCAGGTTGTTCTTGCTCCACAACGAATATATATACATATTCAAAGTGGAAAACACATAATCTAATATACATATGTCTTCTTTATAATGAGAAGAAGAAGAAGAAGAAGAAGAAGAAGAAGAAGAAGAAGAAGAAGAAGAAGAAGAAGAAGAAGAAGAAGAAGAAGAAGAAGAAGATGTGGACTTTATATAGTGCTGAATCTTGGTTTTTTTTTAAAATCAAAGCGCTTGCACTCAAATCACTTACACGCATGCCACTCTCCTTAAACATGATGAACAACAACATATTTCAAATCCATGCGCACGCACGCACGCACGTACGCACGCACGTACACACACACACACACACACACACACACACACACACACACACAAACACACACACACACTCGCGAACACACTTAGGAGGTGAAAGATGCTGCTAAAAATTAGGGACAGATATGAGGGGGAAAGTCTCAGGTAGAAAATAAGTGTGTTTTACACCCTGCCCCCCCCCCCCCCCCCTCCAAAAAAAACCACCCCAAAAGAAACAGAAACTGGGTTCAAAATCGATTTCAGGTAAAGCCACCATTACCATTACGAACCAGCCTTGTGCTAAAAGCAAGCAAGAAGGAGAAGAAGCAGATAACAGGCATCTCGTTCTAAGCAGACACAGACGGCCAAGAAAGGAACAGCAGCAGCAGCAGCAGTAGTAGCTTCTGCCTTGTGCAGAGAACAGAAAGAATGGCACGACAGTCTGGCTGTAGACTCTTTGTCCACAGCCATAGACCATGATGAAGGGAGGGAGGAGGGAGGGAGAGAGAGAGGGAGCGGTATGTGTGTCAGCGGTGCCAGCCAGTCTCAAAGGCAGCTGGGCTCTGTGAGGGGCCTGCCTTTATCAGACATGCTAATGGTTGCAGGCTGTTAGCGGAACAGAGACTTTCCCCCCTGTCTGAAGACAGAGTACGGCTAGCTAACTACAGCGTAGGTGCGGCTTGCGCGTCAAGGTTGTGGAAGAAGAAAAGAGAGTTGAGGCTGAGAGAGGGATAAAAGTGCTCACCCAGCTGTGAACGGCGG
>CM054139.1:25401341-25408841 GCA_028751875.1 Rapana venosa
TTGGGTGGTGTTTTCTGTGGTGCCTGTTCTGCACATGTGCCAGCATCGGTGGATCGGTGGTCTAGAGGTAACGCGCCTGTCTAGAAAGCGAAAAGTCCGGGTCGGAAGTGTGCGGTGGTTCGAATCCCGTTTGGGTCCGAAACTCCCCCCCCCCTCCCCCCCATCCATTAGACCATAAGTGGTGGTCTGGGCAGCTAGTCTTTCGGATGAGACGATAAACCCAGGTCCCGTGTGTTACTCCAAATTATTCAGCGCACGTAAATGAACCCACGGCAACAAGAGAGTTGGCCTAGGCAAAACTCTTAGAAAAAAACCCACTCTGATAGGGAAACAAATACAGACCACAAAAAACAGGTGGCGCTGCTCTTGGGGCGACGCGCTCTCTCCGGGGAGAGCAGCCTAAATTTTCACGCAGAGAAATCTGCCGTGACTTAAAGTGGTATAAATAAATAAATAAATAGATAAATAAGTAAATAAATAAATAATGAATAAACAAAATAAATAAATAAGCATACGCAGCATACCACCAACTAAGCGAGTATAATAGCTTTGTAGCGGGGCCAGACTGAGCGAGACAGCCATTCGGGGTGGTTGCCTTTCTCCTATGGTCGATCCCAGATCCTTAAGCCTTTGAGACACAGACAAACAGACAGACAGACAGACGGGCAGACACAGAGAGAGACAGACACAGAGAGAGACAGAGAGAGACAGAGAGGGCAATAAACGATGAACATTTTTTTGTCATCAGGCCTCCATCTCTTAGAATGGGTCGAACAAAGCATTAGTAAAACAACGAAGCAAAAAAAACAAAACATGAAATAGATCTATACGGCAACTGCCAGATCATGGCTAATGAGGGGGGGAGAAGGAAGAGAGAGAGAGAGAGAGAGAGAGAGAGAGAGAGAGAGAGAGAGGAGACAGACACAGAGAGACACAGAGAGACAGATGGAGAGAGAGACAGAGACAGGGAGAGACAGACAGCAAGAGAGACAGAGAGAGAGGAGACAGACAGAGAGACAGAGAGACAGAAACAGAGAGACAGATGGAGATAAAGACATAGACAGAGAGAGACAGACAGAAAGAGAGACAGAGAGACAGGAGACAGACAGACAGAGACATAGAGACAAACAGAGACAGACAGAAAGAGAGAGACACACAGAGAGAGACAGAGACAGAGAGAGACACAGAGAGAGGAGACAGACAGACAGACAGATACAGACAGACAGACATAGGGAGACGCACAGAGAGAGACAGAAGACGCACAGAGAGAGACAGAGACAAAGAGACAGACAAAGAGAGAGGAGACAGAGACAGACACACAGAGAGACACACAGATAGACAGAGAGGCAGACTGACAGAGGCAGACAGACAGAGACAGACACAGACACAAAGCTATGTTATAATCAATGACCGACATTAAAAAAAAGCATTAAGATCTTCTTCTTTTTTTAAATAAAAAATCATAGCCCTTGGGTTTCTCTTCTGCATGTTTGTCTGTCTGTCTGTCTGTCTGTCTGTCTGTCTGTCTGTCTGTCTGTCTGTCTAATGATCCTCTAGTCAAATTGTCGTCTGCGCTGTTGGACATCTATCGATTCCATTATACGCACAAACCATTATCATCAAGTATTTAGAATCACATCAGTTTGAAGTTGTACTTCTGAGTGTCTGTTTAAGGCTGAGAGCTCTAAAACAAAAGAGTTTGGAAATATTTATTGTTATTAAAATACAGAATTGGAAACCGAGAAAAAAAAAATAATGCGTTTAAAACGTCGAAAACAAAACCCAAAAAGATCAAATCTAATATAAAAAAAACTTATGTCTAGAACTGGGAATGTAATATAGTGAAAATATAATGTAACATAATATAATGTAAAATGTTATGATTTATTATAATATAATGTAATATGATATAGTATAGTAAGATATAATACATTGCAATAACGTAATAATTATAACATAATATGATATGATATGATATTATGTGATATGATGTTGATAAATATGATGTGTCGTGTAATGTCGTGTCGGGTCGTGTCATGTCATATGTATACCATAATAATAATAATAATAATAAATATATGGAATTTATATGGCGCTGAATCTTGTAAAACAACAAATCGAAGCGCTTGCACTCAAATCATTTACACGCATACAACTTTCCTCAAATAACATAAGATATTTCAAGTTAATGCACACACACACACACACACACACACACACACACACACACACACACTCGGTGTGGATCGGAGGTCTAGAGGTAACGCGCCTGCCTAGAAAGCGAAAAGTCCGGGTCGGAAGTGTGCGGTGGTTCGAATCCCGTTTGGGCCCGAAACTTTCCCCCCATCCATTAGAACAAGAGTGGTGGTCTGGACGCTAGTCTTTCGGATGAGACGATAAACCGAAGCCCCGTGTGTTACTCAAAGTTATTCAGCGCACGTAAAAGAACCCACGGCAACAAGAGAGTTGTCCCTGGCAAAATTCTTAGAAAAAAGCCACTCTGATAGGGAAACAAATACAGTTACAGACAAAAACACAAAAAAGGGTAGCGCTGCTCTTGTGGCGACGCGCTCTCCCCGGGGAGAGCAGCCCGAATTTCACGCAGAGAAATCTCGTGACTTAAAGTGGTATAAAATAAAAATAAAGAAAGTACACACACACACACACACACACACACACACACACACACACACACATACACACACACGCACGCACGCACACACACACACACACACACACACACACACGCACACACACACACACACACACGCACGCACGCACACACACACACACTTATGCTTTCATGCGATCTCTCCTCTCTCCCTTCCCCCTTCCCTGTTTCTCTCCTCTTTTCAGTCTAGTATCAGTAAATAAAAACAGCCTTTAATCAAACAAACAACAAACAACAACAACAGCAACAACAACAGGAGCACAAGCGCACCGGAAAAATGAATGGACGATATCCTCAGTGTGAACAATCCCGTAAATATTTCACACGATTCCTGGCAGTTCTTGTTGGCGGTGTAATTCTAAAAAGTTTTGCAATATTATCCTTATTTTTGTTGTGGTTTGTTTGGTGGTGTATTTTTTAGGGGTTGGGGGGTGTTTTGTTTGGGTTTGTTTGGGTTTGTTTGTTTTTTTTTTGGGGGGGGAGTTTGTGGGGTTGTTTTGGGTTTTTTTGGGGGGGGGGTTTGGGTTGGGTTTGTTTGGGTTTTTCTGTTTGTTTTTTTGGTGCCTCATCTTCTGTGACGTTCCTGTCCCGCTGTTTCCACGCTGCTCATTTTAATGAGCCTGTCCCAACCATACCCATAGTAGTAGTAGAAGGAGTAGTAGTAGTAGTAGGAGTAGGAGGAGGAGGAGGAGTAGTAGTAGTAGTAGTAGTAGTAGTAGTAGTAGTAGTAGTAGTAGTAGTAGTAGTAGTAGTAGTAGTAGTAGTAGTAGTAGTAGTAGTAGTAGTATCATTATTATTATTATTATTATTATTATTATTTATTATTTTATTTCGAGGATAATGGAATAAGCACTCATCATGTGCTTTTTCTCCAACAGTCCCCGTGTGTATGCAGTTTTGTCAGTTTTGTCATCCGTTCCCACCGGCACACAATGGCCTACTCTTCCGAAAAGCGGGACGGGTTTTAACGTGTGCGCAAGATGTTCTGCGTGCGTTCGCACACGGGACCTCGGTTTATTATAGCTTCATCCGAAGGACTTTTGGGGAGAGTGGAGTCGGCACTGATGTTAACTCCAGAGGAAAAATCCTCTTGAACGAGAATCGAACCCGGGTCAGCAGATCACGAATACATCACTCTAACCACCAGGCTATCCCGTCCCTTATTCGTAAGAGTAGGCCATTGTGTGCCGGTGGGAACAGATGACAGAACCTTCAAAAACCGCACACACACGGGGACTTGATGTAATATAGAAAGTACATAAGTGCTTATTCCATTATCCTCGATATAAAAGAATAAATAAATAAATAAATAAATAGATAAAATAAATGTTGGATTCCTAGGGTTGAAGGTCCATAGGGAACCCAGCAATGTCAAGCCGCCGTGGGGTCACCAGCCAGAGAGGGGCCCTGCACTGCTGCTGGGTCGCTAGTGGTGCTCAGTGGTGCCTGCTCTGAGCTAACATTCGCAAGACACCACATACTATAATCCCACTACTAACGACAGTATTAGCTCGGGTGCGGAGCCAGACTGAACAATAATAATGATTTTTTTTTATACCACTTTAAGTCACGTCAGATTTCTCTGTGTGAAATTCGGGCTACTCTCCCCGGGGAGAGCGCGTCGCCACAAGAGCAGCGCCACCTGTTTTTTGTGGTCTGTATTTGTTCCCCTATTAGAGTGGCTTTTTTTCTAAGAATTTTGCCAGGGACAACTCTCTTGTTGCCGTGGGTTCTTTTACGTGCGCTAAATAATTTTGTGTAACACACGGGACCTCGGTTTATCGTCTCACCCGAAAGACTAGCTGCCCAGACCACCACTCATGGTCTAATGGATGAGGGAGGGGGGGGAGAAGTTTCGGGTCCAAACGGAATTCGAACCACCGCACACTTCCGACCCGGACCTTTTCGCTTTCTAGACAGGCCGCGTTACCTCTAGACCACCGATCCACCAATTCTGGACAATGTGCGACAATTGTAGAGGAAACCCTTGACATACAGCAAAAAAGGTTTAACACAACACGGGCTCGGAAGTAATGTACACTGCTTGGCTAGCAAACTACACACGATGTTTAGTTCCAGCTTCGTCGTTGTTGCGCGTTCCCCAGCTTAACGCTTGGGAGGGAAAGGGGACGGAGTGGGGGTGGGGGTCGGGTGGAGGAGGGGGGGAAGGGTCACCCAGAATAATTACGTACTCGGACTCTCTTCATCCTACCTATGAATTACTGTGAGACTGAAAAGTGCACATACACCGGGTGAGAGGTGTGTGCGTGTGTGTGACTTTTTTTATGAAGTACAAATTCAGCCGTAAAGGTGTCCTATAACCTATACAGTCGTAGGGGGAGCGAGGCGTCAGAGATCTCAGCTTCTCTAGGGGCCAGCGTATTGATGGCGGCGCCCATCTCCTATCCCACGCTGCTTTACCTTCCCTGACCCTAAAGAGGGCAGGTACCCATTTACAGCTGCGTGAACTGGGGGAACTGTACTGAAGCCAAAGCGCGCGAACAGTCACCCATCCAACTGATAACCACGCTCGATGCTGCTTAACCTTGGCTGGGGGGAAAGCGAGTGCTCCGACCACTGAGCTATCCCGTCCCCAGCCGTACAGAGTGTTTAAACTCGCTTGCCAATGGTCACCGACCAGGAATGGGGAGAGATAGAGAGAGGGGGGGGGGGGGGGGGACAGACAGACAGACAGACAGACAGACAGACAGACAGAGCTGTTTCATTAACCGCTTTGGTGCGTACTGCCATCACGTATGAATTATGAACGCTGTAATTCATGATACGGTTCTAAAAGCAAACGGAAACAGGATGGCCCTAAGGTCTGATAAACGGCTTCCCCGTAAACATCGAAGAAACATCATCATTTTTATTAATGTTTATAGCAGGTCACTTTGTTCTGCCTGCTTCGCCAACTCAGTAGTGTGGTGGTGTCGTGGTTTGGACACGGTGACTGGAGGCAGAAGAGTGCCTGCTTGGGTTCAATCCCCAGCCCAGGAGATACGGGTTGACTGTCAGGCGTTGTAGGAGCTGTGGCCAGTTTCAGTTCTGTTCAGTTCCTTTCTAATACTAAGTTATTAATCATACTACTACTACTACTACTACTACTACTACTACTACTACGAAGAAGAAGAAGAAGAAGAAGAAGAAGAAGAAGAAGAAGAAGAAGAAGAAGAAGAAGAAGAAGAAGAAGAAGAAGAAGAAGAAGAAGAGAAGGAGGAGGAGGAGGAGAAGAAGAAGACGAAGAAGAAGAAGAAGAACAAGAACAAGAACAAGAACAAGAACAAGAACAAGAAATGGAACTTATTTAGCGCTATATCTTGCAAAGACAAATCAAAACGCTTGCATTCAACCTAATCTTACACAGCCATGCAGCCAATAATGAATAATCAATAGTTTAAACAAACAGATATTACAAACATGGTACGCTGCAGACCAAATCTATGAAATGAAAATTAATAAATGATAATAATAATAATAATAATAATAATAATACATGGAATTTATATAGCGCTATATCTTGCAACAAAACAAATCAAAGCGCTTTCATTCATCCTACTCATTCAAACGCAGCCAGTTACAATTAATAGGATTTTTTTTTTACCAAGTTCAAATGTATACACACACGCTCGCACACACACGCACACATAAAGGTGTACTCTCCAGCAGGGTGATGGGGTTTTGGCTGTTGAGGGCAGGGACAAAAATGAAATGGAACAAGAGGGGAGAATCTTAGCTTTGACATAAATGTGTCTTGAGACCACTGTCATACTTCTATGCTGGGGTCTGATCCTCTACCCAGTCTCTGCGCCAACCGATCCTCGTTCTTCAGTTTTGTTTTTTTCTGTTCGCGTATGCCGCACTAAAATCTTAGTATACCTATTAGCCCTGGGTTCTAAATCGTCCAGCAGAACCCCTAAGGCGGTGAGGAGGGTGGACTCCTGGTAGCCTCTCTGCACGGCGTTGGTGAACTGGGCGTTGGGGTGCTGCAGGAGTAGACGCAGGTTGACGGCAAACCCCGCCATGTCCATAGCGAAGGGGCGAGGCGGCTTCCAGTACGTGAACCAGCCAGTCACAGTTCCTCGAGTGATGATAGGACTCTCATACCGCAGACCTCCAACAAGCCCCACAGGCCACACCGACACTTTCTGAGTGTGACGCATCTGAAACCAAAAATGACATAAGAAAAACAGCGTAATAATAATAATAATAATAATAATGTATGGAATTTATATAGCGCTGAATCTTGTAAAGCAACAAATCAAAGCGCTCAGATTTTATTTCATACCACTTTAAGTCATGGCAGATTTCTCTCCGTGAAATTCGGGCTGCTCTCCCCGGGGAGAGCGGGAGAACGCGTCGCCACTTAGCGCTGCGCCACCCTTTCACCTTTTTTTTTTTTTTTTTTTTCTGCAGCTGTATTTGTTTCCCTATCAGAGTGGCTTTTTTCTAAGAATTTTGCCAGGGACAACTCTCTTGTTGCCGTGGGTTTTTTTACGTGCGCTAAATAATTACGTGTAACACACGGGACCTCGGTTTATCGTCTCATCCGAAAGACTAGCGCCCAGACCACCACTCATGGTCTAATGGATGGGGGAAAAATTTCCGGTCCAAACGGGGTACGAACCGCCGCACAGCGTAACAGTCGCCTCCTTCGTTACTGGTTTCGGTATCCCGCTTACACAAACTTTACGGTAATTACAATAGTCAATACCAGTTTTTTTTTCAAAAGCACGCACCCTCCCTGACCCTAAAGAGGCAGGTACCCATTTACAGCTGAGGGAACCTGGGGGACTGTACTGAAGCCAAGGCGCACAAACGGTCACCCA
>CM054139.1:25413841-25418841 GCA_028751875.1 Rapana venosa
TAGAATAACAGCTGACCCAGTAATCTAACTGATTTTTTCGGCTGACTCGGTTATATACAAAATGTAGGTCATTAAAGACACATAAAGGTTATAATAGAATCTTTCTTCATTTACAGTCTGTGCATTTGGCGTGTTAAAAACATATTATTATTTAATCACATCCCAAGAGTTTAAGCAAGAAACCACCCAAGGGATAATAATCTATCTCTTGAGCTTCCCTTTCAACCAATCTTAAGACATAACCCCAAACACATAAACACTGTTTTGCTTGTGGTCTGTGTTGCTTCGAAATCAACTATCATAGAAAAAATTGATATTAATATATAAATTTCAGATATGTGAAGCTTTTTGCGAAAATGTTGCTTTCTTTTTTTTATAGTTTCAAAGATGCAAGATGCTAGAAAAAAATTGCGCAAAGGAATTGAATATTCATTTCCATTGGTGCCCATTTACAACACAAAAACAACTACAAAACACACACACATTTTTTGTGGGTGTGTTTTGTGGTAAGTTAAAAATGTCATATTGAAAGTTGTTTTGTATTGCGGATTAGATGGTTTTTGGGGGTTTTTATATAATGTGTGCTTTTTTAAATGTCCTTTTGGGAAATATTGGTTTGAACTCATAGCCCAACCACAACAACCACACACCCCATTTTTTAAATATATTATATATTAAATGATAAAAGGGGAAAATGCAGGAAGAGGGGGAAAAAAACAAGGAGCAAACCTGAAAAAGATGTCCAATGCACCACCCCAGCCTACACCACTTAATCATCCCCCCTCTCTCTCTTCCCCCCCCCCCTCTCTCCCCTTCCCCCTCACCCCGGGCCCTCCCCCTCCCCTCCTCCCCCCCCTCCCCCCTCCCTCCCTACCTCTCTCCCCTCCCTCCCCCTCTCCCCCCTCCCCCTCCCCTCTCCTCCCCCCTGACCCCCCCCTCCCTCCCCCCCCCCCCCCCCTCCCCTCCCTCCCACCCCCCCTCCCTTCCCCCCCCCCCTCCCCCTCCCTCCCCCCCCCCCCCCCCTTCCTCCCCCCCCCCGCCCTCTCTCCCCCTCCCCCTCCCCTCCATCCTTCCACCTCCCTCCCCCCCCCCTCCTCCCCCCCCCCCCTCACCCCCTCCCCCACCCCCCCCTCTCCCCCCCTCCCTCCCCCCCTCTCCCCCCCACCCCACCTCTCCCCCCCCCACCCCTCCCCTCTCTGTCCCCCCCCCCCCTCCTCCTCCTCAACCCACCTGTAACCAATAAAGCTTGCAGGTCCGTCTGTGTGCTAGGTGCAAAACGTTTGCTGCGAAGAGAAGCTAACCAGCATACAGGACAGTCTGGGCTGTTCACGGACACAAGTCCCCTTCATCGGCCCCGGCCAGGTCAAGCTTCCAGGCCTTCTCCTGACCACTTGTAACGGCCGACACGCCAGGGACAGGCCAGCGGAGGCCCGCGTACTAACGCCGCTCCGCGCCAACGCCGCCACGCTAACGTTACGGCCAGCCTCTGCGCTGCGCTGGACGCGGGACACTCGGAGTGGGCAAGGGTTATGGGGGAGGGGTTATGGGTTATGGGAGGGGTAGGGAGGGCGGAGGAGCAGGTCACTTCGGCGGGAGATCGCCAGGAGTGCGTGCTGACAGGAGGGGAGGAGGAGGAGGGTGTAACATGTGTAGATGAAGGGTGGGGTTTGGTTGGGGTTGGATTGTTTTGGTGTTGGGGTTTTGTTGATTTTTGGGGTTGTTTTAGGTTTTGGGTTTTGTGTTTTTTTGGGGAGGGGGGTTGATTTGGGGGTTTTGTGGGGTGGGAAGGTGGGGGGAGGGGTTGTTGTTGTGTTTTGGGGGTTTTTTTTTTGGGGGGAGGGGAGGGGGGGAAAGGAAAATGGAGGGGGAGGGGGTTGGGGTCGGGTTTAAGACTTTGGGATTCTGGTTTTGGTTTTGTATGGGTTTGGTTTTGGGTTTTTGTTTGTTTGTTTGTTGTTGGGGGGGGGGTTTTTTGGGGGGGGTGGGTTTTTGGGGGAGGGGGGGGGGGCTTGTTTCGGTTTTTGGGGGGATTTTTTGTTTGGGTTGGGGTGGGGGGGAGGATTTGGAGGGGTGGTGGTGATTATCGTTAATTTCTTAGTTTTTGCGTTGTGTGCAGACTCTGTTCGGCGCTAACCAGTGTGATTTCACGTCAGTAGAAAACAAAGCATCGCTTTACTGTCCCCCACCCCCCCCTCCCCCTCCCCACCCATCCCCTCACCCCCCCCCCCCCCCCCCCCCCCTTCCACCACCCTTTCACCCTTCCCTCCCCGCCCCCCTACCCCACTCTGCGGCTGTTTTACAGTTTTTTTAAATCGCAGTGGACTAAAGAACGATAGGTTTGGTGAAACGTTGTTGGAAGAAACTGTCGATCAGAATAATGAAGCAAGATTTGAGATTGACTTTTTTTTTTTAAATAAAAAAATGTATTTGTTTGATTTATACACGGGAACTCTTATGGTTTTTAAAACACTTGTAATTCAAAAGATATGTTATGTCTAAGCCTCCTCATGTGCAGAAGGCTAATAAAACCAGTGTGAACACAGTATCGCGCGCATTCGTGTTCACTTCTAACATACATACGTACAAGTTGGTACCAAGCCTCGCAACTGGATGAACTTTCGTTTTTTCAAACTCGTTTTGATTCAAGTCGCATTCGTGAAGAAACTTGGCGACACGCCAACGGGACACTCGACAGCGGAGACCCCTGCGGGTAGAATTTTAGTCCCTTGAGTTCCAAACCGGAGTCCGTGACATGAAATTCTTCCTCCAAAGCTTCGCGCAGTTACGGTAATTTTTATTCCTTTTTTTCTCTTTGCCATTTTGGCGTTATCGGTTTTGACATTCTAGACGTTTTAGTGTGTATCGCAGCGATTCCCTGTTGAGATGGGCGAGTTAGAGTCCATATTCTGGAAGATCCCCAGGGTGTTAAGCTGGGGAACGCACAACAACAACAACAACAACAACAACAAAATAATGTGTTTGATGCTCTATGACATTCCAGCGGAAGTAGCTTCTACTCCCCTCTTCACACACACACCACACACACCACACACACACTCACACACCACACACACACAACACACAAACACCCCGCATGCACGACACATGCACGCACGGGACGCACAACCACACAACAACACACACACACACACACACACAACACACCCTACAGTACACACGAACACACACTTGTTAAAGTTAGATCATATTAAGCTATAATAGCATGCCTCGTGTATTTGATTGTTGTTATCATTGTTTAGCCCTTTTCTGTGTACTGTTTCAGTTATTTAGGAATAGATATCCATTTCACTGCACACATCCATCAACTTAAGTTCTCCCCTCTCCCCTTCCAGTCGTCTAATATCACTTTGAGTGAATAGACCTAAAATCGAAAAGCAACAACAACAACGCGACGGGCAACAAACCAAAAAACAACCACAACCACAACCCCACACAACAAACACACAACCCACACACACACCAACACACACACACACACCAACACACCACACACACCCCGCGCAGACCAAGAATCGAGCGCGCGTCTGAAAATATCAACTTTTTAAAATTTATTATAACTTTTTGCAAATTTTACACCTTAACCTAAGAACTCAACAGCAAATCAATCCTGTTGAAACTGGTCAAACGATGTCTATTTACATGTATTAGGCAGGCTGGTCATAAATACATGTGCTGTTTAAGTTAAATGATTTGAATACCAAATTGGGCATGTCCACATATTTTTGAAAAATAAACTTTATATATGTGTCTGCTTTTTTAAAGCTCGGTGCATAAAAGATGTGTTGGCTCTCTCAACTTGTATAGGCTATATCTCCTAGAGATAATGGAAAAATGATCTTGTTGGTATTGTGATAGATATTGTGTATAGAACTGTCCTGATGTTGCAGATGGTTATCATTGTTGACGACGACAATGATGATAATGATGATGGTGATGATGATAATGGCTCTCTGTTTTACACCCCCTGTACGTGTACATAATTATTATGCGATGTGAATTTTAGTTCTTTGCTAACGAAGCATTACAGGCGTGTGTGTTTTTGGGGTTTTTTTTTTTATATATAGTATTCAAAGACCTTTAGTTGCTTGCTTTTATCTTTGATATGTGTTTGATGTTTGAAGAAGTCTTGAGGGCATAAAACGTCAAAGGTTTTTTTTCTGATTACAATTTAATGTAGCTTGTATCATAACCGTCACTGCAATATGCCATTTTGGAATATTATGTTTTGTGTTATGGCTTACAGAAGATTGTTTGATATTGATGGTTTTATATAGGGTGAATGGGATGGATGGGATGTTGGTTGGCTGGTTGGTTTGTTGGTTGGCTGGTTGGTTGGCTAGTTGGTTGGTTTGGATGGTTGGTTTTGGTGGATGGTTGGTTGGGGTTGGTTTGGTTGGTGGTTGGTGGCTGGTTTGGGTTTGGTTGGTTGGTGGTTGGTTTGGTGGTTGGTTGGTTGGTTGGTTGGTTGGTTGGTTGGTTGGTTGGTTGGCGGTTGGTTGGGTTTGGGTTGGGTTTGGGTTTGGGTTGGTTGGTTTGGTTGGTTGGTTGTGGTTGTTGGTGGGATGGTGGTTGATTGGTTGGTTGGTGGGTTGGGGTTTTTTTTGGGAGTGTTGTTTCTTTGAAAGGGGTGGGGGTTGTTTTGATTGATTTTTGAGAAGTTGCTGTTATTATCATTATATTTGTTTGTATATTGTTATGTTAAGAGGATATGGTGTTGTGTTTTTCCTGCTACACTTGTAACTGTTATTTGGTGGGGGGGGGGGGGGGGAGGAGTGGGAGGGGGGGGGGGGGGGGGGGGGGGGGCGGTGGGGGGGGGTGAGGGGGTTAGTTTGGTTTTTTTGTTTTTATTCATTTTGGAAAGTTGCAGATTATATATTGGGTTAGATTGGATTTGGATACATTCCTTTGTGGGTAATAATTCCTCTGTGTGTTTGTGTGGTGTGTGTGTGTGTGTGTGTGTGTGTGTGTGTGTGTGTGTG
>CM054139.1:25428841-25431341 GCA_028751875.1 Rapana venosa
TGAGTGTGAAGACTGTTGAGGGAAAAAAAGCTGTGGTGGGAGAGAAAGCAGTTGATATGAATCAAACTTAGGGGCGCTGGGGATGTCCCCGTTCTAGATCTAAATGGCTCTAATACAGGAACTGTACTTCTATGACATATATATATATATATATATATATATATATATATATAATATATATATATATATATATATATATATGAATTCCTCCTTCACAACTTGAGAGCTCTGTACCGAAACTTTTAGAAGGTGTCTTGGACAAGTTGATTATAATGGGCGATCCTGTCCTGTTCTGAAACCTCAGTTCCCTGACCAGTCTGGACAGAGGGCAAGGCTAAGGCCAGGGCGTAGTGGTCAAAACTGCTTTGTGACGGTCAGGTGGTGGGTTGGTAGCGGTACATTGGACTGAAAGACTTGGGGATTTATGGATGTGAAAATGGGAATGCCTAAATGTATTGCCCCTTTCATGTATTGTAATGATCTGCCAGAGTGAATACCTAACTGAAAACTGTTCAGCCACCTGTAACGAATGACCGGTATGGAATACTGGCGTCTTCCAGAAGTGAATCACTGTCGTAATCTTCAGCTTGCTGACAAGCCCTTTTAACCCCCTACCCCATGACCACACCCGAAAGAGAATGCCAGAATTATCTGACATTCCTCTGAAGTCCTAGTATGGCTGCCTATGTGGTGAGGTACTTGAAAAGAGTCGTACACGCAAACGTGTCACCGAGTGTTTACTTTGAATCTCACAGTGATTCCTGGGCTGGTTGAGTGAAGAATACATATATTATTATAGGTGACTCCCAGGGTTTTAAGCTGGGCAACACGCAACAACAGTTATCTGACATGTAGATGTTACATGAGTATATAAATAGCATTTGCGTAAGTAGACTATCATTTATGTGTGTTTGTTTGTGGTTTTTTAAAAGGAGATGGGAAATTTCTTAGTTTTAAAAAAAAGTTTTTAAAAAAAATGGAACGGTTTTCATTAACAGAAACGTATTGTACAGTGAATTCTTTTTTTTTTTAAAAATTCATTTAATGGCGAACCGATATTTTCTAGAGTGATAGCTCAAGTTGTGCCCCAGAAATATTTCAAGTGATCTGTTAACCTTAAAAAAAAAAGTGGATTTTGTTACAAAAAGATGCTAGAAGATCCTCTAAAGGAGGGAATCGACATTTGGAGCAGTCACCCTTACAGTACAAGGAGGCCAAGATCATAAATTTGCCTGTGGGGATCAGAGCAGGAGAGGGTTTACAGTTTTCAGTGAATCTATCGCACTCAGCTGAACCAGAGCTAAAACTTCGGCTTTGTAGCTGTACCAATGGGGTAGTTGGTTTATAAATGTAGGTCGAAAAGATTGACAGAGACACTGTAACAAGTAGACACATGGCTGTTTTATGGATGTGAACATGGAAATGCCCAAATGCATTGCGTCCCCCCCCCCCTCCCCCACTTTTCTTCTTTTAAGGGAAATGGTAGCGAATTGCAAGTGTCAGTCTTTGTGTGGGTGATAAGTTATGTATGTATGCATAAGTGCAAGGGCGCGCGCTAACATACACACTGTATACAGGCGTACGTGCGCGTGTGTGCGCAGCCAGTAATGAAGCGGGATATGAGAGACAGAGCACGGACAAGGCAGGGTGGCGTGGGGGGGGGGGGGGGGGGGGGGGGGAAGGGGGGGGGTGTGTAAGCATTCAATTGTCCTGTAGATCTTTTGCTCCAGCCCTTTCAGTTTTGTCGTCAGCTGTTCACAAAGATCATCGACGACAGTCTTAAATTTGCATAGTTCTCTCGACACTACTGAGTCGAGATATGGGGGCACCGGTGATGGTTTGTATACATTACTACGGTCCCCCTCCCCCCACCCCACCCCCTCTGATGTTAAGATAGATCAAACAATACATCAAGCCTTCAAGAAGAAATTTCTAAAGTGTATACATGTGAAGTCCGATGTGAGAGTGAACCTCTTGTCTCTACCAGAGACTGGGCAGAGCCTTTGAGAGTAGGGTTGTTTTTTTTCTTCTTCTGGCTTTGACTTCCTGCTCATTCTCTGTCCGAGGTCAGTGACTCCAGGTACTCAAATGACAACTCTGTTCTCGAATTGCTATACAGTTTCCAATGTCTGATTGTTGATGGCGATCTTTATATTGCTTGTGCCGTAGATCTGTTCCAAACGTTAAATGTTAGGCTCAAGCCATTTTTCTGTCAACCCTGTGAGGGGGGGATAACTGTGGAGATAAGATCGGTAGATGGCTGCCACATGAATAATGAGTGGTGGTTTGTTTAGCTACGGTTTTTCGAGAGAGAGAGATAGGCATGGCAATGCTGGAGTCAGATGCTATCTGGTTTGTATCGTCATTCGTGCTATTGAGCCATGTGTAGAATCAATTAGGAATGCAGCACCGTCGTCAGACACCAGTACCTTTGCTGAAAAGAAGTGCATTGGTCTGGTCTAAATGGTTTGAACCCCTCTGCCCCCCCCCCCCCCCCCCC
>CM054139.1:25436341-25441341 GCA_028751875.1 Rapana venosa
TCTCTCTCTCTCTCTCTCTCTCTCCTCTCTCTCTCTCTCTCTCTCTCTCCTCTCTCTCTCTCCCTCCCTCCCTCCCCCCTCCCCTCCCTCTCCCCTCCAACCCCCCTCCCTGGTTTCAGTCGTATGTCAAACTTTCATAGTAAGTTATACACAAAGATGACATAACCTATGTAACTGAACCGTGCAAAAATCACAATGAGATTCGAACGCACAACTTTGCAATACTAGGAGACAAACCCCATGACTAATTGCCCACGTTCTTAATAATTAATCAACTCTGTGCATGACGGTTGTTGGTGGAAAGAGGAATAATTGAGGGTCATTTAGAACAGCCGCACGTAGAGTGTGGCGTTGGCACACAATTCACCTCTTGGTTTGATGAACTATCTACCATAATTATGAGTCACTTGGTGTGGAAGGGCTTGCTGCACAGTCAGCATTGTGGATTTTTGTTTGTTGGGTTGGGTTTTTCTTGGGGTTTTTTGTTTGGTTATTTGGGTTTTTTTGAGGGTTTTCTTGGGGGTTTTGGGGCTGTTTTTTGTTTGTTTTTTTTTGGGGGGTGGGGGGTTGTTGTTGTTTGTTGGTTGTTGTTTTTTTTTTGGGGGGGGGTTGGTTGTTGGTTTTGTTTGGTTGTTGTTTTTTGTTTTGTTGTTGTTGTTTTTTTTTGTTTTTTGTGTGGTTTTTTTGGGGGTTGTTGTTTTTAGTTTGTTTTGTTTGTTTTTTTTTTTTGTTTTTTTTTTTTTTTGGGGGGGGGGATTCTCGTTCCCCAGCTAGAGTTCTGAGGTTCACCAGTGGTGAGATTTTGGGTATGCGACCTTTTCTACCCACCATCAAGGTAGCCGCATTCCGACTTCGGGGATGTATGCTGGGTATGTTCGTTTATCCGTCACTCACCCGACATTCACATGAATTATGAGATCTGTAACGTCCATATTTGATCCTCTGCATGTGTGTTTATTCACGAATGGAATTAAGGCACTGGCAGGGCTGGACTTGAAGTTGACCTGGGACATCATAAAAATACCAAGCGTTAATTTGCCAGATGCCTCCGGGATTCGAACCCACGACTTCATGAACTCATGTGATTGAAGTCGAACGGTCAACCATTTAGCTATAGCTTCCGACAGCATAGCATGATTTCACATTAGTCTCTAGTGAGATATAGGAATATTGTCTATCATGCCGAGAAAATATCTCCTCTATCTTACTGTGAAATTGTATGATGTCACCGTGTGTATCAAGTGATATAACAGAAATCTTGGTACTCACAAAACGTTCTCTTTTCCTTTAAATCACTTATCAAAGCAATCAATAATTTCACAGTGTTATGGAAAGTGTTCATTGTATGAAGCAGTTCTTAAGACCTACCACTGACATATCTACTGATTTTCCGTTAAGATTTATTGTTTTTGTCGATTTTATTTTGTATCAGTTTTCTTCTTTCTATCAAACGTCTTGTTCTCTTGCTATTTCTCCTTTCTTTTTTTTTAATATTCGTCAGTACCAACTTTTAGCGCATAGAAATGGCCAGGCGTGTTTTTATGGGGGGGGGGGGGGGGGGGGGGGGGGGGGACTCAGAAAATATATCACCAAAAGCAAAAGTCCACCCCTTTGACTGCTCTTGTTCATCTTCCATAGCTCCCTCACCGGCTGATGACAGTAATCCTGTAACAGCGGAGTCAGGCCGACCGAGTGTCCTCCCTTTGGAAAATGGCAGTGCCTATCGGCAAAAGCCGCCCAGACTGTGGAACTCCCTGCAAGAATGTAATTTTTGTTTTGTTTTTTCTTCTTGCAATACTGTTTTCGTGGTGATTCCACACTGCCCGAGTTTCGGATGTCTCTAAAAAAAATTTAAAAAAATGACGAAGCTTTACAAAATATTCCTTATGGAAAATCATCTGACACCTGTCAGATTCCAATCTAATGAAAAACAGAATTGGAAAACCAGCTGTAAAAGGGGCCATGAAGTTGAAGATTAAAAAGAGTCGTCAAAAGACAGCAAATAAAGTGAGCTCAGAAACGGCTTTGAAGTGTATACTTGAGAGAGTATTCATATATTGTTATTCATTCAACTGTTTCATTTAATAGATATCATTAGAAGAGTGCTTTAGTTTGAAGATACTCCTGAATACAATTTGAACGACATGAAGAAGAAAAAATGTTCAAGCGTGACGTAACTGCATACCCCACATGAAGGGATGACCTTTGGTTATTACAGTTCCAGCTTATGTATTGAAGAAAATATTTTTGTTTAAAAATTGGTCGTCATTTCCAAACCCAGTAAAAACATGATAATTGTGGTGTAGAAAATGGCTGGATGGTCTCAACAAATAAATTCAAAGAAACTTCCAATTTCTTAGAAAAGTCATGTGAGTTTTATGTTATGGAAGAAAGGTAGGTTGGTATCGTGTTGTGTGAGGCCATCATCAACCTTGACAGTTTTTAATCGTGTAATCTGCCAAGGGCATCTCTTAGTCCCTGCTCAAGGCTTGGAGATCTCAAGGTTCATCTACAACATCCATTGTTGTGTTTTGCCATTTTACTGGTTAGAGCTATACACTCACAATGACAAGTTTGAGTGTATGTGTACAACTACAAGTATCTCGCGATGCAGGCAGCCATACTCCGACTTCAGAGGACTGTTTTTCTCCTTTAATCAAAGGGAGAGTGATGATAGCTGTGCTAATATGGCTGAAGACAATCTCGAAAGTATAACAATATTTTTTATATGTAGGCCTCAGCAATACACTATTACTGTATTAGCTTGCATTCATAACTGATTAAGCTGCTTTTCTTTTCTTTTTTTCTTTTTTTTTTGGACTGCGGCTGAGCCATAGTTTTACTAAAAGGGAAAAGACTCCTCTAACCATTGCTGATGTGTGTGTGTGTGTGTGTGTGTGTGTGTGTGTGTGTGTTGTGTGTGTGTGTGTGTGTTATTCTCCCGTTCAATTTGTTTGTAATCCTCCATACCCCAAAAAGGGTCGAAAGGAATTAAATCTTGAACTCTTGTGCATCTCTCTCTCTCTCTCTCTCTCTCTCTCTCTCTCTCGCTCTCGCTCTGTTTTTTTATTTTTATTTTTTTAATTTATTTTGTTCTTTTATATCGAGGATAATGGAATAAGCACTTATGTGCTTTTTTACATCCAGTCCCCGTGTGTATGCAGTTTTTGTAAATTCTGTCATCTGTTCCCACCGGCACACAATGGCCTACTCTTACGAAAAGCGGAACAGGATTTAACGTGTGCGCAAGATGTTCTGCGTGCATTCGCACACGGGGCCTCGGTTTATAGTCTCATCCGAAGGACTTTGGGGAGAGTGGAGTCTGCACTGATGTTAACTCCAGGGGAAAATATCCCCCTTGAACGGGAATCGAACCCGGGTCGTCAGATTGCGAGCGCAATGTTCTGACCACTAGGGTATCCCGTCCCATCCCGCGCTCGCGCGCGCGCGTGTGTGTGTGTGTGTGTGTGAGTGTGTGTGTGTTTGTGATCATTATAGTGCATAATCATAGTAACCGACAGGCACTGAAAAAGATGAAAGGCCAAGTTAGCAAAAAGGACAGGACGGGCGATAGATAGCCGAGCTCCAGTCTTACGTCCACTGAGGAGATGAGATTAGACGGGTCACATCAAGTTATATGGCCGAACTGATTGCTTTATCGATGATGCAATCGACTGATTGATTTTTGAATAGATTGATCGGTTGGGCTCGATGGGCCATATTTCACGAGCTTGTTGAATAGTATGGCTCACTGGATAGCGATGAAGCCAAAAAAAGGTTGGAGAAACGCGTGTGTTGGTGTGTGTGTATGTGTGTTGTGTGTGTGTGTGTGTGTGTGTGTGTGTGTGTTGGAGTGTGTGTGTGTGTGTGTGTGTAAGACAGCGTGCATCTCTCTCTCTCTCTCTCTCTCTCTCTCTCTCTCTCTCTCTCTCTCTCTCTCTCTCTCTCTTTCTCTTTTCTCTGTCTCTCCCCCCCCCCCCTCCTCTCTCTTTCTTTCCCCCTCTCTCTCTCTGTCTGTCTGATTGGCTCTGTCTTTCAGTATGTGTGTCTGTCTCTGTCATTCTGCCTTTGGCTCTATCTGTTTGTCTGTCTGTCTGGTCCCTCTGTCTCTCTCTCTCTCTCTCTCTCTCTCTCTCTCTCTCTCTCTCTGTCTCTCTCTCTCTCTGTCTCTCTCTGTCTCCTTTCAGCGGCCTGGCAATCATTAATCATTATTAGCTTGATAAAACAGGATGATCAAAGTGCAGCGTACCATGTGTATATATTATACATACATTGTTAACCACTGGTGACACAATTGATTCCTGCTAGCATTCAGCTGGCAACACTCCTCCTTACAACTTAATAATCTAATTTCTCCTCCGTAACCAACTTACGACTTTATCTTGCGTGGTTTTAACGTTTGTTCACTGAAGAAGGGAGGGAAGGAGAGAGAGAGAATGCGAATGCGAAAGTTTTATTCATTATAGGCCTTGGACCCTCATGAAGGGGGTGTGTGTATATAATCAACATTCCAAAACATGTTGCATAAGAAACATATATGAACAGAGAGGGAGAGAGAGAGAGAGAGAGAGAGAGGAGAGAGAGAGAAGAGAGAGGAGAGAGAGAGAGAGAGAGAGAGGAGAGAGAGCAAGCAGTTCAAAATGGTGTGGGAGGGGTGGACTGGGAATTGAAAGAAGAGCATTTAAGGAAAATGTCATCTCGCACATGTATGACAGGGAAGTCAGTTGGCTGGTGATACGTTTCGGGTCAGTAAATATGTTCGTGAATGTTTTTTTTCAAGTTAGCCTCATACCTAAAAATACACCTGTGTGGATATTCTCTTCCTTATTCTTTGATCGTTCGTTCCAAGTGTCCCCGCTGCTCAAAACACTCACGCACATACACGCGCACGCACGCACGCATGCACACACACACGCACGCACGCATGCATGCACACGCCACGCAAGCACGCACGCACGCACGCACGCAAGCGCACACACACACACACACACACACACACA
>CM054139.1:25458841-25541341 GCA_028751875.1 Rapana venosa
AAGTGTTTCCAACATGCATTTTGTAACATGTTATAGCCCTTGTGGATGGATAGAGGAACACTTATGCTGCAAGACCCATCCCTATGTTCAGCTCCACCTTCTAGTTATATGAATTGCAACGTTAATATTTTAACTGTTCGTTTTTTTCTGTTCAGAATTCTTGTTTATGCTTTTTTTTTCCACAATATTTGTTTATTGCGATTGATTATTTATGTGCATACCCCTCTCCCTACACACACACACACACACGCACGCACGCACGCACGCACGCACGCACGCACGCACGCACGCACGCACGCACGCACGCACACACACACACACACACACACACACACACACACACACACACACACACACACTTTCCCGTCTGATATCACTATTTAGTGGAAGGACGTTAAACTGAAGAACTACTACTACTAATATTCATGACCGCCATGTTATACAAGTGGAACAGATGAACGTATCCCTCCCCTCCCCCCCCCCCCCCCCCCCCCCCCCCCCCCCCCCCCCCCCCCCCCCCATACACACACACACAAAATAAAAAAAATTCAAAGTTGTAGTCCCAAGGCTCGGTGTCAAGTCTCTTGTCCATGTTGTCCTTGGGAGTTTGGCAAATGACTGTACCCCTTTGATTTAGCAAGCGTGATCAATGGATGTTTAGAGAAATGACATGAAAGGAAACTGCGCCCTGTATTGACCTTTCATTAACCTTTTGATGTTTTTAAAAAAAACTTGTCTGGTTTTAATTTAAGGCTGGTTTTCCTGGTACATGTAGATCAAACGCTTGAAACGTTTCCATCTGATTGGATCGTTTCTTTTTAGAGGTTCGTCAAAGGGGGAGGGGGGGGGGGGAGAGAGAGGAGAGAGAGAGAGAGAGAGATGAGAACCTGGCTGGACGAAAAGGTGCCCGTCTTTCAATGTGTGTAAGCTTGAAAATCAACTCTTTTACATGTATCACTGTCTGAAAATTACACTGAATGTTCTGCACTTTTCTCCATCAATTTTTTTTTTCTAATAAAATAACCACAACCCACCGAGGGTAAACAGATACAATTACTGCTAAGAGACTGGAGTGGATTGATGATGATGATGATGTTGTTATTGGGACGTTCCTTCGGCTAACCAAATAGCGCTTAAGGAGTCACCCAGAATGTGCACTTAAGTCTCACTGATCACACCTGGATGTCGGGGCCTGTCAGTATAAATTTATTTATTTATACCACTTTAAGTCACGCAGATTTCTCTGCATGAAATTCGGGCTGCTCTTCCCGGGGAGAGCGCGTCGCCACAAGTGCAGCGCCACCCTTTTTTTTCCTCCTGTCTACAACTGTATTTGTTTCCCTATCAGAGTGGCTATTTTCTACAGAATTTTGTCAGGGACAACTCTCTTGTTGCCGTGGGTTATTTTACGTGGGTTAACTAATTATGTGTAACACACGGGACCTCGGTTTATCGTCTCATCCGAAAGACTAGCGCCCAGACCACCACTCATGGTCTGATGGATGGGGAAAGTTTCGGGTCCAAACGGGATACGAACCACCGCACACTTCCGACCCGGACTTTTCGCTTTCTAGACAGGCGCGTTACCTCTAGACCACCGATAGCACCCCCCCCCCCCCCCCCTCCCCGCCCACACCACACACACACGCACGCACGCACGCACACGCACGCACGCACGCACGCACGCACGCACGCACGCACGCACGCACGCACACACACACACACACACACACACACACACACACTCACCTTCTGGAACAATCTGTGCTGGGAATTCTATCCCGCTCTTTGTTTCCGCCTCGTTCCTTTTCTTCCTGTCACCTCTTGTCTATTGTTTTGCCGTGTTGGTCCATCCTTCTGCCTCTTTTCCAGAAAGACCGAAGTCGGATGCGCTGGGGCTAACTTGTCAGGCGTTTTTTACGGCAGCACAACGCATTAATTTTTCGCTCATATCACACTAGTTGCTCTCAGAGCGTTCGATCGAAGAAGAAAAACCACATTTGGGAATCATCGTGTGACTGTACGAATGCCTATTCCTTGGGTGCGAGCGAAGTTTGCATGTAGTACGTTTACACGCGTGTCTAAGCGCTTCGATTTGTTTCTTTTACAAGATTCATCATATCATAATCATCATCATCAATGCCTTTGTGCCTTATTGGCACGTAGGGCAGCAACAATTCCATATATTATTATTATTATCACCTCGCCATACTGGCAGCCATACTCCGACGGTATATAGGATTTCTTTCGTTCTTTGATGGGAGAGTACAGGTT
The DNA here is from genome assembly GCA_028751875.1 of Rapana venosa. Classification (NCBI taxonomy): domain Eukaryota; kingdom Metazoa; phylum Mollusca; class Gastropoda; order Neogastropoda; family Muricidae; genus Rapana; species Rapana venosa. The sequence continues at coordinate 25,461,116 of CM054139.1, forward strand.
GTTTTATGAAGAGCTTGTCCTGGCTGAAGACAGTCTCAGCTGTTAAAAAAAAACCATGTCCAAGTTCAACAGTATTTTTAATAATGTAGGCCTTGCCGCTTTGTCTGCATCATCAACAGCTAACGAAGCGAGGCCACGGATTGGTGTGATCCCTGTTTTGCCATGGCTGGGAGAGAAGAGAAAAGGAAAGAAGGAAAAGGAAGAAGAAGGAGAAAGAAAGGAGAGAAGGAAATGTAATGACCCAAAAGGGATTTTGACTGATTTTGTTGTTGTTGTTGACATTTCTCAGCCATAGCTCCCAGGTTCACCCATGGTGAGATTTTGTGTGTGTGTGCGTTGTTATATGCGACCCCCCCCCCCCCTCCTCTTCTCTCTCTCTCTCTCTCTCTCTCTCTCTTCTCTCTTCTCTCTCTCTCTCTCTCTCTCTCTCTCTCTCTCTCTCTCTCTCTCTCTCTCTCTCTCTCTCTCTCTCAAACACGTACATTTACTCACTCACTCACTCATTCACACACACACACACTCTCTCTCTCTCTCTCTCTCTCTCTCTCTCTCTCTCTCTCTCTCTCTCTCTCTCTCAAACACATACATTCACACACACTCACTCACTCACTTATTCACACACACACACGCGCGCACGCACACACACACACACACACACACACACACACACACACACACCACACACACACACCACACACACACACACACACACAAAAGGTGAGGGGTTCGAATGTTACTTTCTGCTGGATTCCATCTCATTGTGGTATTCATTTTAATGAAATGGTTGACAAAGCTGCAAAAAAGGCAGCAAAACATGATAGCTATTCAACTGTTTTAGATATTCCTCTTTCTCTTCATGAAGGTTATGCTTTGCTTCAAAATGTTTGCTGGAAACATGTGAAAAAGAAACAGGAAGAGGCTGGTTATCCCCAGCATACTTGTTCAGTTCTGGATATTGAGAACATTCTTTGCACTCAGTACGGTTTTCGAAAATCCTGTACTAGAAAAATTGTTTCTCTAATCTACAGATTGAAATTAAATGCCTTTCGAGCAAAATTTGCCAAAAATGTACAATGTATATGCGGTGACAAATTTTCTAATGTTCATGTTCTGTATCAATGTCAAGGTTTAAAAACGTTTTTACCATCATTTCAAGATAAGTCTCTGCAGGAAGTTTTAACCAATCCAGAGTTATTATGTGAGATAGCCTTGTCTCTGTTGCAATCCCCAGTATTCTCTTTTTTGTAAAGTATGGTCGTGGGAATCTACATTTTGCTTGTTTCACAGCTGCCGTTACAAGTAGTTCAAAATTGTTTGTTTTCAAACATTAGAGTATTTTTCAATTGTTGTGGGTTTATGTTAATTTTTGTAGTTCTATGCCATGCTTTTTGCAACATACTATTTATATAGATTGGAATAATCTTTTAATGTGCATTCATACCAACACGTATCTATTCTACTTAAAGCCCTTATCTCATTATGTTCCCCCCCCCCCCCCCCCAATCCCCCCCTGCCTCCATCGTCTAATATCACTTAAGTGAACAGACGTAAAATTGAAGACACACACACACACACACACACACACACACACACACACACACACACACACACACACACACACACACACACACACACATTTACTCCCTAGCGGAGATTCCCGATTTAACAACTGATAATTATGGCAGTGTGACTGGTTCCTAAGTTTTCTGGCACTGTCGATATTGGTGGACTTCGCCACTCGTGGGGGGGGGGGGGGGGGGGGGGGGGTGTCTTCGACTTCTCGTGTCACAGGCATAGTTATACCTTGTAAGCTGTGTGTGCATTTGTCAAACTAGCACTCGCGTGTGCAGACATGCTTGTGTGTGCGCGCACGCGGGCACACACACGCACACATTTACAAAACCACATACACACGGGAACTGGTTCCAAAAAGAAAGCAAAGGAAAAAAAAGCGCTTGAGTGCTTATTCCGTTATCCTGGAAATAAAGGTCGTTTTTAATATTTAAAAAATCTTTCAACCCCAACCCCAGTTACAGCTTCAAGCTGTCAATCGAGAAGTCTAGCACAAAAAGTAGAAGTTATGCATAAAGGGGTTGTACTGTAAAATATAATCATCAAGAGCTGGCCCAGTGCATGAACTCGGATCAGTCGCCAGTTCGCTAACCCTGAGTCGAAATAACATAATTTATTGACTCTTTCATGATGTAAAACAAGAGCGAGTTCAGGCCAAGTCTATTTGGTTGGCAGTATATAATTGTATAGCTAAGCTTTGCAGTCAGCCTTCGTCCTCTGTTCCTGTCCACACCTCTCTCCCCACCCCCTCCGCCATCTCTCAACCCCCTCTACCCCTCCCACCGCTCCCCTCCCATTTCTTGTTCTCTTCTGTCCCCCTCCTCCCCTCTCTCTCTCTCTCTCTCTCTCTCTCTCTCTCTCTCTCTCTCTCTCTCTCCTCTCTCTCCTTTTCTCTCTCTCTCTCTCTCTCTCTCTCTCTCTCTCTCTCTCTTATTATTATATCTTGTTATTATTATTAAGATGTATCCCTAACGGGCGGGGACTGGATGTAAAAAAGCACATGTGTGCTTATTCATTATCCTCGAAATAAAAGAATTTGTTGTTGTTGTTGTTGTTGTCTCTTACTTGTTGCTACTATTTTTTTCTTTTCTCTCTCTCTCTTCGGTGATTTTTGTGGGGATTTTTGTGTAGATGTTTTTTCCGTAAACTGTGTAAGTGTATTGTTATGGGCTTTATTTTATTTTATTATCATATATATCCTTAAGAGCGGGGACTGGATGTAAAAAGGCACATGGGTGCTTATTCATTATCCTCGAAATAAAAGAATTTGTCATTGTCTCTCTCTCTCTCTCTCTCTCTCTCTCTCTCTCTCTCTCTCTCTCTCTCTCTCTCTCTCTCTCTCTCTCTCTCTCTCTCTCTCTCGCTCACACACACCACACACACACACACACACACACCTCATCATCACATCCTCCCACCTCATCATTCGTTCTCTCCCGCTTCCACTAAACTAAGCCTATAACTACACAGGCAGATGTATGTCAGTCAGTCCTTTCATTTCCTGGATTCAAAAAGTCAAGCAACGAGGCATCATTTCGTCCAAGTCAGTTTTGCAGTAGGCTATTCTAGATGAAGAAAGTTATTCCCAGACTGTACAAGGGAGACGAAAATGTATTGATATTAAAACTCCTGGAGGTGAAGAGAAGGGTTGCCATCGAGTGCTGCCCAGCTGAACCCTGTGTTTATATCTGTTGTGTATTGTGTGCGCTTAGCTGCGATGTGAGTAACGTGTACTGCAAGGGTCTGTCTGTCCACCTTAGCATTTTGGTAAGTGGGAAAACACGATCGTTATTTTACCTTTTTGCTTGAATGATCTTGAAGGGAAAGTTGGGAAAGGGGAGTTTTAGTGCTCGTTATAGTCACCCCTTCATCCGAGCAGATTTTAATTAAAGAAAAAAGATCATTGTGATTTGGTTTTAAATATGCCCCCCTTTCCATCTAGGCCTGTGGAAGTTTTGGTTGATATTTTAATTTAAAGACGTGTTATTTACCTAGTTACTACATAATTGTGGAGTTTGGGCTGATTTCACCCAGAGAATTAGTCAGTCTCGTTGTAGTAGGTAAAATTAACAACAATAATAAAGAAGAAGAAGGAATGTTACAGTGGCATAACCCTATACCATGAGACATTTCTGTATGACAGTCTGGTTGTTGGGTTGTTGTTTTTGGTGTGTGTTTTTTATAGCATATATCTATGTTTCTGTATAATGATACTTAGCATCTTTCCATTGCTGTATAAGGTTAATAACTGTCCTTCCATTTCTGTATGACGTTACTTAGCATCTTTCCATTTCTATATGATGTTACTTAGTATCTTTACATTTCTGTATGATGTTACTTACTGTCTTTCCATTTCTGTATGATGTTAATAACTGTCCTTCCATTTTCGTATGACGTTATTTAGCATCTTTCCATTTCTTTGTGATGTTACTCAGCATCTTTCCATTTTGTATAATGTTACTTAGTGTATTTCCATTTCTGTATGAGTCATTTAGTTTCTTTCCATTTCTGTATGATGTTATTTAGCGTCTTTCCATTTCTTTATGACGTTATTTGGCATCTTTCCATTTATGTATAAGTTACTTAGGGTCTAAAGTTCCATTTCTGTTTGACATTACTTAGGGTCTTTCCATTTCTGTATGATGCTACTTAGCGTCTTTCCATTTTTTTGTTTGACATTATTTATCATCTTTCTGTTTCAGTATGGCGTTATTTAGTGTCTTTCCATTTCTGTATGATGTTACTTAGCGTCTTTCCATTTGTGTATGACGTTACCTAGCCTCTTTCCATTTCTGTATCTTGTTACTTAGCATCTTTTCAGGTATTGCATGACATTGCTAAAGCATCTTTCAGGTATTGCATGGCTTTACTTAGCATCTTTCAGGTATTGCATGGCTTTACTTAGCATCTTTCAGGTATTGCATGGCTTTACTTAGCATCTTTCCAGGTATTGCATGGCTTTACTTAGCATCTTTCCAGGTATTGCGTGACCTTGCTTAGCATCTTTCTGATATTGTGTGACCATACTTAGCATCTTTCTGGTATTGCGTGACTTTACTTAGCATCTTTCAGGTATTGCATGACCTTACTTAGCATCTTTCTGGTATTGCATGACCTTATTTAGCATCTTTCTGGTATTACATGACATTGCTAAAGCATCTTTCTGGTATTGCGTGACTTTACTTAGCATCTTTCTGGTATTGTATTACTTTACTTAGCATCTTTCCAGGTATTGCATGACCTTACTTAGCATCTTTCTGGTATTGCATGACCTTACTTAGCATCTTTCCAGGTATTGCATGATCTTACTTAGCATCTGTCAGGTATTTCATGACTTAACTTAGCATCTTTCCAGTTTTGTATGACATTACTTTAGCATATTTCCATTTCTGTATGACATTACTTTAGCATATTTCCAGTTATTGTATAAAACTACTTTAGCATCTTTCCACGTAATGTATGATATTGCTTTAGCATCTTTCCAGGGATTGTATGACATTACTTTAGCATCTTTGCAAGTAATGTATGATATTGCTTTAGCATCTTTCCAGGGATTGTATAAAATTACTTTAGCATCTTTCCAAGTAATGTATGATAGTGCTTTAGCATCTTTCCAGGGATTGTATGACAGTACTTTAGCATTTTTTGCAGGTATTGTTTGACATTACTTTATTATTATCTTTTCAGGTATTACATTCGTGACATTACTTAGCATCTTTCCAGGTATTGCATGAGCAACTGTCCAGGTGTTGTATGATATTGGCTTCTTTCAGTTTGCTGGATGAGGATCACTGACTGTAGTGTAATGACAGAACAAACGGTACCTTTGTACTGAAGAAGATTTAGCTCTGCTGAGGAAAAATAAGCAGAACTTCAGTCTTCACCTTTGGAAAGTGACCTGAGGCAGTATTGAATTTCAGATGTTATTCTGGGCTATGAAAGATCTTCAAATAAGATTTAATCATTAGAGACTTGACATGGTACTCATAAAGAAGACAAGAATATTAATTATTGATTAATGGATGTGAGAGTGATGATCAGCGAGCGGACTTGAGATGTCACTCTCATTAATTAAATGGTTTTATGCCTGTGTTTAGTTTTTGATCTTATGCCCATAGCAGGTGTGCACATGCCTGCACACACTCACATGCACACATACAAATGTATAAGCATGCACATATGCATACCCTTGTGCATGCACACATTGGGCACACACTCTATCTCATGCTTTCTTTGTTGCTAACTCACTCAGATTTTATACTAATATACATAACACAACAATGGGCACACACATCCACACACTCTCACACACACACTATCTCTCTGTCTCTTCCCCAGTCATCACCACCCTCATCACACAACACACACACCACAGCACAAACACACGCACGCATGCACACACACACACACACACACACACACACACTCTCAAGAAAGATTTATAATCACAGTTACATATATCATATTGTAACTGCGGGGCAAAGCGAGTTGAAATAATAATCCTGAGTACATAATTTAATCCCTTCAAAAGAAGTGACAAGAGCTAGTGACAACTGACCCATTAAGTACCATAACTGCTGTGAGTAAGTGAAAGGTGTTCTCTTTGATAGGGTGGAGAGTTATGGGGGAGATCAAAGGGGCTAGCTGGTCAGCGAACTAAGGGAAACATACCTTTAGCCTGAAGTCAGTGAAGAGCTAGAGCTACCAGGTTTGGAGGTAATATCCTACTAAATGTGTGTGTGTGTGTGTTGTTGTGTGTGTTTGTGTGTGTGGGGATGGGGGTGGGAGAGAGGGGGAGTTCAGAGGGGAGTGTGTGTGTGTGTCTGTGCACGATTTGAGTGAGGGGTTGTATGTATGTATTATGCATGTACATGTATGTATGTATGTATGTATGTATGTATGTATGTATGTATGTATGTATGTATGTATGTATGTATGTATATGTATGCATGTATGTATGCATGTATGTATGTATGTATGTATGTGTGGGGCGTGGCGGGGAGTCAGAGTTGTGTGTGTGTTAAAGTTATAAATGTCATGAAAACAAGACACTGATCAGTTTGGTTAGGATTGAATTGATCCAGAGACTGACATACACGTAATGTATTAAGAACTAATATGTCATTAATGTGTGTGTGGGGGGGGGGGGGGGGGGGGGGGGGGGGGGGGAGGAACAGATGAAATCAAGAGGTTCACTCTGCCTAGTCAAATGGCAAAGACATCAACAACTACAACCACCACAACAACAACAACACCAACAAAAGCCCACAAAGAAATGAAAAGAAATGAGAGATGATAAAACTACCAAGAAAGAAATCACTTGCATAGTCATAGTTCTTCCTACCAGTGAAAATCTTCATACTAATTTTTTTTTTTTTTAGTTGTCTTTTTCTTTTCAGCCAGGCTGAATCATAGAGTAAGAAAGATTTGTTTGTGGGTTTGTTTTGGGGTGTGAAGTAGATTTTTTCAGACATTCTCTCTCTCTCTCTCTCTCTCTCTCTCTCTCTCTCTCTCTCTCTCTCTCTCTCTCTCTCTCTCTCTCGGCAGATGAGGTTGTTTTTTTTACATAAATAGCTTTCCTTTTTTTCCTTTTCTTTCTTTCTTTTAAAAAAAAAATTAAAGTAGCCTTTTTTTCTATATTTGTGATAGTTTGCTTATTTTACATTGCTTATGATTCAGCCATAGGCTTCTTAATTTAAAGTTAACTTTTTCTTTTTATTGCTTTTCTTTCTATATTTGTGCATTGCTTATGTTTCAGTGATGGTTTCTTACATAAATAATATTTTCTTTTTTTTCTTTTCAAATAGCCTTTTCTACATTTGTGAAAGTTTACTTATTTTATATGGCTTACGATTCAGCCATGGTTTCTGATATATAAATTTTAACATTATCTTTTTTTCTTTTTAAATAGCCTTTTCTATATTGTGAAACAGCTTTGGGCTCCTTACATAAGTAACTTTTTCTCTCTTTTTTTCTTTTTTTTTAAAAAAAAGAAGCTTTTTTGTATAAATGTGTAAAAGTTTACTTACCTCACATTGCTCACGATTCAGCCATGGGCTACTTACACATGAGTAACTTTTTTTTATTTCTGTTTTATATATATATATATATATATATATTGAGAGAGAGAGATACATACATACATACATACATACATACATACATACGTGTGCGTGCATGTGTGTGTGTGTAACAGTCGACTTATTCCCCACATTGTTCATGTGTTTCAGCCATGGGAACACAAAAACAGCTTCATCAAAGACACCTCGACTCCCCGAGAAGAAGATAGAAACCCGACAAAAACTCCTCTGTAAGCCGCCCCCGCCCCGCCCTGCTTATCCCAGCGTGCCATCATGGAGGACGAAGAGGACACCACCTACAACTCGGAGAGCGACGAGACCGTCACGCTCAGCGAGATCGTGACGGGAAGGGAGGTGACTCTGAGGGAGGAGGAGGTGTGGGCCCTGTGCCGGGAGTGTTGTCTGACCCTGGAGTTTGTGCACAGCGCGCAGGAGCTCTTCCAGTCGTTGGTCATCACGCCAGAGACCGTCGCCTTCGACCGCGATGGCAACGTCTGCTTTCTGGATTTGGATGCTGGTCATGTTGCGATGGGTTTTTGGGGTTGGGTTGGGGGGGGAGGGGGGGGGGGGTGGGGGGGGGGTGGGGTGGGGGGGTGTTGTTTATCATTTTTTTTTCTTTTTTGGTTGGTTGTTTGTTGGGGTTTTTTTGGGGTTGGTTTTTTTTTTTGGGGGGGGGGGGGTATTGTTGTTAATTGAGAGGGATGGTGCATGTGTTGTTTTTATTTGTTGCTGTTGATTTTTTTTTTCATGTGCACGCATGCACACACCACGCACGCAGATGTCAAAACAACACACACACACGCTGCGCGCTCAAAAACAACATACACACAACACGCCACACAACACACACACAACAGGGACTGGATGTAAAAAAGCACACAAGTGCTTATCCCATTATCCTCGATATTAAAGAATAATAATAATAATAAACACACAACCACACGCTCCTCAATCTTTGGTATGAATAAAACACCTGCAGAAAAACATGAATGCATACTGGTAAAAAAAAAAATCTCAATATACAGACCCTTGTCACTTAGCTGCCCCACCCCCTCAAAACAAAAACCAAAAAAAGAGAAGAAACTAAAACAAATAGGCAGTAACTGTAAGAAGTACTTTCCTTCAACCAAGAATTTTTCCATTCAAAAGCTGTATGCCACCTACCAGCCTGCTTTAGAGAGAAAGATATATATACTAATATAGCAAAGTGGCTCAGAGACCTGCACTGCCCCTGTCACCAGTTATTGCAGCCCTTAAGGCAGATTCAGAGGGTTCTTAGGGTGCTAGCTACTTGTCGCCCAAGTTTACACGAGGGATAATACTCCAGGGATGGTAGGGAGAAGAGAGGCCATGTTGATATTTCAGCCTTTTGTTACAGTGACATCTGTAGGCACACACTGTTCAGTTCTCATTGGGTGTGGGTGTTTTTTTTTTCCCAGACAGGGTGTTTGTGTATAGTTTTGGGGTTTTTTTTTGGTTTGAGGTTTTTTTGTTGTTGATTTTTTTTTTTATGGGGGTGGGGTGGGGGGGTGGGGGTGGGAGAGAATGTAGTTTGTGTGTGTTGTTATTTTGGTGTGTGTGTATTGTTCTTTGATTTGATGTCTTCTTTCTGTTGTGATATTAGATGGGATATTACATGTGTGTATGCATGACTGTGTGCATTTTTATGTGCCCTAGCACACATACCATTTGTGTTTGTGTACCTGTTTTCACATGTGAAGGATGTGCATACAATCATACATATTTCGTAGATTAGTCTGTATATATTATAGCATTGCTATTTCTTCTGTACACATGCAGTGCTATTTGACTAGTGTATAGCTGTTAAACTTCCCCCACCCCCTCCCTTTTTTTTTTTAAATGATGTGCTGATGTAAAGATTCTGTAAGGAAAAGAGCTAGAGACATTTGCATCGCTGCTGGGTCATTTTATTTTTTGACCAGTCATCACCCTCTTGACCTATGCTCTATCCAAGAGTTTTCTCACACGTTCTTCTCCCATCCACTTCCTTCCTCACCTATCTAAATGAACTTTGTCAAAAATTATCATTGCATATATATAGCCCAGTCGGCATGAACACTCCATTATTACCCTGTATCCCAAGACCAGAAAATTGGCAGCGTGGGACTGAACAGTGAGCATAATAATCCCAAGAATCAGCAGAGAGGTATTACATAGACAGCCATTATTTTCCCAGGTAGTTTCCCCCCCAGTATACCCTGGGGCCGGGATGGGGGTGGGTGGGGGTGGGGGGCTTTTAAGTCTTCAGGGTTAGAGTGCTACAGTGGGTAATGGGACAGAAACTGTTTGTGGAACAGCGGGGGGAAGTTTGGGCTGTTCGTGGCTGTCGTTGTGTAGCGTTTATCGAAGACAGCTGAGGAGATGGGACATGTTGTAAAACATGAAGGCAGTCTGTAAACCGTGAGGGGGACAATGTGTGGGGTAAGGGTATTAATGAATTATGTGCATGGCGAAGTTAAAAGGTTTCGTCAGCGCTGTATTGACTGCCGCTGTTTTTGTGAGGTGGTTTTTTTTCTCCTTTTTCTTTCTAAAGGGGCACAAGGGAGAACGTGTAGTTGTATGGGTTTATTGTCAATTGTCATACATCAGTACGTGTGTAAACTTGATGTTGGGTACATTGTGCAAGGTTATGTGTCTTTTTCAGTAGTTGGATCAAGTATGGCAGCTGCGTGTTGAATGCTGCATTGTGTTGAATGTGCGCATTACTCTGAATGCCATGCCATGCCATTCGTGCATTAACATCTTCATAAAACATGTGAATGCCATGCCATTCGTGCATTAACATCTTCATAAAACATGTGAATGCCATGCCATTTGTGCATTAACATCTTCATAAAACATGTGAATGCCATGCCGGCCATTTGTGCATTAACATCTTCATAAAATATGTGAATGCCATGCCGTTTGTGCATTAACATCTTCATAAAACATGTGAATGCCATGCCATTTGCGCATTAACATCTTCATAAAGCATGTGAATGCCATGCCATTTGCACATTAACATCTTCATAAAGCATGTGAATGCCATGCCATTTGTGCTTAACATCTTCATAAAACATGTGAATGCCATGCCATTTGCGCAGTTAACATCTTCATAAAGCATGTGAATGCCATGCCATTTGCGCATTAACATCTTCATAAAGCATGTGAATGCCTGCCTATTGCGCTTAATCATCTTCATAAAGCATGTGCAAAGCTGCTTGCTTGATTGGCCTGCTCTACAATAAGTACACCAAATAGAATAGTCTGTAAGTCCACACATTCACTTTTGTGGATAAAATCAGAGTCACTGACTCAAGATTATGACTATAGATTGTACTGTATCATGTACCCAGCTGACATTATTTCTTTTGCTCCAATAATCAGTACCTACTTGTAACGCAGAGACATGATTTATTTTTCAGTAATCAGTACCACTTGTAAACAGAGATCACAGTTTCTCCTAGCTATCAATTTTACACAACTACTACTACTACTACTAACTACTACACACTACTTGGGTATATACTATATTATGTGAAATTTATAGTGCTATACTTGTAAACAAAACAAAAAAATTCAAAAGTGTTACAATTATACAGCCTACTTCATTGCTCAACCAATCCTACTGTTTTTTAATAACAGATTCCAATTTTACACACACAAACACACAACAGAAAAGAAACAGACAAACACAGACACACACACGACACACATACATGAAGATAATACATTGGTTGATGCCTCATTTTCTAAAGCCAACACCTAGCAATATTATTAAGCGTTGACAGTAAAATCAAACCATTAGATAAACTTTCCAAGATCATGACACCTTTCTGTCTATAATAAAAGTCATCAAAATTTAATTAAAGCATGAAAAGTATTCATGAATACAAAATACTGACTGTTTTATCAGTCAACCAGCTGCCTGATCTTTGGATTATAGGGCAACTCTTAATGTCTTTTAAGATCCCTGCTATCCCTCTCTGTCTTCTGCAGCTGCCTAGGAGTCAGTAATAATTGAGCCCATCCCTCCTTGATTTTAATGTTTTCTTCGATTAGTACTAGTTACACATATTACACACACACACACACACACACACACACACATACACAGGGAGGGAGGAAGAAAGAGAAACGGATGGACAGACAGACAGAGACAGATAGACAGAGACTGTGTGTGTGAGTTAGTGTGTGTGTGTGTGCAGACATGAGTATTTATCTGGACATGCGTTCAAATACGTGCATGTATGCATATATGTGCATGACTGTGTGTCTGTCTGTCTATGTGTGTCTGTGTGTAAGTGTGTAAATGGTAACATTTGTAAGTGACTGACTTACAAAAGAAGTTGGTTTTTTAAAGCGTTCTAAAGGGTTTGGCCATCATCCAGGTAGTACTAGTACAGTAGTAGTAGTAGTAGTAGTACAGGTCTACCTTCACTCTCTGTGACATGGTCACATTAACCTGCCTTTACCGCATTACCAAGTTTCTCTCGCCACCCAGATTACCTTCTGTTCACTCCTTCCAGCTGTAGAGATTATTGCAAGCAAAGGGTCCTTCCAGGAGCGGTAATCCCATCAATCAGCGCTTTCGTGTGTGTCTCTTTTGATTGCAAATTGAAGTGCCGTTTGTATCCATCTGTGTTTGACAGTCCGTCTTGATAGCAACTTGATGCCTTAATCCCCATTGCTTTGAGTAGTAAGATGAATTAATGCATGCACAGAAGTTTCTAGTTTAATCCATACTGCTTTCACTAGTTAGATGAAAAACCAGCGTAGCAGAAGTTTAATCTAATGCTATCTGATCTGTGTGTAGTAAAATGAAATCAGGATTGATTGATTGACTGTTGTTGGAACTCTGAAAATTGGTGAACGAATGTTGGCAGGCGATTCTGTCGGTGTGAATTTTGTTTTATAACGATGAACAAAGGAGTTAATGGATGTATTGGGGGTTGAAGTGACGTCTGTGGGGGAGCTGGAATGATTGTGTTAGGTTTCTGATGATTGTGTTAAGTTTGTAAAGATGTTTGTCAGTGACGTCTTTTAAATAATGGAATGATTGTTAACAGCTGGCTTTTGTAGTTTGTCTCTTTTCACTTGCCCTGCCAAGACTAATATCACTGCTGGCTTCCTTCCCCTCTGTCTCTGTCTCTGTCTCAGTCTCTGTCTGTCTGTCTCTCCCCCCCCCCCCCCCCCCCCCCCTCCCCCTTGCCTCTATGCCTGCCTTTCTCCCCAGGGCCCTCTCCCTCTCTGTAACCATTTCTCTCCCTTTGTCTGTCTCATTTTGCATGATTTAATCCCTTTCTGAGTTCTCTTTCGCTGGACGATAAGAAGGAATGTTCAAGTTCTGTTCTGTTGAAAATATTCTGACATCAGTCTGAAATTCTTGAACTTACAGAAAGTTTGTGTGGGAGGTTAATGACAGTTACTGAAAGCACTTTGTTGTCAAGTTTGAGAATAAAGGACGTGGTTGTTATTATTACATCAACTTACCGTTGATCCCAAAAGTAACGTTTGTTTAGGTTTGAGAGATTTTGAAACCTACCTGTGTTAAATTTAAAAACCTACTTAACCTTGATCCCAAAAGTAACGTTTGTTTAGAGTTTGAGAGATTTGGAAACCTACCTGTGTTAAATTTAAAAACCTTCAAGGAAACCCCCCAGTTCCTGAACAAAACAGCTTTAAAATTGAAATGATCTCTAGATAATTTGTGACGTGTCTATTCAAATCTTTTTTGTATTAAAACAGCCTTAAAGTAATGTTGGTAGATTGTTCTGGTTCCTTCTTTGTTTACCTGTTATTTTTGTTGGTTGAGTGGTTAAAACTTACAGGAAATTGTGTGCAGTACACTACAGGCTAATAAAAAGAAATGTTCTCAGAATATGATTGAACCTTCTTTTGATATCTCCCTCTGGCGGTCTTCCTTACAGGCCATAATGTTGACAAAGATGGTAAAAATGTAATGTTATGACCCAGCAAGATTTAGTCATTGGTTTTCCTTGTCAAGCACACACAAAGCTGAACCACAAGCAAACCCCTGCTTTGATGTTAAAATTTCCCCCCTCCAATGTTTCATCTATCCGTCAGTCACTCAGTAGCCCTGGCAATGCATAAACAATCAATACCCTGTAATAACTCGGCAGCGTTGCAGTGTATGAAATCATGAAGTGACTGGGCACCTGTGCCTTTGGGGTTTGGGGCTGGGCCAGAGGCTCGCATTAAGCTGCAGATTGTTTCCGCCTGCTGATCGCTTTCCACGTGGGGCCCTCTAATCCCTTCACCCTGTCTGATCAGCGGGCTAAAGCCCACACCAAGCCCGGCAAAATACAATAGCCCGTGGTATTTGCTACAAATGTGACTGGGTAAGCGCTGCTACAGAGAGCCTTGCAAAACAAGAGGGATTGGAGGAAAATCGGAAGGGTATAATTATCACGGGTGGATCAAACACAAGAGAAAAAAAAAAAAAGCGTCTGCAGTAGAGCGGTTGTTGATTCAGTGAGGGGTACACCTGTACAGGTGTGTTTCTGATTTGTTTGTCAGATGACCTCCGTGTCTTTTTTGGGGGTGGTGGTGGTTGTGGATTGTTGTTCAAAGGATCTTGAGTGCTGTGGATATTTTATTGTATATGTTGCTAATACATTGATTTGTGTGTGATTTTTTGTTGTTGTGGTGAATGATTTGATTGTGATCAGAAGAAGTTTGGATTGTACGCAATCTCTGTGATCAAAGTTTGGAACTGCTAGTGTACTAACAGGCGCAGATCAAGATGTATGAGGGAGGTGATTTGAAGTAGTGTGGTGTGTCCTTATCTTTGCAGTTTTACTCTTCAGTTCTTGATACTTTCTCACGCATGTGTGTGTGTACGTGCGCGTGTGTGTGTGTGTGTGTGTTGGTTTTATTTCATTTTTGCATATTTGTTGAATTGTCTTGTTTGTCGGGGACAGTTAGCCAGTTCTGTATGGGTCGGTCTTCAGTTCTTAAGCCTTTGAAAACGTTTTCTCTCAGTTTCTTTCTGTTTTTCATATGGAGAGAATGAAATTCAAAATGCAGTAAGTTTTGCACTTATTTTTATTTATGCTGATTTTGTAGTTTAGAGTTTCAGCTCAAAAGCTGTCCAGTAATTTCATGGAAGATGGCTTCTTTACATAATTATGATAATCATAGTGTGAGCCTTCTCCACAGAATCATTCAGTCTGGACCAGGTCTGACAAGCCTCAGAAGGGAATAGTACCCTCTGTTGTTGCTAAATCTGGTACCCTCTGAAGTCACAGTATGGCTGCCTGTAAGGCAAGGTACTAGGAAACAGACTTACATGCATGCAAAATTCTCATCCAGTGTGTAGTTGCAGTCTGTGATTCCCACATGTGATCAGTGAGATTGAATACATATTCTGGATGACACCCAGAGTTAACACTGAACATTCAATAACATTCAAGGTGGGATGGGGATTTGGGGGTGTTGTTTATATATAGACTTAGGTTTTGTTTGTCTGTTTTGTTTGTTTCATGTTTGGATTTTTGGGGGGGTGGGGTGGGGGGGTGGGGGGAGGTTGTAATGTAGCTTTCTGTGTAATGGAGGATGTTGTTTGTCCGTTTATCTCTTTGTACTTTCATTCTTAAACTCAAATCATCTGCTGGAAAGTGTTTGGTAGCGCTGCAGATGTCTTAACTCAGGTTATTATCAAGGTGAATGTGTAATGAAAGAAGTAATGAAAACAATAACCCTTTTTTAACAAATCTGATGATACATGGTCATTATGATGACAGTGTAATGGCAACGATGGTGATGAGGATGATGATGATGATGATAACAAACATTCAGACTTGTGGTGATGATAGTGCTTGCTATCACAATCTGTAGATCAGCTTCATAGAACATTAAATTTAGACGTATTAATTTGAGTATTGTTCTCTTGTGTGTTTCAGACCCAGGTCCCTTGTACATCCCTCCGGAATATGAAGAGGATGGGGCCTCTTACAAGGTAGGGTCGATTCTGTTTCAATGTCATTTCATCTTGTCATATTTTTTGGCTCATCAACAAAATATGTGCCTATGATACTCAGCTTTGGCATAACTATTATCATGTAACGTAAAAACAAAAATTTTATATATATATATATATATATATATCGTTGCATGGCTGTCTAGCATTAATCTGTATATTTGTGTGATGCAGTAGTAGGTTTTCCTTCTTTTTGTTTGTTTGTTGAATCCTCTGATGTTTATTTCTGGAAACAAAATGTGTGAAGAAGATTATTGAAGAGATGTGCGAGTTTATTATTACCGTGCTGGAGAGAGAGAGAGAGAGAGAGGAGAGAGAGAGAGAGAGAGAGAGAGAGAGAGAGAGAGAGAGAGAATGTCTTTATGTGCTTTCTGTCAGTAATTCAAATCATGCCCGCTGAAACATGAATGGTATATACATTCAAACTATTGATTTGAGAAAAATTCATATATGTTATGGTTGCTGACCATTATAGTATGCATTGTCTTGGGTGTTAGAGGAGGGGAAAAAACAACCAAGAATGATAGAGAATGTGTGTGTGTGTGTGTGTGTGTGCGCACACATGTGCTTGTGTGTATGAAGAGAGAGAGACTGGGAGTGAGAGAGAGTACTGGCAGTTTAAGTCATGATAATGTGATGAAAGTGCTTCAGATGTCAATCATTGAACAAGAGGCTTATCTTTCTTTTGTACTTGAATGCTTGATACTGCAACTAGTGTTTCCTCTAAACCTGATTCCTTTCTTCTACCTTAAAGTCTGCGCTACCCACACCTAGTGTAAGTATACAGTGTACATTACCAAATAGTCTAGCTTCTACTTAGCGTTGCAACGGCATCGTGTCTGCATGGTACCTACAGCTACAGATTGCTGGTTTGAATCCTTTTTTTTTTCATAGTATCAGCTCTTGTATTATTTTTCATCTTAGACCAGTTCTTGTACAGCTTGTTACTGTGGTCTGGTTTGTTGTGTCACAAAACAAAAAAAGAATTATGCTATTTTTGATTTGTTGCTTTGAAATCAGGATTTATCATGCACTTTGAAAGGTGATGAAAGAAATGAACCATATTGCACAAAAACTAGACTTACTCAGCACTTTTTTTTTAATTAAAAAATAAATACATGTCACGTAACTTAGATTTTTTTCTTTGCTGATATACTGACGCTAGTTCAGTTCCTTGTGATTTAAACACTTGCCATTAATCAGAAGACACTGTCCCTCATTGTTATGGTCATTTTCTCTGGGGCTGTTAGTCTCTTTATTTTTTTGGTTTTCATAGTTGTCCTATTTTGTCCTGCACAGCTGATAAAACTGGCACCAATCAGATCTTTGACTGATGTTTTAAGACAAGGACCTTTCAATCTAAACAGAGTGTCTGTTTGGCACTAGGTAGGACTGATTTCCATTTTATACCCCACCCAGTTTCCAATGTATGTCTTGCAGCATTGTAATAACTATCCCTCCCTCATCATTTTAATACACTTAGAAGATACCTAGCATTGAAAAGAAAAAGTACTGTTGATACCAGATTTTTGTAGTGTTGTCAAAATGTATGAATTGAAAATAAGCATCAGTGTTCATCCCAGAGACTCTTTTACCTTGTGAACTCTGTTCTGGTATCAAAGAGAATGATTAATTGATGATAGGTTTTGTCAAAATTCACAAGGTGTAGCAGTTTGTTCCCCACTGGGGTGGCTGGCAGCCAAATGAGATTGTTTGAAGCAGCTTGTTGTGTTTAGATTGTAGTCCCAAAATCAAAAGCATTCCCAAAGGCAGACTGGGGCTGTCTTAAGGGTGGAGGAAAAAAATGGTCGCGCACGCTAAACTTTCACCAATGGTGAACCTTGGAGCTGTAGCAGAGAAGGGGGTGGGGGAACAGAAACTCTTCACTGGGACCTTGATATAATCACAGCAACAGAGAGTGTATCAGCCATGCTTCTACTTTAGTTAACAATCATTCGATTATCACATATATCCCAAGTTTATGAAAGCTAAATCACCCATCCACAATTCTGTTTTTATTTAATTCCATCATGGCTGCTGACAAGTGTTTTGTTTCTTTGGCTGATCAATCAGCACCCACACCCACATGCCCCTGATCACAAATCAATGATGCTAATTCTCGTCTTGCAGAACAAGTAGAAATATATATATATATATATATATATATATATATATATATATATATATATATATATATATATATATATATATATATATATATATATTTCCTGAATCTAAAAGAGAAGTAAGAAATTCATTCAAAAGCCAGATCACAAGAGCGAGCTATGCAGACAGCGAAAAATTTATGGCTAGTTGTGTTTTTTTTGAGCAAAAGTTTGTATTTCGTTGTATTTTTTTACACTTTGAGTGATTCTTGTGTATACTGTGCCAATACATGACAGGGGGGATTGCAGAGACTGTATTTTAAAATGTGGATTTCAGTGGAAGTGTGCTGTGCTGTGCTGTAATCAGAAATTTGGAAATTGGCTGTACGATAAAGGATTTGACTGTATGTGTGTGCTCAGCTCATGAACCTGTACAATTCTGTCACGAAATAAATGAACTTGTGTTTCTGTATAATACCAAGCATAAACATTAATCAGAGACCCTTTGATTGAAGCAATTTCTGATAATAAACTGAATTCTGGAATACCATTCCTTGCTGTTAATTGCGTGCTGTGTGTTCGATGACAAGGTTAAGGAGTGGGGTGTTTGTTGTGCTGGCGTCATTCACGTCTTGTCTACATGTACTTTCTAACAGTAACACAGACTGCTGGAAACTTCCCATCCACTGACATTGTTTAACACAAATAACTTCATTGATGGACACATTCACTGTCTTCATCAGGGAAGATGTTTTGCTAAACTGTTCATTAATATAAGTGTGTAAAGTATCCTTTTGATGTTACTGCTGCTGCTGCTGCTGCTGCTGCTGCCAGCACAGTTGTCGTGAAAACATGTTGCTGTTGTTGTCATTACTGCTTTTCGCTGTTTTCCCATTGTTATTGCTTTTTTAATTAAACAGATTATTTTTTAAATAATAAAACCCCTCCTAATTAACATAATTGTCATTACATATTGTGTAATTGATTTTTAAAAAAGTTATCATGGTATTTGTTTGTTATCACCAAATATGATTCTTAGAAATTTATTGGATAGCTTTTTTGTTGTGTTTGTTTGGTTTTCTGGTATTAAAAAATGCACCTTTTTTTCAGCAACTATTATACATTGCTAATCTAACCTCCCTCGCTGCTTATCGAGCACACTCGTAAAACAGATCAAAAGAATTGTTGGTGATGGGGAAAGATACAAACTGAGGGATTACGGGTATTGGGTTGCATCTGTGATGGGATGAGAACTAGTATGGTATGGTGGAAAGGGAGAATGTAGCCATTCTGTTATTGTGAGAGCCTGATGACAAAGGAAATAAGAGTTCTTTTCAACTGCAAAGATAATAATAATAAATGGAATTTATATAGCGCTGTATTTGGCACAGACAAAGCGCTTGCACTCAACTCATTCTTACACAGTCATGCAACCAGTAGCAAGTAATAGGTCTAACAAGTCCAAATGCACAACACACACACACACACACACACAACACACACACACACACACACTACATACACACACACAGGTTAGACACTTTGGCAGGGTGAAAAGTGTTCTTCTGTTTTGTCTTTCTGCTGGTTCTGTAGGTAATTGTCTGGGTATGTCACTAACATACACTCTCTCATTCACACACACACACACACTCATGGAGCATGAATGCACTCATGCACACTCACACACAAACAAACGAACAAACAGCACACACTCTCTCTCTCACATACACACACCCACACACCTCAAGAAATAGGTATACCTGTATGTACCTGTAAACATTAATCTATTCATTTCTTGATAGCCTGCATTCTTGTGACTTTTTTCAGCAGGGTTTTTTATTTTTTATTTGTCAAGTGGCACATTAAAAAAAGTGGGCACAGAATGCATTAAACTAAGTTTGGTGATGACCGAATGCATAAATGCAGTGACCATAAATTCCACAGTAAGCTGTTAAGAGCCCTTCAACTGCTTAGATTCACTGTGCATAACCTAAGACCCTAGAGAAGGGTAGGATAACCTAGAGGTTAGAGCGTTCTGCTTGTGATTTGATAGCCTGGGATCCAGCCTGGGTTTGAGCCACCCCCTCAAGCCTGTTCAAGGATTTCTCTGAAGGGGATTTTGTTGTTTTTTTAAACCTTTCCAGGGGTGTTTTTCTTTTTGAGGTAACATCAGCACTGACTCTGTTCTCCTGAGCATCCTTCAGATGAGACTATAAACCAAGGCCCCTGTGTGCCTATGCACGCAGAACACCTTGCACTCCTTTTAAAACCCGTTCTGCTTTTTAGAAGAGTATGCCATTGTGCACTGTTAAGAAAGGATGACAATTTAAATAAAGAAGGAAAAAAAGAAGAAAATAAAAATGCATGCGTTGGGTTTAGACATCACCCTCAAAGTCGGAATGCGGCTACCTTTTAATGATGGACAAAAAATGGTTGCATACACAAAAATATCACCATAGGTGAATTCCATAGCTCTAGCCAAGGAACCAAAAAGCAAATAAAAAGAAAGAAAAAAACCAGAGAGGGATGGGTTATGTCAAGTTCAACCTGCCGAAAACGACATTGCTTGGAAGTTTTGTTGCAGTTTTCTATCAATGGTTCTTTTCAAGGACATGGAGGAAGATGAGTCATCACAAATCTTTTGAGGAACTGTCCCTTGTTACGAGCTTAGCTGTTTGGAGTGTGGTTTATTGTTCAGAAATTCCTTACTTCGCATACATTATATGCAGAGGTCTATCCTCTTTTCTATCGGAGTCTGAGCATGCATACTTATTGCTGTCTTCAATCAGAATTGTGTGTGTGTAAAAATTCAGTAAGTTGCCTCGGAAGCTTTTTATTGGTAATGGTGTTGTGGCCATAATTTTGGACGTATTCAGAAATCTGTCAGATATATATAATAGGAATGCCTTTGCTTTGCGTGATTATGAAAGGGATATTTTTTCGGTGGAAATAAAGCTCCTGCACCTCAGTAGGTTTTGCATGATTCTGTCTGTCTTGTCTATCTGTCTCTGTCTCTTTCTCTCTCTCATATTTTCATTTAACTGCTACAGATGCATATGATTTTTATAAAGCGTACAAAATTATACATTTGAAGGGGAGGGGTGTTATTTGTTCATTTGACACATAACATCATCTGACTGTCAAAATGGAGACAGAGAAATAGAGAGGGTGGATAGCTAGAATGCGAATATGTGTGTGAGTGAGTGTGTGTGTGTGTGTGTGTGTGTGCACGCGCATCTGCTGACATGCATACATGAATGTGTCATATACTTGAGTGAGTGTACATACATGCGGGTCCATTTTATACAGTGATTGTAGGTTTAAAAGTTGTATAACTTGCACAGAACAGTGCTGTTTTACATTAATTTGTTTTTCTCCTTGTTCCTAAATTGTTCAGATTGCTTTTATCTAGTTCGTTTGTTTCGTTTTCATTTTTATAACTATTTTTCTTTAAATAGTTGTCCTTTTTAATATTTTTTTTCAATATGATTAGATATCATTTTGTTTCTCAATTTCTTTGTTTTTGGAAAGCACATTGTTTTTTAAAGGTTACGTTTAGTAAGCAAGTAGTTTTATATTGTAGTAATAAGTGATATTTTTAGTAGAATATTGCAGCCTTTTTATTTTGCTTGATTGTTTGTTGATGAGAGAGTCTTTTTCTGTGTAATTTTTATTTGAATTTATTGTCTTGAACTTTAGATTTTTATTGTATAATATGATGTCCACCTGTTCAAATCTTTATACAAAATGTATACATGTATTGAAACAGGTATGTGTCGAATTGAATACCTTGAGTTATGTACAAATTACAGTTAGTTGTCAAGAATTACTCCCCCTCCCCTCCCGATCCTCACAAGTCTATTGCCTTAATTACTCTCCCTCCTGCTAGTGGCTTATGTATACATGCTGAAGCTGGGGGGAAAATATTGACATTCTAATAACTTTTGTAACTGACTTAACATGAAGACCAAAAAGAGAGGGGGAGAATTTGGGGGTGGGTGAGAGAATGTGTGGGTGTATGTGTGTATGGGGGAGGGGGGGGGGGGGGGGGCAGTGTTTGCATGTGAACAATATAATAATTATATGCTTTGTATGTATGATGATTATATCAGAACGGGTGATGATAACTAATGTGGAAAGAAGGAACAGCCTGACATTTCAAAACAGTCTGTATACATGTGTGTTTCTATGTTTTTAAAAATAATTTTATTTATTCTTTTATTTCAAGATAATGGAATAAGCATTCATGTGCTTTTTTACATCCAGTCCCTATGTGTATGCAGTTTTGTCAATTTTGTCATCCATTCCCACCGGCACACAATGGCCTACTCTTCCAAAAACGGAACAGGTTTTAGCGTTTGCGCAAGATGTTCTGCATGCACGTTTGCACACAGGACCTTGGTTTATAGTCTCATCAGAAGGACGTGTGCATGACATGTGAGTACTTTTGTGCATGCATGTAATGCAAATGGAGAAAAAGGATTTTGTCAAGTTATTTCATTTCAATGGTTTATTTGAGATCTGCCCCACGCTTGCTAACATTACACTCACATGTTTTGGTGGAGTTGGGGCATCATGACCTGTGGGATCAACAATGAAAGATGGAGAGGAGATTGGGATAAGGAAGGGGCAATTTGGGAAAGAAAAGAACTAAACAATCATTTCATATGTTTTATGTCTGCTTTTTAAAAAAATAATCGTTCATAGTGAAATCTGGACGGTTTCACCAGGATGAAAACAGAAGTAGGTAAGGATGTGGGAGGGGGTTAAAATTAGACATGGAACTTGGTAAGGTTTTAAAAAGAGGGAGGGTGTCAAGGATAGATACTGTAGTGAATGAATGAATGGACTGACTGTTGAACTTTTTTTAATGACGGAGAAGAATTTAAGCACAAGCAGGCTTTATTGTACACCTTGTCCTGAGTCCTCAAGTAGTAAAGAAATAAATAAATGAATAGATAGAGAGAGACAGAAAGAGAGACTCTGTGTGTGTGTATGACTGTTCATTAGGTATGTGTGTGTATGTATATATCTCTATAGAGAGACAGACAGACAGAAAGAAAGGGAGACGTAGAGAAACATAGAGACTCTGTGTGTGTATGACTGTTCATTAGGGGGGGGGGGGGATGTGTGTGTATATATATATATATATATATGTGTGTATATATATATATGTGTATGTCTATATAGAGAGACAGACAGACAGACAAGACAGATACATTTGCCTCAGATGCAACAATCTTCACGATCCTCCTTGCTGTGTCCTCAGTCTCACCTCTTCTCCCTGGGGATGACCCTGCTGTTTGCTGTGGAGTACGCCAGCAACCCTGAGGAGGAGGAGGACTCCAAGCCCTCTCTGTCCCAAGATGCCCGCGACCTTCTGACCCACCTGACCCAGGACGACCCTGACAACCGACCTGACCTTGACCTTGTCCTGGAATACTGTGACCGTGCCCTGCAGGACATCTCGTCGCAGGATGTGTGTCAGCGGTTTGCCTGTGTCTCCACGGGAGAGGACCTGCCCAAAGGTGAGTGATTGGGTCTGTACGTTGTGCCTCCGCTCCAGAATAAGGCGTTTTGGAAAAATGAATGTTAGAAATGGTATCATATCATCATACCTACAAAAAATTTTAAAAAGCGCTTTGATTTGTTGCTTTACAAGATTCAGCGCTATATAAATTCCATACATTATTATTATTATTATTACCTGCCTGTTTGCCTGCCAACAAGTACACCGTGAGGTTCTGGGATTCGATTCCCAGCCTCCTCACCCTTTCTTCCAGTTTGACAAAAAAATCGAACTGAATGTCAAAGTCCTTTCGGGTGAGACTATAAACTGAGGCCCCGTGTGCGAACGCATGCAGAACATCTTGCGCGTGCGTTAAATCCTGTTCCGCTTTTTTGAAAGAGTAGGCCATTGTGTGCCAGTGGGAACAGATGACAAAATTTACAAAACCACATACACACGGGGGACTGGATGTTAAAAAAATAAACTAAAATACAAATTAAAAAAAAAACTGAGCGCTTTGATTTGTTGCTTTACAAGATTCACACTATATAAATTCCATACATTATTATTATCTCTGTAACTGTCTTCATCTGTACACTCCATCCCGTTCCCTTCGTTCAGCCGCAGAAACTTTGTGCTTTCGAACACCCAGATTCAAACAAACCACTGTAGGCCGTCGCTCCTTCTCTGTTTCTGGTCCATCCACC
Organism: Rapana venosa; assembly: GCA_028751875.1. Taxonomy (NCBI): domain Eukaryota; kingdom Metazoa; phylum Mollusca; class Gastropoda; order Neogastropoda; family Muricidae; genus Rapana; species Rapana venosa. The sequence continues at coordinate 25,485,091 of CM054139.1, forward strand.
TGGAATGACCTCCCTCTTTCACTTCGACAAAAGCCTTCACTTGATACTTTCAAATCCAGCCTCAAAACACACTTATTTCCTACCTGAGATTTTCCCCCCAAATATCTGTCCCTAATTTTCAACAGCATCTTTCACCTTCTAAGTGTTGTTCCGAGTTTGTGTGTGTGCGTGCATGCGTGCATACGTGCGCGCGCATGGTTTTGAAATCTGTTGTTCATTATGTTTAAGGAGAGTTGCATGCCTGTAAATGATTGAGTGCAAGCGCTTTGATTTGTTTTTGTTTTTTCAAGATTCAGCGCTATATAAATTCCATACATTATTATTATTATTATTATTATCATTATTATTATTATTATTATCATATCATGTCATCATATCATACCACTTTAAGTCACGGCTGATTTCTCTGAGCTGCGTGAAATTGGGGCTGCTCTCCCTGGGAGAGCAAAAGCAGTGCAACTATCCATTTTTTTTCTTTTCCTGTCTGCAACTGTATTTGTTTCCATATCAGTGCGGCTTTCTTTCCCCAGATGTAAGTTAACCTTATTCCTATGGGTAACCCGCTATAACGTAACCAACCTCCTACGAACCCTTCCCTCTGTATCACCTACTACTGGGTAAGTTACAGAAGCATAACAAATATGTGCATGTGTCCTTCGGTATGAGACTATAAACCGAAGCCCCGTGTGCGAACGCATGCAGAGCAACTTGCCCACACGTTAAATCCTGTTCTGCTTTTTGAAAGAGTGCCGGTGGGAACAGATGACAAAATTTACAAAACCGCATACACATGGGGACTGGATGTAAAAAAGCACATGAGTGCTGATTCCATTATCCTCGATATAAAAAAAAAAGGTAATCTGAGCGCTTTGATTTGTTGCTTTACAAGATTCAGCGCTATATAAATTCTATACATTATTATTATTATTATGTGTACTGGGAATGAGGGGTTCTCTCCCTTAACCTAGGAATAGCGTTAACAGTTGCATTAGAATGGTGACACAAGGATGTGTTAATGAATAGTACATTTATATTAGTCACAGTGAAGTGAATTGCTGGTCTGATGGTAGCACATCGTATTGAAAGCAAGAGGTTGCGCGTTCAGTTCCTCATCTGATATCAGACTTTCTTCCCCCCCCCCCATCCACACTAGACCGTGAGTGGGGTGGTAGGTCCGAGTGCTAGTCTTTTAGAAGGGGGAAATAAATCAAGAGTCCTGTGTACAACTTGATATGAGTGCTAGTCTTTTAGAGGGTGGGGGGGAAAAATCAAAAGTCCTGTAGCATACAAGCCTACTTCTAGCTCACCTAAAAGAACTTATGGCAACATGAGATTTGTTCCTGGCAAGAAAGTCAGAATTGCACTGATTTAGCAATGGATATATTTAAGTTTTAGATGTTGGAAGTTCCTTTCAGGTAAGTTTAGGTGAAACTTATCTCACAGATTGCACAGGTCTGGGTTTTTTGTTGTTGTCATCTTCACTTAGTGGCAGTAGCACGTAGTTAGTATCCAGCATCTTAGTTTAAAGACTAAAATCTTTGTGTAAAGTAAGAAACTCACTTTATTCTTCATCCTTCCATTGGTGTACACTTTGTCTGTCTATCTCTATCTCTCTCTCTCTCTCTCTCTCTCTCTCTCTCTCTCTCTCTCTCTCTCTCTCTCTCTCTCTCTCTCTCTCTCTCTCTCTCTCTCTCTCAACTCATGCTGATGGAAGGAAGGTGGCAGGATGGTTAAGATGTTTGCTTGCCAACAAGTAAACCGTGAGGTTGAGGGTTCGATTCCCAGCCTCACCCTTTCTTCCCAGTTTGACAAAAAAATCGAACTGAATGTCAAAGTCCTTCAGATGAGACTATAAACCGAGGCCCCGTGATCGAATGCATGCAGAACATCTTCCGCACACATTAAGTCCTGTTCCGCTTTTTGGAAGAGTAGGCCATTGTGTGCCGGTGGAAACAGATGACAAAATTTACAAAATCGTATACACACGGGGACTGGATGTTAAAAAACACATGAGTGCTTATTCCATTATCCTCGATATAAAAGAATAAAAAAAATTAAAAATAAAACTCAATTTAATTAACTTGTCTCTCTTCTCAAGTTGAGAGAAAAATCATACCATCACAATGCATTACTGCTGTGACTCTCAGTTCTTGTTTGTTTATTTGTTTGAACATTTCTTGATGAAATACCTTTTTTTTTTCTTCACTTACCCCTTCATTATGGGCTATGCCCTATTGACTAAACATCAAAATCCAAACCCAAACCTCTCTTTCACTAACTCACTTGGATGGATGGGGTGTTTATGAGGCTTGTAAAGGATGAAGGGTAGCCACTGAGGAGGGTGGAAATGTGTGTGCGTGTGTGTGTGTGTACCCATGTGCATTTGTCTTTTCATTCTATAATCTGTACAATTCATATGTATCTGTTTGTAAGCACTTAGAGCTGTCATTAGAGGGATAAGCCAATGGGACACAAAATATTCTTACTTACATACTAACTCTTTCCCCTGTTGGGATACCAGGAGCCTGTCAGATTAAATAGCATCCCCATTTTTCTGGAAATTCTGTGCTAGGAATTCCCTCTTTTCTATCCTTCTCTTTCTTTCTGCCTTGTTCCTATTCTTCCTGTCATCTCCTTCTTGTCTATTTTCTGCCTTCTTGGTCCATTCTCCTGCCTTTTTTTTCCAGAAAGACTTAAAAGATAACAATTCTCTCTTATGCCAAATTCGGATGCACTGGGCCTGACTTGTCAGGCACTTAACGTCAGCACAACGCATTTTCACTCATACGACAACAGTTGCTGTCTGAGCGTTCAAAGAAGAAGAATACTCACTCACATGTGTCATTCTCTATGTCTGCAGAAGAACAGGGAAAGACTTAAAAGATAATAATTCTCTCTTATGCCGAAGTCAGATGCGCTGGGCCTGACTTGCCAGGAGCTTAACAGCAGCGCAACGCATTTTCACTCATACGACAACAGTTGCTGTCTGAGCGTTCAAAAAAGAAGAAGAATACTCACGCACAAGTCTCACTCTCTATGTCTGCAGAAGAACAGGGCACCAGCCTGCTGTCTATGACAGAAGAACTAGCGGCCTACCTCAACAACCAGAACGGTCTTGTGACCCCCGCCCAGCACTCCTCTACCACCCACTCCGACTCCGACTCCGTCAAACAGGTGTGCAGCAGCAGTCACAGCAGCAGCCACAGCAACCAACAGGTGCACAGTGCAGAAACGCAGACCTCGCAGTCCACACAGGTACGTAAGAACTCGAGGTGGTGGGCATTTTTTTAATTTTGTTTATTTTTTTAATATTTTTTTATAAAGTTTTTCCATGTCAGAAAAAAGAATGGGGAAAAGAACAATAATCACTTGATGCTTAATTCAGATTTGTTGTTTGTTTTTTTCTTTCTTTTTTTATTCCATTTTTTTGGGGGGATGGGGTCAGGGTAGTGGGTTTCTAAAGCATGCGTTGACATTCAGTTCTCTCTTTCAATTCAGCTGTTTAGGATTGTGATTCGTTATATCCATTGTGACAATTTTTGCGCAGGCCTGTATGTATATTGTCTGTATGACGGGGTTGAATAGATCAACGCATACTGCCTTCATAGACGTAGCTTATTTTTCTGCTTAAAATTCAGACTGCTCACCCCAGGGAAAGAAAAGACTGGAGGATAATGAATTGTGTGACACTTTCAAAAGATTGGCAGTGGGATCTCTATAGGGGCTAGTCAGGTACATTGTCCTGAAATTTTACATTCGATATGCAGTGTGTGTGAGAGAGAGAGAGAGTTAAGTCTCACGCACGCATGTGTGTGTGTACATGTGTGTGTGTGTGTGCATGCGTGTGTTTATTTTATTTATTTTATTTTTATTTCATTCTTTTATATCGAGGATAATGGAATTAGCACTTATGTGCTTTTTTACATCCAGTCCCCGTCTATGCGGTTTTGTAAATTTGTCATCTGTTCCCACCGGCACACAATGGCCTACTCTTACAAACAGTGGAACATGATTTAACGTGTGCGCAAGATGTTCTGCGTGCGTTCGCACACAGGACCTCGGTTTATAGTCTCATCCGACTATCACTATGTGTGTATGTTTGTGTGTGTGAGAGAGAGATAGAAGTGTGGGTGCATTGTGTGTGTGTAATGTATATAAATGTTTTGTGTGTGTGTTAACGTGTGTGTGTGTGTGTTTATATGTGATCCTTGACCAAGTGAGTACAGGTTATGTTATCAGTAACTGAAGGTATGTCACCAAATGTACAACAAAAATTCCAATTCATATCCTGTTGCTAACCTGAACAAACGACCTTTATCCTGAACAAACAAATGACCTTAATCCTAAACAAACGACCTTTATCCTGAACAAACAAGCTTTATCCTGAACAAACAAACGACCTTTACCCTGAACAAACAAATGACCTTTATCCTGAACAAACAAGCTTTATCCTGAACAAACAAACAACCTTTATCCTGAACAAACAAACGACCTTTATCCTGAACAAACGGACGGCCGTTATCAGCAGGCGGCAAGAAATGTGAAGGGGGGCAGCCCAGCCCAGGAGAGGAAGGGTGGGGCCACAGCCCAGCCCCCCACCCCCAGCATGGACCTCAACCACAGCTCTGCCGGAGACGACAGCAGTTTGGCCAGTCCCCGCAAAAACCGACGCAGACAGGTGAGCGTAGGCAAAAGATGACTCGTACCTTGGGTTTTTTTGTTGTTGTTTGCCTTTATTTTTCATGGAGTTATTCAGTATTCCTGATGTCAGAATGCAGCTATCACAACGTGCAAATTCAGCGTAGTTCAGTCAAGGGCCCAGTGCTAAGATTAGCACGCCCTTTCCAAGTACCAGTCCAAGTGCAGTCAGTTCTTCTTCTTCTTCTTCCTTTTTTGTCATGTTTCTCCCAGGGGTTCCTCTCTATTTTGAGCTTCCTCCTTATTTATGCCCCTTTCTCTAGGATCATCTGCAATACAGGCAGCCCAGGTCTTGCTAGGTCTTCCCTTTGGTCTCTTTCCATCCACTACAAAGTTCTTTGCTCTTTTTGTGATGTGGTGAGTCAGTTCCTGTTATAATAAGCACCTGCTGGGCTGGGATGGGATGGATAGCAGCTGAGAGCAGTTGAAAGTGGGGGAAGCTGATGGTTGTGCAACCTGAATGGTGGGCAAAAACAGTCATGTGCACACAAAATCTCGTCCTAGGTGTAACCTCGGAGGTTGAGCCAAGGAACAAAACAAAACAAAAAAACAAAGCAAAAAAGTTCCCAAAGAGATATTCAGGCCTTTCTGACTTGTCAGGATCTGTTTAGTCTTTCCTTTTTTTGTCTTATTTCAACACAATGCTGAATCTTGCAGAAATGATTTAAAGATTCTGTCAATCATATTGACTTTTTTTTTTTGGCGGGAGGGGGGGCAAGAAAATACTCAATATAAATACTTGTTACCTCTAGTATGCCTCATCTGAGTTGTGTACTAGTCAACTATCTAATAAGTGAAAAAAATGTTGGCAGTGTGTGTAGTTTGTTTGCAATAATCTTCACTTAGTGGTTCCTTCTTTGGCAGTTGAGCATTGACATTGGTTTGGTAAAGAATGTTCAGTTTGTACCTAGCTTGAAACTGTATTGAAGATGTTGATATTTCCATCAATAATTTAACATCCCTATCTTTTTTACATCCGTCTTATTTACATCCCTCTCTTTTTTTCTTCTTCACCTTTTTCTTTTCATGTCTTGGCTAGAGTGCCAAGGTTCACCAATGGCGAGATTTTTGCGTGTGCGACTGTTGTATTTCGACTTTAGGGAATGTCCCTCTCTAGTCTTGATATGTTGTTTTGTTTCTGTAGTCTGATAATCTCATTTTGAGCGATCTTTCTGAGCATTTATTCTGTAATATAGTGCTTTATTCATTCTTACCTGGCATCCCCCTCTTTATACTCAGCATCCTGTAGTCTTTGCCAACATTCCTCTACCATTTCCTTTTCTTAGTACATTTTCCATTAAAGTCTGTGTAGCAATATGTTAGAGGGTTGTTGGTTTATATACTGTTCAATATGTAATCATGTTAGTTTATATACTGCTCAATATGTCATCATGTTCGGCTGTGACTTTGATAAGCAGCATGGCTCAATGAATGATTTTATTATGTTTTATTTGTTGGCAGGGTCTGCTACTCTGTGACATTTTGTCAGCTCTGGAACGTGACTTGCAAGAAGCAGAGTTGTGGGCCTTGTGTCGGGAATGTATCGTCAGTCTTCAGCGCAAAAAGAAGCACCTGCGTAAGTATCTGAGAAAACATTTTTGAATATTTTCGGAGGGTCTCTTGCGCTTTACATGAAGTGACCTTGTGGAGTGAAAATTGGAGTTCTATAACATTGTCACATGTATTTTGTCTCTGTCATAGTGAAGTGTTCTGAAAATTCATAAACTTACAGAAGAATATTTTATTCCACACAAAATGAAACAAGGCTTTTGTTTCTTGAAAAGATCCATCTGGGAAATTTCAGAAGTAATGTGTTTTGTTATAGTGGAGGGGAGGGAGTTCATTCTTTTCTTTTTATATGGGGGGGAGGGGGGGGGGGGGAGGGGGGGGGGGGCAGTGTTGTTGTCTGTTTGATAAAGCGATGAAATTAAACTTGCTTTCTTTGTAACAGATATTTGTGTGAATAGCCAGTAAATGTGGAAAGACACAACTGTCAGGGGCATTAACCTTATTTTAATTTCCGTCTTATTTGCAGTGCAATATATTTTGTTATAGTTTATATGAAAGAAGCAGAAAACCTAGGTATAAATGTGATTGTACAGGCAGTAGGTGGATGGTGAAGAGGCTCTTGGAAAACAGTATCATAAGTGAGAAAAAGGAGTCTGATAAATGGGGAAAAATAGATTGTGAATACAATAATATGTTTTTGCAAACAGCTTAAAGCGAAATCGCAAACACATGGGGGTCTGGATGTAAAAACAAAACAAAACACATGAGTGCTTATTCCATTATAATCAAAATAACGACAAAAAATAAATAGATAACTAAAACAACTGACAAACCTTTTGACCTAGGCCACAAACGTGAATGATTTTTTTTGTATGTCTGTGATTGTGTTGTATGAGTGAGTGTGTGTGTATTTGCGTGTGTGTGTATTTGCGTGCATGCGTGTGTGTGCGTGCGCACGCATGTGCATGTGTATATGTGTGGGTGCATGTGTGCATGGTACATGCGTGCTTGTGTGTGTGTGCGCGCACGCATGTGCATGTGTATATGTGTGTGTGGGTGCATGTGTGCATGGGTACATGCGTGCTTGTGTGTGTGTGTGCGTGCATGTGCGTGTTACAGCCGCCTACATTTCGCCGGACACTGTGATGGTACGAGACGTGGGCAGCGTGTCCTTCAAAGCCATCCCGGAAGACAAGCCTCTGGAGGTCATCTACATGGCTCCAGAGCTGCAGCAGAAGGGCACCCTCAACGAAAAGGTGAAGGCCACCAGTCAGTTTATCAGTCAGTCAACTAATCAGTCAGTCAAGCAGTCAGACAACTAATTAGTCAGTCAAGCAAGCAGTCCGTGACTCTTTCAGTCGGTCATTTTCTCCGTCAAGCGGTCAGGCATTCTGTTTAGTCAGTTGCTACTGCTGCTACCACTGTTATTGTAGCTGTTGGTTCTGCTTCTGTTGCTGTTACTACTACTACTACTACTTCTACACTACTGCTGCTGCTGCTGTGCTGCTACTATTACTTCTACTACTTCTACTACCACTACTACTACTATTGCTGCTGCTACTGCTACTACTACTAATGCTACTACTATTACCCCCACCACTACAACTACTACCACCACCACCACCACTACTACAACTACTACTGCTACTACTACTACTACTTCTACCACTACTACTATGACTACTACGACTACTACTACTCTACTGCGCGCGCATGGATTTGAAATATGTTGTTCATTATGTTTAAGGAGAGTTGCATGCGTGTAAATGATTTGAGTGCAAGCGCTTCGATTTGTTTGTTTTTACAAGATTCAGCACTATATAAATTCCATATATTATTATTATTACTACTACTATTGTACTGTTATTTTTACTACTGCTTCTGCTACACCTTTTTGTTACTCCCAAGTCAGTGGCCAGTTACCCATATGGACGACAGTGGGAGCACCACTCTTTGACATGAAGGATTGTTATTATTAATTATTTATGTTTACACTTTCTTAACTGTTCTGTGTAAATTTAGTACATCAATCCCTCCCCACCCCCCACCCCTCCCAGAATTCCTCCCCCCTCACCTCCACTATTTTTTTTTTAATATGTGTCCATTATCACATTTTTTGTGAAGAGACATAAAATGAAATTCAACATGAAGGATTGCCAGGCCACACAGTCTCTGCTCCTGTGTATTAGGATGCCTCGCATTCTCAGTAGGGGGAGACGGGATAGCCTAGTGGTTAGAACATTACACTTGCAATATGACAACCCAGGTTTGATTCCCATTCAAGGGGATATTTTCCCCTGGAGTTAACATCAGTGCAGACTCCACTCTCCCCAAAAGTCCTTCGGATGAGACTATAAACCGAGGCCCCATGTGCAAACGCATGCAGAACATCTTGCGCACACGTTAAATCCTGTTCCGCTTTTTCGTAAGAGTAGGCTATTGTGTGCCGGTGGGAACAGATGACAAATTTACAAAACCGCATACACACAGGGACTGGATGTTAAAAAAAAAAGCACAAAAGTGCTTATTCCATTATCCTCGATATAAAAAGAATAAAATAAACTTTAAAAAAATAACATAAAAGTATGCTGGCATCAGCGGTGCTGTCCTATACACATCAAATCTTGTGAAAATTGTGAAAGACTAGGATGAATGAGAGCGCTTTGATTTGTTTATTTGCAAGATATAGCGCTGTATAAATTCCATGTATTATTATTATTATTATTTAAACTCTATACAACGCACTTTCGTTTTCAACCCTCCCGTCTCTGTGACGCCAGACGTGCATGTACGGGCTGGGCGTGACGCTGCGCTGCGCAGCGGGCCAGAAGGACGGAGAGGCGGACATGGAGGACAGGGTGGGGCTGGCGTTCCTGGAGCTGCTGTCCACGCTTCTGGAGCCCAACCCTGACCACAGGCCTTCCTTGGAAGTGTGCTTGCTGGTGAGTGAGTCGTCTGTAGTTCTGCCTTGTCCAAAAAACCAAAATAAATAAATAAAAATAAAGTTTGGCCTTGTCCAGAGTAGTGTCAAGTTAACGTCGAAAGTCAGAAACGCTTTAACCATCCCATGAAGGGCAGTTACAATACTGAAAGGCAGATGGATACGTATCATAATCTCGAAAAGACACAAAAAAAGCTACTTTTCATATTGGTGAAAACATTCCAAGGTAACTTCAAATGAAAATGTCACACACACACACACGCATGCGCGCACCCACCCACACACACACGCTGCACGCACGCACACATGCACATACACGCACACACACACACACAGAGTAGTGTGCTTGCTGGTGAGTGAATCGTCTTCAAGAGTAGTTCTGCCTTGTCAGCCGTACTGTAGTTTGTGCTGGATTGAAGGTGTGGGGGGGGAGGGTGGCGATTAGTTTTGTAGTTAGAACGTTGATCTTGTGATGTGATGGTCAGTGAGGATGGTGCCTGTTCAAAGATGGAATCAACTTTAAGCAGGCGACAAACTATCCTTTTTAACCTTGCGGTTCAGACGGACTATTCTAACATGCTTGTCCCAACCTGTCAGTGTGAAAAGGACACACTGCTATTCAAAATGTGTAAAAAGTGTACGAAGTAACAAGATCACTGCCTGCCCCAAGGCTTCAGTCGCATTCGCAAGGCACACACATGCTTGCACACACACGGTGACCTGTAACTTTAAACTGAGCGCTGATTGGCTGGAGGATGCAAGCTAACCATTTTTGACCAATCCAAATAGATCTTGAACAGTGGGGTTGAACCTGACACCACTAGCCGCTTGAGAGGGACGGGATAGCCTAGTGGTCAGAACATTGCACTCGCAATCTGACGACCCGGGTTGATTCCCGTTCAAGGGGATATTTTCCCCTGGAGTTAACATCAGTGCAGACTCCACTCTTCCCAAAAGTCCTTTGGATGAGACTATAAACCGAGGCCCCATGTGCAAACGCACGCAGAACATCTTGCGCGCACGTTAAACCCTGTTCCGCTTTTCGTAAGAGTAGGCCATTGTGGGAACATGACAAAATTTACAAAACCGCATACACACGGGGACTGGATGTAAAAAAGCACATAAGTGCTTATTCCATTATCCTCGATATATAAGAATAAAATTTTAAAAAAATTAAAATAAAAAGTATGTTTACAGTGACAGATAACCCGTTCAGCATCTGTTTTGCCCTGACTGTCCTGGCCTTACATTTCAGGAGGATAGTCTGTCGCCTGCTTTGAAACCATGACAAAATCCTAGAATTTCAGTATTCAGATGTGAGCATGAACCGTGTAGAATTTCAGTATTCAGATGTGAGCATGAACCGTGTAGAATTTCAGTATTCAGATTTGAGCATGAACCGTGTAGAATTTCAGTATTCAGATGTGAGCATGAACCGTGTAGAATGTCAGTATTCAGATGTGAGCATGAACCGTGTAGAATGTCAGTATTCAGATGTGAGCATGAACCGTGTAGAATGTCAGTATTCAGATGTGAGCATGACCGTGTAGAATGTCAGTATTCAGATGTGAGCATGAACCGTGTAGAATTTCAGTATTCAGATTTCAGCATGAGCCTTGTAGAATTTCAGTATTCAGATGTGAGCATGAGCCGTTTCTGTTGCAGGCCTGTGATGAGTTTGAGAAACAAGGCAGCACCGATTCCAGACTTCTCTGCCAGGAGATCTACATGGACGCCTGTGCTCTCAATGTACGTGTCCTCTCTTTCTTGTTTCATGTCATTTTGATAGATTTGTCCATGCAAAGTAGTGTATACACTTCAGTATGTGGTATGGCACAAGCAGTGCTTGTGGTTTGCATTGTGAAATATTAAGATTAAGTTAAAGCAGCATGCTATAATTATATGGGTAATTCTAAATATAAAACGTACTTGAGCATAAACAACCAACTATTTTGTATGCATTTATTTTGGAGTTTCTCTATACTATTATCCTTTTTAGGAAACCAAAGTAAAATTCATTATTCAAAAAAGAACAACAAAAAAAGAGGGGGATGGGTATTGCACTGTTTCATTTTAAATGTTCCAGAAGCATGTTTTTCTAACGGAAACACTGAAGCCTATAAAAGAAATATGAAAAGAAAGTCATTGCATATAAAGGAAAGAAAGTAATCTTAAAAATTGTTACAAAGTGCATTTTCAGCAGTTGCACCCTTCAGTTCTTGGGTTTTTTGTTTGGTTTTAAATAAGAAATAATCTTTGAAAAGTATGAAAGGAAATGGTTTAAGTTGGTGTGTTGTTCTTTGCTCAGCTTTCTGAAAAACAAGTGTGCTTGCACAATTTGAAAATTATTTTTGAGACGTTTTGTCAGCTTACACATTTAAACTGAAAAACTGGGCTGGTTATACACATGCAGAGACATGCACGCACATGCACACACACACACACACACACAGAGTGTTAGTATAAAACTCATCACAGAAATGAATGGTAAATCGCTGTGTCATCTACTGTAACAGCTTTACATCAAACTCACTGATACCAACAGGTAACAGATGAAACTAGATTACATAACAAGCAAGATTAGATATTGCATCCCCTGTTGTGTATCACTAGCTTCCACTATGTCAGAGGCTGTATGGAACATCATTTCCATACTTAACACATCACTCAAAGGGGATGATATAAGCTGTTAGCTTGTTGTTTCTCTTACAGTTATTGTGGATCGGTGGTCTAGAGGTAATGCGCCTGTCTAGAAAGCGAAAAGTTCGGGTTGGAAGTAGTGTGCGGTGGTTCGAATCCCGTTTGGACCCGAAACTTTCCCCCATCCATTAGACCATGAGTGGTCGTTTGGGTGCTAGTCTTTCGGATGAGATGATTAACTGAGGTCCCATGTGTTACACATAATTATTTAGAGCACGTAAAAGAACCCACGGCAACAAGAGAGTTGTCCCTGGAAAAATTATGTAGAAAAAAGCCACTCTGATAGGGAAACAAATACAATTGCAGACCGGAAAAAAGAAAAAAATGGGTGGCGTTGCTCTTGTGGCGACGCGCTCTCCCCGGAGAGAGCAGCCCAAATTTCACGCAGAGAAATCTGCCGTGACTTAAAAATATAGATAAAATAATAGAATAAATTTGTTTGTAATGCTTGGTTTTGTTCTGAATGAATCACATTGTTGATCGCATTCTCCAGCTTAAAACTCTGGGGGTCACCCAGAATTTGCACTCTGACTCACTCAGCCCATGGCCTACCTGGGAATGACTTTGAGTTTTGAATGAATGAATGACCATCTATTTGTAACATTTTTTTAAATGTAGTGGCTGTTTTTAGTACCTTGTTTATAGTCATTTTCTGCTTTTTAGTTGACATGATTTTGAAAGGTCATACGGAAGTTCTAGATAGCGGTGATGATTAACTGTGGGGATGTTGGACACAATATGTGATAGAATGATGTTCTTTCTTTTTAGACTGTGGGAATACTGCATACAGTATGTGACAGAATAATGTTTGACTGTGGGGATGTTTGTGACAGAATGATGTTCTTTATTTTTGACTGTAGGGATATTGCATACAGTATGTGACAAAATTATATTTGACTGTCGGAAGATTGCATACAGCATGTGACAAAATTATATTTGACTGTGGGAATATTGCATACAGTATGTGACAAAATGATCTGTCTTTTTGACTGTGGGAATATTGCATACAGTATGTGACAGAATTATGTTCTTTATTTTTGACTGTAGGGATATTGCATACAGTATGTGACAAAATTATATTTGACTATGGGAATATTGCATACAGTATGTGACAGAACGATCTCCTGTCTTTTTGACTGTGGGAATATTGCATACAGTATGTGACAGAATTATGTTCTTTATTTTTGACTGTAGGGATATTGCATACAGTATGTGACAAAATTATATTTGACTATGGGAATATTGCATACAGTATGTGACAGAACGATCTCCTGTCTTTTTGACTGTGGGAATATTGCATACAGTATGTGACAGAACGATCTCCTGTCTCTTTGACTGTGGGAATATTGCATACAGTATGTGACAGAATGATCTCCTGCCTTTTTGACTGTGGGAATATTGCATACAGTATGTGACAGAATGATATTCTTTCTTACAGTCAAGCCGGGAGCCCAAAAAAGCGGAAGAGCTGTCTGTTGATTTGGAAGACAGCGCTCTCATGGCCACAGAATTGCAGGTATGTCTTTGTTCTTGTCTGGGTTTGATGGTGGATCAGTAGTGGGAAAAATTGGTATAGTAGGAGGAGGAGTACTAGCAGTAGCAGGAGCAATAGTAGTAGTGGGATGGGTGGTGGTGGTGGTGGTTGGTGTGGTGGTGGTTGGTGTGGTGGTGGCTGGTGTGGTGATAGTGGGGTGGTGGTGGTGGTTTTGTTATTCCGAGACATGCATTATTATAGCTGAGCAAAAACTGATTTCATATTGATACTTCATTGTGGACTTTTTCCACATTACTTAATCAGTTGCAGAAAAAGTAGAATTAATTTCTTTATAATGGAAAAGAAAGATGGCAGTTCATTTCAGCAAACAGTATAGATATAGAAGATATAGTAGTTTTGCAAGACTTAAACACTAGTTTGATGAGACAAACTGTGAAAAACTGAGAGGTAACAGTGGTTTTAATCATGATGAGAGTGTAACAGTGAGTAACAGTAGCAGAAGAGTAACAGTGGTTTCAGTGGTAAGTAATTTTTAAAAAAAAGCAATATTAGTTATCTTTCAAAGCCATCATACAAAGCAGAGTGTGAAATGGAGAATGCAATTTGCGGTAAGAAAAATCAGAGAAGTTCTCATTATTTACAATTTGCATTGTCTTTAGTGTCCGTATTGTGAAGTCACATGTTCACACATTCTGATTTTCTGTCTCTACCGTTGTGTTCACTACGCCACCCACCCCCACCCCCTATCCCCCTCACTTCCTACCCTCTATCCCCTCTTCCAATTTTGCCCCTACTTATTCATATTCTTAGTAATTGATATGAGGTTTTGATACTTTCTGGTTTGATGTGTAGTTAACACATTTGATCTTTCTTTCTTTGAAAACTTGCTTTTTTTTCAAATAATTTGTTTGTTTTTACTATTAAAGACAGTGGTAGTAAAGCTCCTCATGCATTTGTGAAAATCATGCATCAGATTGGAACACACTCTTTTCTTTTTAGAGAATATTTTTCAAACTGGTGAGATCAGTAAGTTTTAACTTCAGATCAGATCCAATCCAAGTAAACACATTAAAATTACTCTTTTATCAGAAATTGAGAAAAAGCTGGAGAAAAGTGTTCATTTCTTTCTTTTTTTTCTTTTAAGAAAAATTGTGTAATTTTTCATCAGAAACCCATTATTTGTTTCAAGTTAAACAAATTAAGTTGAAAATATGTTGGGTTTTCTTTTGTTTTTTTGTTGCTGTTTTTTTTAAAATCAAAACAAACCCTCTTCTGTTATCCTGTCTTCAGACGTCGTGGACAGAGCTGGAGGAAGCAGAGAAGGAAGACATGTTTCCTGAGGACCAGGGGAGGGCAGAGGAGCAGCCCACGCCGAGCGACTGCAAGACCCAGGGCTTCAAGCCAGTCCCTGCCAAATCCTCAGGGTCAGCCTTCAAACCCGTCCCCTTCAAACCCAAGCCGGGCCGGGTGGAGAAGGAGAGCAAGTCCTCCGCCCAGTCCGCCTTCCCTTCTGCCTTCTCCTCCCCGGCCAACTACTTCAAGCCCATCGTCTTGGAGACGGCCACCCCGCCCAAGAAGACGGAGAGTCTCAGTGCTGGGCCTGCGGTGACAGAGGAGGAGGAGAAAGAGAAGAACGTGATGCAGAAGCTGAGGGAGATCAAGAAGAACCTCTTGAAGCATCGCCCGCCGGGCAACCTGGCCAAAGACGTGGAAGTGGACGACACCAAACCTCCCGTCGCTTCGGAGAAAACCAGAACTCCCAGAAGCACCACCAGCGGTCGGAGCAGCCGCAAAAGCAGCGGCGCCGGAGAGACGTCGGGCGTGTTGGAGACCTTGCTGTTGCAGATTCAGAACAGCGGCCAGATGCCGGACACTGACAACCTGGCGTTGGCCATCGCTCAGCATCTGCAGGCCAGGCTAGCAGGAGGAGGGGCAGGAGAGGCAGGAGATGGACCCAAGGCGTCTCCAGGGTCTGCCCAAACCTCGGCAGGATCTGAAAAGACCAAGACTGAAACTTCCCAGGCTTCGGGCACAATATCTCAACCAAGCAGTGTTGTAACTCAGGCTTCAATCCAGAAAAGTTCCCCGTCCGCGACAAAAACAGTGTCCTCCGATTCTCAGGTAGCGTCCGTCGTTCCTCAGGTGTCGCAAACCTCCATCCCAAGTTCTGTGCCGCTGGCTCCGTTCGGAGGACAGATGTCGGGGCTGGGCATGGCTGCAGTGAGTCAGGCGGGGTACGTGCCCATGCCCATGATGCCCTTTGCCGGGGGGCTGATGCCCGGGCCTGTGCAGTACCACATCCAGCAGGATCCTCACACGGGGCTGCTGCAGCTGGTCCCCGTGCCTGTGATGCCTTACACCGCCTCGCACAGTCCTCACACCCCCAGCTCCGACCCGGGTCACCCGCCCTGGCAGCAGTCTGTCGCAGTCACCTCGGGGTCTGGGCCGACTCCGGATCAGCCTGGGGACCATGGGGACGCCCTCCAGCGACACGCCGCCAAGCCCGGTGCCAACAGCCGCAACGCGCGCGGCCTGATACAGAAGACGGCCTCCCAAAGAGCGAAGAACGCTGCCTCTGTTTCCCCCACAGGCTACCTCTCCGACACTGGCGCTGGCTTGTCCAGCCCGCCACTCGAGGACGGTGTCGTGTCCAGTGCCGCCAGTTTGCCCAGTAAGCACGGCTCCCATCACAGACGTTCTAGGAGTTCTGGCGCTCTGGAGTTTGGTGACGGTGCTCCTAGGAGTGAGGATGGCAGGGGCTCTAATGTGGAGTACCTGCTGGACGGCAAGAACTCACCCTGCTAGCAGAGCGCGTGTGACAGAAGATCGCCTCAGGTGCATCGATCGAGTTCTCAGTCGTCCTCCCCTTCGCCGTCCAAGGACAGTGGCATTTGTCTGACTCAGGGAGGGGCCGCTCCCCCCGTGAACAGCGCCAGTCTGATGGAGCGTCTGTTGAGCAGTGAGAGTTTGCGCCACCAGCACACGGTGACGCAGGTCCTGCACATCCTCCACCAAAGCTTTGGCGATCAGGGGCCGGACAGTTTCCACAGTGAAGAGATGCTTGGTGAGTATTTCTTTTTATGTTTTTTGTTGTTGTTGTTGTATCAAGTCCAACACACCATTCATTCCATGCTTTTTCTTTAGCTTGGGCTACAGCTACTCCCTGGGAGAAACATGACAAAAAAGGAAGAAGAAGAAGAAGAATGTTGTTGTTGTGCGTTCCCCAGCTTTACACCCTGGGGGTCACCCGGAATATGCACTCTTGACTCCCTCATCATCCCACCTGGGAATCGCTGTGGAGACAGGAAGTACATCGGATGAGAAGTTTGCGTGTATGACTGTTTTCAAGTACCTCGCCATATAGGCAGCCATACTTTGACTTAAAGGATTTTCTTTTCTTTAATGGAGAGTCCAGGTTGTTTTATATATTATCATGGAAATAGAATTACAGTTTATATCGTATGAGAAATCACGTGATCTAACACATCTGTAAGACAAAATTCAGACCAGTTTTATTTTTTAAATCATGAACAAACACAAAAAAACCCTTCTTAATTCTAATATTTCTCATATGTCTGTCGAATGTGGTCATTGTCTGTGTTTATTTCTCTGTATTTCTTTCCCGGCTTCTTTCTATAAACACATTTATTTTGTATGCATGCATGCAAACATGTTAAAGGGAATTATCTGTTCTTTTTAGCCAAAAGAGAAAGACTCATGAAGGACTGAAATTAAGTTTGAAAAGAAAATATTTAAATGTGTTGCATAAAGTATATAGAACACTCAACAGAGACCTTTTGAGCGGGTAAAAAACCTGTACTAGGTCAATTATTCTTCAAACACTTTCTCTTCACTCTCCCCTTTCTTTTTACTTGTGATTCATTGCTTGCCTCTGTTTTACTCCTGTATTTTTTCTGATTTTTTAAGCTATTGAATTCAAAATACTTGGAAATTAATAATAATAATAATAATGTATGGAATTTATATAGCGTTGAATCTTGTAAAGCAACAAATCAAAGCGCTCAGATGACTTTTTTTTTATATCGATGATAATGGAATAAGCACTTCTGTGCATTTTTACATCCAGTCCCCGTGTGTATGCGGTTTTGTAAATTTTGTCATCTGTTCCCACCGGCACACAATGGCCTACTCTTTCGAAAAGTGGAACAGGATTTAACGTGTGCGCAAGATGTTCTGCATGCGTTCGCACACAGGGCCTCGGTTTATAGTCTCATCCGAAGGATGCATACAATTGCCTACAATCATCAGATTCAGATTTGTTTTAAGATGAATGTATAGATTATTTTCCTTGCATGATCTTTCAAAACACAGTGACTGAATATATACAGAGTGAGTGGGTGGTGTGATTCAATCATTTGTTTCCAGCCTTTTGATGCTGTTGACAAATAGAATAGATCAAAACTTTCATGGCTTTATTACACTTTAAAAAGAAATTTTTTAATTAAACCTGGACATCAACCATGGAATTGTTATTTTAAATAATGACAGTAATGGGACATAAAGTGAGCATTTACGCACAACATCTTGCGCACATGTTAGTCGTTAAAACCTGTTCCGCTTTTCGGAAGAGTAAGCCATTGTGAGCCATGACAAAATTTACAAAATCTGATACGCATGGCAACTGGATATATAAAAAGCATATGAGTGTTTATTCCATTATCCTTGAAATAAAAGAAGAAAAAAGAAAGAAAAAACTAGCCACAAAAAAACCCAACCACAAGAATGGAAAAAAAATGTCCATGTGCATAAATTTTTTTGTTCACATTTGTTCCAGTAGGTTTTGGTTTCTGAGTTTTGTGGGGGGTTTGTATTTTTTTATATAATTTTTTTTTCTGCCTGTGCTTTCAGCGGAGTACATAGTGTCTCTGGCTCACCTGAAGTGGGAAACGTTCATGAGCGCTGTAACGGAGAAGTACCCTCAGATGTTCTGGAGCCACACGCTGCTGGTCAGCCTGTATCACGCCATCAACAAACAAGCGTCTTCAAATCAGTCAAAGTCAGTCTTGTTTTTTACTGTGCACTGTAACGAACAAACTGAACTCGTCAAGCATATTTTGTGTGTGTCATTTTGTCGTCTCACAATTGAATCGATAAGAGTAAAGTGGTTGATGCTCAGCTGTGTGTCCTAGTTATCTGAAGCATACGCTTTGTAAACCTGAAGAAGTCAGTCAGAGCTATAGAAAAGAAACACACAAGACAAACAAAAAATGAAACAGATCAAGAAGCTCAAAGCATTTTTGTGTATAGTTTGAAGTAGCATTTATTCATTTTCACTGAGGTATAAACAAAACTGATAAGATGGAAAATAGTTTAGCTTCCATACAAAGTTATTGTTTCTGTTGTTAGAATTTATCTTTTTGTGATGTGACTATTAAAAGTGTATATATAAGCACTGTTGTGCTTGCTTGAAATAACTGAAATTGTTCATTCAATAGACTTCTAGGCGTTGAAGTCCTTTCACAGTTCTGAAACTTTTTAACAGCTAAGGACAATTTGATCATCCTCTTTTTTTCTTTTGTCCTTTTATTTGTTGTTTGACTGTCTTGATCTTGCATTTGCGAGGAAGAAGGAAGGTGGCAGGATGGTTAAGACGTTCGCCTGCCAACAAGTAAACCGTGAGGTTTTGGGTTTGATTTCCAGCCTCGCCCTTTCTTCCCAGTTTGACAAAAAATCGAACTGAGCGTCAAGTCCTTTGGATGAGACTATAAACCGAGGCCCCGTGATCAAACGCATGCAGAACATCTTGCGCACACGTTAAATCCTGTTCCACTTTTCGGGAGAGTAGGCCATTGTGTGCCGGTGGAAACAGATGACAAAATTGACAAAACTGCATGCACACGGGGACTGGATGTAAAAAAGCATATGGGTGCTTATTCCATTATCCTCGATATAAAAGAATAAATAAATAAATTTGCTCACAGACCAATAATGTCTTCGTTGTTTCAGATCTTCAGATCAGTCACAGCCTTCAGGGATGGACCATAGCGAGTTCTCCAGGGATGATTCTCAGACACAGGACCACAAGAGGAAAGCCGTGAAGCCTTCAGGCCCACGCTCTCTGGAAGAAGGAGAGCATCTGTCACAAGGATCCATGGATAAAAAGCACAGAGCTGAAGATGGCTGGAACAAGCAGGTGAGAAACACTCACACACACACCAGATAGATTCCACTCTCCCCCAAAGCCCTTCAGATGAGACTATAAACCAAAGCCCCATGTGCGAACGCATGCAGGACATCTTGCGCACATGTTAAATCCTGTTCCGCTTTTTGTAAGAGTAGGCCATTGTGTGCCGGTGGGAACAGATGACAGAATTGACAAAACCGCATACACACGGGGACTGGATGTAAAAAAGCACGTAAGTGCTTATTCCATTATCCTCGATATAAAAGAATAAAAGAAAAAAAGAAAGATAAGGAAACGACTCCATTTTAGAGTCGTACATGCATTCAGAAAAATGTGTTATAGAAATTTCAGCATTCCAGTAGACTGCAAGAAGTTAGTTGGCAAGTTCACTCTTAGTCTCAGACACCACACGCCAAAACACAGTATCATCGTACTCATGAACCACATGAAAGCGCAGTATCATCATGCCCTACTGTTATTAACTTTGACACATGACGCAAACATGTAAGAAAAATAATGCAACATAATTATGTAACAATCATTTGCCAACATTATTCTCAAATTTCATGCAGATCTGTTGTATAGTATGAGAAATATTACATTTTAAACATAATCTACCTGTTTCAGCTCATTTTGGCCAAATCCTTCCATGAACTGGAAGTTGATAGTGTCAGTTTTCTATATGAGACTAAGAGTTAACTAGCAAAACGGGATGAAACTTCTCCAGTTCACACTCAGACATGGTTTTTTTCAAATAGTAGTAGACCCTTTGGTTCTAATGTTTTCTGATACTAGACACCCGGGTTCAGTTTTAGAATTAGATATGAGTCAGAGTAGCAAATTGCCACTGAGGTTAACTGCTCTGTTGTGTAGCTTTCTCTCGCAACCTTGCTTATTTCACCAGGATCGAAGAGACTTAAAATTGCATATGTATATATATATATATATCTTCAGTTTAACGTCTATTCACATTTAGTGACTTTAGACGGTAATTGCATATGTGTGAGAGTAACAAAACAACCTGCACGTTACGTTTCCAGAGACCCCGAGCAGAACGAGGTCCTCCAACGGGCAAGGGAACTGAAGCGGAAGAGCCGCATTCTGTCGTTCGCGTCCTGGCCAACGGCCGCTACATCAGCGGTCCCAGCGAGACGTCGGACTCCACCGACAACGAGCAGGAAGAGAAGCGGCGCAGGTTCAAGAAGCGCTATGAACTGGACCGTGGCAAGAGCTCTTCTCTCCACAGCATACCTCACCCAGCACAGTGCGGTGTCTCTTCCGAGCAGGACGACGCCCCAGAGAGCAGAACTCACGGATATTCAGACGACCACACGGAACAGGCAGAGAAGGGTTCGCGTCTGAAGCAGGCTCCTCCCGTCCCCAGGAAACAGGGACACGTGGGTGTGCCGCCAGACCAGGCTGTGTATGACAGCAGTAGGTCGGCCAAACCTTGCGTGGACAGGGGTCATAGAGATCCTGTGGAGAGGAGTTTTCACCCTGATTCAGAGTCGGTGAAAACCTCTTCTCCGGGTACGTACAACAGTCTGCCCCGCTCTTCCAAACCGTCGCAACCTCTTCCGCATCAGTCTCGTGACGGCTTAACCCCGTCGCGGTCAAGTGTTTCAGGGTTCTCTTCCGCGCACAGAGAAGCGAACCCGCGCGATCCTTCCAGCGAACTGTCGCCTCACTCTTCCCAACCGCCTCAGTCACAGTTTGGTGCTATGCCTCCGCCTCAGTCTTCTCAGTGGCATCTTCAGCCCTCCTCGGGCCCTCACCCCTTACAGAGGCCCGAGTCTAGGGACGCTCACACGCCGTACAGAGATTCCTCCATCCATCATGAGCGACACAACCTCAACAACAACAACAGCAGCGGTAGCAGTTCCTACTCGCCAGCATTCAACCAGAACGCTAGAAACAGTGCGGGGAAGCGTGGCCCCGAGCACAGCCCCCTGACCTCTCAGGCAGAGCTGGACGCCCAAGGGTTCGTGTACGGCCATCTCCGAGAGCCTGCGGGCAAACCGCCCAGCAGTGCCAGCCCCTGTGTCACCCGGAACCTCCGCAATACTCACTCCCCGAGCAGCCACGGCGACAACAGGAAGTCCGTGCCCGTCTTCAGCGCGTACCATCCGTCGGAAGTGAACAGAAACTCCGTGCCTCCTTTCAGTTCTCAGGGTCACCCCGAGGTCAACAACAACAACACGCCCAAGTCCGGGGACCGGATGTCTCGAGGCTCCAAGCCCTCATCTCCGAGGAACCGTGACCGGAGCCCCGTGCGGAAAACTCAGCACACGGCGAAGCCGAAGCTGGCGTGGGACCAGGAGATCGCGGAGTACCGGAAGAAAGGGCAGGTGGTGTACCACTCGGCCATGATCCAGCTCAGCATGACCCCTGAGGTGGACCGCTTCGTTCACAGTGTGGTGAGGCTCTCGATGATCCGTATGTTGTTGTCTTCAATTTAACGTCTGTTCACGCTAAGTGATATTAGATGAAGATGATCTGTGTGTGTGTGTGTGTGTGTGTGTGTGTGATGTGTGTGTGTTGGGGAGAATAGGGATGTGTGTGTCACTGAGTGTGTATACATGTGTGTTTGGTGTGTTGTGTTTGGTGTGTGTGTGTTTTACTCTGTGTGTGTGTTTTACTCTGTGTATGTGTGTGCACGCGCGTGTGTGTGATGGAAAACCTGACTTGGCCTAGAGCTGTTTTTTTCCTTGATCAGTTAGTCCATCACACTACTTCTTGAAAATAATAATGGTCTGGAGCTCTAGACCACATTTAATACATTTAACTGAGTGAGTAATACTGATAGGTTCTGCTATTAAATACCTTGAACAGATTCTGATGTATGATAAATTCAGAAAAATCATGGAAATGTTCCCAAGTAAGATAAATTGATTCAGCTTGTGAAAATGGTATTTTCATATTTTGATAAAGCAAGTTTCTGGCTGTGATATGTCCATTAAAAGGGAATTTAATATTAAATCCATTGTGTCCAGAGCAGTATCGTGGCTTGTACATAGCAAGAATTTACTCTGACATAGAGTGATGATGAGATCAGGTAATTAGTACTGACTCAGTGACTGTCTTAAAGCAACTCTTTTGTTTTGCTTATGAATAAGAACTTTATCAAATGCATACATGTGTGTGTCACTATGTGTGTGAGCATGTCAAGTGGAAGGTTTGTCAAAGTCAAACTTTTATTTTCAGATGGTACATTGAATAAGCAGTGCATTTGCTTTTTTTCATCAAGCTATCTATCTAAAGGGGAAAAAAAGAGGGAGAAAAAGATAATATATATGCAGACATAGAATAAAAACTTAAATCAATGATAAACCATACAAATCAAACAAGAGAAGACAATAATATATGCATACATGGAATTAAAATCAAAACAAAAAACCCTGAACAGTATTAAACCATACAATTCAGTTTGTGTGTGTGTGTCACCGTGTGTGTGTGTGTGTGTCACCGTGTGTGTGTGTGTCACCGTGTGTGTGTGTGTGTTGTGAAGTGCTATATATGTGTGCACACCTATGTGTGAAGTGCTATGTGCGTGTGCGTTATCATTGTATGTGAATATTTATGTGTGTGTGTGCATGCATGTATGCATGCTTGAGTGCATGTGTGTGTCTGTGTGTATATTGTGTTTGTTTAAATATAGATATATGAGCTATTATCAGTGAGTAATACTATGCTAGTGTGGTTAAATAACCTTACCCAATGTTGCAAGTTGATTCTTGACATGATGATATGGTCTGCATGTAAGTACTGTAAAGCACAAAACATTGTCACTATAAGTCAGTCTGACAATGTTTTGTGCTTTACAGTTAACACTTTTGCATCTGTCACACTTTTTCTCTAATTAAACTTGTTCTACATTATTAATATAATCTCTAGGTATGAATCACAGTGATTAAAGATATTCTTGTTTTGGGGGTAACTAAAAGATTATAAATCATTGTTGCCAACAACAAAAAATTCTAGCATGTCATCTTTGTGAGTCATGTGACTGTGCTTGCAACGGATGTAATTTAAATCTTTTTGAGGCTGTCAGCTTTTCATTTCTTTTAAATGTTTTGGGAAACTAATTCTCTCTTTGTGTGTGTGTGTGTGTTCAATTCAGGATGAAAGGAGCAAACCTTCCATAGAAAAGAGGCTGGCCTCTGTAGAACAGGAGATCACCATGCTGCGACGTCAGCGTCGAAAGAGTCAGGCCTTCTACAAAAAACTCACAGATCCTGCTGTTAAACAACCTAAAGGTTGGTGTCTGAAAACAGTGTCATCGTCTGGGGGGAAAAGATAGTGAGACTGAGACAGTGGTGTAAGAAAGAGTGGGTTTGTGGCTCTGTGTGTGTGTGTTTGTTTGTTTTTTTAAAAAATGTTATTCTTTTATATCGAGGATATTGGAATAAGCGCGTATGTGCTTTTTTTTACATCCAGTCCCTGTGTGTATGTGGTTTTGTAAATTCTGTCATCTGTGCCCACCGTGTGTGTGTGTGTGTGAGACTGTGTGTGACTGTGTGTGTGTGTGTGCTGCGCACACTTGGTTGCATGTCTGTGTGGTGTTGCATGGTTAATTGTTGCATTACGGAGTTGATACCAGAATATTTTAAAGTAATTATCGTGTGATTCACTTGTGATAATTATGAAAAAGTGATGAAAATAGAAAAAGAATTGTTTTGTTACTTTTGTATGAAAAAATCTTGACAGAAACTCACAGAAATTACATGTTATTCACTCTCCCCTTTCTTTTTCTATACTTAACTGTTAGCCTATTGTTTTTCCTCAAAAATAGTATGGCACAGCTCCGGTGCTGTAGATTTTTGTAAACTGTAAGAGCAGGGGAAAATGAATCAATCAATGTATGAATTATGGAACTAGTGAATAAAATGTCCATAATCATGATAAGCATGACTGCAGTGTTGAATGTTGCTCCTGAGATTACCTGACCAACACTGCAGGTGTCTGTATCTCTCAAGGTCGACACTAGGATTTATTATGATAGGAAGAGTAGAGTTCAGCCCTGTCAAGAAGCCTCAAAGCAGCTGCACTTCCATAACAGCAGCATTACATCATCATCATCATCCTCATTCTCACTGATCATCATAATATCTTGAAGTAAGCTTCAGTATGATGTTGATAATGGTAAGATGTGGTTTGTTTTTGTTGAGGTTTATTTTTCTGGGGTTTTGTTGTTGACAGTGGATCATGTGTTTTATTCATGCCTTTGTTTTTCACCTGTGGCCCTCACTCAGGTGACAGCAAAGGTGTGGTGAACCAGGTGTTGAAGGACATGTCGGAAATGACCAGCAAGCTGAGATACCTGGACCTTTGCCGCACTCATCTGCAGGTCTGCCAGTGTTTTCTTTTTTGCCTTTTTTTTCAGTGGTTTTCACTTTCATCCTTTTTTGTTGTTGTTTTGTTTGTTTCTTTCAGTTTTTCATTTGTTTTCTCTTCTCTTAGTCTGTAACTCAACAACATCAACACCAACAACAACAACTATTGTTCCAGCATCGTTTTATTTAGAGGTTAACTGGACATGGCTTGTTCTAAATAATAGTAGTAGTAATATCGATACATGGAATTTATATAGCGCTTCATCTTGTGAGAACAAATCAAAGTGCTTACTTTCAACCTGTACATGTATGTATGTACACTTCCATCCAATCACAGATAGATTCAGCAAATTTGAATTTACACGCTCACACACACACATGCATGCACACACGTATTCATGCGCGTGAACACACACATGTATGTACCTTTACTCGCTCACTCATGAAAATAATACATTTTGGCAGAGTGATGGAGATTCTGGCTGTTGGAAGGTAGGGGACAAGTATGATATGAAACAGTTCTAAGGGAAAATCGTGGAGATCTTAGGATGGAAGCAAGTATGTCTTGAGGCTGGATATGAAAGTTTCGTATGTAAAGCAGGCAGGCTGTGACTCGTAACTCATCAGCCATTTAACGGCAGCGCAAGGCATTTTCACACATATGGCAGGCAACAATAGTTGCTGTCTGAGTGTTACAATGAAGAAGAAGATCTAACTGGTCTAAGAAACTAAATGAAATGAAGAAAAAAAATACATGAAACCCAAAAAAATCTACAGTTGCTCTCTGAACTTTCGACAAGGAAGAAAAAGAATCTAACTGCTGTAAGAAACTAACTGAAATAAATGCATTAAACAAGACCAAAAAAATCTGTAATTTGTTGTCTGAGCTTTACAAAGAAGAATGGTCTAACTGCTTTAAAAAAAAACATCAACTTAATGCAGGCCTTGTATATCAGACAGCGTCTCTCTAGTGGGATTTTCTGATTTCTGAACAGACTTGCCGATTCTTTCCATTTCTTCCAAGCATTCACACACTCCTGGTTCTGACAGCCAACTCAGATTTTGCTTCGCAGCTTCTCATCTCTCCTAGGTAGCAGAATTCATCTACCACTTCTATCTTCCCTTGTTCGAATTTAAACCAACAAAAACAATCTTGCTGGGTTTTGTTTTTTTTCTATCACAGATGCTGCTGGCAGAGCTGCATGGCATCGACACCAGCTTTCTGCACAGCCTGGTGACCAGCGGAGGGGGGCTGGGAGGGAGGGTGGAGGAGGATCCCAAGACGCTAATGCTGCAGCGCTGCGCGGAGAACCAGTGGCTGCAGTTTCAGACCGTGCGGGAGACGGGGTCGGGGATGGAGGTGCAAGTGCTGCAGGCTGGGTACCCTGAAGGACTGCTGGCTTATCTCTTCACCATGTGAGTTGTTGTCGTCGTCACGTTTGTGAGTGTGTGTGCTGTCTGTGTGTATGGTCTGTGTGTGTTGGTTGTGTGTGTGTGGGGGGGGGGGGGTTGGGGAGGGGGGGTTGTGGGGGGGTGGGAGGCAGGGCACCCTGAGGGACTGCTGGCTTATCTCTTCACCATGTGAGTTGTTGTCATCACATTTGTGTGTGTGTTGTTTGTGGTGTTGTTATAGAGATTGTGTGTGTTGTTGTGTGTGGGGGGGGGGGGAGGGGGGGGGGGGGGGGGCAAGGGGGGAGGTTGTGGGTGTGGTGGCAGGCAGGGCACCCTGAGGGACTGCTGGCTTATCTCTTCACCATGTGAGTTGTTGTCGTCACGTTTGTGTGTGTGTGTGCTGTCTGTGGGTGGTGGTGTTATAGAGATTGTGTGTGTTGTTGGGAGGTGGGGGGAGGGGGGGTTGTGGGTGTGGTGGCAGGCTGGGCACCCTGAGGGACTGCTGGCTTATCTCTTCACCATGTGAGTTGTTGTCGTCACATTTGTGTGTGTGTTGTTTGTGGTGTTGTTATAGAGATTGTGTGTGTTGTTGTGTGTGTGTGTGGGGGGGGGGGGGGGGGTGGTGAGGGGGGGGGGGGGGGGGTTGGTGGCAGGCTGGGCACCTGAGGGACTGCTGGGGTGGGGGGGGGGCTGTAAGTGTGTTGTGGGTGTGTAGGAAAAGGGGTAGGGGGGGGGGGGGGGGGTGTCTGCATATGGATAGTGTGAGTGAGAGAGTACTGTGTATTTGTAGGTGTGAGGGTGTTGGTGGGGGGGAGGGGCAGTAGGTGAGAGGGTGAGTATGTATGTGTCTGGGTATAATATATATATATATTATTATATATATATATTATGTGTGTGCGCACACGTGCGCTTGTGTAATCTTGACAACGTATAAAAACTGATGCACATTGTACGTACAAAAAAAAAATTAGATAGCTGACACAATCATCATAACCGTCACAAATAGCAGATTAACATCTCTGTGCTGTTGCACATTTTTTAAAAATCCGTAGGAAATAGCGTTACATCAGTTTCTTTGCTTTTGAAAATTTAGAAAATCAGTAGCTGTGCCATTGTTGTCTGTTATAAGTACACGTTGATGTACTCTTTCCTTTTTTTCTCTCCTCATTTCGTCTTCAAACCCTCAGACAGCAACTACTGTTGCCTGGCATATGAGCGAAAATGCGTTGTGATGCCGTCAAGCCCCTGACAAGTCCAGGCCCAGCACATACGACTTTGGCATTGGATCTTTATCGTATTGATTTTTTTGTTCCTGTTGTGTGTTGTTTTCAGATCAGCGCTGAGTGATGGCTACATTCACCAGTTCCTGTTTTGCTTCCGCTACTTTCTCAGGGCAGACGATGTGTTCACCTTCATCACCCACAAATACCTCTCTGCGTGCAAGTGAGATATCGCGTTTTCCTCACTAGTTTCCTGTTTTTTTCTTACTAGTTTTGTTATTATTTGGATACACACTTACACAGTTTTTACTTGCCTTTTTTTTTGGTGGGGGGGGGGTGTAAGTTTTGCTTGTTTTTGTTTGTTTTTGGTTGTGATTTGTTTGGGTTTTTTGGGGGGTGGAGTTTTGCTTTCTTTTTTGGTTTGTTTTTGGTTGGGTTTTTTTTTTTTTTTTTTGGGGGGGGGGGGGGCTGGGGCTGGCTGTTGTTTACATTGGCAATGAATAAATGTACAGTTGATAATTTACAAGAAATTGCAATACTTAGTATTAAGCAATGAATAATATGACTGGAACCTTTACACTGTATTGAATTATGCTTACGTGCTTAGTGACGTGACTTTTGTGAAAATAAAAGAAAGCTATTTCATATATCGGGTATGTAATTTCACTCTGTTTTTGATATTGTATATGTAATTTCACTATGTTTTGATAGTGTATATGTAATTTCACTATGTTTTTGATATTGTATATGTAATTTCACTATGTTTTTGATATTGTATATGTAATTTCACTATGTTTTTGATATTGTATATGTAATTTCACTATGTTTTTTAATATTGTATATGTAATTTCACTCTGTTTTTTATATTGTATATGTAATTTCACTCTGTTTTTTGATAGTGTATATGTAATTTCACTCTGTTTTTGATATTGTGTATGTAATTTCACTCTGTTTTTGATATTGTATATGTAATTTCACTATGTTTTTTGATAATATATATGTAATTTCACTATGTTTTGATATCGTATATGTAATTTCACTATGTTTTTTGATAGTGTATATGTAATTTCACTCTGTTTTTGATAGTGTATATGTAATTTCACTCTGTTTTTGATAGTGTACATGTAATTTCACTATATTTTTTATAGTGTATATGTAATTTCACTCTGTTTTTGATATTGTATATGTAATTTCACTATGTTTTTTGATAGTGTATATGTAATTTCTCCCTGTTGCTAGGGGAAGCCAGAGCGACCCTGACATCGGGCGAACGAAGCAAAGGGCGTTGGATTTGCTGCAGTTCTGGGTGGAGGGATACTACAGCTGGACTTTGA
This sequence comes from Rapana venosa, assembly GCA_028751875.1. NCBI lineage: Eukaryota > Metazoa > Mollusca > Gastropoda > Neogastropoda > Muricidae > Rapana > Rapana venosa. The sequence goes on from CM054139.1 coordinate 25,513,858, forward strand.
ACGCAACGATTCCCTCCTGGATCACCTGGAAGCCTTCATCATGCAGAGAGTGAGTACCGTGTGGAGACGTTTCCGTCAGTTGCGTCCTGTTATCCTGTTAAGATGTTTTGTAGAGGGTTTTCTTTTTTTTTCAAATTTTGTAAATACTTGACATTTGTGACTCTCTGCCATGAAATGAATCGCCTCACACCTGACCCACTTTTCTGCCAGGAGCCAGTTGAGGCAGGTGGGGGTCAGGTTGTTGATTGTGAGATTTTGATTGATTATAGAACTGTAGCCACTATTTTACCTTGTATTGAAATATCAAGGCATAAGTTTGTTTCCTTTCGCTTTAAAATGTGTTTAAAAATATCCAAGCCCTCAATCTGACCACCTGTTATGATTCTAAACTTGACAATTTCTCACTGTATCACTTCGTGCGGTCTATCATTTCTGTTTGTAATAAACATTTCATATAATTGTTCAATTTCCAATCTATTTTGCATTGAATAGGCTTTTTATTGCAGATTGATAACATGTCAATAACTAAAAATTGATATCTGGTGCAATGCAACTCATTATGTGATTGAGCGTCACATTTGTTGTTTGTGTCGTTATTTTGTTTTGGTTTTTGTTTTGTTCCTTGGCTATAGTTCCGAGGTTCACGAAAGATGAGACTTCTGCATATACAGCTCTTTTAACCCACCATTTAGGTAGCCACATTCCGACTTCAGGGATCTATCATTATCTGAAACCATTTAGAACAAAATATGTAAGTTTTCTTGTGTGCCTTTTTTTTTTCTTATGCAGGTATTTTGTCAGCAAGCATACAGAAGTGTGAAGTTAAACAAAGCAGAAAAATGTACAAAAATATGCAGACAATACAAGAATGGCGTAGCTGACCTGTTTTGGAGATGTCAGGAATATTTGTGTATCCAGTTCCAGGTTGTTGTTGTTTTTTTCCCCTTTCCAAATTTGGTTTTCTGTTCTGGAGGAGATGAAAGTCCTGATATCTATAATTTTCCATGATTTAAATCGAAGATATCCAAAACTTGTTTTTCTTTCATTCACTGTTTCATTGTCATGGACTGTCGGGACAAGCTACTGACGGTTCTCAGAACAAAATGAGTTTGTTGATTTCTTTCCTTTTCAGTTGTTTTTTTTTTAATCAAATTTTTTTTTCCTTTCTCATCGAATTGTTTTGGTGTTGGGGGGGAGGGGGGTGGGGGGGGGTTCCTTGGCTAAAGCTCCAAGATTTTACCAACGGTGAGATTTAAAAAAAAATAATTATGAGACTGTTTTTGCCCACCATGAAGGTTATAGCCACATTCTGAATTTTGGGATATTGAAATGTCACTTTCATGCACCCAGGTAGGGGAGAGCACTGAGGGGTCGCAGAACCTAATGAACTTGCTGTACGCTTGCCACCTGGGGGAGAACACGGAGCTGATTCGACAGGCTGATGACTCGGAGGATCAGGACGAGGTGTATTACCTGCACCTGGCCTCTCCCAAGAGGGTGAGTCTGATGACTACCTGTTGTGTTTCGTTTAGCTTCATTTTAACTCTGGTGTGTGTGTGTTTGTTTGCCAAGTTGTGCCCGCTCTTTGTTTGTTATGTGTAGTAGCACTATCAGTAGTGTGTGTGTGTGTGATGCACAATGTGCTGTTAGTTTCTTATAGTTTAATGTAGTGTGTGTTTTGTTTTGTATGTATGTATGCACATGTATTGCTTTTTGGCTTTGTTTTGGGGTTTTTTGTTGTTGCTATTCTTTCATTATTCTTCCTTTTTTTTCAGTGTTATGCAGCTTTTTCTGGGGTTTTCTTTCTTTAGTTAGCAGCACATGCACATGCGCACGCACGCGCACACACACACAAACTCACTTCACATGTACACTGGTATGTATGCATACACTCATGTTCATGCATGCACCACATACATAGATCCACTCACACACATACCCACACACATGCATACACACATATGCGCACAATACATAAACAAACATGCATGCATGCATTTTTCAGCAGGAAAACAGAATAAACTGACATCAGTAGCATGAAGAAGATTAAGATAGAATATGTTGTTTGTCAGCAGGTAATGTAGCATTTGCTGTGCCATACTTCAGAAACAGATATATACAGAGATAATCAACAAACAGTACAGTATTAGTTTAGTATTATTGTTATTATTGTTACTTTACAGTTGGTTACTTTACAATTGCTGTAATTCTTGATCTGTTTAGGGAACAGATTAAAAGCTCTTTTGAATAGACATCTGGTTTTGACTTGCAAAATTTTCATTTAGTTCCGTTCCGTTCAAGAAATTATGTATTGAAAGTTTTACTTGCATGTGTTGTAATAACATACCCATTTCTTTTCCTATTGATTATCATGTATCGGTATCTTCAGTGTTTAAATATCAGCGTCTGCTGTGTTTAAATATGAATTCTAAAATCATTTAAAAAGAAAACTTGGAATACCCAGACTGCAAGATTTCACCCATTTTAAGATGCAGTGTTCCAATGATTTAGGCTATTTATGTCTCGGAATACAGTGGGGGAAAAAACACATTTGTTGTCTTACATTGTCGGTATGTTTGTGATCTACCATGTGTTTTGTTGTTTGTCCTCACTTTACTTTGTGGTTTGTCTCGTGAATACACCAAACACAGGTTGAACATCTGATGGAGGTATACTGCACACTCATTCTTTTTTGGTTTTTTTGTTAATACCTTCCATATTGGCTCAAGGTGGATAGTTGTATGTGGCATTTTTTGATGATCTACCCATACACCCTGCTTTAGATCTTCAGGGTGGCTATGGCATTTATCAATATTGGAAGAACAAACAAAAAAAAGGGGGGGGAGAGGTGCAGAAGGATGTGGGAAGAAAGAAAAGAGGGGAGAAAATCTTGCTAGCAGTTTTTTTCTGTCCAAAATTTGGAAGCGTAGGCATTCCAAAAAAGTGTAGATTTTTAAATTTCAATTATTTTCAATTTTTAAGTCGTGAAATTGTTACAGCATTGAAAAGCATATAACAAAGTAATTTCAAGTTGGTAAATTGTTCAAATGTATTAAGTAAAAATTAAATATTGCAGACTTGCAGGAGACGATGTAATGATACATTCCGACCTCAGTCAGCTGCAAAAGGTTTCTGTTAAACCATCAATATGGTCGAAAGTCAGAGAACTTACAAATTCTAGCACAGTGTTAAGGGGACGGTTTTTATTCATCAAAAAGTGCCACACGATATCATAAAATCATATTCAGACCTTGTATCATTTTTTGTTATATTGACAATTCAAGTTATATTCTGTTCCAGTTCTGGGTATGGGTAACTTAGTGTGCAGCCTCTTTGAGTTGACCGCTTTTATATTAACAGCTACATTCTTCTGTATTCATACTCTGAATAATCTTGATTTTTTTTTTTCATGGAGATTTGGAATGGATTTTTAATCCTCCACCCCCAACTCTTCTGAATTCTCCCTTATTAAAAATCGTTTCTTCTCTTTTCTTTGATTTTCTGCGTGTAAGTTTCCATCCCCCCCCCTTCCCTCCCCCATCTTCCCCTTCCTCCCTTTCAGTGTATCTCTTCATTGTATTCGTCAACTTCTTTTACTACAATACTGACATCATTCTCTCAAACAGCAACTTGCCGAATGGATTTGAGTCCCGTGATGGGCTAAGCCTTAATAATCAACAACTGCAAAATACTAACAGTTGAGTTGTACATGCAGGGAACACAGAGGAAGAAGATTTAACATAACACAGAAGAAGATTTAACATAACACAGAAGAAGAAGATTTAACATAACACAGCTAGTAACTGTCATAGGGCACTCTAGTGGTTAACTTTAGGTAATAATAATTTTACATGAAACAAACAACGACCAGTAACTGTTATAGGGCACTCTAGTGGTTAACTTTAAGTAATAATAATTTTACATGAAACAAACAACGACCAATAACCGTCATAGGGCACTGAAGTGGTTAATCCTAGGTAACGATTTTACGTGAAACATAACTAACAATAGTAACATGGGGACATGATGGGATATACTTTCGATGGCATTGAATGCAGTGGTCAACACCACACCTGGTGAACAAGGGAAAGATTGCAAGTGGAAAGATTACAAGTGGAAAGATTGTAAAGCTGAAATGAGATTCATCAGGCACAACATTTCTACTATTCTCTGAAGACTCTTTTCAGCTGTGCCAAGGAAATCAAGTCTTGTGTGTAACACCACCTTGAAATCTCTTTACCTTCTGATGACTGGTTTTAGCTTAGATATAAATGAAGTTTCATATTGTCATGTTTTGAGGGACATAGTTTTCAACCTATTTACATGGCTTTCCCCAAAAATGTAAACATATTTTGTGACATATGTCTCTAAAAATGACTACTTTGATGGTATATAACCAAACCCCTACTTTCTATTTCCCTTGTCTAATATCACTTAGAGTGAGCAGACGTTAAATTGAAGACAACAACAACAACCAAACCCCTGATTTTATATATCAGTGTCAGTCTCGTATGAAGCGCAGTAAGAAAAGAGGTCTTGACTGTGTGTTAAGCTTCGTACTTTAACCTGTTGATTGTACGTGTACAAAAGAGTTTGCCATGTTGAAAATTTAGAATCGGAGAAGTGGTTCGGTTTTGTGGTTTTTGAGTCCTCATCTCTGTCTTCTTCTTTGTTGTTTTTCCTAATCCAGGACTTTATAGGAATGTGATACCCTTTCCTTCATCTGATGTGTATGTCTTTTTGGTTATGTATAACTTATCATAAAAAAGTAAAATGACTTTTGTTTTTGTTTTTGGAATCGGTTTGGGTGGGAGGGGTGAGGAGGGTGTCTTCAAATTTCAATATATCATGATCACAAGTAGGATTGTTGTTGTTGTTTTTTTCATCTGGCCTCTAAAAGGTGTTTAGAAACTATGCTAGCAGGGTTGCGAGACTTTTGGGTAGTTTTGTGTGTGGTGGGGGTAGGGAGGGGGGTGTTCTTTTTTAAATCCTGTTTATCAGTCTGCAGTTATTGACAGATATTTTAAACAAAATTTCAACACCTCTCCAACCTTTTGTTTTCAGTTTCAGTAACTATTCTTCACATTTTAACAGTTGTGAACCCAACCCCTTGGACTCGTTTTTAAGAAATGTAGTTTGTGTGGGTGTATGTGTTTGTGTGGGTGTGTGTTTGTGTGGGTGTATGTGTGTGTGTTTGTGTGGGTTGTGTGTTGTGTTTGGTGTGTGTGTTTGTGTGTGTGTGTGTGTGTGTGCGTGTTTGTGTGGTGTATGTGTGGTGTTTGTGTGTGGGTGTTGTTTGTGTGGGTGTATGTGTGTGTGGTTTGTGGGGTGTGCGTGGTGTTTTGTGTGGGTGTATGTGTGTGTGTTTTGTGTGTGCGTGTGTTTGTGTGGGTGTATGTGTGTGTGTTTGTGAGTGTGTGTGTTGTGTTGTGTGTGTGTTTGTGTGGGTGTTGTGTGTGTGTGTTTGTGAGTGTGTGTGTGTTTGTGAGAGAGTGTTTGTGTGGGTATGAGTGTGTGTGAGTGAGAGTGTGTGTGAGTGTGTGTGTTTATGAGTGTGTTTGTGTGAGTGTGTGTGAGAGTGTGTGTGTGTATGTATGTGAGTGTGTGTTTGTGAGCGTGTGTGTTTGTTAGAGAGTGTGTGTGTATTCGTTCATGGAAGGGGGGTTAGGCAGAGACATTTTATTGATCTTAGAGTGATACATGATTTTTTTACCTCAACATTTTTTACATGTTTATTTTCTACTACCAAATCTGTTTTGTTTCGGTTTGGCTTGTGTTGTTTTTTTTGTTTTTGTTGGGTTGGTTTTTTGTTGTTGTTACGGTTGTTGTTGTGTTGTTATTTTTTTTGGGGGGTGGAGGAGAAATATTCTTTAAAACAGTTATTCGAAGAGCTAGCATAAAAGTCAGAGCCTGCTGGTTTTATATTTCATCTATATTTATGGATGTATACATAAGCCCTACATCTTGCACACACGTTAAATCCTGTTCCGCTTTTTGTAAGAGTAGGCCATTGTGTGCCGGTGGGAACAGATGACTTTACAAAACCGCATACACACGGGGACTGGATTAAAATTTTAAAAAGCACATAAATGCTTATTCCATTATCCTCGATATAAAAGAATAAATAAATAAATAAAAATAAAATGATTACATGCAAACTCTCACAATTTCCAGCACACAAAAGTCTCGACACTTTCCTCTACCCAGCACAGTTAGTTCATCAAAGTCTGCAACATCATCCTCCTCCTCCTCCCTCCTCCCTCCTCCTCTTGTCTACTTATGTGCAATAGCTGCCTTCACCTCCACCACCCCCACCCCCACCTAAGCGTGTTGTGTATATAAATTTGATATTTGTTTATCTTGATATTTATGGACGGTTGCATGCGTGTGAATGATTTGAATGCAAGCGCTTTGATTTGTTTACTTTACAAGATTCAGCGCTATAATAAATTCCATACATTATTATTATTATTATTACTTTCAGTGGGAGTCGTTCCGGTCGCTGATAGGACGGCGCAAGTCGGAGAGCTCGGCCAAAGCCGGGAAGAAGGCGGAGAAGGGGGGGGTGGGGGGGGTGGTGGTGGAGAAACGGCCGCCCAGTCGTGGTGTGGAGGAGGGCAGCACGATGTCTCTGTCGCGGCGCACGGCAGACAACACGCAGCTGATGGACTACAGCCCGCACAGGCTGGCAGAGCAACTCACCCTCATGGAGCAGGTGGGTGCTGCTGTGTAGTGTAGTGGTGTGGTGTGGTGTGGGTGTCTGTGGTTCTGTGTGTGTGTGTGTGTGGTTCTCTGGTGTGTGTGTGTGGTTCTCTGGTGTGTGTGTGTGTTTAGGGGGTGGAGTGGGGTGGGGTGGGGGGCAGATGTGACTCTGTGTGTGTGTGTAAATTTGAAATCTTTGTGGGGGTTTTTCTTTCTTTTTCTTTTTTTTTTTTTTTTTTTTTTTTGGTCAACGGTCGCATGTGTTGCGCACACGTTAATAAAATCCTGTTCCGGTTTTCGTAAGAGTAGGCCATTTGTGTGCCGGTGGGAACCGATGACAATTTACAAAACCACATACACAGCGGGGACTGGATGTTAAAAAAAAAGCACATAAGTGCTTATTCCATTATCCTCGATATAAAAAAAAATTATTTAAAAATTTAAAAAATTATTTGAATGTAAGCACTTTGATTTGTTTGCTGTACAAGATTCAGCGCTCTAAAATAAATCTGTATATTATCATCATCGTCATCATTATTATTATCATCATTGGTCTTTCTGTTTGTTCCTTCCTCCCTCTCTCAGAAAGCTTTGGTCACGTGTGTTTTCATTGTCTCATGTTTTCCATCTGTTTCTGTCTCTCCCTCTCTCAAAAAGCTTTGGTTATATCTGAAGTCAATGTTTGCTGTCTATACCATGACAATAATGATCAATAAGTAACACAAAATACTAGGAAAAGGAAGGGAAGCAAGGAGAGGGGGTAGGGAAGAAGAATGATGCATATCATCTTTTTTGTGCGTGTTCCTAACAATGTAAATATCAAGTCTAAAGCAATTTTTTATGTAGATTTCATCAGGTACTTCTTCAGGGTATTTTTATGCTTCAAAGGGCCTAGGACTCTGAGTACACATAAAGTTTATTTTTCCATGGATTAATCCTGTTTTTTAACAAATGGTGTGTTTTGGCTTTTCCATGTTTCAAGGGGATTTGCCTACTACTTAGGACTTGCAGTTATTTCCCTTTACTTTCTCCCCAAGATTGGCCATTTATAACACTAACAGTAATTAAAACAAAATAAAATAATTGAATAAAATTACCACAAAAAGCATCATGATAAGGAAATGTTCAGGACTGATTTGAGACATCTGAGCTAGTTTAGGTGAAAGTATCAAAATTCCTACTTTCTTCTTTGATCTTTCATAGCCAAGTAAAAATATCTTCCCCCGTCCCCACCCCGATTTTTTTTTTCCTCAAGAGAGTTAAACCATTAACAAACCTTCAGTCTCAGTATTTAACAACACTGCTTTGATATCTGTACCTCATGATAAGAACAGTAATCATATGCAAAGATAATAATAATAATAATAAATGGAATTTGTATAGTGCTAAGACAAATCAGAGCGCTTGCATTCAACATTTCATACAGAGTCATGCAGCCAATAACTATCAAAAGCTTAAACAAAATTCAAATGTACACAAACACACACACACACACAGGTTGTAGGCTTTGGCAGGGTAATGGGATTTTGGCTGTTGAAGGCAGGGGCAGTTTTGAGACGAAAGAAGGAAAAAGTTAGGTTTGAAACAAATATGTCTTGAGGCTGGATTTAAATGTGTCATATGTAGGCTTTTGTCGAAGAGAGAGAGGAATATAGGCTGAATGCAGGCGCTTTGCTTTGTTTTCACAAGATATAGTGTTATATATTTTCCATGTATTATTGGATTTAAATGTGTCATATGTAGGCTTTTGTCAAAAAGAGAGAGAGGGAGATAGGCTGAATGCAGGCGCTTTGCTTTGTTCTCACAAGATATAGTGTTATATAAATTCCATGTATTATTATCAGTAGTAGTAGTATAGCATTTACTCTGAAAAATCTGTTACCTGATGATTTTTCACCTGGGCAGGATCTGTTTCAACGAACACACCCAGTGCATTACCTGGACTCCAAGTCGCAGGGCATCGGGGTGGATCTGTCCATACCCAGCCTCCACACGCCCTCCATGACCAGGTACAGTGTTGCACGCCTTACGCTGCTGTCATGGCTGGTGATCATCTTGCTGACTGTCCAAATTGTGTGTTGAGGGCTAAAGTCTTATCTGTGCTGTTTCGTTTATGGATGTTAGTAACCCAGGATGGGAAGGGTAGTAGTGATGGATTAATGTATACATTTTTTTTTTTTAAGTAATGTATTGAAAAATATTTCTTTGTAAATGCGACCACTGTTTCTCTTTTTTTTTTAATCCTTTAGCCAGTGTTGATGAACACACACAAAAATGGGAATTCTAATCTAATTCTATGTGTATACATCCCCGCATGACTGCTACATCGTCCATGTATAGAATTAGTTGTGGATTCAAGCTAAAAGAAGACGGCTTTTTTTAAAAAATATGTTTGCTTGCAAGCTTTTTTTTTTCCTAACAGTTGCTCTGAATGAAATGGCAAGTAGCTGCAGTTGCATGGTAATCACAGATTTAATTTACTGGAGCAAACCTCATAGTTCTGTAGTTCTGATTGAATGCTTATGCATAACACACACACACACACCTTCACACAAACACACTTTTTATTATCAGTCTGTGAAAATTCAAGGTGAATTTTTTTCAAAAATGCAAAAAACACAAAGTCAATAAATATCCGTAACCAGCTCTGCACTCAGACACACACTTCAACTTTTGAACATTTTGCAGAAAAATAAGAACTCCAGAAAACAGTTTACTGTCAATTTTTAATGCTTTCTGAGATCTATCTTTGCCGAAACATGAAAACATGATTGTACATATTTATGTTTCTTCAGGAAAGCCAAGCCAGGGTCTCAGTCGCTGTTTGTCGGGGCAACACTGTTTGAGCCGCGCATCTCTGAACTGATCTCTCACAGCCAGGAGATCACGCACTGGGTGTCTGCGGAGATCCTGTGTTGTGGCTCACAGAAGGTATGTACAGTGAGAGTGGTCAGGGTATTGTGGGGTTTGTTGTGTCTGTTTCATGGGACTGTGTTGTCTGTATCGTAGAACTATGCTGTCTGTATTATGGGACTGTGCTGTCTGTATTATGGGACTGTGCTGTCTGTCTATTATAGAACTTTGCCGTCAGTTGTGTTTCACATGTGTATGTACAGTGTGAGTGGTCAGGGTATTGTGGGACTGTTGTGTCTGTATTATGGGACTGTGCTGTCTATTATAGAACTGTGCCGTCGGTTGTGTTTCACATGTGTATGTAAAGTGTGAGTGGTCAGGGTATTGTGGGACTGTGTTGTCTGTATTATGGGACTGTGCTGTCTATTATAGAACTTTGCCGTCAGTTGTGTTTCACATGTGTATGTACAGTGTGAGTGGTCAGGGTATTGTGGGACTGTGTTGTCTGTATTATGGGACTGTGCTGTCTATTATAGAACTGTGCTGTCGGTTGTGTTTCACATGTGTATGTACAGTGTGAGTGGTCAGGGTATTGTGGGACTGTGTTGTCTGTATTATGGGACTGTGCTGTCTATTATAGAACTGTGCTGTCGGTTGTGTTTCACATGTGTATGTACAGTGTGAGTGGTCAGGGTATTGTGGGACTGTGTTGTCTGTATTATGGGACTGTGCTGTCTATTATAGAACTGTGCCGTCAGTTGTGTTTCACATGTGTATGTACAGTGTGAGTGGTCAGGGTATTGTGGGACTGTGTTGTCTGTATTATGGGACTGTGCTGTCTATTATAGAACTGTGCTGTCGGTTGTGTTTCACATGTGTATGTAAAGTGTGAGTGGTCAGGGTATTACAGGACTGTTCTGTTTGTTGTGGCTTACTGAGAAAAAGGTCAACTGTTTAACTAATCTGAATGGCTTTTTGTTGGTTTTTGGTTGGGTTGTTTTGGTTTTTTTAACGTCAGGTCACATTCTTATTTTATTTTATTTTGTCGACAAGCACAAGTTGAAGTCATGGGTTTGAATTTTGGCAGCTGCATCTGATGAATTAAAGGTGGGGATTTTTACGATGTCACAGATCAACTGAAAGAGCAGATTTGCCCGTGCCTTTATTCACTTTGTGTACATACGCATGCAGAACATCAAATATACATGCACATTAAAGAGCCTGCAGTTTATGTCAGCATCCTTTAGGTTATGGAAACACGGACATACCCAACATGCATCCTTAATAAAAAAAAAAAATTTTTAATTACAATTTTTATTTAAAAATGTAATTCAAATGAGCTGCTGTGAAGTTGGAGTGTGTCTGCTCAGGCTTTGGGCACATCTCATACATGGTTACAAGCACAAGAGAAGACCAGGCAAGAAGAAAGTTCAGCTACCCTCTCTCTTGTTCAGGACTGAGTGAATATTTTTTTTTTTTAATTCTTTTATATCGAGGATAATGGAATAAGCACTCATGTGCTTTTTTTACATCCAGTCCCCGTGTGTATGCGATTTTGTAAATTTGGTCATCTTGTTTCCACCGGCACACAATGGCCTACTCTTCCGAAAAGCGGAACAGGATTTAACGTGTGCGCAAGATGTTCTGCATGCGTTCGAACACAGGGGCCTCCTCGGTTTCTAGTCTCATCCTAAGCAAGAGAACCACATGCTTACAGAGGATCTCAGCACAGCTTCTTCCAGAGAATCTCTCTCAGTCTTCTTTTGTTTTGCACAGCTGTGAACGTTGACTAATCTTTTTTATCTTCGTCTTGCCCGACCCCAGAGCCAGGTGGCCGCGCTGACCAAGTTCCTGCAGACGGCTCAGCTGTGCGTGGACATCAGGAACTACGCCACAGCTCTGGCCATCATTGCCGGCCTGGACAACCTCCTGGTGCGACAGCTGCCTGCCTGGAAACACCTGCCTGCCAAAACCGCCTCCCTGATAGAGGACCTGGAGGCTGTGCAGGTGAGAATGTTGTTGTTGTTGTCGTCTTCAATTTAACGTCTGTTCACACTCAGTGATATTAGACGAAATATCTCAGACAGGTGAGAAGCTGTAAAGGATATGTTCGGTCTGAGTGAGTTAAGTTTCATCGCATGGAACATGAATATTCATTTTTGACTTGATGTTTAATCAGTGTAAAATATTGAGGATTGCTCTGGTCTTGTCAAGTTCGTTATGCATCAGAATTTTAAGAGTTTATTATTTTCAGGAAGGTTTTTTTTTTTAGGTAGTTTATAAAGCTGTGTGGTGATTGGTACAGAAATAGGAGTATGTAACCAAAAATGAATTCAAGTAAATTATTGAAAACGTATGCGCAGACAAAGTTTTAAATATCCGCCAACTCCATCACAACGTTTCTCAAGCCAGACAACAGGGAACCTTTACCTCAGTTTTTTTTTTCTCTTTAATATATAAACATCAGCCAACATGATGTTGAAAATATTAAACATATCTGATCATTCTGTAAGTCAACAATTTCAGCTGGTTCTCCTCTTAGCTTTTAGTTCTCCACAGGAAGATTGCTGTCAGGACAATAAGGAATGACATTATCATTCCTTTAACAGATGAAGGAAGGTGGCAGGACAGTTAAGACATTCACTTGCATAACATGTCAACCCGCAAGGTTCTGGGTTCGATTCCTGGGCCTTGACAAGAAAGTCAAATTCAATGTCAAATCCCTTCAGATGAGACTATAAACCAAGGCCCCGTTTGCAATCACCTGCAGAACATCTTGCACACACACGTTAAAAACCCACCCCCACCTTTCAGAATAGTAGGCTCCAGTAGGAACAGATGACAAAATGTTTTTAAAAATTTTTTAATTCAATTCAATTTAACGTCTGTTCACTCTTAGTGATATTAGTAATTTTTAAATTGCATGTACACAGGTGTCGTGTTTAGACACCATCCTCGAAATCGAAATGTGGCTAGCTAAATGGTGGTCGGTTTGTTGTTGTTTTTTTTTGGTGGGGGGGGGGGGGGGGGGGGGTGTGAATGGTCAAATACACAAAAATCTCACCATTGATGAACCTCAGAACTCTAGCTCGAGGAACAGGAAGGGGAAAAAAATGTCAAAACCAAAACCAAAATTCCCTTAGCACAACAAACAGCCTCTTCACAGCGTCATCGTCATCATCATGGTGATAATGTAAAACTGTTCATAGTTCTTTACTGTGTGCCATACTATGTGCGTGCGTGCAGGTGAAGCTGAAGGGAGAGCCTATGGCGCTGATGCAGAGCAAGGACAGCCACATCTACCCCACCATCCCCTGCATCCTCTACTTCCTCCTGCACCTGCAGCAGTTGGAGATCGGAGGCTTCACCCTGGCCAACGGCATGTTCAGGTGGCAGAAAATGAGGTGAGTCCAAGACTGTAGGAATGGGGGGGAGGGAGGGGGTACTGGGATCTTCTGCTGCTTCATTTCTGAGTGGAGGATGGTTGTTGGGTATGCGTTTTGTGACGCTCCTTGACAAAATAATGAGTCACATAGCACCTGACCCACTTTGTCGTGTTGTTTTGTCGTTTTGCTAGGAGTGATTTTTATGCAGGGTGTTGATTTTGCGATCTTTGATTTTTTATCGATTTTGAGACTTGGGAGAATAAAACCAATTTGATCTCGTACTGAAAGTATTAAAGGCAAAATTTTGTTTCCTTTTGCTTTAAAAGTGTGTTTAAAAACACTCAACCCCCTTCATCCTGAAATGCTATTACGATACAAAATTCATCAACTTCTCATTTTGTCACTAAATTTTTCATAAAATCATTCCATTTTCAATCTTTTTTTTTTAATCTGTTGAACAGCTTTCTTTAAAAACATGTTAACCTCTTAAATGCCCAGTGCAAGTGCACCCTATATGCCGGGGAATAAAATTCTTATGTACCACTGCTATGTTCATATCCCTCTTACTCAGAAACTACTATATGAATATTCCTGATAGTCTACCCAATGACAGTATATATATCGTACATTACTTCGAGGCAAGCTCAAATTAGTTAGCATATTTCACTGCGAAAATATATTTAAAATGTAAAAAATCTACCAAAAATACGATTTCTTCATCACCACTGTCATTCTGAGTACCCCCCATCTCAATAACGGCAAACATAAGTCTAGGCCAAATCTCATTCATTGTTTTTTAAATACACAATCTCCTGAATCATACGCGATCGTTTTCATCACTGTTAGGTAAATCTACAGTTTTATTTGCCACTTTTACAGCTGTGTAAAGTTATTGATGACTTCAACAAGAAGTTTCAGCCATTTTGAACAAGAACTTCCCAAGCAGTCATGCATAAAAACACAAAATACGAGTTAAAAAAACGATCGTTTGTGCCACGGTTTTTGCAACTGGATGTTGCCAAGCAACAGGAGAGTGATCTCCATTGATTTTGGAGTTCTTTCCCTTTAACTGTAGTCAAGGAAGCAGGCTTGTTTACTTCGGTTCGACACCCCGGAAGTTTTTTCCGGGTTGTAGGCGTATAGGGTGCATGTTTAGCCCCGGAAAATTTCTGGGGTAAGGCAGTCTAGTGGTTAACAGCTTCAATATGACCTCCGGTGCATTGTGACTCATTATGTAGTGGGGGGGGATCACATTCATCTGTAATACTTCTATATAAAAACAACTGTTGATATCATCAGCAAGTTATACATCTGTATATCGTATTTTAGCCCAGAGCAGCCAGCTGCAAGTCTTTTTCTATTCATGAAGGTGGGGGGGGGGGAGAGGCAGTGTTTTCACATTTGTGTGGTGGTAACTCTCATCCCAACATCTCTTGAGCATACACCGCTAAAAGCAGGCTTGGTCTGTCAGACTTCCAAAACCAGAGTTAGATCTACATGCAGCTTAGCAGTGGTAGAAGGCTGCCAACAGGCCACCAGCCAGAATAGACCCATTAAATCAGGATCGTTTCTGAAATGGTTTGGAGATTTTTTTGCTTTTGTGTCACAACGTAGACAGGACATTATGTGAGCTACTGGCAGCAGCATATCTTCACTGACAATGAGCCAGTCAAGTCGTCTTGTCTGGTGTTGTGGGGTATGTCGGCTCTTCCTCTGCCTCCTGGACATTATAGCTGTCCCAGGGGAAATCCCTAGACTAGGGACAGGTTCTTAGAATAAGCAAATTAATGATGACCTCTTGGAACAGTGTTGTGATATGCTGAATATTAATTATGTGTGATACTCGGGTGCACGCATGCTTTTCATCTCGCTGATGTTGTGTAGTTAATGTAAAAAAAATTTTAAAGGTAGCTTTAAAGAAGTGTGTATATTCTACCGTATTATTTTTTACTAATCCACTGGTTTTTAAAGTAGAGGTGGTAAGTAATTTTTTCCTCAAACGTGGATTTTACATACACCTCTCTCTCTCACATGCTTTCACTCACCTGGCTCTCATTCTCTGTGTCTGTGTGTGTGTGTATGTCTCTCTCTCTCTCTCTCTCTCTCTCTCCCTCCCTCCCTCTCCCTCCCCTCCCCCCTCTCTCCCTCCCTCCCTCTCCCCCCTCCAGCGCTCTCTCTCCCTCCCCTCCAGAGAGAGAGAGCACTCTCCCTGTGAGATGAGAGAGGGAGGAGAGTGCTGGAGGCGAGAGAGAGAGAGAGGGAGGGGAGAGAGATCTGGAGCTCTCTCTCTCCCTTCTTCAGTGATCTCAATCTCTCTCTCTCTCCTCCAGCACTCTCCTCCCTCTCTCATCTCACAGGGGAGAGCGCTCGCTCTCTCTGGAGGGGAGGGAGAGAGGAGGGGAGAGAGGGAGGGGGAGAGAGAGAGGAGGGGAGAGAGGGGGAGGGGAGAGGGAAGAACACGGGAGGGGGGTGTACCTCTCAGGCCCTGGCAAGTCTCCAAGTCAGCAGCATCTATCTTCCCTCCCCCTCCCCCCCTCCCTTCCCTTTCCCCCTCCCCCTTCCTCCCCTCCCTCCCCCTTCCCTCCCCCCTCCTCCCCCCCCCTCCCTTTCCCTTCCCCTCCCCCCCTCCCCTTCTTCCCTTCCCCCCTTCCCCTCCCTCCCCCTCCCCTCCCCCCTCCCCCTTTCCCTCCCCTTCCCTCCCCCCTTCCCTTCCCCCTCCCCCTTTCCCTTCCCCTTTCCCCTCCCCCTCCCGTCCCCTCCCCCCCTCCTTCCCTTCCCTTCCCTCCCCTCCCGTCCCCTCCCCCCCTTCTTCCCTTCCCTCCCCTCTCCCTCCTCCCTCCCCTCCCCCCTTTCCCCTCCCTCCCCCCTTCCCTCCCCTCCCCTCCCCATTCTCTCTCCCTTCCCCTCTTCTACCTTCTCCTCCCTCCCCCCTCTACCTTCTCCTCCCCCTCCCCCTCCCTCTCTCTCACTATGGTTATAGTTTTAATCTTAGAGGACAGATATGAGAGGGAGTGAGGGGAGTGGGTTGCTTTTTGTCCATTATAATAAAGACTTTTACTACCTTACCTTACCTTCTCTTTTCTTTTCTTTTCTTCTCTTCCCAACAACGCAGGTCTATTTCCCAAATGATCGACCAGATACGCATCTTCAGGGAGCACGAGTATGGGTTCGAACCCGACTATGAACTGCAGTCTCTGATCTGCCGACGCCTGCATGAACTGAGCGACCGTGACCTTCACTCCGTGGCCTCTGCCCACGACAACAATTTCCGCCGTGTCGTTTCTCACACCACGGGCCTGCAAGGCACCTGGCGCAAGGTCAAGGTCAAGCTACACGCCCGAAGAAAGTAGCGTGGAATGAGGAATTTTTTTTGGGGGGGGAGCGATTCTCCCGGTCTTTTTCTTTTGTGCATTTGACCCGACTGTTGTGGATCAGAATTAAAAAGGTTTTTGAGCAATGTTCGCTTGTTTTATTACAGAAATTATTTTGATACGATTTTTTTATTTATTTATAAATCTGTCTCAACTCTATCATCCTCTGTTGAATATGCATTTTTGTGAGGAAATCCTTGACCTTCCACCTGTAAAGAAACAATTCATGCATTACATCGCATTAGTATAATTAGTTCACGAGATGCGAATAGACGTCAAAACTGAAGATACTACTACAAAGTTCTGTTCATCGCGTTCTCTCTAAGGGGAAAAAGCAAGCATCTTCCTGCAGTGGTTTTCCATACAAAACAAGAGTCTTCCCTATGAACAAAAGTGCCACACAGTTGAAGCTTCAATACTTTTTCCTAACTTATGACACCTGTACTCAAAACTGTTGTTCTGAAGCTTCAATACTTTTTCCTAACTTATGACACCTGTACTCAAAAACTGTTTTTCAAGGATTACAGATCATTTTGAACTCTCAACCCAGTTATATGCGTCTTATCTGTGAAAAAAGCTCCTATTTCAGCATAGAAATAAAACATAGCCTCATAAAGTAAGAAAAGTTGAATTTTTAAATCAATCAAAAGGTTTTCCTTCTACTTAGTTTTCTCTGCAACCCCTCTCCCCCTTTTTTTGTTTTTCTTTTTTATAATCTATGAATCTAAAGTGTATTAAAAGTTCTGTAGATCACTTTTCTGTTGCATATTGGGGGTTCTGCTGGAGTTTTCTTTTTTCAAGACAAGCTTTCACCTACGTATGAGGAGATGAGTTCTCTCCCTTCCACTGGAGTCCACTATGCTCAGCCTAGTAAGAGAGGAACACTGGCTAGAAGTTCAGGAGAACCACTATAAAGACTGGACAGAAAATCCCCCTCCAGAGAGTACAAGTCAGTATTGGGGCTGAAGCTGACAACTCTTAGGAGGAAAACCTGAGAAAAATTATTGAAGATCATGCTTTCTGGAGGTACGGAAAGACTATTAATCAGAGCTAGGAGAAATGAGTTTCTGAACGTCCACCTCATAACGTTTGCCCTGCAATCAGGCAGGCTACAGACCTAAACACTTGAAATAATGGGTATGCTGGTAATGCACCCTCTAAAAAGCAGGAGATGGACTTTTCAACAAAATTCTATATAAAAAAAAAAAAATGTTAAACCACTCATAGGTAAACAAATATTCAAGCAGACCGAATTTTTGTTTCAAAACCCTCACTGTGGCAAAATATTCTTTCCAAAAGAGAACAGCCTGAGTTACACCCAATAAAAACCCAATCTGTTGTGACAATCAAATGCCACAGAATATATAAAAACATCAAATTTTGAGCCACCATCACCAAAACATCTAGAGGGGAAAAAATCAAAGTTTTTTGCTTGACACTGAAAACTAACCTGATACACACATCTGACAAATGCAGACACAACTTTTATTCTTTTTTTATCCCTGCTTTTTACCTCTTTTCACCACGGTACCTCAACCTGCTGTAAAATATTCTTCTGTGATTAATATTTCTTCATCTTTCTTTTCTTTTTTTTTTCAAAATGGACATGCTGCTGCTCCAGGAGGCTTTTTTCCCCTGTGATATCTAAATACGGATGAATGTTCTACAAGAATGTGGTTAATCTTGTTCATAAACTAAACCAAGTTCTGTTAGATGTTATTTTTGTAAGCATATGAAATCACATACATGAATGCATGTGAATGCATTTAAGAGATTCTGTTGAAACAGTTTATGATAATTCATTTTAAAAGAACAAAACATTTTGGCATTCAGAGCTCCTGATTTGGTTATTGTAATTTTGCTCCTATGCTTGAGAACAGTACTTTGGTCCATGACACAAGTTTGAGCTTAAATGAAGTGTTCTAGATTTTGAGAATGAACCCATATTAATAATTACATCTGTTCAATACTTCCCATAAAGTAGTTGATATCAAAGCACCATAATTCTTCTCAGTAGTCTGACAATTAGATTTTTTGTATGTCCAACTGCATCATTGCACATATATGCAACTCCAGGAAGATAGTTTCAGGATAGCTACATAAATGCAACTTCAGGAAAATAGTTTCAAGATAGCTACCTGTCCTATTCAGTTTCAAGATAGCTACCTGTCCTCTTCCCTCCTCTCCCCACCTCCATCACCAGAAAACCCTGCAAGTGCAAAAAATCTATGACTTCTCTTTACTCACTGCTGCCAGATGTATACATACCAAAGCTTTTTGATATTTCAATCTTCCTAAGTTGAAACTGCTGACATGTATACTTATCTGTGAGCATGCGATGTGATATGCCCTGTGCGTCTGTGCATTTCAGTTTATAAGCCAAACCCAGTGTTTGGCTTCTGTGTGGACAGTGAGCGTATGTTTTTTTACATCCCTTTTATGTGATTAAGCAATGATATTCCTTTAAAAAAAAAACAAATCTCATGTTCATCTACCTCTCGCGAGCTTTTTCATTTACTATTATTACCTCTTCCTTGTATTCTCAAGTCCAACTTTTTGTTGTTATAAAGATACAAGATTAAGTAATTTTTTGGTGATAAATAAATGACAAAAAATGTTACCTGCACATACCCTTTGTTGATTACTATTCTCAAAGCTTTCAACCCCTCTGCAGGACTGTCGACAAGCAAGTGTGATGGAATATGCAAGCATCCAGAGGCTGTGTCCATCGCCTGTCTTGTATAATGCATTCTGTAGTTGTCGTTTCGAAGGTCACGTCCTTTTTCTCTGTTAAAAAGATTTGAATCTGCTGCAAAGTTCTATCAACATAGAAGCAATATAAAATAAAGCTTTAATCTTCGCTTCAGTCTGCTTCCTGGCTCCTGTGTTGTTCTGGCATCTTTTGGCTGTAACAATTACAAGAAGAATCTCGGAACAGTTTTTGTTTGGGAGGCAAACATGAGTGACACGAATTTTGCTACAGGTTTTCAAATGTACAACAACAGTCATGAAAGATTCAAAAATACCGATTAGATTTTTTAAAATGTGTTGTTTTCAGACCAGAATTTAATACTGGAGTGTATTTTTTGTGATACAATGCATGTGTCCCGTTGATTGTGAAGTATCCTTAGCAAGTCTTGGGCATATGAACTGTTTTATGATCTGGGTGTTGTGTCCTGACACTAGTGTAGTACCGGTATATCTGCTGTTGTGATGCGCAGTATGTATCCATTATTCCGTCCATGTTGATAGTTGTTCAACAATCGACTCATTATCATTACTAGTCATATGTTTCATCATCCAGCTATATTGAAAAATGAATTATGGAATTTTTGCACCATATATTTTTTGTTGTTGTTGGTATTATTATTGTTCTCTGTACTTGCCAAGAATCTGTCCATGATACTGTGTGTTGTGTATTTATCATTGACATATATAAAAAGAAACTTGCACATAATTTGAATACTATTTTCGAAGTGAAATGAGAGGGTTGTGATTGGAAACAATGTATAATGTATGCACTTTGCATGATATTAAAATGATGAACAGGGGGCAGAGGCCACTTTTGACAATGAATGTGACAATGAATCTTTACATGTAATTATTTTCCTTTTTATGTGCGTAGTTTTGTGATGAAGTTTTACTCATGAATGAAAGCAAACCTTTTGTCTTTTCAATGTGGAATGGTTACTGAATAGACAATATAAGTCAATAAAAAGAAAGCCAAGCAATATAAAAAAAAAAGAAAAATACTGTGTATGAAAAGCACTGTGATAATGTACATGTACTATTGCATTACGACATATCTGTATTGTTTAGAGATAAGTCGTTAATTGTTACAATTGCTTTTATTACTATATATATATATATATATATATTTGTGGAAACTGCTGATGACATGCTGTAACTATTATAGGTATTATATAAGCTAAAAAAATAAACAGTGTATTCAAAAATGTTGTGTCTGTGTGTATTGACATTCTGAAATACTGTACTGTGCTGCACTACACTACACTGCACTACACAATGCTACACGACACAACACCACACTAAACTACACAACACCACACCACACTACACTGCACTGCACTACACCACACTACACTACACTACACTACACCACACTACACTGCACTGCACTACATGACACTACACTACACTACACTGCACTACACTACAAACACCTTACCACTCTACACTTTACTACAACACAATATACTACACTGGTTACCAAGTGGACAGGTGATCGTTTGCGCACCTTGGCTTCGGTACAGTCCCCCAGTTCACCCAGCTGTAAATGGGTTCCTGCCCTCTTTAGAGTCAGGGAAGGTAAAGCAGCGAAAGAGAGGAGATGGGCGCCGCCCTCAATATGCTGGCCCCAGGATAAGTTGAGGTCTCTGATGTCCGACTCCCTTACGACCACATAGATTATGGGAACACCTTTACGTTTAATCATGGAGAAGGGTATAGTACATGCATTTTTACTTTCACAACTTATTCTAGACATTAGCAGTTTGAAAAAAGAAACCTACCGTTCTACACTAAAGAGTAAGATCTTGAGTACAACATCCTCGCCATCTACCTGCTCCTGATTCCCTGTTGACACTTACTGACCACATCCAAGCTACACAGATTCGAACAGTGAAGCAACTTTAAGACAGGAGGAGCAGAACAGCCTAGTGGTTTGAACATCAGCCTCAGGGTAACCTTGGGAATGTAGGTTCAAGTCCTCTGAGGGGATTGTTTTTTTTACCTGGCATCAACATTAGTTCAGACTCCCTTTTCCCTGCAATCTTTTTGCTGAGACAGAGGTCCCATATGCAGACTCATGCATAACTTCCTGCTCAACTATTCTTCGTAATCAAATATGCCAGTGATGGACTCTATAGCCGAGTGGTTAAGACTGTATAACTTCAACCTGGTGGGTCCATGAAGTCATTGGTTCGAGTCGCGACACAGCAGCGGCATCTGGTGAATAAAGGATGGAGACTTTTACAACCTCTAACATCAACCCCAAGTTCTATAGACCTGTCAGTCTCTTAATTCCCTTCTTGTATATATATATATATATATATACATGCCGAAGATCAAGTATGCATGTTAAAGATACCGTAATTCATGTTCAGCATACAGTGAGTTACAGAAACACGAATATACATACCGTTATACCCAGCTTGCATCTAGTACCCCCCAAAATTGAGCTGCTCTGAAATCAAAATGTCCCGGCTGAAACCAGCAAGCAGACCTGCAGAGTAAAATGCACAGGAGAAGACCAGGCACTGCACATCCTATCCAATAAGGGAGCGCAGAGAAGAGAAATATGCCAGCTATGACCAGTGTTATGGATGACGCATATACCCAGCATGCAATCTTTGACCTGGTGAGGGACGGGCTGTGACAAGATTCAACTTGCCCAAAACATCTCACCTGACAATTTCAGTGCAGTGCCTTGATTTTTTTTAAGAAGTCATGGAAGGAACCATCACTGATCAATGTCATTCCATGAAGTCAATGACACTTTGTTAATCTGTTCACTCATGGCAGAACTGCGCTGCATTGCAGGCAGAAAGGGATACAACCAAACTAGCTCTGTGTTCCTCTTCACTGGGTCTGAGTTCCCAAACTGTGACCCGGGTTCGATTCCCGTTCAAGGGGATATTTTCCCCTGGAGTTAACATCAGTGCAGACTCCACTCTCCCCAAATGTCCTTCGAATGAGACTATAAACCGAGGCCCCGTGTGCGAACGCACCCAGAACATCTTGCGCACACGTTAAATCCTGTTCCGCTTTTCGTAAGAGTAGATCATTGTGTGACCGGTGGGAACAGATGACAGAATTTACAAAACCGCATACACACGGGGACTGGATGTAAAAAAAAAAAGCACATAAGTGCTTATTCCATTATCCTCGATATAAAAGAATAAATAAACTTTTTTTTTTTTAAAGAATAGTTCTGCCATGTGGGTTTGGAAAGGAATTCTTATTTCTCAAGGCCCTGACCCCGACTGAACATAATAGCAAAAATTAGTAATATAATCTTACCTGGGCAAGTCACAATACCTCTAGTCATACCTTCTTGTCCTCCTGGGGCAGGTATTGTGGAAGGTATTGGGGTGGCAGTTGAAGCCTACCACACCTGCCTGTTATGGCAGTAAACATTGCTTTTCCACCGGCTAAACATCCCATGTTCAATGAAATGTTGAAGCTCCTGAAATTTAAAAACAACAAAAAATCCCAGAATAAATGTATTCACTTTTCCAAAACTATTTCCCGACATCCCTTTAAGGATGTGGAGGATTTTTACATAATATCAAGAACCAAAATAATAATAATAATAATGTAAGGAATTTATATAGCGCTGAATCTTGTAAAGCATCAAATCAAAGCGCTGAGATTTTTTCCCCGAGGATAATGGAATAAGCACTCATGTGCTTTTTATTTTACATCCAGTCCCCGTGTGTATGCGGTTTTGTAAATTTTGTCATCTGTTCCCACCGGCACACAATGGCCTACTTTTTCGAAAAGCGGAACAGGATTTAACGTGTGCGCAAGATGTTCTGCATGCGTTCTCACACGGGACCTCGGTTTATTGTCTCACCCGAAGGGCAACATACATGTACCATGTAATTAGATATTTGAACTCAATATCTTAGAGCAATTTCTTTCTGTTTATATAACTATTATCTAAAATTCTCTGAACATGGTTCACGACAGCATCTTTTTCTTCATCATCGAAAGCTCAGACAGCAACTATTGTGGTCTGTCATCATTATGAACGAAAATGCGTTGCAATGGTGAGATTTATGCATATGAGACCGCTTTTATTCTCCACCATTAAGGTAGCTGCATTCTTGCTTCAGGATTATCATTTATTTTGAAGCTGAGCCCGTCATCAAAGCCAAGGAACAAAACAAGTAGATACAACAACCTCCACATCACAACAGATCAGATCCCTATTACTTGCTGAAGCCACAGAAGTAGTCTGTATACGTATACACTCACGCTTAAAACCAATTCAAATCCAATCCTGTTGTTAATAACCCCCGCCGACCACAGAGGCCATATCAGGGCTGTCACCTGTCAACTTGTAAATCTCAGATTAAGTAAGACTGTGCAACTATATACAGATTGAAACATGGTATAAAACCAACTCTTACTGTCGTTCGTTGTAGCAACGCCCTGGCCAACCATAAGGATCAACCCAGGACGGGCACCGCGTTGTGGGATAAACCATATCAACGCTCAGGACATCCCACCTATCCTACCACATTATGCACAGGAAAACTCCACACAAGCCATACAGAGCATTACCCTTACAAGACTGACAGCAAGATCCAAGATTTGAGATTTTATTTGAAGAACCCCCCCCCCCCCCCCCCCCACCCCCCCCCCCCCTTCCCCAACCAACAGGAATACCTGAAATGTCACAAAACTTCCAACTTGCAGAATGATGTGGGCGTGTGAAAATACTCACAACACAAAATTCATTCCATGATGAAAAGCACAAATTATGGATATGACAAAAAATATGACAAGAAACAGACCACCCAAAGAATAGCTGGCCTGACCCCACCCCAGTGGCCAAGAATCTCTATGGCAGGTCATAGGACCTGCGGCTTACTGCTGCCTTCATTGCAAGGAAGGTGGCAGGATGGTTAAAATGTTCGCCTGCCAAAGAGTTAACCGTGAGGTTCTGGGTTCGATTCCCAGCCTCGCCCTTTCTTCCCAGTTTGACCCCCAAAAATCGAACTGAATGTCAAAGTCCTTCGGATGAGACTATAAACCGAGGCCCCCGTGTTCGAACGCATGCAGAACATCTTGCGCACACGTTAAATCCTGTTCCGCTTTTCGGAAGAGTAGGCCATTGTGTGCCGGTGGAAACAGATGACAAAATTTACAAAACCACATACACACGGGGACTGGATGTAAAAAACCCACATGAGTGCTTATTCCATTATCCTCGATATAAAAGAATGAATAAATAATAAATAAATTAATTAATTGCAGAGACCGAGCTGTTCATTTGACAAGCGCAATAGACATTCCATTCCATTCAACATTATTGTTTACAGCCCTACCCTTAAGCCTTATCAGGGCTGTCACCTCACTCAGTTTCAGTGGCTCCAGTAACGTTTGCTTCAAGTTCAAAACTAACACTTCTTAACAGTAATATTTTCAAATATCTAACACTGTCCATCTGAAGAAAAAGAAACATTACATGACACTATACCTGAATCATTTCATTCCTTAAGGCTGATAAACCAGGCTGTGCTGAGGACGCCAGCCATTCCGCTTAATGTATCATCCCCAGGTTAAAAGACGTAAAAAAAAAAAAAAGATAACAAATGTACAATACAAAAATAGACATAAAAAATGGCACATAGGCTAATAACATTGCAGAATGGACCACCGACGAACATCCTGTACACATCCCAGTGTTTAAATATCACTGTTTGGTCACCAGAAGAAAACAAACGTAGGCAAAATGTCATTTAGGGAAAACGGAATATTTTGTGAAAGATTTGCTTGAAAAAAGAGGCAAGAGACTGGGCTTGGAAGGAAGAAAATTTAAAAAAGAGCTGATAGAAAATTAAAGAGGAAGACGAAAACAAGACAGAGACAGAAAAGTGAAATTTTCTAACACATATTTTCCAGGAGGTGAAGATGCTATCCTATACCGAAAATTAAAATCCGGTATCCCCACAGTGAAAAAACGGAAAAGATACAAGAAAAAGAATCGCCAACAGTTTACCTACCAGCACAGCTATGTTAGCCAGGCAGCTGTCAGATCTGTACATCATGGGCGGCGGCTCTTATCAGAATATTCCCGTGCTGGCTTCTCTGACACAGAAACTGAAACGAGAATTGTATGGACTGAATGTAGTCCAAAATTCAGTTTTGCCGTTTCCTTTGAAGGTTTAATCTTAGTGAAAGGTCTTCCTATTCTCAATCAAAAAGAGGTAGCTTACGATTATTTCCTTACAGAATCCTGGCTGGTTCCAAGAGGTGACAGGCAGAACTACAAGGCTGGGAAGTGCCATAAGCACAGTTGATGCTGGAATGAACGGCATGGGTGCACCGACACTTACACATCATAGATGGGAACGGGATAGCCTGGTGGTTAAAGCCATGTGCATTGCGCTTGCGATCTGCTGGCTCGGGTTCGAATCCCGTTCAAGATAATTTTCCCCCTGGAGTTAACACCAATACCGACTCCATTTACCCCAAAAGTCTTTCGGCCACCAGCCAGAGAAGCTCTGCACTGCTGCTGGGTCACTTTGGTGGTGTCGAGTGACGCCTGTTCTCAGCTAACATGCACACATGACAGCACCTACTAAACCCGCCACTGACCACAATAATAGCTTAGTCGGCGAGCTGGACTGCTTGGGATGACCACATGGGGTGGTGGGTGGTGACCACCACAACGTCCATTTAGCGACCCTCCTCTGTGAAACTCCAACCCCCGAAAGGCTTTTGACACAAACTGACCACAGGCACATAAGCGTGTGGGACACCAAAAATCTGAGGTCACCATAAGACCAGATCATGAATTTCTTTTAGGTATAAACTATTTTATATTTATAGAGCAACAGGGGCCACCGAATCAAAGACTTTTTCTTTTCTTGCATGATGATCAATGGTGATGAGGATGATGTAAGTGTTGCACTATGGAAGTGTATGTTCTTTGAGACTACTTGACATGGCTGTACTTAATGCTTCTTTTCAAAAATACATCCCCGCATCAACTGGGTCTGAGAGATACAGACACCTGCAGTGTTGGTCAGGTAATTTGAACAACACTCTCAAAATCGCGACTGAAAAAGTGGATGAAGCTTGGCTGTGTGGTCCCAGTCTTCCCAATGAGCCTGCAACAAACTCTCTCTCCCTCTCCAACCCCCCCCCCCCCCCCTCCTTCCCCCAATCTTTTCTGCTGGGCATCACTCACACAACACACACACACACACACACACACACACACACACACACACACACACACACACACACACACACACACACAACAACAGACAGAGAGACAGAGAGAGACAGACAGAGACAGACAGACAGAGATAGAGATAGCGGCAAAGACAGAGATAGAGCCGAAGCAAAACCTGAACAAAAACAGACCATTCGTAATCTACCGAGTAGATCCGGAACCAAAGCTAAAACAACAGCTCAGAGGCCTACATGTGCATGTTTCCTTAAAACTGACTCTCCTGTCAAAAACCCGGGGCAGTGGACTTCATGAACCCGATAAACGTCACTGAGCGTGTCACTGGCAATGACGTCACATCGTGCATGCACTTGCGTCATCAGAGGGTCGGGAGACACTGACATCACGATGTGACCCTAAAAAGTTCAGTGTTAGGGGTCTCGGCTGAACTCCACCCCCCTCTGTGTGTGTGTGTGTGTGCTGTGTGTGTGTGTGTGTGGAGGGGGGTGCTGTGTGCTGTGTGTGTGTGTGTGTGTGTGTGTGTGTGTGTGTGTGTGTGTGTGTGTGTGTTCTCTGTGTGTGTGTGTCTGTGTGTGTGTGTCTGTGTGTGTGTTAGTGTTAGAGTGTGTGTGTGTGGTGTGTGTCTGTGTGTGTGTCTCTGTGTGTGTGGGCGTTATTCATCTATTTATTTATTCAGTCTTTTATTTCAAAGACAATGGAATCAGCACTCATATATATGCTTCTTACATCCAGTCCCCGTGTGTATGCAGTTTTGCCATCCGTTCCCACCGACACACAATGGCCTACTCTTCCGAAAAGCGGAACGGGTTTTAACGTGTGCGCAAGATGTTCTGCGTGCGTTCCCACACGGGACCTCGATTTTAAAGTCTCATCCGAAGGACTTTTTGGGAGAGTGGAGTCGGCACTGATGTTGTTAACTCCAGAGGGAAAAAATCCTCTTGAACGAGATTCGAACCGGGGTCAGCAGATCACGAGCGCATCACTCTAACCACCGGGCTGTCCCGTTCCCCAAGTGCTCACACACGAAGGTTCTACGTGTTTGCCAGTCGGCTCCGCTGTGCACTCATGTTTGCCGGGGCCCATGCAAATGTACAGGTATGACGAAAGAGACAACAGTTACATTACAGTTTCATAGCAACCAAACCAGTTTCGATTTCAGATAGGCTCATGTGTGCCTTTCCACACCCATGCGAGCGCGCGCAAACACGCACGCGCGTGCA
>CM054139.1:25546341-25566341 GCA_028751875.1 Rapana venosa
AAAAATCCACCCCCCACCCCCCTCTTCCACGGAGAAGAAAGTTGACATTGCAAATTTTAAAAAAAGAAGTTAAAATTCCCTCCCCTGTCCACAGAAAAAAGTTGACATTGCACAGGCAAAAAGTAGAAATCCCCTTCTCACCTCCACCCCCCCCCCCCAACCCCTACCCATCCTCCCCCAGTCCAGGGAAAAAAGTGGACACTCCTCAGGTAAAAACTAAAAAAGTAAAAATCCCCCCTTGTCCACGGGGAAAAAAGGTGGATGCTCCTCAGGTGAAAAGTAAAAATCCCCCCTTGTCCACGGGGGAAAAAAGGTGGACGCTCCTCAGGTGAAAAGTAAAAATCCCCCCTTGTCCACGGGGAAAAAAGGTGGATGCTCCTCAGGTGAAAAGTAAAAATTCCCCCTTGTCCATGGGGAGAAAAGGTGGACGCTCCTCAGGTAAAAAGTAAAAAAATATAGCGCTATATAAATTCCATTTATTATTATTGTATTTATTTATTCTTTTATTTCGATGATAATGGAATAAGCGCATATTTGGTTTTTTTACATCCAGTCCACGTGTGTAAGCGATTTTGTAAATTCTGTCATCCGTTCCCAGCAGCACGCAATGGCCTACTCTTACGAAAAGCGCGGAACAGGATTTAACGTGTGCGCGAGATGTCTGCGTGCGTTCACACACGGGGCCTCGGTTTATAGTCTCATCCGAAATACTTTTGGGGAGAGAGGAGTCGGGACTGATGTTAACTCCAGGGGAAAATATCCCCTTGAACGGGAATCGAACCCGGGTCGTCAAATTGCCAGCGCAATGTTCTAACCACTAGACTATGCCGTCGAGAGAGAGAGAGAGAGAGAGAGAGAGAGAGAGAGAGAGAGAGAGAGAGAGAGAGAGAGAGAGAGAGAGAGAGAGAGAGAGAGAGAGAATCTTTTTAACTTGATATAACAGTTGTGATTATTGGTGACAGTTCCTACTCATCGCAAAGGCCAGATGAAAACAAAGTATGTCAACACTTATTTCTAACCCTTGGGAATGAAGACTCTCTCTCTCTCTCTCTCTCTCTCTCTCTCTCTCTCTCTCTTCTCTCTCTCTCTCTCTCTCTCTTTCTCTTTCTCTTTCTTTCTTTTTC
The DNA here is from genome assembly GCA_028751875.1 of Rapana venosa. Taxonomy (NCBI): domain Eukaryota; kingdom Metazoa; phylum Mollusca; class Gastropoda; order Neogastropoda; family Muricidae; genus Rapana; species Rapana venosa. The sequence goes on from CM054139.1 coordinate 25,547,466, forward strand.
TTTCTTTCTTTCGTTGTATTGTGGCCCAAGGCCGATATACTATTAAACTATTTCAGAGTTTTCTCTCTCTCTCTCTCTCTCTCTCTCTCTCTCCTCTCTCTCTCTCTCTCTCTCTCTCTCTCTCTCTCTCTCTTACTGTGTGAGAGTATAAGTATTGGGGTATTATTAAGATGTATCCCTATGGGCAGGGACTGGATGTAAAAAAGCACATGAGTGCTTATTCATTATCCTCGAAATAAAAAAAAATGTCATTGTCATTGTCTCTCTCCTTATGTCGGAACAGACAGAAGTACAGCCAGTGACAGATACCGAAAAGCCGCCGGGACCTCAACCACACCACAACCATTGAATAACTTTTGAGAGTTGAATACATTAACAACAACCACAACCACTACAACCACACGCGCGCGCGCACACACACACACACACACACACACACGAAACCTTCCAACCACAAGCAAAGCAAAGCAAAATATCCACTCACCCTGTTTTACTAAACAGAACGTACCTGTCTGTAGCCAGCCCCAACTCTACCTGATGAAGTTTTTGCCAACACTGCAACTGTCTTGGCAGCCTAGACCCCCCTCCACCCCACCCCACCCCACCCCACTCTCTTCCCCTACCCCATGGCCTGTGACAATCTGAATCCCCCCCCCCCCCCCCCCCACCCCCCAACCACACACACACACACACACACACACACAGAGGTCGAGTTGCGAGATGTTACAGTTGTTCACACCCAGGATCCCGCTAGTTTTGGTTGCCGCCTTGTGGCACGTGCAAGAAGGGGTAGCACTATTGTAACGTGTCACCGCTTCCAGTCCCATGCACATACATGCAGAAAGGTCTGTATATATTATACTATGCCTTGAGAAGTTCTGTTTAGGCCTAGACCTACTGAATGCTCGGTCGTATAATTATATCCTTCGGATGAGACTAGAAACATTAATTTATATAAACCGAGGTACCGTGTGCGAACGCACGCAGAACATCTTGCGCACGCGTTAAAACCCGTTCCGCTTTTCGGAAGAGTAGGCCATTGCGTGCCGGTGGCAACGGATGACAAAATTGACAAAACTGCATACACACGGGGACTGGATAAAATATGAGCCTTTCGGAAGAGTAGTAGGCCTTTCGTGTGCCGTTGGGAATGGATGACAACATTATTTTACGAAACTGTTCTTGCACACGGGGACTAGATGTAAAAAAAAAAATTATGAATGCTTTTTTTTTTTACCTTAGAATAAAAGAATGAAGAATAAACCCACACAAAAAGAAAAGGAAATGAAACTTGAAAAAAGTGAGGAAGGAAGATCTAGAACACACACACACACACACGGCATACCAAGCAGACAGGAACCTGTTGCGTGCGCGGGCGCGCGCGCGCGCGCGCGCGTGTGTGTGTGTGTGTGTGTGAGAGAGAGAGAGAGAGAGAGAGAGAGAGAGAGTGTGGGGGTTGGGGGGCGTTTCAGTATCAGTGTATGGGTGTCACAGTCGGAAAAATAGTCCTCTGTGTGTGTGTGTGTGTGTGTATGTGTGTGTGTGCGTGCGAGCGTGCGTGTGTGTGTGCACGCACGCTAGTGTATGTACGAATGAGTGGACGAGAGAGAGAGAGAGAGAGAGAGAGAAGAGAGAGAGAGAGAGAGAGAGAACAAGGAGCGTCATTTAATGTGTCCAGAAGTTGACTGATCAGTCACATTCCGACAGCCCCCTGGTGTGTGTGTGTGTGTGTGTGTGTGCGTGCGTGCGTGCGTGCGTGCGTGTGTGTGTGTGTGTGTGTGTGTTTATTTTATTTATTTATTCTCTGTGTTTATTTATTTATCTATTTATCTTATTTAGTTTCTCTGTGTGTGTGTGTGTGTGTGTGTGTGTGTGTGTGTGTGTGTCTGTCTTTATTTTATTTATTTATTCTGTGTGTGTTTATTTATCTATTTATCTTATTTAGTTTCGTGTGTGTGTGTGTGTGTGTGTGTGTGTGTGTGTCTTTATTTTATTTATTTATTCTGTGTGTTTATTTATTTATCTATTTATCTTATTTAGTCTGTGTGTGTGTGTGTGTGTGTGTGTGTCTTTATTTTAGTTATTTATTCTGTGTGTTTATTTATTTCTCTATTTATCTTATTTAGTCTGTGTGTGTGTGTGTGTGTGTGTGTATGTCTTTATTTTATTTATTTATTCTGTGTGTGTTTATTTATTTATCTATTTATCTTATTTAGTCTCTCTGTGTGTGTGTGTGAGTGCGCCCGCACCCGCGAAACCCATCCACAGTGTATGAACTCCATTTGTGAACAGTATCCCGTTACACTTTTTAAACCGATTTGTTAAAAAAAATTTGGAAGGGGGTGTGGAGAGAGAGAGAGAGAGAGAGAGAGGCCCACACAGACCGGAACATTTTTGCCGGATTTATGAGCTGAAACGGAAGTTTGCTATCCCCCTAAACGAAAAAAATCCGTTAAAAAAAAATCCAACAACAACCGAAACACATCCCACAGTGACAAACCATTAGCAGCTGACAATCATTTTTATCTCAAAACAAACACTCTGGTTTATAATCTAAACTAGACAACTAACATTAATTTTCCTCAGGCTTGTATTGTGCTAGCGTTTTAACATAACATGATTTTCCACTGAAAACATCATTGTGACGATCTGCTTTGCAAAGACACTGTCTGAGCAAGATACAGCGCTATATAAATTCCATTTATCATTATTATTATTATTATACCACATGAATCTTACACACAAAAAAGACCCCCCCAAAAAATAATGGATTGCTTGTTCATTGTTTGTTCTGAAATACGAAATGTGAACTTCCTCCCCTTTAAACAAACAAAAAAATCCTGCCTGGTCACACCCTGTTTGTGTCACGCAGTGCCTGGGCATTCATAAACACGGATGTGCGTGCGTGGTGTGGTGTTGACGCGTGCGAAAACTATTAAAATAATAGTGAGGTCATCAGCAATCTGATTGGATGAAAGTGTATTTCGTCAGCCTGACACACTTTTGGACCAATCAATGAAGACGTCTGCGTCACGCGGGTTACAGATGTCAGTCAAGGAAAGAAAAACTAAAAATCGTCGGTTCGTTTAGAAAAACAACAACCAGTTTTGTGAAAAAGAACAGGATTTCGTGTAAATGATGGTATGGTTCGTAACAAAAGCGAATTGGTAGCTATATCTTCGCTTCCCCCTCCTCTCCCACCCCTCTTTCTGGGCTGCCTTTGCATTCCAGGAATATAGCTGTTCATTTTTGTCACCCTCTTGTTGTTTCTTTTCACTATTAGCGATAAGTGTGTGTGTGTGTGCGCGCGCGCGCGCGCGAGCAGGGAGTATTGAGAATCTATTGTAATTGGTACAGGAAAGTTTTAGACTTCTTCAGCACAATTATATTACAAAGCAAATTTTGGGTTTTCCCCAGGAAAAAAACAACCCCAAACTTAACTAACCCGCTAACAGAAGGAAAATTAGTCCCATCCCTGACCCAAGCCAAAAACCTTGCTAGTCACTGATGTACTACAGTGTCAAATCCTATCATTATTAACCCCCTCCCCCCCACACAAAAAAACCCCAACCCCACCTTGTTATGCTTGAAAACCACATGTCAAGATTGTCTTCATCCATGACAAGCTCTTTGCCTAACAACATGTGCTTTGGAACAATAGAGAAAAAAACTCCTCTGAATTCAGAGTACAGCTGCCATATAATAATTATGGTGGGGTTCTTGAAAAGATCCATAGTGAGCAAACGTCTCACTCAGTATGCACTTAACTGTCTCACAGTGATTCTCAAGGAAGACGAGTGAAAAAGGGCGTAATTATACTGGGTGACCAACTCCCCCCCCCCCCCCCCCCCCCCACAGGATGTTAAGCTGGGGAACTCCCAACAACAAGCTTGCTGTATGATCCATATCAAACTTTAATCTTTTTTTTTAAAAATACTTTTTTTTTTTTTAGTAATCTGCAAACTGGACAACTTGTGTAGTGTAGAGTTGAGTAGTGTAGTGTAGTGTAGAGTTGAGTAGTGTAGAGTAGAGTAATGTAGTGTAGAGTTGAGTAGTGTCAAGTCAGGTCATAATTATCTTTATTGAGGGTAAAAGATTAAGTTTCTACAACTTTTTTTCATCCTGCCCTCACAAACTCCCCCCCCCCCCAAAAAAAAAAATCAAAAAAAAATCAGGAAAATTGACATAAAATATAGTGTAGTGTAGTGTAATGTAGTGTGGTGTGGTGTGGTGTAGTTTAGTGTAGTGTAGTGCAGTGTATGCAGTGTAGAGTAGTGTATGCAGCATAGTGTAGAGTAGTTATTTAATCATTTCTTTATTCAATCATTCATTCATTCATTTTTATTTCACAGTATTAGCACTCAACACACACAAAAAATAAGGTCACAATAGTGAGTTTATTTTGACATTTTACAAATTTTCACAACAGTTCAAAATCAACAAGGTCTCACACTCAGGCTTTCAGGGTTTATCTTGCTTTTTATACATACACACACACACACACACACACACACACACGCACGCATGCAGACATACATCTGAGAGCAGGGTGAAAAAAACCCAAATTTAAAAAAAAAAAAATGTTTAAGCTTAATCTTTTTTCCTCAATAAAGATCATTTTGACTTTGACTCCAACACATACCTGCACACACGCAAAATGTATGCACATATATACTAACAAGCACTCAGTGAAATATATAACACAAGCTTTATCTCTCTCACACACACACACACACACAAGCATATGCATACATACTAAGTGCACATTGCCACATACACAGCACAGGCTTTGTAATAACATTGCAGTTGAACGTTAACAACATGGCACTTAAAGCATGTGTTTGATTTTTTTCATGAAGAAGTACGTATGAATAATAAATAACTTTGATATTAGACATTCAATAGAAATTTCCACACAAGTTCTATGGTTAAACAGACGTAGCATATATCAATGGAAGATTGGTTATTAAAAATACAAATCAAGTTAATCAACTCTTTGGTTCAGAAATCACTATGTGTGTCAAAAGGTAAAATTTGAGAAAATGAAACACTGAAGAATTTAACATGCAGAGTCTCAAACATATAGTTCTCTGTAGAAAAGCTTTATAATAAAACTTATAAAAGCAGTCCGTTACTGTATTCCTGTATTTTTGGGTTAATTTTGTTTGCCCCTTTGTTCTATGGTTATTCTTTAGTTTGCTTTTGTTTGTATTTGCATTTCCATTTTCCTCCTTTTTTAAGGAAGTGGGTGGGTTGGGTATGCATCAGGTGTGTGGAGGGTGTGGGGGGGCGGAGGGGGGAGAGTGAATCTATTATTTAAAACTCTTATTTTCAATTTAGCGTAATGAATTTCTCTCTGAAAAAACAATATGGTGATCATTAATCATGACCACTAATGATAATGAATGACAACAAAATAATAGGAAGCAGTTTCAAATGCCAAACATTGGAAAAAACAAAAACAAAACAAAAAATAACAACAAACAAAACAAAAAAAAGCTCTCATGTTGATGCCATTTAAAAACATTTCCAGATAATATCACTGTAACAGACAACTGGCTATGCCCAAATCACAATTGTCGGCCCATTTTACATGGCTGAAAATGCACGAGGAAGGAAAAAAATCTGTTTTGAAATTCATCTTTTGTTGAAAGATTGTCATAAAAATTCATAGCCATAAAAAATTACAGAAAAAGTTATTTACATTTCAAAATGAAATATTCATCATTATGCAAATAGTAACAAAACCGAGTGTAAGGAGTTCTAATAATTAAACACTTCTTCTGTGTTTTCTCTCTCTCTCTCTGTTTTTCCCTTTTGATAATTTCAGGGGAAAGATTTATTGTGAGGGCATAAGGGAAATTTGAAACAAAAAAGAAAAAAATCAACAGATAATGCATATGACAGGTATGCAGATTTTACATAATGTTAAATTGCTGTATTACTTTGGTCAGGTTTTTTTACTACCCTCAATGAATGCATGCATGCATGCGTGTTGTGTGTGTGTGTGTGTGCGTGTGCGTGTGTATGTGCGCGCGTGTGTATGTGTGATAACACAATTTTGTATAACTGGTGAAAACATGCTTCTATAAAGTGCAAAGTATAAAGTCTTCAGTTTCACTGACACAGACACAAGGCAACAGATCTATATATAGGAACCTCATAAAATGCCCCAATAAAAAGGAGAAAAAAAAAAGCTTACTAAAAACAATGTCCAAAGACTAGCTATATTTCCTTCAGAGGATATACAGCGACAAAATCTGAAAGGAATGAAACTGGCAGTACTTAACAGATTTCATGCAAATCTCACTAAGGTCAAATTACGCACAGACAATGCTAATGCGTAACATAACTTCAACACGAGCAACAAGAACAGCTTCTTCAACAAGCACTGAACTGAAAGGCAGCGAATCGTGAAAGCAATGTAAAGCACGTCCGGGCACTGTAGGATATGATTCTCATGTTTCTGTACAGCTGGAGACAGTTAAAAACAGCTATGTGACCTCAAGCATGTAAACAAGGCAACTCCGTCACTCAACAATGGACTGTCCACATCAAGAGATCACCACCGCAGAGGGAAGAGGAGTTCAAAGGCGTGTCATGTTTCAGCAACGTCATAACTTTGGCAAGAAATAGCATGTCAACAAATTTCGATCTTTCTATCAAGGTCTTTGCCATTCATCAGTCAAACACTGCTTCTCTCACCCCCACGCCCCACCCTTCCTCATGCTACACCTTACACTGCTTTCCTTAGTTAATGATTGAAAATGAACCAGATTTAAAAAAAAAAAAAAAAAAAGTCAGATATAGTCGTCATGGAGGATTCTTCATGATGACTGTTAATGATTTCAAAGAATGTGTCAAAATTGGACACATGGGGGGAAAAAAAGCTGCCTCTTTTGAAGAGAAAAATAAACCAGGAATTCCACATTCAATTCCTGGTCATTCCATAATTCAAAGCAATTTGATTCCAGTGATACCAAGAAACTTTTAAAGTTTTGGTCCATCCACATACAGCGGTTCATCACAGCACCAGTTAGGTTCTAAACAGCCTCATTTTTTTCAAACAACATGTATGTGCAGTTGGAGCGCAACAGTTTTTGCGGTTCAGTTGTTGGGTTGGGATTTTTTGTTTGTCCACAGGATTTCAGGAAAGTTGTGTTGTGTTCACTTCACTTTGACTCTGATGGCCAGGCCTCCTGTAGGGTCCCCATCCTCCACTTTGGCGATGGCTTTGTTGACATAGTCGGCTGTGTTGCCTGCTATCCTCGTTTCTGAAACACAAAATGACAGTTTTGGAATGAAAGATCCAATCTTTGCTCATTGTTTCGAACTCACTGTTTTCTTTCTTTCTCTCCCATACTGTCTCCCCTATCAGTTTCTTTTTTTCAGGGATGAAATTGTTTTGGAGTAAAAAAAACAAATGCATAAGTACTTGATGTCAAGAAGCTTTTTCTTTTTTTGTTTGTTTTGTTTTTATTGCTTGAAGCCTTTATTATGACCCAAAGTAGTTTTGCATCATACTCTCTCTCTCTCTCCCCTTCCTCCATTGATAATTTATCAGTTACAGTGTTGATATTATTCTTTCACTTCTATCCCTTTCCTCCCCATCTTTTAATTATCATGTATAGCCATAGGGGTGGGGATGTATTCCTACTCTGGTGTTAGTACATGATAGTGCATACTGATTGAGAACAAGGATACAGGCAAGCTTTTACAATTAAAAAATTCTTGATAACAGTACAAATTGATATCAACAGCCCAATGAAAACTTGTTATCTAAAAAGTTAACCTTTACAATGCAGTACAATTCAAAGATATCTTTAATCTGTCTCTTGACCTGAATTTACTCCCTTCTTCCAAGGCAAACGAAAAGATCTATAAACACTTGAAGCCAACTTTTAAATCAGAAAGAATCCTCAAAGTCAGAATGCGGCTACCTTAATTAATGGCGGGTAAAAATGGTTGCATACACAAAATCGCATCATTGGTGAACCTCCCGAGTTCTTGCCAAGGAACAATAAAAAGAGTGAGAGAGAGAGACTGGTTATAATAATGCTCAAAAGAAGAAGAAGAAGAAGAAGAAGAAGAAGAAGAAGCAGAAGCAGAAGCAGAAGAAGAAGCAGAAGAAGAAGAAGTAGAAGAAGAAGCAGAAGAAGAAGAAGAAGAAGAAAGCAGTTCACTTACTGCAGTGCTCTTTGATGATGGAGTCTATGTGGACAGCCAGAGTGTTTGAAGAGAAGGGGATGTTTTCTTTCATCTGGTGTTTGGCTCGTTCCTTCAGCTTGGGCCATATCACCTGGACAACATCCAGCAGCTCACCTGTACAAACATAACCACAAACTTTGTATATCACTGTCATTTATAAATGAATCTTTGAAAAATATGTTAAAAATACATAACAGGCAAAGTTTAAATGGGATACTTCCCTTTGGGTTTCAAGTGTAGTTGCGTATATCTTATCTTACTGTCATGGTTTATTATGAAGAATATGAAAATCTCAGTATTAGCTAATACCTTTGGTAAATAAATTTTGTTTTTTGTTCTTTATCTTCAGTGTTTGGATTTTTTAAATGACTGGGTCATTTGCTGTAATCTGCAAATATATGCACATGTGCAATACTTGTATTCGTGAACATACATGTGAGCACACAGCAAGAGCATGTGAGCATGCACACGCACACACTTAACAAACATATTCCACTTTACACCAAACAAATCGATAACAGCCAACTCAGATGAAACTGGTTTTAAAAACAAGAATGATAATTCTTCGGTTGAATGAAGCCTCAGCAAAGTTAAATCATATCGAACAACTTAGATTTCTAAGGTTCTGGCAGTACCTTTACACTTCACCTAACACCCAGAATTCTAAAAATGTACATAACAACCAATTTTCTTTCACAGCTGAGCATAATCTCTAAGAAATTAAATCTGATCAGTGAGTGACAAATACTAGATGTGAACAGATATTACTAAAGATACCACTACTACTACTAAATATAAAAGTCTTGTGTACCAAGTGTTTTTAACAATCATCATAAAACCATAAAACATTCTCTGAATGATAAAGACTTGTGCCAGCTGTACAGTAATCATAAGTCTCCATAAAACTTGTGAGCAACTCACTAACGGAAGTTCAATGATACCATTTTGGTTGGTGATCAATTCTTGATATTCCAGCCCGATTTTAACCAGACTCACCTTGTTCGCGATTCAGCCCAAACAGCTTGATCTTGTTGGCCTCATGCTGCGCCTTCTTCTTCAGCCGGCAGGCCCGCGAAGACAGCTTGTTCTTCTCCTTGCGGGACTTGCTGCGGACGTTTGCCGGAAGGTCGCTGGCCAGCTGAACGTTGTTGATCTCTCGGTTCAACTTGCACAACTTCTGACCGATCATGTACAGTTTTCTGGGGTTCGGGGTAATCTCGTTACCATCTCCTTTCCTTGCCTTGCCACCGTGTCGGATCCCCACCAGACTTGTGTTGGTAGGGTCAAAGACGGGGTCTTTAAAGTTGCTGGGGTGGTGAGGGTCGTTGTCGTTGATGGTCAGCTGCAGGCGAGTGCCTTTGGGGCCTTTGGCTTGGATGTTGTACTGCCAGAAAAACTGCTTGCTCTTCTTGGCTAGCTCTGTCAGAGATTCTTCAAACGGTGTGTCACTGATGTCCGAGTCATCGTCCGAGTCGGAGTCGTCGTCTGAGATGCTTTCTATCCGCTGAGACTTGACAGATTCCTCATCTGACATGACTGGGGACCCACCGGAACCTGTTGACATACAACAATGTAAAATGTCAACTTTTAAAGATGAAAACAGATCTCAACTCTTGAAAAAAAACTTTAAAAATAAATAGATGAAATGCTAGCTGCCTTGCCAAATGTAGGCAATGGAAAGAATACTTTCCTGTGGTATCTATGGTTACCCTTGTGGTCAGTTCTGGTCATATATTATCTTGATGAGACATGGATATTCATATTGAAAGAGGATGATAATGATGAGAGAGAGAGAGGGGGGGTGGGAGAGAGAGAGAGAGTATGTGTGTGTGTTTGTTCATGTGCGTGTGTATGTGTGTGTTTGTGTGTGTGCACGCGCATGTGTTTGGAGGGGAGGCACTGGAACCTGTTGACATACATCAATGTAAAATGTCAACTTTATCTGTAGATTTAAGAGCATGATACACAGTTCTTTGAATCAAGAATTTAAACTGAAAATCCATTGTGCATGAGGACTCACTTGGTCAAGATTAAACAAGGAGGACAGGAAGACCTGGCACAATTTTGAATAAGATGTACATGGAAATCAAGTTTTTGTTAAGAGGTCCAATTTTATTAAACCAACAGAAATATTTGTAATGAACAGAATGGCATCTGTTTTCTACATTTAAAACTATGTATCTATCACTTGCTGATAGGAAATCAGTGTGTGTGTGTGTGTGTGTGTGTGTGTTTGTGTGTGAGTGTGTGTGTGTGTGTGTGTGTGTGTGTGTGTGTGTGCGCGCGCGCGCACTCGCGCATGTACATTATCGTTTTACTCCTTTTTCACTTTTATTTTACAGTGCAGTTCAAACAGCACGAACATTAAAACGAACAAAAACATACAAATAAATATTAAAACATTAAACGAGCAAAAAACCCAACAACACACAAATAAATATGATTAAAAGTAAAAAGCCAAGGTCGCTTCCTACGCATCTAGCCTACAACGCGCGCGTACAGATCGTGACCATCTGGTCAACAGAAACAAAATGACCAAAGCGTGGGCGTACCGGCATCAAAGCTTAAAAAAAAAAAAGTTTCCAAGTCAACCACCGCCATCCAATTCTTTCGACACTGCCTAACCAAATCGGTCAGACTTGGAGGCGTATCATTATCGCCCACGTTGTGTTCATGAAAGCATGGTTCAACTGTACTGTAGGCTACTACTACTAGGCTAGCTAAGCTCAATCGTTTTTTAGCCTAATACCGTGTAGAAATGGCCAAGTGCATGCATTACCGTGGTCTGTGGTAACGTGAGACCGGCGTCGAACAGTTGTCACGATCCATAGACATTCTGGTGAAATAAGTTTCTTATTCTTCAGGTAAATCAAGATCCAGAATCTAAAACGGCTTACGCGTTTTAATGACGCTAAATTTTGGTTTGTTATTTCAGAGACTTCCGTTTTGGGTGATTCCCCCTGATTCGTTTCCTCCTCCCCCTCCTGCCCTTCAGATTTCGAGGGGGAGGGGGGCCTCTCTCTCTCTCTCTCGCTCATCTCAACGGAAAGTCGAGTAAAACAACGACCACCACTCCTTGTCTCGTGGCCATGAACAGGGAAGGGGAGTTTCGGGACAGAAGGTTGCAGGGGGGGGGGGGGGGGGGGGGGGTAATTGGCAGCTTCACAACAACTCAAGGAGTGTCCCAACATTTCTTGCTGGGGATTCCCGCTTCTCTGAACCAGTACACCCTCTCTCTCTTGCTTGCGCTCGCTCTCATAGTAATGTTAACACTTTTAAGACTAACACTTTACGATTTTAAACTTTCGAAATGGGACCCAAACTAAGCTGTCCCAACGTTTACAATCTTCAACTTAGTCCCAAAGGCTCTACTGAACAAAGATTGCCAGACTGCCCAGTGTCTGCAATCATTTTTGTCATTTATAACATAGGCTACAACTGACCCATTCTTTTTTTCTCTCTCTCCAAAATTATAAGTGTGTAAGAATGTGTATTCAGAACATGTGCCAGTCAGCATTGAGATCTCAGCATTTAGTCTCATTCCAAGGTTTTGCAGTACCACCAAAGTTTGCATGAAGGAAAGACCCTCTCAGTCAGCTGCATAGCTAAGTGGTGACTTGAACCCACACCTTACTATTTTGCAGTGCTCGTGAGTCTGATGATCTAACCACTGTGCTATGCTGCCATTTGGCATGTCTTTAAAAGGTCAGACAGCATCCATTATACCTTATTTGTCAGTATTGTTACCCTTGTCTTGTACAAGTCAGACAGCATACATAATACCATATTTGTAAGTACTGTTACCCTTGTCTATACAAGTCAGACAGCATACATTATACCTTATTTGTCAGTACTGTTACCCTTGTCTATTCCTTTTTGTCAGTACAGTTACCCTTGGGCCGCGAATTGCATACAGTATTGATGCATAAGTAGGCTTGGTTTGGGTTTTTTTTCAGGGATGGGGCAGGGGGTGTCTTTTTCTTTTTTCCTTTTTGTTTTTTAAACAATTGATTTCTTAAATGTAGTGATATGATATAAATCCTAGGAGATCAGATGAGAAGCATGTCAGTGAAAGAAAACCTGAAAGAATTATCCCAAACGTATTTATCTGGTGCTGGTGATGTTTCAGGACAGGGGGAGGAGGAGGTGGAGAACAAGCAGTGGGGACATTAAAAAAAATCAATCCAATACCAAGTATTGCAATAGTAACTGACAGGTCTTGACAAAGGTTTTTTTTTTTTTGAGAAAATCTCTCTCTCTACAACAATAGCCAAGTCATAAAGAATGTCCCAACTGACACTCTTCCTCAATGATAAATGATGATGATGACATGGCAAAGTAGGCTGAAAATGGAGCCAAACTTGGCTGCCTAGACTAGACTGTCCTGAATTTTTATGTGAAGAGGAAGGGCTTATGTAGGTGCAGCTCCACTCTCCTATCTGCTGCAGTACAGGCCTGCCAGAAGTCTGAGGTTCCCAGGTGCAGCATAATGCTGCCAAGTGCTGCACCATACTGACACTAGAGACACTGATAGATACTGAAAATTAGTTTCTTATCCCAATTGTTTGATTAGATAAGAAATGATAAACAATTTGCCTTCCTGTATTTTTTCATACACACTAAGGTTGGTTGGGTTTTGGAATTTTTTTTTTGCTGTCTTCTAAAGAGGTTTTTCTGATGTGCTGGATGCAATAACTGGCTTCACATCCTGATTGGCAGAAGACTAGTTAAAAGTAAAGCCTAGGCTGCATTCCAAGAACTTAGAATTTCTGATCCCACTTAGGAAGTACAGCTCTTACTGTGTGTGTGTGTGAAGAAGAGCTCTTACTCTGTGTGTATATATATTGTGTGTGTGTGTGGTGTGTGTGTGTGTGTGTGTGTGTGTGTGTGTTGTGTGTGTGTGTGTGTGTGTGTGTGTGTGGTGGGTGAGTGTGTGTGGTGGTGAGTGTGTGTGGTGTGAGTGGTGTTGGTGTGTGTGTGTGTGTGTGTGTGTGTCTGTGTGTGAAGGTGTGAGTGATTAATACAAAATAAAGAGAAATGATCACATTAGCTTTAGTAAAAGAACAAAACAACAAAAACAAAAGCCCACACAAAACAACACAACAACAAAAAACCCACACACACAAAAGCATAACAAAACACTGAAAATAAACAGCAAGGTTTGACAACTATTACTGATAAAACATAAAATCAAACTGTCTACAGACAAAAGAAAAGAGAAGAAAAACACACGAGATGAGATACTTAGACAGACACTGAAAAAGACAAAGGGACAAAAACAAAAAGTTTTCGCAATGACTCGCAAGCGCAAAACATTCACTCACCATGCCGTTTTCTCTTTCTGTCAGTAAAGGAGGAAGTTGAAGGGTGAGGCTGCTCACTGTTGGGGTCATGAATGAACTTCTCAATCTCCTTCCACTTCTCTTCCACTGACCCAGACTTGCCCTGCTGACCCAGAGTAGGCCGCCGACTCTGACCCACCACAGGCATCACCACTCGCCCCGCAGACAGAGAAGGGGGCTGAGTGGCAGAGGACCTCATAATATGATGAGGAGTGCTCTGAGAGGGAGAGGTCAAGATCTTAGGTAAGGAGGGTTTCATGTCTTTTGAGCTTCTGTCCATTTCTGCAGGCTCTGTCTTGATGGTGGTGGGTAGGGTGGTGGTGGTGGTGGTGGAGGTGGTGGTGGGGATCGTTGACCCCATTGCCATTTTCTGCGTCCGGGTTTGGGTAAGCAGGTCAGACAAGGATGTGGCGGAAGTGTGACTGGGACTAGATTGGGACTGCTGCTGCAGCATCCTGACTATGGCTGCCGGGCTCTGATTGGTCTTCACGGTTCTCAAAGGGGTGAACGTTTTGGGTCCCGTTTCTGAATGGCTGGGCAGGGAAAGGTCTTTCTTGGCATCTTCCACCATTCTGTGTCCTGCTGACACGGATCCTGTTTGTAGAACTTTCCTGCCCTCGCTGAAGACGTTGTCACTGTCCTCCCCAAAGAGATAAGGATCTCTGTTTACCTCCGTTGCAGCCAGTGCTGGTTTCATCTCCTGAGGGGATGTCACCAGCTCTTGTTTTAAAGGACTGCTCTGAAAACCGGAGTTGGCCTCCATGAACCTTCCTGCTGTCAAACCCAGAGCTCCGCTGAAGAATCGTTCCAAATTGTTGGAATTCTCAAACTGCGGGTTCAGATCAAACTCGGGTTCTGTTGGTGGCAGTGGGGTCAAATCTTGTGTGGTGCACATCTGGCTGAGCAGAGGCTTGCTCGTGTCATGGAGGGAGCTGTGCAGGTCTGGGCGATCTTGTTCGTACATGTACATACTGCTAGGACTAGGGGAAAAACTGGACTTGAGAAAGTCTGGCGTGCAGAAGCTGTCATGGCTGGACAGGTAATCCATTGTGCTGGTAGAATTTCGCACCTGGAAAAAGATAATGATTATCATCATTACAGAATGTTTACACTTGCTAGTCCCTTTTCGCAAGAAATTTGGTAATGTAAGATTTCAATGTCATTGTAACACTTTCTAAAATGTTCACAGAATCCTTTAAGGATGAAGCCTGGTAGAAAACTTAAAAAAAAAAAAAAAGTCATATCACTTCAAATAAATGTAAAACAGTTTTAAAAAAATTCTAATAAAAAATACAATTAATCCTCTTGCAAAACTGATGTTTGCTTTAGTTTAGTTAGACTACAACTGTACAAGTGCAGGAAGACATGAAATAGCTTCCATCCAAACAACTATGTTCTCACTAATCCCTCTCAACCCCCACCCCTCCTCCAAAAAAATCCCACTGTAAACAACACTAAACAAACAAAAAAACACACCCAATATAATACAAACACTTGAAAAAATAATAAAAACCACCAAAAAACAAAAAAAACCCAAACAAACAAAATCAAAACGAAAACTGACCTTTCGCTGGCTTTCTACAGTATGCAGGGCTGTTGGGCGTAAGGGGGGATGGGAGATGAAGGTGGTGTTTCTTCTGGCGGGCTGGAAGGGGAGGTGGCCAGCTCCCTGACCAGTCTGACGTCTGCCTGGCTGCAGGGGCTCTGTCTGTACCGAGTGATAGGTTCTAGTCCTGCAACAAATGGGCAAGCAAATATCTGTTACAACTCTTCTTCTTCTCCTTCTTCTTCTTCTCCTTATATTACATACATCAGCTATGTTTACTGACATGAGCCAGTATACCCTCTTCTCACCACAGAAGACAACTATTCAGATGATGAAATGCCTATAGGTATCAATATCAATCAATGTATGGAATTTATATAGCGCTGAATCTTGTAAAGCAACAAATCAAAGCGCTCAAAGGTACATGCAACTGTGTTGTCTGCTTTCAAATCTCTTAAGACTTCCCAACAGTCTGTAATCAAATCTGATAGCTCTTAAATAGGTGTCTGTTGTTCACTGTAACAGAACTGGCTAGAATTTATAGTTATATATCATAATGTGAAGTTAAAAAAATTTCTTCTTTTTCTTCTTCTTTTCTATGTATCAAACTTGAATGGACTGCTTCATCCTGAAATAATGTACTTTTTTTCTTTAAAATCAAATCAGATTTCAGTTTCAAGTTTCAAACATTGTCTCTTGATCTGGAGGGAGGCAATCAAGAAAAAAAAAAAGAAGTATAAAAATGAGATGCAAAGTAAGAAAATGAAACAATCAATTCAAGGAAATTGATGAAAATAAGAAAAAAAGAAAGAAAGAAAAAGAAACAAATTATTGAATTCATGGATATTGGGTGACACACAGATGACAGACAGATGGTAAATGCTATGAAGTTACAACTGAAGATCATAATACTGCTAACCTCTCACCAAATCTGTGGGTGGGGAAAAAAGAATAAATATTTTAATTTTAATTCAAAAAAATGAATGTAATTCAAAATCCTGATAGTTTTTCATTTCATTTATGAATATGGGAGTAAATGAATAAATGGTACAAACACAAAAAACAAATATTTGAATTAATAGATAAAACAAAACAGATAAATAATAAGAAGTCAAACCGTTTCTGCGACTCTGGCGGCATGTGTCTTTGTCGCACCCTAGTCTACCAATACTATTCGAGACAGAGCCAATCCCACCAAGATGGTATGTTCTGACTTCTTCGCCCCTCACTTCTGCTCTTTCACTGGGAATCGATGAACTCAACGATGGTGCCGATGATTTTCTGTCTGTGTCACCTTTTTCCATGGTATAATCACCTTAAAGGTGAATTAATGAATGAATACATGTAGGCTACAAACGTAAATGCGCATCTGAGACAAGACCCATCCCACGTGTTTAAGCCAGCCAGCGACTGGGATATCCCCTCAACGCACACACACACGCAGCCTCTATGTGGCAGTGGCCTTGAACCGCGATCGAGGTGAAGTAAAAACTCGGTGAAGTCAACTGGGCCCAACTTGTTGAAAACAAACAAGATGGGTGTGAGGGAGGGCAGAAGGGGGTTAAGATGACCTTAAATTACGTTTGATGACAGGTTAGTGTCCTTTCCCTGCGGCATGCGGCAACTGCGTGACTTCATCACACACACACACTCACCGATGGAGTCACTGTCACGTGGATCGCACTCGAAGACGACAAACGATTTTTATGACTGAAACCGATCTGTCGAAAAACGGGGGAAAAACACCTAGCAGACCACCAGTTTCCTGTTATTATTAAGACGATGTCTGTCATACCTACTGAATGTCATTCCCCCTTTTCTTTAAATCACAATTTCAGACTTTCTTTGAGCTTTGAGAAATTCCCGTTGAGCAAGCATGCCGTCAGTCGCTGATTAGAAAAACAAAATAACTGTGAGTAAAATAAATGAGAAAATGTAGACTTACCGTTGAGTTTCTACGTAGAACTATATTCCATTTGACAACTTGAGCACAAATTCTGATGAATCAATCATTAGCGTAGGAACAGTGGAAGCGAACGATCACACAGTCGCACCCACGGTGTGTCACAATCTGACCCGATTCCAGACGAGTGAAACGTTAATGATAAAATTCAGACCAATGACTGTTGGTTACTAAAAATACGAGCCAATGAAAAATAATACTTAAAAGCTGGGGGAATTTTGTTGACGTCATAACAAGGCTTGTTTACAGAGTGTTTTCGACTTAGTATATTTAAAATATACAAAAATGGTTGAAAATTCTTTCTTTTAATCAGAATCACTCTCTTTGACCACCGTTTTAGATGAACTTCCTCATCTACTAAACCTGCAAGCCTCAGTGATTTTCGCAAATGGATGAAAACACCATTCGGCAAAAGCGTGTTCCAGATTGCCTGTGACGTCACAAAAGACGTCATAATGGGTGAAGGTCATGACGCTGTCAACAGCATTGTCACAATGATGGGGAAAATAACATCTCCGACTGTTTTCCCTTATATGGAATAGAAATTGATCATTGTCATAACCGAAATGTTTGCGCTTTTCTTCTGTCAATTGATATCGGTATAAAACGAAACAAAACAAACAACAACAACAAAAACCAAACTGAATAGATCTTTCCTATCTCTGTCCTATGATGGCACCAGATTTTCCATATTATGGCAACGAAGATATGGTTAAGTGTTGTTGACAGATTCTCTTAGAGATATGCTTTTTGATGACATTCCTATAGTCTACGTGTGTCTTTAAAAAATTTTGTTTTGGTATTTGTCTGGAACCGAAGTAAAAAAAAAATCCATGTTCTTGTCTGCTGCACATGTGTCTGTCTGTCAGCCCGTCTGTTTTACTCTTTCTTCCTATCTTTCGTGTTTGTTTGGGTTTTTTTAAAGTTCATTTTCATTTATTTTTTTGTGTGGTTGAAAATCCAAAGCAAACATTTTTCATAGACTATTTTGACAGGCACGTTTTCATGCGCGCAATATCATGATACTTCTCACTGTATTTGATGCAGATTCAATAATAGTAGTAATGATGATGATGGTGGTAATCATCATCATCCTCATCATCACTATCATCATCATCATCATCATCATCATAATCATCATCATCATCAATGTATCATTATGACCATCATGACAAACATCAGGCACATTCATATCGTATTTATTAGCAGTCAGTGTGTCCCTTATAAAGACACCACGTTTCCTCAGCGTAACTAATCATTATGTTACCATTACTGATTTTGCTTCCCTCACTCATCATTTCCACCTGTTGCAGTCTTCCTTCCCATTACCATCGTGGTTTGTTGTTGTTGTTGTTGTTGTTGTTGTTTTTTAAAGCTCGATTGATTGAAGTTTGAATTTAATTTGCTTTTTCTTTGAGACGGTTTTCCCTTGTCAGTCCACAAGGAAGTTAACACAGTATACACCATTCAATTGCGACTTGATCATCACCGTCATCATCATTATATCATCATTGTCGTCGTCCTCGTCGTCGTCGTCATCGTTATCATCATCATCGTCGTCGTCATTATAATAATAATAATCAATCATCATCATCATCATCATCATCATCATCATCATCACCATTATCATCATCATTATCATCATCATCGTCATCGTCGTCATCATCATCATTATCGTCATCATCGTCGTCGTCGCCGTCATTATTATTATTATTATTATTATTATAATCATTATCATCACCATCGTCGTCGTCGCCGTCGCCATCATTATTATTACTATTATTATATCATCAATATTATTATTAATTATTATTCCC
>CM054139.1:25583841-25588736 GCA_028751875.1 Rapana venosa
AAAGCGTACCGTGTGACAGATTTTTAGGTTGTTTGGTTACGAACGATGTTACAGTTATGTTCCGATTCCTGTATCCTGTCCCAACACGGACTTGACTTGACACTGACCCGGACCGTGCCTTTTGACATGTAGGTTTAGACTTATTGAACTCGTGTGTAAACATAATCGTTTATTCCATTCTGTCCATCTGCCGTCATACTAAATGGTGTCTTTTGAGCGCAATAACATAAGCATGAAGCTTGTTGTTGCTATGCTGCTGATGATTGCTGTTCATATGATATATGTAATAATTATGCTCTGTTTAAAAAAAATATCCTGTTTAAAACCAAATATATTGAGCAAGTTAAAGCTTGTTGTTGCTATGCTGCTGATGATTGCTGTTCATATGATGTATGTAATAATTATGCTCTGTTTAAAAAAATATGCTGTTTAAAACCAAATATATTGAGCAAGTTAAAGCTTGTTGTTGCTATGCTGCTGATGATTGCTGTTCATATGATATATGTAATAATTATGCTCTGTTTACAAAAAATATCCTGTTTAAAATCAAATATATTGAGCAAGTTAAAGCTTGTTGTTGTTATGTTGCTGATGATTGCTGTTCATATGATATATGTAATAATTATGCTCTGTTTACAAAAAATATCCTGTTTAAAACCAAATATATTGAGCAAGTTAAAGCTTGTTGTTGCTATGCTGCTGATGATTGCTGTTCATATGATATATGTAATAATTATGCTCTGTTATTTAAACCAAACATATTGGGCATGTAGCCGATAATGTACAAACATATCACTTTGAGTGAACGGACGTTAAATCAAAGAAGGAAGGTACAAACAAGGCCTAGTCTCACATCAACTGTGACTTTGGGAAACGGTGTCCTGATATGACTCTCCATCCATCCCTAACTCTTTCCAGAAAGCACAATAATAAAAATCACCACCGACTTCACCAGGGGATGTTCATCACCCCATGATAGGAAAGGGATCCCACTCTTTAGACTTCACTGCCCTTCATCTTCACTCCTTGCATGCGGAGTCGTCGTCGCGACACCATAGACACGTTCATCTTTTTGGGATTGTTTTTTTTCTCCCACCCAGACAGCAGCGTGCTGTGTACAGCTGAACTGAGCCAGTCCTCAACAGGGATAAACCCGCAGTAGCACTGCTTACTACTGTGTTCCACGAAATTCTGTAGGACCCCCCCCCCCCCCCCCCCCCCCCCCCCCACAAAACACACACACACTCACACCTCTGATGTATGTATGTCTGTCCGTCGTGTTCGACGATGACCTCCAAAACAGCAGAGGAGGCAGCTGCTGTTTCGGAAATTGGGCAGAAATTTGATTATAGTGGAGATGCCTTGCCCAAAGCACATCCACTCTCTCTCGGCCAAGAGGGCATAAGGACAGTCAGCGTTAGAGATGTTCTCCAAAGGCCAACCAGCCCCCAGGGCTGCAGCACATTAAGGACTGTGCAAGTCAAACCTCCTAGTCAGAGAGTCATAGTCGATCACTAAAGACTAAGCTGTAAAGTGGAATTCCATGAGTGGAAAAGCCACTGGTCATACAGCCTCTCACCTTGCTATTGTCCCCCCAGCGTCAGTGGTTTAATCAAGAACTGTGATAAAGCCCAGGCAATTCACAGGCAGACAGGAAAAGAATAATTTTAAAAAAAAAGAAAAAAGGTGGCCCTGCTCTTACAGCCACGAGCTCTACCCCCGCCTGAGGGGAAAGCAGCCCGAATTTCACTACAGAGAAATATACCGCTGACTTCTTAATGAATGGCATACACAAATGGGCCCCACAGTTTTACTGAGAAAGCTGTACGGGAGTAGCTGGGAAACACTTGCCACGATTTCTCCCAAACACATCTGACAGGTGAAAAAAAAAAAAAAGCGAACGAGAGAAGAGAGAAAAGAAGACTGAGAAGAAACTGGGGTCATGGGGTCACAAAATGGCTGACAGTTGAACCAATGTGGTCGGAAAAGTCACAGACATTAATCCCTTCTTCCGACTGGCCTTGAAAATAGCGAAACAAGTAGCGAAGGACTAAAAATAGGCTTGTTGTGAAAGGCCTTCACAAAAGACTGAAAATAACATGAACAGGCAAACGAGACAATGATAGTCTTGTTAAAGAACAGCCTGTAGTAAATGAACGAACATTGATACCCAAACAACATCTTACACTGTGAAGATAACATCAACACATAAACGAGAAATGACAATGATAGTCTTGTAAAAACAAAACAAAAACCAAACAAACAAATAACAACCAGCCTATGAATGAACGAACATTGATGCCCACCATCATCTTGCACTAATTTTTTTTCCGTATTAATTTCCATTTTTCAATTTTTTGGCTAGATCTTCGAGATTTTTCACTGGCACTAAGGTTATTATTATTATTATTATAAAAATCAAATGTGACAATATTTAAACTCACCACATTCTGTATCCAGGGATAGTGTCTACACACAAGTATCCAGGGATAGTGGCTACACACAAAACTTGATTTTTTGTGTGTGGGGAACAAAAGTTGATATTTTGTCAGCTGTTTGTTATTACCCGCAGAGCGATAGCCTAGCGTACCTCTCTCGGAAAGATGGTTTGAAATGAAACGTCCGGACACGATTGTCTATATACTGGACCTTGGGGAAAAAAAGAAGCCTTATCCGGTACAAGAGGGTGGGGGGTGGGGTGGGGTGGGGGGGAGGGGGACATGGGGGTGGGGGGGGGGGGGGAGGTGTAGGCAGGCAGGTAGCGAGCGCCACAACATCAGTGTACATTATGTTTTTTTATATTTAGATTTTCATGTCAGTCAGTTTAAGAAAGGCCAATACAAAACGCATACACACGAAATAATAATTATATGTTAAACTCTCTTCTCTCTCTCTCTCTCCTCTCTCTCTCTCTTCTTCCTCCTCTCTCTCTCCCTCTCTCTCTCTCTTCTCTCTCTCTCTCTCCCTCTCCTCTCCTCTCACACACACACACACACACCACACAACCGCTGAATCGGTATGTTGTGTTGTGTGTGTTGTGTGGGGTGTGTGCTTGAGGAGAGAGAGAGAGGGGAAAAGAAAAGAGAGAGAGAGAGAGACAGAGACAGAGACAGAGAGAGAGACAGAGAGAGAGAGACGAGAGAGAGACAAGAGAGACAGAGAGAGAGAGAGAGACACAGAGAGAGAGAGAGGGGAGAGAGAGAAAAAAAGAGAGAGAAGAGAGATTCATAAATCCTAAAGTTGAAAAGCAACTGTCAAAACGGCAATGTTCGCTAAAAGCTCACTACTTAAGGTAAAACGGACCTCGGAGACCTAGCCGTATAAGAAAAAAAAAAAGCAGACAGACATACAAACAAAGAAATCTACGTTTCCACCATACTCCACCCTCTTCCCCACCCCTCCCTATACCGTTCCAAGCCCAAATGCCTAGGAAGACATTGCAACATAACGCCCCAAATCTCTAAAAAAAATTTGTGACGTTTACAACAAGAACAGCAACAATACACCACCCAAACCCCACCACCCTCCATCACCACCACCCCTAACTCCCCCCCCCCCCCCAGAGAAACCCAAAAACAAACAACATACAAAGCCCAACCACCCCCCCCTTCAATAGCTAACAAAGCCCTTTTTCAGGGAAGAGAAGAGAGAAAGAGAGAGAGAGAGAGAGAGAGAATAGAGACAAGAGACAGAGACAGATAGAAGAGAGAGAGACAAGAGAGAGAAAGAGAAGAGAGACAGAGAGAGAAGAGGAGAGAAAAACAGAGAGAGGCAGAGACAAGAGAGACAAGAAAAAGACGAGAGAGACAGAGAACAGAGAGAGAAAACAGAGAGACAGAGACAGAGACAGGAAAACAACAACACAGAGACAGAGAGAGGCAGAGACAGACAAAACAGAGAAGACAAAAGAGAAGAAAAGAAGACAGAAGAGAAGACACAAGAGACAAAGACAGAGACAGACAGACAGAGACGAGGGAGGCAGAGACAGAGAGAGACAGACAGAGACAGGAAACAGAGACAGACAGAGACAGAGAGAGACAGAAGAGACAGAGAGACAGAGAGAAGAGAGACAGAAGAGGGGAGAGCAGAGAAAAGACGGCAGAGAGAGAGAGAGAGAGAGAGAGAGGGGAAGGGGAGAGGAGAGAGAGAGAGAGAGAGAGAGAGAAGAAGAGAGAGAAGAGAGAGAGAAAACAGACAGACAGACAGACAGAGATAAAACAGACAGACAAGACAGAGACAGACAGAGCACAGACAGACAGAGACAGAACAGAGACAACAGACAAAGACAAGAGACACACAGAGAGAGGTCTAAAACCCGGTTAATAGTTTGGGTGACATGAAAAATTCGGGTAAGTTTTATCTACTGCCGCCCTCCCCCCCCCCCCCTTTCTTTCTCCCCCCCCCCCCTCCCCCCGTCCCCTCCCCCCCCCCCCCCCCCAACCTGCCCTCCTTCCCTACCCCCCCTCACCATCCCCTTCCCCTCCCCTTCACACAGTGTAGATCTAAACGGGGCTAAGTAAAAACGAGAGGGCTTGTCCCGTTGAGCCACGCGGGTGTGTGTGGTGTGTGTGTGTGTGTGTGTGTGGTGTGTGTGTGTATGTGTGGGATGTGTGTGTGTGTGTGTGGTGGTGTGTGTGTGTTGTTTTGTGTGTGTGTGTTTTGGTGTGGTGTGTGTGTGTGTGTGTGTGTGTGGTGGGGTGTGTTTGTGGGGTGTGATGTGTGTGTATGGGGTGTGTGGTGTGTAGGTTGTGTGTGTGTAGTGTGTGTGTTGTGTGTGTCTGTGTGTGTGTTGGTATGTTGTGTGTGTATGTGTGTGTATGTATGTATGTATTATGTATGTATGTTGATGTAGTTTTTTAAATTTTTTAAAAAAAATTTTTTTATTTTAAATTTTT
>CM054139.1:25594236-25599236 GCA_028751875.1 Rapana venosa
ACAGTGGTGGTGTTGGATGGAGACAGTGGTGTGTCGGATGGGACAGTGGTGTGTTGGATGGAGACAGTATGGTGTGGTGTTGGATGAGACAGTAGTGGTGGTGTTGGATGGAGACAGTAATGGTGGTGTTGGATGGAGACAGTAGTGGTGGGTGTGGATGGAGAGAGTAATGGTGGTGATGGGATGAGACTGTAGTGGTGGTGTTGGATGGAGACAGTAGTGGTGTTGGATGGAAGAACAGTAGTGGTGGTGTTGGATGGAGACAGTAGTGGTGGTGTTGATGGTGACAGTAGTGGTGGTGTTGGATGGAGACAGTAGTGGTGGTGTTGATGGAGACAGTGGTGGTGGTGTTGGATGGAGACAGTAGGTGGTGTGGATGGAGACATAGTGGTGTTTTGGAAAAGATACGGAGACAGTAGTGGTGGTGTTGGAGGAGACAGTAGTGGTGGTGTTGGATGGAGACAGTGGTGGTGGGTGGATGGAGACAGTGGCGGTGTTGGATGGTGACAGTGGTGTGTCGGATGGAGACAGTGGTGGTGTCGGCTGGAGTACAGTGGAGGACCAGTAGTGGTGGTGTGGATGGAGACAGTGTGGTGGTGTTGGATGGAGGACAGTAGTGGTGGTGTTGGATGGAGACAGTAGTGGTGTTGGATGAGTCGTAGTGGTGGTGTTGGATGGATGACAGTGGTGATGGTGTTGGATGGAGACAGTGGTGATGGTGTGTGGATGGAGACAGTAGTGGTTTTTTGGGTGGTGACAGTAGTGGTGGTGTCGGAGGAGACAGTAGTGGTGGTGTTGGATGGAGACAGTGGTGATGGTGGTTGATGGTGACAGTAGTGGTGTTGTTGGATGGAGGACAGTAGTGGTGGTGTTGGATGGAGGACAGTAGTGGTGGTGTTGGATGGAGACAGTGGTGGGGTGTGGATGGAGACAGTAGTGGTAGGTGTTGGATGGAGACAGTATGTTGTGTTGTTGGATGGAGGTCAGTAGTGGTGGTGTAGGATGGAGACAGTGGTGATGGTGTTGGATGGAGACAGTAGTGGTGGTGTTGGATGGAGACAGTAGTGGTGGTGTCGGATGGAGACAGTGGAGACAGTAGTAGTGGGGTGGATGGAGACAGGTAGTTGTGCGTGTGGGATGGAGGGCAGTAGTGGTGGTGATGGATGGAGACAGTATGGTGGTGTTGGATGGAGACAGTATTGGTGTTGGTGGAGACAGTAGTGGTGGTGTTGGATGGAGACAGTAGTGGTGGTGTTGGGATGGAGACAGTAGGTGGTGGTGTTGGATGGAGACAGTAGTGGTGTGTTGGATGGAGACAGTATGGTGGTGTTGGATGGAGACAGTGGTTGGTGGTGTTGGATGGAGACGTTGTGGTGTTGTTGGATGGAGACTGTAGTGGTGGTGTTGGATGGAGGACAGTAGTGTGTTGTTGGATGGAGAAAGTAGTGGTGGTGTTGGATGGAGACTGTAGTAGTGATGTTGGATGGAGGGACAGTAGTGGTGGTGTTGGATGGAGACAGTAGTGGTGGTGTTGGATGGAGACAGTAGTGGTGGTGTTGGATGGAGACAGTAGTGGTGGTGTTGGATGGAGACAGTAGTGGTGGTGTTGGATGGAGACAGTAGTGGTGGTGTTGGATGGAGACCAGTAGTGGTGGTGATGGGATAAAGAAGTAGTGGTGGTGTTGGATGGAGACAGTGGTGGTGGTGGGATGGAGACAGTAGTGGTGTTGGATGGGACAGTGGTGGTGGTGTTGATGGGACAGTAGTGGGGATGGATGAGAGACAGTAGTGATGGTGTTGGATGGAGACAGTAGTGGCTGTGTGGATGGAGACAGTAGTGGCTGGGTGTTGGATGGAGACCAGTAGTGGTGTGTTGGTATGGAGACAGTAGTGGTTTTGGATGGGACAGGGGTGGTGGTGTTGGATGGAGACAGTGGTGGTGTCTGGATGGAGACAGTCGTGGGTGTTGGATGGAGACCGTAGTGGTGTTGGATGGAGACAGTAGTGGTGGGGTTGGATGGAGTACAGTCGTGGTGGAGTGGATGGAACAGTAGTGGTGTTTGATGGAGGCGGTAGTGTGGTGTTGGATGGAGTACAGTTGTAGTGGTGTATCTTGTTGGATGGAGACAGTGGTGGTGGTGTTGGATGGCGACAGTAGTGGTGGTGTTGGAGGAGACAGTAGGTGGTGGTGTTGGTTGGAGACAGTAGTGTGGTGTTGGATGGAGACAGTAGTGGTGGTGTTGATAAAGACGTATGTGGTGTGTTGGATGGAGACAGTAGTGGTGGTGGTTTGGCTGGAGACAGTAGTGGTGTTGGATGGAGACAGTAGTGGTGTGTTGGAGGAGACAGTAGTGGTGGTGTTGGATGGAGACAGTCGTGGTGGTGTTGGATGGAGACAGTAGTGGTGTGGATGGAGAAGTAGTGGTGGTGTTGATAAAGACAGTAGTGGTGGTGTTGGATCGAGACAGTAGGGGATGGTGTTAGTGGAGACAGTAGTGGTGGTGTTGATGGAGACAGTGGTGGTGGTGTTGGATGGAGACAGTAGTGGTGGTTTTGATTGGAGAAGTGTTGGTGTGTAGGATGGAGGGACAGTAGTGGTGGTGTTGGATGGAGGGGAAAGTGGTGGTGGTGGTTGGATGGAGACAGTGGTGGTGGTTGTTGGATGGAGGACAGTAGTGTGGTGTTGGATGGTGACGTAGTGGTGTGTTGGATGGAGACAGTTAGTGGTGGTGTTGATGGCAGACAGTGGTGGTGTTGGATGGAGACAGTAGTGGTGTTGGATGGAGACAGTAGTGGTGGTGTTGGATGGAGACAGTAGTGGTGTTGGATGGAGACAGTAGTGGTGGTGTTGGATGGAGACAGTAGTGGTGGTGTTGGATGGTAGACAGTAGTGTTGTTGGATGGAGGACAGTAGTGTGGTGTTGGATGGAGACATTAGTGGTGGTGTGGTGGATACAGTAGTGGTGTTGGATGGGAGACAGTGGTGATGTTGGATGGAGACAGTAGTCTTGGTGTTGGATGGAGACAGTAGTGGTGTGTTGGATGGAGACAGAAAAAAAACCCAAAAAAAAAAAAAAAAAAAATAGTGTGGTGTTGGATGGAGGACAGTAGTGGTGGTGTTGGATGGAGACAGTAGTGGTGGTGTTGGATGGAGACAGTAGTGGCTGGAGTTGGATGGAGACAGTGGTTGGTGTAGATGGAGGACAGTAGTGGTGGTGTTGGATGGAGACAGTAGTGGTGGTGTTGGATGGAGACAGTAGTGGTGGTGTTGGATGGAGACAGTAGTGGTGGTGTTGGATGGAGACAGTGGTGGTGGTGTTGGATGGAGACAGTAGTGGTGGTGTTGGATGGAGACAGGTTAGTGGTGGTGTTGGATGGGACCAGTAGTTGTGGTGTTGGGCTGTGGACAGTAGTGGTGGTGTGGATGGAGACAGTAGTGGTGGTGTTGGATGGAGACAGTCGTGGTGGTGTTGGATGGAAGAAGTAAGTGGTGTGTTGATGGAGACAGTGGTGGTGTGGATGGCGGTCTGTAGTGGTGTTGTATGGAGACAGTAGTGGTGGTGTTGGATGGACCAGTAGTGGTGGTGTTGGCTGAGCAGTAGTGGTGGTGTTGGTTGGGACAGTGCTGGTGGTGTTGGATGGAGGACAGTAGTGGTGGTGTTGGGATGGAGACAGTAGTGGTGGTGTTTGGATGGAGGACAGTAGTGTGGTGTTGGATGTGAGACTGTGTTGGTGGTGTTGGGATGGAGACAGTAGTGGTGGGGTTGGATGGAGACAGTAGTGTGTGGTGTTGGATGGAGACAGTAGTGGTGGTGTTGGATGGAGACAGGTAGTGGTGGTGTTGGATGGAGACAGTAGTGTGGTGTTGGATGGAGACAGTAGTGGTGATGTTAGGATGGAGACAGTGGTGGTGTCGGATGGAGACAGTAGTGGTGGTGTTGGATGGAGACAGTGTTGGTGTTGGATGGAGGAAGTAGTGGTGGTGTTGGATGGGACAGTAGTGGTGGTGTTGGATGGAGACAGTAGTGGTGTGTTTGGATGGAGAAGTAGTGGTGGTGTTGGATGGACGGACAGTAGTGGTGGTGTTGGATGGAGACAGTAGTGGTGGTGTTGGATGGAGTACAGTAGTGGTGAGTGTTGGATGGAGACAGTAGTGGTGGTGTTGGAGGAGACAGTAGTGGTCGGTGTGGATGGAGACAGTAGTGGTGTTGGATGGAGGACAGTGGTGGTGTTGGATGGAGGGACAGTGGTGTGTTGGATGGAGACAGTAGTGGTTTGGTGTTGGATGGAGGACGCTAGTGGTGGTGTTGGATGGAGACAGTAGTGGTGGTGTTGGCTGGAGACAAGTAGTGGTGTTGGATGGAGGACAGTGTGGTGGTGTTGGATGGAGACAGTGGTGGTGTGGATGGAGACAGTAGTGGTGGTGTTGGATGGAGACAGTAGTGGTGGTGTTGGATGGAGACAGTGGTGGTGGTGTTGGATGGAGACAGTAGTGGTGGTGTTGGATGGAGACAGTAGTGGTGGTGTTGGATGGAGACAGTAGTGGTGGTGTTGGATGGAGACAGTAGTGGTGGTGTTGGATGGGAGACAGTATTGGTGTTGGATGGCGCAGTGGGTGGTGTTGGATGGAGACAGTGTGGTGGATGTTGGATGGAGACAGTGGTGGTGTGGTGGAGAAGTAGTGGTGGTGCTGGATGGAGACAGTAGTGGTGGTGGTGTTGGATGGAGACAGTAGTGGTGGTTGTTGGTGGAGACCGTAGTGTTGGTGTTGGATGGGACAGTAGTGGTGGTGTTGGAGGAGACAGTAGTGGTGGTGTTGGTTGGAGACAGTTGGTGGTGGTGTTTTGGATGGAGACAGTAGTGGTGGTGTTGGATGGAGACAGTAGTGGTGGTGTTGGATGGAGACAGTAGTGGTGGTGTTGGATGGAGACAGTAGTGGTGGTGTTGGATGGAGACAGTAGTGGTGGTGTTGGATGGAGACAGTAGTGGTGGTGTTGGAT
>CM054139.1:25604236-25609236 GCA_028751875.1 Rapana venosa
TAATATTATAGCACTAGAAGCCACAAGACAGATTGTTTACCCTACACTATAAAAAAACCCACCCAAACAGTAGTAGAATAAATGACACTCCTATTATTATAACACTAGAAGCCACCAGACAAACTGTTACCCTACACTATAAAAAAAACTCACCCAAACAGTAGTAGAATAAATACACACTCCTATTATTATACCACTAGAAGCCACCAGACAGATGGTTTACCCTACACTATAAAAAAACAACAACACACAACCATACAGCAATTCATTACTGACACAAAACACGTGTTGGGTATAACAAACGAGTAGGTAAGCCAGCACAAAAGGTATGGTGGGCTCCTGACAATAATGTACTGCGCAACTATAAAAAGACAAGCAGGCAGACAGGCAGGCAGGCCGTACACCGTACACTTTCACTGACACAAACGATAATTCATTAAAAGAAAAAAAGACGGACGCCATAGATCAGAGTGAGTGGTTAAAAGACCGTTCAACTTCAATCCCATGGGTCCATGAAGTCGTGGGTTCGAATCTCGGTTGTGGCGTTTGGTGAAGTAAGGGTGGGGATTTTTTTAAAAAAATGATCTCCCAGGTCCACTTTAAGTGCAGACCTGCCAGTGCCTGAATTTTCTTTCGTGTATATAATTATACACACGTGCAGAAGATCAGATATGCGCGTTAAAGATCTTGTGTTTCATGTCAGCGTTTGATGGGTTACGGAAATAGGAACATATATACCCAGCATACATCCCCGAAGTCGGAATGTGGTTACCTTCAGCGTGGGCAACAACAGTCGCATAATTATGCAGTCTCACCATTTGCGATTCTCAGAGCTCTAGCCGAGGAACGAAAAAAACAACAACAACAAAACACCAAACCAAACTCCCAACCAACCAAGTAAACAAAACAAAACAACATCCCCCAACCCCCCCCAAAAAAACAACAACAACAACAACCAAAAAAACAAAAAAACAAAACAAAACCCAAACCAAAACAAACAACAACAACAACCAACAACAACAAAACAAACAAAGCTGATGAAGATGCCATGACTTTTCGGAAATTTAAGATTTTCTCTCTCTCTCTCTCTCTCTCTCTCTCTCTCTCTCTCTCTCTCTCTCTCTCTCTCTCTCTCTCTCTCTCTCTCTCTCTCTTCCTTTTCTTTTGACAATAGTTGAGGAATATGGCTGCTATTTAAAAAGCAAAACAAAAAGAAAGATATAAAGAAAGAAAGAAAGAAAGAAAGAAAGAAACAACAACAACGAAACCCATTCAGCCCCCAAATCAGATTTTTGAAAGAAAAAAAAAAAGAAACCCCGGCTCTACCACGTACCCCTCCTTCTCTCTTCCCTCTTCCATCTCGTTACCCCCCTTCCATTCTTAAAACAACTTAAAGAAGCATAACTGATGCTAAAATTTTAAATGAGTGTGCACACATCGAAAGGATGTCAACAAATTATCGCTTACAGTCAACCAACCCACCACTCTGCTCTGGCGCCAACTTCCTGGTCAACGGGAAAGAACCGTGTTATTGTGAACTCCAGGATGCATGAGTTGATTCCCTTGAATAAGAACTGGAAATGGCGATTTCACACTTGTAAATCGTTTCCTTCTTTTGGTTGGTTTGTTTGCCTGTCAGTGTGATAATTAGTTGTTTCTTTAATTGCTTGGTGATTAAACAACCTTTTATCTGTTTATTCAAGACTGTTCACAATTTTGGAGGACTGCCGCTCGCGAATGTGTGTGTGTGTGTGTGTGTGTGTGTGTGTGTGTGTGTGTGTGTGTGTGTGATGGTTTGTCGTTTTTCCTGTTTTTCTTATGGCTGTAAACTTAGTACCCAAGATTAACTAACGCTGCGTTTACTTCTGGCCCTCAGCCAATACATACTGGCGAATGTCAAGATGTCTGTTTAATCTGCATGTCTGTCTGTCTGTCTGCCTTCTTGCCTTTACCGCGTCTGGTAAATTAAGGGTGGGGATTTTTTTTTAAGGATCTTCCAGGTCGACTTCAAGTGCAGACCTGCCAGTGCCTGAATGTTCTTCGAGTATATATACACATGCAGATGATCAAATATGCACGTTAAAGATCCTGTGATTCATGTCAGCGTTTGGTGGGTTACGGAAACACGAATATGCCCAGCAATAAATCCCCGAAGTCGGAATGCAGTTACCTTAATGGTGGGCAAAAAAGGTTGCATATGCAAAATCTTACCGTTGGTGAACCTTAAAGCTCTAGCCAGAAAACGAAAACAAAACCAAACAAAACAAACCCAACAAACAAACAAACAATAAACAAAAAACAAACCAAACACAAACAACAAACCCCACCGCAAACTCTTATGAATACTTTGTGACATTGTGAAAAAGCTGTAGGGAAAATCTTTCTTCTTTTAAAAGAAGTTCCAGAATATAGCTGCTATGAACAACAACAACAACAACAACAACAAACAAACTCCATTCAGCCACAAAATAAGTACATTTTTGAAAGAAAAAAAGAATCCTTGCCTTACCAGTACCCCTCCTCTTCTCTCTTCCTCCCGTAACACCCCCCCCCCCCCCCCCCCCCCCCCCCCCCCCCTGTCTTGCCTCTTTAAAAACAACCACTTACAGAAGCAAAACTGATCTAAATTTAACTGAGTGTGCACACATGAAACAACAAATTTCGCTCAGTCAACCCCCCCCCCCCCCCCCCCCCCCCCCCCCCCCCCCCCCCCCCTTCAAACCGCGTTCCTGTAAAAAACGGTTTTTTTTTAAAAAAAATTTTTTTCCCCTTGAAAAAAATTTTCCCCTTTTTTAACCTTTTCTTTTCCATATCCCTTTTAAAAAAGAATAAAAAAAAAAATAAAAAATAAACACACAAGTGGAAGTGCAAATCCCTCTCCCCAAATGAGGCCCCGGCGGAACGCTCGCAGAAAATCTTTCGCGCACGTTTAAAACCCGTTTCACTTTTTGTAAGAGTAGGTCATTGTGGAAACAATATAAAAAACAAAACCGCATTACGCGGGGGCTTTTAAAAAAGACATAGTGCTTATTCCCTTATGTCGAATAAAAGAATAAACAAAACACACCACACACACCCCAACACACACACACAACACACACACACCAAAACACACACAACCCCCAAAACAAACGAAAAACACACCCCAAACACACCACACCCCAAACACACACACCCACACAACAACACAACAACAAACAAACAAATAACACACCAACCCCAAAACCAAAACACCACACACAACAACATACACCCCCCCACATAAACACACACACACACACAAACCCCCCACACACAACCACACCAAAACACAAACACACACACACACAACCACACACACCAACAAAACACACACACAACACAACAAAAACACACACCCAAAAACAAAAACCAACACAAACCAAAACACCCACACCAACCCCCACACACACAAAACACACCCCACCACACAAAACAAAAACACACACACACACCAACAGCACCACGCACACTACACACACACACACAACCATTTTTTCTCAACGATCCCCGATCAACTGCAAGTGCAGATGTCAGTGCTTGAATTCCTTTTAGGTGTATAATTATATACATCAGAAGATCAACATGCCGTTAAAAATCCCGTAAAATTCGTGTCAACGGTGACGAGTTACGGAAACACGAACACCCCAGCTCCCCCGAAGTCGGAATCGGACTTCATGGTGGTGAAAAAAAAAGGGCCTCGCAAATGTCACCCCGGTGATCCCTTTGGAATCTTAGCCCGGGAAAGAAAAACACAAAACAAACAACAACAAACCCAAAAAAACGCCCAACCCCCCCAAAAAAAAAAAAAAAAGAAGAAGCAAAAACAAAGAAAAACAACAACAAAAAAGTCGGGACAGTGTGGCAATGGTGTAGGAAAAAAATCTGTCTTTCATACTTTTCTTTTTGTTATCTTTTTTACAGGTTTATCTTTTTGTTTGTTTGTTGTTGGTTTTGTTTGTTTGTTGTTGTTTTTTTGTTTTTGATTTTTTATACAAAAGTTGCGGAATATGGCTTTTATTTGAATACTACCCTCCCCCTCCAGCCCTCCACCACCTCCCCCAACCAAAAAACCCATTCAGACACAAAACAAGTAGATTTATTTTTTTGAAAGGAAAAAAACAACAACCCTGCCCTACCTCCACCCAGTACCGTTCCTGCTCTCTCCCTTTTCCCCTTTCCCGTTATCCCCCTCCCCCTTCTTAAAAGGGAGTCTAGGAGCGTAACTAACGCTAAATTTTGAAACTAGTCTTCAAAATTAAAAAAGATATCAACGATTTTTAGCCTACAGTCAATCAACCCATCGCAGGGCCTCGAGCCAAACTTTCCTGGTCAAAGGGAAAAACCGTGTTATTATAAACTCAAGGATGCACGAGTTGATTCCCTTATTGGAAAACTGGAAATGGTGTTTTTAGAGTTGTGAATCGTTCCCTTCTTTTTCTTCTTCTTCTTCTTCTTTGTGTGTGTGTGTGTGTGTGTGTGTGTGTGTGTGTGTGCTTGCTGGTTTGTTTGTCAGAGGATGATTGATTGTTTCTTTAATTGTTTGGTGATTAAACAACCTTTAATCTGCTTTTCCAATACTGTTAACAATAAATAATAATAATAAAAAATAATTTTTGAACCTTATAACTCTAGCCGAGGAACGAAAACAACAACAACAACAACAAAACAAACAAACCAACCCCAGCCCCCTCCCCCCACCACCCCCTCCTCCCCAAAAAACAAAAACAAAACAAAAACAAAAACAAGAACAACAAAACGTCGGTACAGTGTGGCGATGTTGTAGGAAAAAAAAAATCTGTCTTTCATACTTTTATTTTTTTTTGTTCTTTTTTTTTTTCTTCAGGTTTATCTTTTTGTTTGTTTGTTGTTTTTGCTTTTTTGTTTGCTGTTTTTTTGTGTGTTTTTGATTTTTTTTTAGACAAAAGTTGCGGAATATGGCTGTTATTTAAATACCTACCCTTCCAACTCTCCACTACCTC
>CM054139.1:25614236-25616736 GCA_028751875.1 Rapana venosa
TATGTTACTTGTGAGTAAAAATGGTCGCATAGGCAAAATGATAAATCCATAGGCAAATCCTGGAGGTCGGGTCAAGAAATGGGGGAAAAAAAACAACTTTAAAGTCCCCCCATCCTTCCCCCGCCCAAAAGGCAAGTGATCGCAAATGGGAGATAGCATATATCGTTGATTTATGATTACACCAATAATGATGTTCCTAGTGATTTTCATCATGTATTCCGTTGTTCCTTTGTTCGTTTCCTGTTTTGTGTTTTCATTGTGTAAGCTTGGAGGTGTGCTGTGATATAATTTCGTCGCAGGGTTTTGTTTTGTTGTTGTTGTTGTATGTTTTGTTTCTTTTTTCCGAAAGAAAGTTATGAATGAAAGAAAAAACCACGGAAACACACACGCACACGCGCACGCAAGCACACGCACACACACATGCATGCGCGGCCCCCCCCCCCCCCCCCCCACACACACACACGTGCATTCGCGCGCGCGCAACCCCTATCCCTACACACACACACCACCACCACACCACCAACTTAAGCAGGCATAACATGGTCATGTACTGTAGCTTTGTTGTTGATTTTAGATAATAGGGAAAACACGCTGTTCAACCTTTGATTATCTTGGCAAAGCGATACTATTTTCCTTAAGGAAACAAAATTATAGTTTCCTACAAAATGAAAAAAAAGGCTATTTTTAGAAGCAGCCAGCCAATATCAACAAATAAGGGAAAGGGAAGTAATTCAATATTTTGTTCTCCTTGTTTGTGACTATAATGCCAGTAATAATGATGCTTAAGAATATAAATGAAGAAGTATTTTTGTGGTGGATTTCTTCTTTTTTTTCTTCTTCTTCGTCTTCTTCTTCTTCTTCTTCTTCTTCTTCTTCTTCTACTTTCTTCTTCTTCTTCTTCTTCTTCTTCTCCTCCTCCTTCTCCTCCTCTCCTTCTTCTTCTTCTTCTTCTCCTCCTCCTCCTCCTCCTCCTCTCCTTCTTCTCCTTCTTCTCTTCTTCTCCTCCTCCTCCTCCTCCTCCTTCTCCTCCTCCACTTCCTCCTCCTCCTCCTCCTCCACCTCCCCCTCCTCCTCCTCCTCCTCCTCATCTTCTTCTTCTTCTTCTCTTCGTGGAGCGCTCAGACAACAACAACTAGTGTTGTCTGTCATATTAACATGAGCGAAAACGCGTTCCACTGCCGTTAAGCGCCTGGGTGGCTTGATTTTCAAGAAAAATACTTTTCCCATTTGG
The DNA here is from genome assembly GCA_028751875.1 of Rapana venosa. NCBI lineage: Eukaryota > Metazoa > Mollusca > Gastropoda > Neogastropoda > Muricidae > Rapana > Rapana venosa. The sequence continues at coordinate 25,615,468 of CM054139.1, forward strand.
GACACCACAAATAACACACGTGGCAGCAACACACGCGCACTGGAAATAGCCACACACAGCACAGGCAGGTGTGATGAATGCATCCGAAACATCAAGGAAGCGGACTTGACGAGGGTGTTGTCCGTTTCCAGCGAGAGTATGTTTAGCTAGCTGCCAGAGAAAAAACAGACTTCGTTTTGTTTTTGTTTGGTAGGAGTAAATGGCACAAGTAAAGCAATCATGCAGGGTGTGTGATATATAAATAATGAGCACGGAGACGGAGAAGCGGAGGAGCTATGCCTGCTCTGTGCAGATTTAACAGATGGCAAACAGGCTTCATAGCGGATAAGTAGCCTGTTGGCGGTAAACATTTCATATGAAAACACAAGAACAAACGCATGCGTGTGCGTGTAGATGTATAATATGTTTATTTTGGTGTACATGTAGAGATGTGCATACAAACACTCGACTTCGCTGGCATATATACAAACACATGTAGGTGTGAGAAGAGTATACATACGTGCGCGTACACACACACGCACGCGTGCGCGCGCGCGCATGCACGCACACACACATTCATATGCAGTTTTGTGTCTGTGGTTGTGTGTGAATATTCATGTCCTGCATATACACTTGCACGTAAGCATGACAGTGATCCGATATTTCGATGGAATCGAATCTATTTGAATGGAATCTGATCCGTTTCTTCTTTGAACGCTCAGACAGCAACTTCTTTTGTCTGTCATATGATCGAAAATGCGTTGCGCTGCCGTTAAGCGCCCGACTAGTCAGGCCCAGCGCATCTGACCTCGGCACAGAAGAGAACTGTTAAGTTCTTTCTGGAAAGAAAGGCAGGAGAATGGACCGAGAAGGCAGAAAATAGACAAGAAGGAGGTGACAGGAAGAAAAGGAACAAAAGCAGCAACAAAGAGAGGGATAGAAAAGAGGGAATTCGTAACACAGAATTTCCAGAAGGTGGGGATACTATTTATACGGACAGGCCCCCCCGGCATCTCCACACAGGCCATACTTATCAGGGTTTACACTTCGTCACCTGTTAACACTCACACTGAAGCTGTGTGCATTCTAATACAGATTAACACACCCAACTCTCCAACCCAGTCGTTCCTCGTATCAATGTTTACCAGGGACAATTCTCGCACTGCCGTAGAGTGTTTAACGATCGCTAAAAGCAAAATCTACTGGGGCCCTTGTTTTGTCCCGGGTATTTTGTAGTTTCTCCCAGTGCCAAGACCACACAATCCAAAGTCTAATGGATGGATGAAAGGT
>CM054139.1:25621736-25624236 GCA_028751875.1 Rapana venosa
TTCACGTATTGGCTAATGTGAATAAATCATTTGGAGTTCGAGTTCTCTCTCTCTCACACCACACAGACACACAGACACACACACACACACACACACACACACACACACACACACACACACACACACACACACACACACACACACACACTTACTTTTAACTGGTTCAGTTTATTGGTAAAGGTTGCAATAGTGTAGTATTTCAGTATAATCATTAAGAAATTTGTTCTTAGATAGATGGCTTGATGAAAAAAAAAGCAAATGCATTGCTTATTCAATGTACCATCTGGAAATAAAAATTTGACTTGACTTGACTTGACACACAACTGACTCACACCCACACACACCCTCCCCCCCCCCCCATGGGGAGTTAATTTATGTTTGCACAGCATCCACACGAAGGAAGCAGAAGCACATGCACATGCACATCATTAATTACAGTCAACCCACGTGTCACCCTGGAAAAAACCGCCCCCACCCACATGCTCGCGCTTACTTGCTTGCAATCTCATAGGCCTAGTCCACTCTCTCCTGTCTCTTTCTGTCTCCCTGTCTGTGTCTATCTCACTGTATCTGTCTGCCTGTCTGCCTGCCTGTCTGTCTGCCTGTCTGTCTGTCTGCCTGTCTGTCTGTCTGTGACTCTCTTGTCTCCCTGTCTCTGTATGTATGTATGTATGTTTGTCTGTCTGTATGTATGTCTGTATGTCTGTCTGTATGTATGTATGTGTGTGTGTCTGTATGTCTGTCTGTCTGTCTGTATGTAGGTACGTATGTATGTATGTATGTATGTATGTCTGTCTGTCTGTCTGTCTGTATGTAGGTACGTATGTATGTATGTATGTATGTATGTATGTATGTATGTATGTATGTATGTATGTATGTATGTATGTCTGTCTGCCTGTCTGTCTGTCTGTCTGCCTGTATGTATGTATGTATGTATGTATGTATGTATGTATGTATGTCTGTCTGTCTGTCTGTATGTATGTATGTATGTTTGCCTGTCTGTCTGTCTGTATGTAAGTATGTATGTATGTATGTATGTACATCCGCTTACCTGCCTATTTGTCTGCTTGTTTGCCGTCTACTTGTCAGTCTGACCGACACGGTCATACTTCCCCCCTCCCCCCACACCCGTACCCCTCTCACACACTGATTAACTCACAATCATATAAACACACACTCTAACACACAGACACAACACACATAAAGTTGATAAACACACACACACACACACACACCACACAGACAACCCCCCCCCCCAAAAAAAAAACCACCAAAAAAACAACCCACACAACCCCCCCACCCCCCCAACAAAACCCAACAAAGCAACTACAACCCAACAACAACAACAAACAAACACCTCCATCTGGATATATAAATTTGACCTTGACTTCCTCTCTCTCTCTCTCACACATACACCTCCCTCATTCCACACACACACACACACACACACACACACACACACACACACACACACACACACACACACACACACACACACACACACATACACACACACATACACCTCCTCATTACACACACACACACACCCTCAACACACACATACAAACTGTACATCATTTTTTTTTTTAGCCAAATAGATAATTATAATAATTGATGTTTGTTTTGTTGTGTGTCAAATAAGTCTATATGACAGACTGACTTACTTAAACGGCAATACAATATTCTGAATCCGAATCTGAATCACACACATTTCCGTTTCTGTTGGAGTTGAGTTGCGACCACGCCCCTGTGTTAATTGCTGCCCACTCAAGGTTGCCCTCATTGACGTGGCCTCATTGTCCACTTCACGACCACACAGATAGTCACCACCCAAAACACCACCCCCTCCCCCTACCCCCTTTCTCCACCCACACCAACCAACCATGTCTACTCGTACTATCTAGGGAGGGGGAACGGGATAACCTAGTTGTTAGAACATTGCGCTGGCAATCTGACGACTCGGGTTCGAATCCCGATCAAGGGGATTTTTTTTCCCCTCTGGAGCTAACATCAGTGCAGAATCCACTCAAAAAAGTCCTTGGGATGAGACTATAAACCGAGACCCTGTGTGCGAATGCACGCAGAAAATCTTGCGCACACGTTAAATCCTGTCCCGCTTTTTGAAAGAGTAGGCCATTGTGTGCCGGTGGGAACAGATAACAAGATAACAAAGTCCTTCGGATGAGACTATAAACCAAGTCCCTGTGTGCGAACGCATGCAGAACAACTTGCGCACACGTTAAATCCTGTTCCGTTGTTCGAAAGAGTAGGCCATTGTGTACCGGTAGGAACAAATGACAAAAAAAACCAACCCGCATACACACGCAAAAAAAAAGAAGAAAAAAAAGGGGAAAAAAAAGAAAAAAGAAAGTCATGTGAGCCCTTTGATTTGTTACTTTACAAGATTCAGCGCTATATAAATTCCATACATTATTATTATTATTATTATTACAACATTTACAAAATTGCGTACACACGGGGACTAGATGTAAAAAAGCAC
>CM054139.1:25654236-25656736 GCA_028751875.1 Rapana venosa
TCACCATTAAGGTAGCTGCATTCCGACTTCGAAGATGCTTCTGCTTCAAAGACCTGCTGATGAGTAATCCCTCAAGTGTCTGTGTGAAATAATAAAAACAACAACAACCCATCTAGCAAAATAGACGGCTCCCTTCAATTAAAAGTTCCCATGGAGTACATTATCCCTCACTCGGACAAGCTCATATTTTGGGCGATTGGGGTGGGGGTGGGGGGTGGGAGGGGTTACAAGTCCTCAGACAACCATGTTCCTTAATCAAGATTCAAAATTATTTTGAATCTTGATTAAGGAACATCGATGTCTTATTTTGAATCTTGATTAAGGAACATCTTTGTCTGAGGACTTTTTAAAACCGCCCCCACCCCCCCTTCCCCACCCCCCACCCCCAACCCCAATTGCCCAAATATGAGCAGACAACGATGTTCCTTAATCCAAGATCTACCTCACGGAACGGTTTTAGGATAAACTGATCTTGGCCATGGTTCAAGAACTCAAATGATTTTCTTCTCTCGTTCGCTTTACGCCGTCAGATGTGTCTGTTCTTCCTCAGGTCGCTGCTGTATAACGTAAATCTTCAAGGGCAGAGACACAGAAAGAGAGACAGGACAGAAAAAAAGAAAGAAAGAAAAGAAAAGAAAGAAATGATTGGGGAAAAAGTAGTGGAGGAAAAAAACAAGTGCAGGTAACCGCTTACAAAAGAAAGAAAGAATAAAGAAACAGAGAGTGAGAGAGACCGAATACGACACTTTATGAAACAGATACCACCTCCCCCCCCCCCCCCCCCCCCCATCCCCCCCCCCCCCCCCCCCCCCCCCCCCGCAAAAAACAACAACAACCCACAACCCCCCACCAAAACAACAACACACACAACTCACGCACAAATGCACGTGCGCGCGCTCCTTCCCCCCCTCCCCCACAAGACACAGCCCACCCCCACCTTTCCTCAACTCGCCCCCCCCCCCTCCGCCCGAAAAAAATCCACCTACAAAAAAACCGACCAACAACCCCCAAACCGTACAGTCATAAAAAGATGATTCAGTGGTACACGTGTCTGTCTGTCTGTCTGTTTGTCTAGTGATAAACAAGGCCACTCCCCTCGTTACGGGCTGTCACTTCAAACCGCGCAAACACTGATAACCCCCCCCCCCCCCCCCCCCCCCCCCCCCCCCCCCCCCCCGATCCTCTGCCATACCACACTCCACATATTATCTATCACACCATACCCTCTTCTCCTCCCTCCTTCCCTCTTACTCTCCCCCTTGCACACCCCATCTTCCTTTTTCTATATTCAGAACCCCTCCCACCCCCTACCCCTACCACACCACCCTACGCCTCACCAAAAGTTCTGTTGGTTGGTGGTGTGGTGTGTTGATATTCGCATCCAGTGATATGGAAAGGTCCAACTTGGAATCTTTCCCATTTCAATCTGAAGTCACAAATTTGTGTCCGTTAATGATTATTATCTTAGGACTGTGAGAGCGGTGGTCTGGTCTGAGTGCTAGTATTTTGTGTACGGGCCAGGGAAAACCGTGTTTCCATGTGAAATAATGATGTAGTTAATGTATACACAATAAAACACCTCCTCGCCACAACGACCACGTTTTCACAGGCAATTTTTGCCCCCCCCCAAAAAACCCCCAACAACAACCAAACAACAACAACAACAAAACCCACCGTGTCGAATCCCAACTCCAACCTCCCTCCCACAATGCAAACTCTCCCCCCCTACCCCCGGCGCCTCCCCGAAAACAAAAATTAAAAAAAGACAGGGAAAAAACCCCACAACCACACAACACTTTTGAAAGAGAAAAAGCATACATGCAGACGGGCAGGAGAAAAAAACCAAACACACAATCCAACAACAACCAACAAGGAGACACTGTACCATGGTGATACGCCCCGCCCCCCCCCCCCCCCCCCCCCCCCCCCCCAAAAAACCCAGCTCGAATTCACGCAGAGAAGTGTATCGCGATGTAATGATATAATATTAGCGCTAAACATACTAACCCAGTATTGAGTTGTATTAATTTTGTTGTTTACCACGTTTCAGTCACGACAGATTTCTATATGCGTGTGGAATTTCCGGCATAAACCCGAGGCCCCGTGCGTGAGCGCAACGCAGAACATCTTGCGCACACGTTAACATCCTGTTCCGCTTTTCGTAAGAGTAGGCCATTGTGCTCCGGTGGGAACGGATGAAAAAATTTACAAAAACCGCATACACACGAGGACTGGATGTAAAAAAAAAAAAAAGCACGTAAGTGCTTATTCCATTATCCTCAATATAAAAGAATTAAAAAAGAAGAAGAAAAAAAGAGTGGGTCGCCACAAGAACTGCGCCACCCATTATTATTATTACTATTACTATACTATTATTATCATCATCATCATAATAATCATTATTATTATTATTATTCATTATTATTATTATTATTATTATTGACTTTCCTGTCTGCATATGAAATTGTTTCCCTATCAGCGTGACTTTTTTTTCTACAGA
>CM054139.1:25659236-25661736 GCA_028751875.1 Rapana venosa
TGTGCGCACACGCGCGTGCGTGCTTGCCAATTTGGGCACGTGGTTTATTTTCTTTAATTCATTTATCTGTCTGTTTATCTGAAAGCAACTGAAGCAATAAACTGAATGCCCCTTATGGCTAATTAGATTTTGCCGCTTGGGTTGTTTCCAGGGCAAGGTAGACAGCATCTTGTTTCTGTGTTGGCTGTTCTTGGAAAGACAAGCTCCCTTTAATCTAGTATCTTCTTCATCATGTGTGGTGTGTGTGCATGTTTGTGTGTGTTGTGTGTGTGTGCGTGCGTGTGTGTGTGTGTGTGTGTGTGTGTTGCTGCGTGGTGTGTGTGCGTGCGTGTTGTGTGTGTGTGTGAGTGCTGTTTGTGTGTGAGTGTGTGTTTGTTTGTGTGTGTATGTGTGTAAAAGCGTTTTGATTTATTCGATTTACAAGATTCAGCGCTATATAAATTCCATATTATTATTATTATTATTATTTATTATAAAAGTAGCTTTTCTATCTACATACACACATACATCATGCATACACACACACGCACGCGCCCGCAACACACACACACACACAACACATACACTAACATACACATACACACCACACATACACAACAAAACATCGTAATATCATTATATATTTATTATAATATACATAGATAGATAAGATAGATAGACAGTGTAGATAGATACATACATACATACATACATACATATATACATACATATATACATCTATACATACATACATACATACATACGTATACATACATACATACATACATACATACATACATACATACTACATACATACATACATACATACATACTACATACATACATATACTTTCTACTTCTTTATCAGTTTGTTTGGTTATTTCTGTCAGGACTCTGTCGGAGACAAGAGGCGATAAGTTTCATGCTTGTAGCCAATTAGATATTTCTTTCTCCTCAGTGCAATATAGTAAACATCCAGTTCGCATGGTGGTTAGTATTGTAAGTGTGTGTGTGTGTGTGTGTGTGTGTGTGTGTGTGTGTGTGTGTGTGTGTGTGTGTGTGTGTGTCTGTGTGTGTCAAAGTCAAAGTCAAAGTCAAAATCAAACTTTTATTTTCAGATGGTACATTGAATAAGCAGTGCATCTGCTTTTTTTCATCAAGCCATCTGTGTGTGTGTGTGTGTGTGTGTGTGTGTGTGTGTGTGTGTGTGTGTGTGTGTGTGTGAACTCCTGTCCATTTCTACTATATATGTTTATGCATCTTTCCGTCTTGTCTCAATATTTTTTCTTAACCTACACACCAGATTCTTAAGTTCATGAACAAGCTGCACAAAAGAAGAATACCATCTGTCAGATGAGATTCTGTTACAGTAGATTTACCCCTTCACGAAATATGGTCAAATATTTAACGTGTGTATGAGACTATGCACGCGCTATACCCCCCAACACAACAACAACAACAACAACAACAACAACAACAAAACCCCAACAAAAAAAACCCACAGAACAACAACCAAACAGCAAACACACAAAAACAACAACAAAAACAACAACAACAAAACAACCAACCCCCCCCCCCAAAAAAAAACCCCCCAAAACAACAACAGTACTTGGGCTGATATATCCACTTCAAACGTGGGGCCTGGATGTGAAAAGCATATGAGTTCTCATTCCATTACACTCGGAAAAAAAAAATTCTGGGTGACCCCAGAGAATCAAGCATGCGAAAAACCTTCGTTCTCCTCCTCCTCACCATCACCACCACCAATTTATTTTATTTTATTTACTCTTTTCTATCGAGGATAATGGAATAAGCACTTAATAATAATAATAATAATGTATGGAATTTATATAGCGCTGAATCTTGTAAAGCAACAAATCAAAGCGCTCAGATTTTATTTCATACCACTTTAAGTCACGGCAGATTTCTCTCCGTGAAATTCGGGCTGCTCTCCCCGGGGAGAGCGGGAGAACGCGTCGCCACTTAGCGCTGCGCCACCCTTTCACCCTTTTTTTTTTTTTTTCTGCAGCTGTATTTGTTTCCCTATCAGAGTGGCTTTTTTCTAAGAATTTTGCCAGGGACAACTCTCTTGTTGCCGTGGGTTTTTTTACGTGCGCTAAATAATTACGTGTAACACACGGGACCTCGGTTTATCGTCTCATCCGAAAGACTAGCGCCCAGACCACCACTCATGGTCTAATGGATGGGGGAAAAAATTTCCGGTCCAAACGGGGTACGAACCGCCGCACACTTCAGACCCGGACTTTTCGCTTTCTAGACAGGCGCGTTACCTCTAGACCACCGATCCACATGTGCTTTTAAAAAAAAACAACATCCAGTGTGTATGCGGTTTTGTAAATTGTCACCTGTTCCCACCGGCACACAATGGCCTACTCTTACGAAAAGCGGAACAGGATTTTCACGTGTGCGCAAGATGTTCTGCGTGCGTTCCGCACACGGGGCCTCGGTTTATAGTCCCATCCGAAGGGCTTTTGGGGAGAGTGGAGTCTGCACTGATATT